>CM030361.1:131750223-132950223 GCA_017893485.1 Hemerocallis citrina
TTAATGCGGTTTTTAAAATACTAATTGATGCATTGTTGTTAAATGCATTATCAAAACTTATACACATAATTTTATCACGAATATGAAAAAGATCACAAATTTTTAAAATACGGTTTGCAATTTCATTACCACTATGGGGATAGGGCAACGCGACAAGTGATATGATCCTTTTTTGAAGAATCCAATCACCGCTGATCCAATGACAGGTTATTCCCATCATTGAAATAGTGTTGCAACCCATCCAACAATCGGAAGTTAAAGAAACTCTACAAGTTAAACTCCATAAAATTGCAATCAAAGCTTCCCTCATTTCATTGTACATTTTAAAACAATCCGATTTGCAAGTATTCCTAGGGATTCTTATAAAATTGGGGTTTAAGGCGGTTTGATGAAAATTTTCTAAGTCCCTAATCTCGGGATAGGAAAATGGTAACTCTTTCTTGATTACTAATCGGGCCATTTCCCGACGAACAAGTTCGGGATCATAAGAATGGCTATCAACTACACCGGTCCTAGGGTGGATTTTTTGTTGGCTGGGTAGGTCAACAAGAAGTTCTTTATGCACATTTTGGATGTGTCGTCTAATTATACTTGTGCCCTCACCCCTCTTCCATTTGTATGGCTTCGAACATGTTTTACAAACTTTTAAACCTTTACCCGATATATTTTCGTCCGGAATATAATCATAAAATTTGTGCCAATCACTACTTTCTCCTCTAATTTTCCTACTACTAGCCCCTTGTGTTGTTTCGGTTGCTTGTGTTTGTGGTTCTTCTTCTAATTCTATGTCTTCTACAAACTCATCGTGTGTACCAATGTGTTGGGTCATAGGATTAGGGTACTCTTCGGTGGGCTCATTTTGTGGGACAATTGAAGGCCTACGGGAAGTGCCGGTGGAATCTTGTCCATTTTGGTTACGGCCACTACCTCGTGATCTAGACATGTTGATATATAGTAGTGTATGTGAAAAAATTAAATACAATGTAGGCGCGATAAGTTACAAAAAAGAATCTAGAAAACAAAAGGGTTGTGAGAGAGAAGATAAAAAAACCAACAAACAAATATAATACAAAAAATTATAACTACAAAATAAATAAAAATATAAGAAGAGGGTTGTGAAATTTTGATACCGTTCACCACGAATAGTCGTATATAAAATGAGAGTGAAAATAAGAATAGAAGTAGAAGTAGAAGTCCGGAATTGAAGACTTGAAGAGAGCTTCTTTGTTTGATCACTTGGAGGAGTACAAGACTTGAAGACATAGTTGAAGGTTGAATTCGATACGATCGAAATTTGTCATTTGATCGTTTATATTTTGCTACCTTCTTTGTTCAATTGTTCACAAAAATTGAAATGAATTGAGTAATAATTGTAGAGAGAGTAAGAGAGTAAGGTGTGAATTTTTAGTGTGGGTTTTAGGGGAATTTATAGAGAGAAAAAAAAAACCAAAATCAACGGCTAAAAGAGCCGTTAACACTCTCGGTAAAAGGTTAGGCCCGTTGGACCCGCAGGTCGAACGTTTGACCCGTGCGAGTCAAACGGTTCGCAACCCGCTGGTCGACCCGCGGGTTCGCGGGCGGGTCGAGAACTGTTCATCCGGGTTACCAGGCCGGGTTCAACGGGTTGAATTCGCTATTTTGAGGACCCGGATCAACCCGTTTACATTAACGGGCTCGACCCGAACCCGAACTGGTCACTCACGGGCCGGGTTAGGCAGGCGGGTCGCGGGCGATTCGCGGGTCGACCCAGCCCGTTTGCCATCCCTACCCTCTCCTACAAATTGGCCGGCCAACTTCAAAAGGGGAAGCCCCTTTTCATTTGTTTTTCATTTATTTCATCTCACCCCCTCTCATCTTCTCATATTTCTTCTTCTCTTCTAATACTTGTTTATTTAGAAAAAAAAGAGAAAAATAGAAAAGAAAAGAGAGATCAAATCAAAAGAAAAAAGAGTGGGTTCATCTGTGGTGTTCTTGAAGAGGAGCAAGAACAAGGAGCAGGGAGGAGAAGAGCAAGTCCTTCCTACACTAGTTGGGTGGGGGTTTCTTAACTTTTTTTATTGTTATTATTATTGTTATTTGCTTGTTATATTCACAATATAGACTATCATCATGTGCATATTGCTTATGTGGACTAGAATAAAATGGCACATAAAGATTGAATTAGTAGAACTAAAACAAAACCCTAAAGATTCAATCTTGTAGGTTTGATGGTTAGAATTAATTTGTTATGCTAAAGTTGAAATCTTGAGCCCAAATTAATTAGAGAGGTTCTTATTTGTGTTATTATCATGCTCTAATTTTTATAGAATTTTCTGGGTTAATTTGATGGGTTAAACACATCGTTTCCCCAAAATAGCGAGTTTTGCAACAAAACTGTTGTTTTGGTTGATTCGACTTGCGTTTAAAGGAGTAGATTTTGAGTTTCGTGCGGAATCTGAAAAAGTGTTCAACAAGAGAGTTGTAGTAGAGTCTCTCACCTTTCCAAAATTTTCTATTTGGTTAGATTCCGATAAGTATTGCAAAAGTTATGAGCTTTACAAATCTTAGCAGCCAGCTTTTTGGCTAAAGCTCGGTGTCTGGATGGTTCAAAATTTTTGCACTCCTTATTCATGAATCTGAAAAAGTTTTCAACTAAGTTGTAGTAGAGTCTCTCAACTTTCCAAAATTTCCTATTTGGTTAAATTCCGATAAGCGGAGCAAGAGTTATGACCCTTACAAAATTACAGCAACTGGCCTTTAGGCTGAAAGTTCGCTGTTTGGATTGTTCGAAGTTTTTATACCTTTTAATGACTGAATCTGAGAAGTTCATCAACTAGAGAGTTTTATTAGAGTTTCTCACCAATCCAAAATATCCTATTTGGTTAAATTACGATAAGCGGAGTGGGAGTTATGACTTTTACAAATCACAGCAGCCAGCTTTTGGCTGAAGGCTCGCTGTTTAGATTGTTTGATGTTTTTATACCTCTTACTTACTGAATTTGAAAAAGTGTTCAACTAGAGAGTTGTACTAGAGATTCTCACCTTTCCAAAATGTCCTATTTGGTTAGATTCCGTTAAACAGAGTAGGAGTTATGGCTTTTACAAATCACAGCAGCTAGCTTTGGGCTGAAAGCTCGTTGTTTAGATTGTTTGATGTTTTTGTACCTCTTACTTACTGAATTTGGAAAAGTGATCAACTAGAGAGTTGTATTAGACGTTCTCCCCTTTTCAAAATGTCTTATTTCGTTAAATTCTGACAAGTATACTAAAAGTTATGAGCTTGGAAAGTTTCAGCTTTTGGCTGTACTGTTATTGTTTGAAATGGTGTTTAATGGACCGGATTTTGAGTTCCTTACCGAATCTGAAAAAGCGTTCACCTAGAGAGTTATAGTAGATGATCTCACCTTTTTAAAAAGTCTAATTTTGTCGAATTCCGATAAGCGCAGCACTGTTTGCTTCTAGGTCGTTAGAAGGCTTTTTATGTCGCTTTTGTGTACTCATTAGTAGTATGCTTATATTAGGCTGTTAGAAGATTCTTCTGTTACTTCTAATTATAAAAGATCAAGTTTTTATTAGTAAGCTTATACACTAAATTCTAGTTCATGTTAACTAGAGTTGTCGTGAATTGTTTGTAGTTTGAATCATGCACTTGATTATGAGTAACAAGTATTCCTTGTGCTCATAAGTCATGTAATAAGTATTGGTCCGTCTCATACGTAGCTCACCTATCTCGTATGTAGTTGTTTGTTCATGCGTAGCTCATTGGGCTTGTATGGAGTAGTTATCTTGAATAGATAGCCGATGAGTGGATCCGAGGAGATCTTATGAAGTCTAGGTTGAGTCTTGGTAGATTGTGTCAATAATTGTTACACTCTCTTAAAGAGAGACACGTGCGGTGCTTTTTCATGATAATTTAGAAGCACACTGACATGTCTCGCTTGTTTGAATCTTTTGGTGCCGTCTCCTGGCAAGTTGAGAATGCGACTCTAGGTTGAAAGTACCTTGTAGCTCGTACGACCCCATTTGATTGGTTAGGGTTAGTAACATCGTTAGGGTAGTAACTATTACTTAACCATTTTTATCTATGAATTGCCGAAGGGTGAGAGTTGTTGTTAGGAGTGATACCTTATAATCCGACTTCTCCTATAGGCCGATTCTAGGTGGTGTTATTGGGATATATTCCCCTGTCAAAGAGATACGGGTGGTGCTTTTTCATGATTAGTTGGGAGCACGGAATCTGTATCTCGGCTGTTAATTCCTGAAGTGTCATGATAAGAACGGGAGATTTCCTAAGGAAATAGACTCTACGATTTCGTTAGGTTCTATGCCTTCTTATGTTGAGTTGAGGGCACGGCTCAAGGTTGTCTAGTATCTTGGGGTTCGTGTTGGCTTTTGAGTGAGGTCTGGTTCGCCGGGTAAGTAGTAGCAAACATAGACACCACTATTGTACCGCAGTAGCAGAACGAGATCGTATTTGCAACCTCACTAGTCAAGCTGTATCTGTCAGGAACAGGAAGGGTATAAGAGTAGAATTCATGACACGGGTTCAAATCCCTATATATGAACACACGACTTGTCATGGGCGAATGTGGTATGGGACGCATACTGTTCCAGAGACTTGCTTGCATTAGAATAAGAGCATCCTTGCATTAGTTAATCCTGCATTAGAGTCTAGGTCATAGCATATACTGGCACATCAATTATATATATATATATATATATATATATGTATATATATATATATGTATATATATATATATGTATATATATATATAGGGAAAGCTTCGGTTGAGCACTACTCTAGTGCTCACCGCGTGAACACTAGGCCTTCGGGCGTTCATATCGAATCCAAACCGTTCACATTGATCTACACATCTAAATTAGTCTAAATATGTAAAATCAAATCATTTGAAATTCATTTGCCCGTCCATGAATTTCAAATGATTTGATTTTACATATTTAGACTAATTTAGATGTGTAGATCAATGTAAACGGTTCGGATTTTCGATATGAATGCCCGAAGGCCTAGTGTTCACGCGGTGAGCACTAGAGTAGTGCTCAACCGAAGCTTTCCCTATATATATATATATATATATATATATATATATATATATATATATATATATATATATATATATATATATATATATACGTTTATCTTTTCATCAATCTGTTTGTTTAAAGTTTAGAATTGCTGCTAGTCATCAGCCTTAAAGCGCCAGTATATGTACTGACGTCCCCACTTCTATAGGTACTGGATTACAAAATTACAGGTACTGGATTGCAGAGCTACAGGTACAGGATTTAGGAGGACTCAAGGCAAAAGAAGCAAAGTGTTGATTTATTTCAGTTGTAATATATATGTTGTAATTTATTAACTGTCGAGAAGCATCCAAGTGAAGTACCAAGTGTTATGTATTATTCATTGTACTCTGATGTATTTCTTATTGAAAGTTTGTAACGCTTGGGCTTGTATGGCATTATTGTAACACTGATATAATGTATTGCAGTTTTATAACATTCAGATTTGTAATACATTTGTGTTGAATAAAAAGTTTTAAATTTTCTGTTTTTCTGTGTATTGTAGCTATTTGAAGGGAAAGATTCTGGCTTATGTCACGGTTTTCCAGTGTATGGAAATCAGGGCGTTACAGAGTGGTATCAGAGCCGACTTCAATTTACAGTCCCACATAGTAGGAAAATTAAACTTGGATGCCTTATAGGAGTCGGGTTTTAGCTAGTTGTAGAAAATTATATTCATATTGTTGTTTCTTTTAACTTATGTTTTATAATTTTCTATATCTGGGTTAATGCCCATGTTTATTGCTTTCTACCAGATGTCTCGCCGAACCAGGAGTGGTAGGAACGACCCGAATGAGGGCGAAGGTAGTGGAGGCAATGGCGCAGGTCTGGATATAGGGGCAGAATTCGCCCGTATGTACCAGACATTCGGAGACTTGGCAGAGGCAAGCCGTAATAATGTGCAACAACAAGGAGCACTCGCAGGTAACCGGGGGGTAGCAGCTACCGACCCTGTCAAAATGAAATAGTGTTCCGAAAACACTGATAATTTTCTATAAATCAATTAAAAAACTTTCATAGCTTCAATGGTATATTGACATTTTCTATAAATCAATTTTTATTTGGTTCTAGATAATTTTTTTTGTATACAAGTAAAAAGAAATAGCGTTCCTAAAACACTGTTAAAAAACAACGATAGCAAAACGATAGCGTTTTTAAAATGTTGTATGTTTTGACTATGTTTACAATGGCATTTCGAAAACACTGGCAAAGGATAGCGTTTTGCTAAAGCTATCGAAAAGGTAACGTTTTTAGAATCGCTCTATCTTGAAAACGCTATCAAACGATAGCGTTTTGAAAATGCTATTAAACAACAACATTTTAAAAATGCTATAAAACAAACAGCGTTGCAGAAACGCTATGAAAACTAGTTTTGAAACGCTATCAAAGTGACGACGTTTTCCAAAATGCTGTCAATATTACAACGTTTTCTTAAAACATTATAAAGTTATTATAATGGGGGCTTTCATAGCGTTTGCAAAATGGTATCGTAGGTCTTTTATAGCATTTTACGAATGCTGTCAAATGTTATATCTGTTGTAATGAGACAACCTGTAATTTGTAGATATTTAACCATCTAATCTTAACCATTTATTTTTAAGTGGGAATTATATTAACCAATTATTTACTCTACTGTAGTTAGTTACCATAATACCTTCAAACTTCAAATTTATTTACGACATAATTATTTACAAAAGTTTCACTCATATAAAATAAAAGTTTGTGCCACTAGGGGTAATTTGTAAAGTGTATGTGATGAATAAAGAAAGGTCTCAGATTCGATGCCAGATTACGTCTTATTATTTATTGTATAATTTTTGTAATTAGAACGTGCATCGCACGTGTAGATTACTATTTACCCCTAATGGCGCAAACATTTATTTTATATGAGTGACACTTTTGTAAATAATTATGTTGTAAATAAATTTGAACTTTGAGGGTATTATGGTAACTAACAGCAGCTGAGTAAATGAATGGTTAATATAACTCCCACTTAAAAATGAATGGTTGGGGTTAAATGGTTGAATATCTACAAATTACAGATTGTCTACAAATGACAAACCCAACTCTCCCATTATAATATTAGAGATTAGAGAATAGAGATTAAAGTACCATATTAGAATCTTACCAAAGCGAAGAGGCACTCAATGACGTAAAGGAGTCATATGTGAAAGACCCGAGTAATAGACCACAACTTCGAAGTTGTGGTAATGGTTGACGGTTTAGTATTTATGTTCTAACAACTATCCATTTTTTAAAAAATCTTCCTTAAAATAAAATATATCTAAAAATGGGTAAATTTCAATTAACCCTATTGTAGTTTATACTCTTGGCAGTTTACCATACTGAAGTATTTTTTGCAATTAACCATACTGAAGTTATTTTTTTTTGGCATTTTGGCATACTCGGTCTATTTTAAGCAGTTTTTTGCTGTGAAATATCTAAAATACCCATATTGGTTCAGAGTAATTGCAATATTTGTTGACATGTTAATAGTGGTGTTTTAAACATTTCACAATAAAAAATGATCAAAATAGGAGGAGTAGGCCAAAACGCCACAAAAAAACTTTGGTACGGTTAGTTACTAAAAAAAATGGTAAACTGCCCAAGGAATAAACTATCCCTTTTTTATCTAAGCAAATGACATTTTTTTTCACAAAGCCCCAAACAACACCAGGAGAACCTTACGAAACAAAATGCCTATCTCCTTCTCCCTCCCCTCCCCTCTCCTCCTACCAACCCCTCCCCTCCCCTGCCTCAACGCCTATCTCCTTCTCCCTCTCCCCCTCCCCATACCCGGTCCTTCTCTGAACCCAACGTTGCCCTCCAAACTATCAGCAGCAAGCAACTACTACTGTAGGTATCCTTCTCCTTCCCCTCAACACTACGATGGCTGCCAACTTTCTCTCGCTTCTTGAGCTCAGTGGGTGCGGGCCCAACGAAGGGGTCCGCCACCCACCGGCGACTACAGATGCTGCTTCCGCCATGGTGGCTATCCCGGAGCAGAAAGCAGCAACTACTAACCTAGCACAAGCAATGTATACGGCTGCTCCCGCGGCTGTGTCTCCTCACTTGCAGATGGACCCCCATGGGGAGGGTGATCGTGAGCTCAGTCGTGCTCGATCCCCGACGAGTGTACACCATCGTGCACTACCACGTCGTGAAGGGAAGAGCCACGATCATCACCGCTTCGATAATCACCACCATCATGAGGGTCAGTACAGGGGGAGGGCCCAACGATGGGGTCCCCCGCCAGGCCAATACAGGCGGCAAAGGACACCACCGTTTCAGCCTCGTCACCGCCAGCAAGTCAGGGACCAGCATTAGAGAGTTTCAGAGTCTAAACCTTACAACCGGCACCTCCAACCTACAAACCCCAACACTATGCCACTATCCAAACCATCAGTGCAACATTCAACAAACCCCAACACAATGCCACCCCCCAAACCATCGGTGCAACATTTACCCCGTCCACATCTTTCCCCACCACAACAAACAAATAGTGATTCTCCCCCTCACCAACACAGCATCCACTTAACCCATAAGAACCCTCTCCAGTCTGCCACAACCGACCAACCACAACACACCAGCCGACTACTCTTCGACCACGCACCACTGGAGCTCCTTGCCCCGAACTCCTGTGAAAAGCCTACCCTAGGGGCAATGCGAGTCGGGAGTAAGGGGGAAAGAAACTCAGGGGGTGAGGAAGGAGAGGGGCAATGGGTTCTGGTCGAGGGAAGGAGAAACAAAGCTCAGGAAGGACCAATGTACCTTGATAACGCACAGGGACTCCACAAGAAGAAGCAGCGGAAGGGCAAAAAGAAGCCAGCTCCGTGTTTCAATTGCGGAGACCTTGGCCATTTTAGAAACGAATGTACCAAGGAGGCTCGTTGCATCAGATGTTTGAAGTGGGGTCATTTATCCTATGTTTGTACCAATGTCATAGACACCAACAGCGAGGGAGAACGTCAAGTGACCCGGGGTAGATCACCCGACCGGCCTGCTGTGGTACGCTTGGCTAACGGTCTCGAAATTGTTAAAAGCGAAGAGAAATGGCTTCGGAAGTGGTGTGCGGTTGCCAAGGTGAGAGCTGGTAGACCGTCGGAGTCGCATCTCACGCAAGCCCTCACCGACAAGTGGCCGTTGAGAGCCCATGGGGATTGGGTAGTTAAGAAGCTCTGCCATCTTCAGTTTCTAGTATCCTTCCCTACGCCAGAAAAAGTCGAGGAGGTGGTGAGGATGGGGGTTGTCGACTTTGGAGTCTTTCAAATTGAGTTCTGCGCATGGACACCGCACTTCGGAGCGGAGCTCCCACAGGGAGAGGCATACTGGATTTGGATCCATAACATTCCGCTGCATTTTTGGAAGAGGGAGGCGATTCAAGAAATCGTTGCGGAGTTCGGGACAGTGATCGAACTAGATGAAAAAACTGTTCGCCGCTCAGAGATTATCTCGGCTAGAGCTCTGATCAAGAGCGCTGATATCACCTTGATGCCAAGATTCGCGAAACTGTATTCGTTCGAGGATTCGTATCTGGTGCGCTTTGTGCTTGACCAGAAGGTTGAAGCTCACCAGGTTTCAGCAAGTTGCACCACCACCAAACACCACAACTCCGTCAGAGATTCCAGATCTTACAAAGAAGTCCTATCGCCTTCTAAATCCCTCACTTTAGATGGGTCGCATGAGATAGAGAGAGCTCACCGGGATCTCATCAAGGCAGCGAAGGGGGCAGAGCGGAGCATGATTGCGACGGCGGAGCTGCCAACGCACAAGGAAGGTCGAAGCCGTCATCACTCCGTCAAATCCACTGGTCAGAAGTCCGGTGGGACCCCCAACTCAGTGGAGAGACCGGAGGACCAACTTGACTCGCCAAGGGTGGAGGTCCGCACAGCTGCTCAGAGGGAAGGGCCTGGATCCAGTGATCCCAAAAAGGAAAAAGCTACAGTCTGCACCAAGTCGCAGGCTTCGCGACAGGAGTTGGTGGAGAAGTCGCGCAGTCTGGGGAAGGCCACAGGTGCTCAGACCATGTCCACCAGAGAGTGGGTGGAAAAGAGGTGGTTTGGTGGCGATAAAGGCGGAGAAAAAGACGCTTTGTTGAGGCAAGAGCGACAATTGTCTGAGCCTACTCTGGGGAGAGAACAACGCGGTGATCTGCAAAAAGCCAGCAAAAAGAACCCATCTGAGCGCGTGGGTGGTTCAGAGGGAGTTGGTGGCAAAGAGGGTTCTTTTCTTACAGCCGATTTGGGAAATAAAGTTGGGGTTTTTAGAGCAGATGAGAGAGTAGAGATCCATAGAGTGGTTGAAGACGGAAGGGGTAATGAACTGGATGGTGAAAAGTCTGTTTGCGATAAAGGGAAGTTCAAGAAGGCGTCGATTAATGAGGAAAATTTGTTGAACCTGGCATCTGACACACCCACCGTTGCACCCACCTATGAGGAGAGGACACGTGGTGAGCGTGGCAGTTCGTGTTTCACGCCAGGCTTGGTGCACCGAACGCTCGAGAACCCCACCGATACCCCCACCAATCAAGTGCTGCCAGCTGTCCTTGGCGGTAAACTTACCGCTTTGGACAGCGCAGTATCTGGCGTGAGTTTCAAGGTATTCGATGTGCTGCCTCGCGAGGGTTCGAAGGCTTATCCGGTGGCAGGCTGTTCTAATGCGTTGGGTAGGGTGTTACTCTTAGACACTCATGGGCCTATTGAGGGATCCAAAGAGCATGCTTACATTCAGACAAATTGTAATGTTGAGAACGGGCCTAATGAGGGGTCCGCTGCAGAGAAATCTATTATTATTAGTGATTCGACAATTTACGGGCCCAATGAGGGGTCTGAGGTGAAAGCGCACACTCTTAATGATGAATCTATACTCACAGACAGTGATGAGGATCCAGAAGGACGGCTTAATCTCGAGGTAGACTTCTCTCTCTCTGAGGAGGACTCAGAGGAGTCGGAGTTCATTGCTAACACTCAGAGGGAGATCTCGCCAGAGCGTGTCCTGTCCACGATTCCAGACTCAGCTCCGGGAAATAGCTCGGGACAGCACCGTAGAGCGGTTGGATTCAGAGTTCAGCAAGCTCCTAAGAGGGCTCATATGGAGTCCTTTGATGACTATCTTGAGGTCGCCGCTGCAGCCAAGGCCGCTAAGTTCGACAATGGAGGTACGACAAGTTATTTAGCATCTATTTTAAATTGCATGTCAGATTCTGATGTTTTATATCTAGCTATCACTTGTGGGTTAGAAGTTTGGGACACTGAGCGTATCGCCTTACTCCTCAATAAAATTCGGGGTTGGGAAACGCAAAGAGTTAGGTCATCTAATGATAACGCTCCAAAAGTCGGCACGGGGTCGACTATCATTCTCGAGGATGTAGCCGGCCCTACACCCTCCACAATGATCTCCCATGACAGTTTCCCCCAATGAATACACTATTTTGGAATGTTAGGGGTCTGGGGGATAGGGGTAAGAGGGGTATGGTGCGGGATGTCATTAGCAATTCCAGGGCGGACGTAGTAGGGTTGCAGGAGACCAAACTCCAGCACGGGCACAAACTCAAAAGAGTTGGTGGTAACAGGATCAAGGAGTGGTTGGTACGCCCCTCGGTCGGTGCCTCAGGGGGGATTGCTATAGGGTTTAATTCGGATCTTCTCTCCTGCGAAGAGGAGCATCGTGGAATGTTCTCCTTGACTGCCCGACTTAAACGACGTTCCGATGATTAGATGCAGACGGTGACTGTTGTCTACGGGCTGAACGTGGCCACAGACAGAGAGGCCTTCTGGTAAGAACTGTCCGACATCCGCCAGCGCTGGTCGGGGCCTTGGATTGTGGGCGGGGATTTCAACATCACTAGGTTTACTTTTGAGCACAAGGGGCGAGGTGCTAGCGACAGGCACCGAGAGGAATTCAATAGAGTTATCACGGAACTTGAACTGATTGATATCCCAATCAATGATAGACTATTTACTTGGTCTAATTTGCAAGCGGATCCGGTTATGGCCAAGCTGGACAGGATTCTAGTCTCTATGGATTGGGAAGCTTTATTCCCTCTCGCTTCGGCCAGAACGATCCCTAGACCAACCTCAGACCACACCCCGATCCTCCTCGATGTGGGAAATCGGGCAGCCCGCAAGCCTAGGAAATTCAGATTTGAAAAGGCCTGGCTGGAAATTTGGGGATTCCACCATATGGTTATGGAGAACTGGGCTCTTCCCATGACCGGCAGGGACGCGGCCTCTCGATGGTGTGGAAAAATTCGTAGGCTTAGAAAGAGGCTCTGTAGATGGAATTGGTCTAGATTCTCGATCATTTGGCGTGATAAAGAGTCCTACCTGGAAGAAATTGATGAACTTGAGAGGGTGGAAGAAACTAGAATCCTTTCGCAGGAAGAGAGAAATAGGCTATTAGAACTTCGTGATAACATTGCCAATCTGTATAGACTAGAAGAGATCAAATGTCAACAGAGGTCCAGGATTTCGTGGCTCAAAGAGGGAGACGCGAATACGGCCTACTTCCATCGGGTTGCAAGTGCAAGAAGGAGATCCAATCTTATCCTATCTATTCAGACAGATGCTGGAACATCGCAAGATGATAAGGTGATCTCCTCTACTTTCCAGTCTTTCTATAAGGGGATCTTTGGGAAGAAGAATGACTTTAGGATCCCTCTGGGTGAGGACTTCTGGCAAGAGTATCAAATTGCCCCAGGTCAAAATGTCTCCTCCTTGGAGGAACCTTTCACGGAGTCAGAGGTCAAAACGGCCATTGACCAGATGGGAGCTGACAAGTCGCCTGGGCCAGATGGCTTTCCTATGTTGTTCTACTAAGTGTTCTGGGAAGAAATTAAGGGAGAATTTATGGATGTGATGATGGAATTTTTCCACAATAACTTGAGGTTGGGGATGTTCAACTTTTCAGAAGTTGTGCTGATCCCCAAACGGGAAGACTCCAAGTGCGTTGGGGATTTTAGACCAATTAGCCTGATAAACTGCTCGGCTAAGATCATTACTAAGGTCCTAGCTATCCGATTGGGTGGCATTATGGACAGTCTTATCAGTAGATCACAGACGGGATTCATTAAGGGCAGATGTATCCTTGACTGCGTGGCCACTGCTGAACAAGTTATCCACCACTGTCACAAAAACAATTCCAAGAACTTCCTCCTCAAGCTGGATTTTGAGAAGGCATACGACTCTGTGGACTGGGAGTGTTTGCTAGAGGCTCTCAGGGGGAGAGGTTTTGGGGACAAATGGATTAGATGGATCAAACAATGTTTACTTTCTAGCAAAACGGCAATTTCAGTGAATGGGAGACCCGGTCCTTCGTTCCCATGCAAGAAGGGACTCCGCCAGGGGGACCCACTGTCCCCACTTTTATTCACTATTGTAGCGGATGTGCTTAGAGGAATGCTAGAAAACTGCCAAAGAAAAGGGTGGATATCGCCTGTAGCCAGCAGCACTGCTAATCAGGGATGCACGATCCTTCAATATGCTGACGACACCCTAATCTTTGGTAATGGATCTAGAGCGGAAACTATATGTTTTAAAGGGGTCCTTTACTGCTTTGAAGCCTGGTCAGGCCTTAGTATTAATTTCCACAAGAGTGCGCTGATTCCTATCTCACTATCAGAAGCTGAAACTCGGGAGCATGCCACCATTCTCAACTGTGCGATAGAAGAATTCTCAATCAAATATCTAGGGCTTCCGCTCAGACCAGGGAGGCTCACTAAAGCTGACTGGTTACCTATTATTGACAGGGTGGAGGACAGACTGTCCGGTTGGAAAGGCAAATCACTTTCTCTGGGGGGCAGAGTGGTTCTCATCAACTCTGTGTTATCAAATCTGCCCATATACTACATGTCCTTTTTTGAACTCCCAAAGTGGGTGATCCAACGGATCGACCGTATCAGGGAAAGATTCCTATGGAAAGGGGCAGACTCTAATAAGGGAGGCTACCACCTTATTAAATGGAAGATCGCTTGCATGAAAAAGAGGCACGGAGGGCTAGGCATCGTTGACCTCAGAGATATGAATTTGGCACTCCTGGGAAAGTGGTGGTGGAAAGTGTTTCACCACGGCGGGGAAGGATGGCAGGACTTTATCCAACCTTACCTCCGAGGGAAGGGGACAAGAAGCTTAGGCTTTCGAGTAGGATCCAAAGTCTCCCGCTTCTGGAAAGGAGTTGCTAAAGCCAGCGGACCTTTCAACTCAGCAACCTCATCTTTGATCGGCAATGGTCGTACCACCAAATTTTGGTGGGACAAGTGGTGCGGTCCTCATACTCTTAAGGAAGATTTTCCAGAGCTGTTTGCTAGAACGAGTCGACCGAATATCTCGGTGGCGGAAACTTGGAAAAGGGGGACTTGGAGACCGTCGTTCCAGGGAACTCTTTCTCCAAGGTTGCTACAGCAACTGCATGAACTTCAAACGCGCATAGTCCAATCTGGGGTGATATGTGCCCAAGGCCCAGATCACAGGCGTTGGGAGCTTGAGAACAGGGGAGTGTTCTCGGTGAGATCACTTTACCACCGGATTCACTACCGAGGATGCAAGCCCAACTGGGCAGCGGTACTATGAAAGACTAAAACACCGCTGAAAATTAGAGTCTTCCTCTGGCTTGTGCTCAACAATGCCATACTCACTAGAGAGAACCTAGCCAAGAGGAATCCTCACATTGCGACCAATTGCGAGTTCTGCAACGTACACGTGGAAGATTTGAATCACCTGTTTCTTCACTGCACCAGAAGCAAGGCCATCATGATAGAAGTGCTGAGAGCACTAGGAACAAGTGACTACCCAAGAGACTATGAGGAACTGTGGGTCGGCTCCAGATTCGCATCATCCCGTCATGATATGAAAGATGCATGGTTTATTGCCATTGCGGCAACCACATGGGTGCTATGGCTAGATAGGAACAATTTTTATTTCCGTGCTTCATGTAATTCTATTTCTAGTAATCTTAATCATATTATGCATCTAATTTCATTTTGGGCTGCAGCGGCTGCTTCAGGAGCAAGAGGGAGAATTGCAAGGGTTTTCCAGGTGGATGATTTTGACGACGAGGAGATAGAGATCGGGCCAACTCTGGACTGATGAGTGGACACCCGCCTCTCTACTACATATTTTGGATCAGTCCTCTGGATTTTGGTTGCCTTTGGATTTTGTATCTGGCCTTTGTATTTTGTATTTAGGTTTTGATTGCCTTTAGGCTGGATGATGTAACCCACCCCCCAGGGTTTTGTTGGGGGTCATGTTTTATTTCCTGCACTGTACTTTTATTTTCCCGAGACTTCGGGTTTGTTTATTAATCTCTTATTAATGAAACATGGTGACATTATTCCACCTTTTCCTAAAAAAAAAAACCCTTACGAAACAAAATAAATCAGATGCACCTATCCTTGACACACTTTCTTCTTTGTGTGTGTGTGTATGTGTGCGCGCGCGCGTGTGTGTGTGTGTGGGGGGGGGGGGATGGTTCGATCAAATAATTCCATCACGCGACATTATCGTCTCTCTTTATAATTTTTCTAATATATAAAATAACTAAAATACACACTACACTATATTTTCTATTTTAAAAAATACACCTGATATATGAAGGAGATGAGGTTTTCTTTTAAAAAAATATGAAAGGGTATTTGGACAGAATTGTTAAAATTCTGTTAAGTGAACTTACGTGCATCACACGTGTCACAGTTAAATGACCTAAATACCCACGATAAAAAGTATTTTTACAAATGCCTTCATTCAATATCTGGAAAACTAGCATATATCCACATTATTTTGCAAACCACGATATACCCTCAGTTTGGTCTTTTTTTTTTGTATGTATCTTGCTTGTTAATTTATTACTTATGATAGCTATGATTTTTGTGTTTTTAGGGTCAAAATCTAACTTAGAATCTCTTTGTTAGTTTCTTACTTATGAAGGGTATGTTGTGGGAATTTGTGGTCATGCGACTTATTATGAGTACCACTTCTCCTGTTTAATGCTGAAAAGAACTTAGCAGCTACAAAAATTAATATTTCTCATCAGTTTTGCTTCAAATTTTACTTAGCAACAATTTCATATTGATTTGGCTAAGTGTTTTCAGATTATATGATTATATATTGATTAGGCTGTGTTGTATTGTTAGATAGTTTTGTTATTTGAATCTAAACATTGAGAATCAAATATTGTAGTTTAATCTGTGTTTTGTTATTTTCATACTTTACTGTTGGTCTGGCATCTGATATTCTCAATTTGTTTACTTCCAATGTTTCATTTACTGCATGTTGATTACATGAACAAATTTTTACGGTGTAAGACATCTACTACTAGTATGCATTATTTAATCACATGTAAAGTATTTTATTTGGAAACATACTGAAACTGGCTTGGGATAATTTCAACTGTCTTTTTTAATTATGTTTCATCGATACATACAAAAAAAAAATGGTCCAAACTGAGAGTATATCTTAGTTTTTAAAAATAGTGGAGGTATATGCTAGTTTCTAAATTTTGAATGTGGGCATTTCCTAAAATACTTTTTATCGTGAGTATTTAGGTTATTTAACTTTGTCACATGTGATGCACGTAAGTTTACTTAACTAAATTCTTACAGTTCCGTCCAAATTAAGAGTAATTTTTTAGTTTTTAAAAATAGTGAGACTATATGCTAGTTTCCCCATTTTGAATCAGTGCATTTGCTAAAATATCCAATTTGATTTTTTCATGTATTAAAGAATTATAAAAGTAGAAGATGATAGGGGTCATTTGATTGAAATGAAACCATATGAGTTTTTAATTTTCGGAGCAATCATTGACTTTACTTTTATTTTTTTAATATAATAAGAACAGAGTTTTAAAGAACTCCAGTCAATAACATAAGAAGAAATTCAAGTACCTTTGAAGTATTACAAAACATACCGAACCGAAGCAATACAAGCCATAGGGTTGAGTACACCCATGCTCAAATTTTCTATTCAATTATTCAAATAAAAAACAAGATGATTGAAATCCAAAGACAGATACTAATTGCCCAAACGAGCGAATTTAAGCTGCTAAAAAGATTCAAACCGAAAACAAATGAAGTTTTGACCGATGATGCTGCAATTTTTCATTCTGACCGACCTTTTCTGATTTTGTTTATATATGTTTATGATTTTGCGTTAACAACATCGCATTTATTTCTGATCTCGCCTTGTTTTCCCTCAAGAACATTAGAACTCGCCAGTTTCACCATTGCTTCTGCAAACAGCCTACTGAACAATGCCCTATCCTTCCTCAACTGAGCAACAGTATGACGTGATGTGTTAGCCAATGCCAAGGACTGATCAATCTGCATGATCCCTTTGCGCTGAGAAATCTGGGCATAGAACGAGTTGTCGACCACAAATGGTGTTCCTTGATCCAAAGATACTGCTGCTCCCACACTGGAACCCTTTAGTGTCGCGTTGCAGAGCTTGGTGAGTCTAGATCGGAGTGAAGGAACCATAGGCGTTTTCTGGTCAGAAAGCCGGTCCTGAAATTCATCGCAGTGAGCAACACCCACAGTGTGCGCACCCAGCAACACAACCACATCTTGCATTGAAAATGTTTGCCCTAGGAATTGACCGAATAAGTCAGGCAGAAACTGTATAGCAGATGGACTGAAATCTGGACTTGGTATGGTATTCGCCTGGTCCGATTGAGACACGAGCCCATCGCGTCTTCCTGTGGGGACACTATAGTTTACACCACCTGCTAGTGCCACCCCGTCACGAGTTGCGAGGGCGATTATGTCGGCACACGAGACAGTGGATGGGCACTCGGCTTCAAGCCTCGACTTGACTTCTTCGACGATGTTGAAACCCCGGAGTGTTCGGTTTATCACATTGTCTTTCTCAGATTTATTTGTCTTGGTCGAGTTTATCAAAATGGAGGCATCACAACCCTGTAGTGAAGGAATTAAGTAAAAGGTTCAATTCATTGGAAAAACATGACCAAAACTTGGCGATCGATAATTAAGAAAAAATTAAACTTAGCATGCATGATCGAGTTGGATATTTTACGATTTTTACCCACACTAGTATACTTGCCTATGGACATATAGTCATAAGGATACTGAATGCTTCCCAGGTTTAATAATTTCGTAGATTTTTTTTTTTTAGACTGGATCGAGAAACTGACTCCTTCGATCTTTTAATTTTAATTTTTTAATATTTTCTAGGAGGAGAAATAATTTGGAAGTAATCCAAAAGTAGTGAGGCATAAATAAATCATATATATATTTGCAGAGAATTTAAATTAGTTTTGTCATTTTATTCAAGGAATAAACTCTCTAGCTAGCTAGTGAATGCATCGACATAGATTGCTAATTAATGCATTGTGTCAATTAAGTAATAATTTGAGCACAACTGACAGGCAAAGTGCTAATCAACCGATACTAGTGCTTAGCTTAACTGATTTAAGACTGTTAGTATATGTATAGTAAACTAATAAACCCAGTTTGCTAGCTGAGACATACAAACACCCAGCAATCATGGAAAGTGAGGCGAACGAAGGCAGCAGTGACCGATTCACGATCAGTTTTGAAGTGTTCTTGAATAACATCTAGGACAATTGACTCTGCTTGGGGACAGGTGGACTTGTAGAATCCAACTTGGAGAGCAGAGGCCATAGAAATGAACAAGGAGAACAGTATAAGAATAAGCCTAGTATTTGTAGTCATGTCGAAAGAGAGATATTTAGGAGTACCGATCTTTGAATGTTGGATCTCTAATAAGTAACACTTAGCACTTCTTTTTGCTCTTGTTGGTTAAGAAAGATGGAGATAGACAAGTATATATAGCTATTAGGAAAAGTAAACTGTGGGATATGCTAAGTTAAGAACCTTCCGATCAATATTTTGTTTTTAAAAAATTGTGATATAATTAAGAACCAAAACAAGGGCATATTCTGGTTACATAGTATAATTGTATTTACTATGTGTACAAGAACCTTAATAAATTGATGTCAAACTAGTAAGTTTTATTTTAGCTGTTGTAAGGAACCCAAATGTACAAGCAAAGGCCAGCCTGATATTGTTATTCCAATGTTAGGTATATATTTCTTTGTTGATAATTGTCTCTTGCATACTAGGTTCGATGTGAAGAAAATAAAGCAAATCTAGAAGAGGTTCGAAGCGAAGGTGGAGGCAGACTGTTGGTTGGCTATCAGGATTGTGACAGTGGACTGCTCAAAAGAGCAGTCCACTGCAACCAGCAGCTGATGCTCTCAACTACAAGAGCAGTCAGTTGCAAGCGGCGGCATCAGCTATCGGGACGGGACTTTGATGGATCTAATTGAACAAATTTGTGCTCCAAGTTAGATTGTACAATCCCTATCGTGTGGCTTCTCTTCTAGGTATATCTGACAGTGTTGGATCAAGACTACAAACCTAGGTTTTTTTTAATCTCTATATAATAATGTAATAGCGTTCATTGAAAGTTGTGCGGGTACTTCATCTTAGAGTTTTCCATTACAAACAATATATATCTTTTAATAAGGCTTGAGAGATAGATAGGTTCTTGGTAAAGGTATTGTAATTCTTGTATATTCTTTAGTTGAATAATATATCGGTTAATTCTTTCCGAAATTAGGTTCACCGAACTAGGACAAAATTGTGTGCTTGTGTGTTTTGTTTGGTCTATTTTGCTTGGTTGTTCGTTGTGATCGATTATTGCCTCTCACTGTATCCTTATATTTTATACATAACACATGAAATATGTGTCCAACCCATTTTGTTGACCCGATGCCTTTCCTATAGCCACCATAATTGGCACTAGCTCCCTTAGGATTTGTAATTAATGGGGAGTAGTAAGCATAGTGTTACATATGTGAAATATGTAACATACATGCGCGCGGATAAACCCTATTATAAATAGGGGTTCTTATGGATGAGTTTCAGAAGTGCGAAGAAGAGAAAATGCTACAGTGTTAAATGGGTGAGTTCTGTTTTAGATTAGTATCTCTCTCTCATGTACGAGAGAGATTAAGTTAGTTCTCTTTAGAGTGAATTTTGTGTGTGAGATACAGTATCTCTTGTATTCTCCCCTTTTGATGTAGTAGATCCAATAATGTTGTCGCGCGTGTATGTAGGTTGATCTTAATCGAACCGCGTACATCTTTGTGTGTTGTCTCATTTTCTCTATTGTGTTGCATTTATTACATTTTCGTTAGACATCTTCCATACTCGGAAACCCTCGTTATAAGTTATAACATTCTTGTTTTGGGAATTTTGGAGGTAAGTATGAGGATGATGGCCCCTTCTGTGTTGGGGGATACCCATCATGCTTGTCGTTTTGGCTGGATTGTAGGTTGTATTTCTCTTTCGTTAATTTTTTTTTTTTTTTTTTTAATGAAACCCTGGAAGGGGTTTTTTTTTTTTTTAATGAAACCCTGGAAGGGGTGGGTACCCACCGTTCATCTCAAAAAAAAAGTATTGTTATTCCTAGTGCATGAATATTTGTTGACTTGCAGATGGATTGACTTTGGAGGGCTAAAGAATCAACCATGAATGCTACAAGAGCATCGTGCTCATCGTAATTAAAGGCCTGTTTTTGTCCTTTAGGTTTTGGCTCTACTTCATTTTTAACGTACTTGTTCCCCATTTCAGGTTTTCAACATCTGATAGTTGATAAAATTCAACGAGAAGAATCCATGATGACGTGTCAGGTCTATCAAGTCGTCTCTCAGTAGTACTACCCTTCAAGAGGTTACAACTTCGATATATCCAAAAGCTCTGTACCTATGCATGCAGCAGGTCGTTTTACATAAGTAGCTTATCTGCTTATGGACGGCTAGCGCTGTTCAAGTTTCTCTTGGATTACATTTCGTAATCTATAGTTGACTAAATTAAGGAGAGCCGGCATGCATAGGTAGGGCACGGTTGTCCACTTGTCCGTATCTACGACAATCATATTTTTCAGTTTGCTTACATTCGAATGACAACCTCAAGATCTTAACAATCTGACTACTGTAGTTGGTTTCATATACTTTTCTCATAATAGAAACCACATGCATGCATATTCATGACAAGATTCTTCTGATGTGCAGGATATAATTAAATTAATTCGCATACTTTTCTTATAATAGAGACAATTTTCATGACAAGGATCTTCTGATGTGCAGGCTATAAATGGAACCATATATATGCTCTGTTGCTAACTTGATAGTGACAGATAACATCATCTGGATCATCCTTTGCTCTGAATCATACAATGCTGGTAGACCTTTACTATGCAGTTAATTCGGAAGCTTGGCCTTTCTAGTGCTATCTTTTAGTTCCCATATGTGCCAATTCTGAAGGTCATGAATTGACAATGGAAGTCCTAATTAACGATTCGTTGGGAATTACTTTGTTGTCTGATATGGTGCTGCAGTATTTGGCAGATAACGATTAAAATATAAAAGATATGGCACATTGGCACTCCACCAACAAAGAAGTTAGGCAGTAGTTTTATGATACATTTGAAACTTGAGTGAATATGATCGTTGTTATTCTTGGTATTTTTGTCTTCCTAAATAATTGTTAACAATGAATTAATCTGTTTTTTTTATTTAAGTACAGACTCTTTTAGATAAAGAACGGGCTCCTGTGAATCAAATTCATTAACAAATAATGGTTAACAATTAAATAAACTATTGTACCAATTGTTTATGAATATATGTACGTTAGCACACAACTAGACAATCAAATTCATTAACAAATAATGGTTAACAATGAATTTGATTAGGGTTTTTGACCTATTGGCACCTAAAGTTTATAGAAATTATCTATACACGCCTAAAGTGGAAATAATACCCCAATAGCACCCAAACTTTTATCATTCGGACCTAAAGACTCCCACCGTTTGTTTCTCAGTTAAGTTAGTAGAATATTCACAGAATATACTTCTTAACGAGTTCATACCCGTTAAGAGGCATGTGAAAATACCAAATTACCCTTTTCTTCATCTTCAGCAGCCCTGATCCCTCCCCTCTCTCATTTATCCTGCTCCCTAAATCTCAAATCCTAAAACGAAACCCTAATCCTAAATCCTACCCTGACGATCGTCGACGCTCTTCCTTGACCCCTCTTCCTCGACGCTACTCCCCCGACGCTCCCAACGACCTAAACCCTCCGACATCCCTCTCTCACTTCTCTTGCCTCCGAAACCCCCCCTCGACGAAAACCGACCTCACTTCCCTCTTTCAATTCCTGCAATTAATCGACTTGGCAACTTAATTTGATGTGCTTCTGACTTGGCAACTTAATTTGGATTTTTTCCTTTTTTCCTTTTTTTTCTTTTTTTTCTTTTTTTGAAAATATGTTTGTTCTTCTGTAGGTGTGTTTTGATTGGCACAGGGTGATTGGAATGGAGCTGGTGCTCACACAAATTACAGGTTAGCTTTGACAGTTTGCAGCAATTTGCTTCTTACCTAGTAACATTAGACAATGAAGAGATACTCACCATTCTTTTTTTTTTCAAATAGCACCAAATCAATGAGGAATGATGGTGGCTTCAGCATGATTAAGAAAGCTATTGAGAAGCTTGGTATGCGTCATAAGGAACATATTGCTGCATATGGTGAAGGTAACGAGAGAAGACTAACTGGTCGCCATGAAACTGCCAATATGAACACGTTCTCATGGGTAAGGATGATAAATGAGTTCATTATTGTAATAGTAATTTTGTTAGAGACTTTGATGATTCTTGCAATTATTTAACCTCCACTACAAGTCTACAACTATTTGTTGGTGTTATTAGATAATTTAGCAAAAAAGTAGAACATTTGGTTATGTACTGATATGATCACTGGTAATCTCAGGGTGTTGCAAACTGTGGTGCCTCTGTCCGTGTTGGCCGTGAAACTGAGAAAGATGGAAAAGGTTTAGAATTTCTCAATCTCATATCTAATTCAGTTATTTGCATATCATTATTAGTTTTGTGCCTAGACTTCCATCTATATTCACAGGTCTTTTGAATCAACTACTTTGGGCATATGAATAGAGAGATATACATCAGCTTATTATGTCGAAGTCGAAGAATTTCCACACAATTTCATGTCTAAATTTGAACTAAAAATAAAGTATTGATTACACCTCACCTTCCTTTTCTTGAGGTTCTCTAGATAACACCTAGCTGCTTCTGATTTGACCATGAAAACAAATGCTAATATTCGTGAATGTTAGTAATGGCTTCTCAATTAAAAAAAAACCCGATCATCATAAAGTATATTAAAAACTTTAGCTATTCTATACTAAAGCATATTCCCGTAAAGTTAAATATCATACTAATGAATTTGGGTGTTAATGGAACAAGGCTGAAAGGACAAGAGTGGTGTTAATGGAACAAGGCTGAAAGGACAAGAGTCAAAACTAGCCTTTCTATTTGTGCAATAATTCTGAATAGTGCTTATTTTGGTTAAAATTAAGAAAATCATTGCTCTATTTTAATCCTTTGCTCTCTGTAAATTCTCACACTCACAAGTTGTGATGGGGGTAAATCAGTTTTTTCACTCATTCTTTTTCACATTTCACAACAGAGAGTGCACAACTGAAGATTTACCTATATCTAACAGAAAGCACTAAAGAGTTCACTAAATATACTAATAGAGAGCATGATCATATGGTATTGTAATGGTATATGAACTAGTTGGCATGGTAAATGTTTGATTATTTATGCATTTGGATTAGTTGGCATGACATTAACATGTAGCTCTAGTGACTGATGCTTCAATTTTTTTAGCAATTTGCTGCATTTTCTGATTTGAAGTATACTTATATGATTGCTTGAATGAAGTATGCTTATATGATTGCTTGAATGAACTAGTTGGCATGGTAAATGATTTGAAGTATACTTATATTTTTTAGAAAGTTGCTGCATTTTCTGATTTGAAGCATGACCTTAATAGAGAGAAAATAGCTATTCATAAAAAATCCTTGATCATCATAAATATGAAGGGGAGTTATCTGATTAAGGATTTTGATGTATCAGATTGAGTGCAATTGGTATGAGATACTCTTTACGAATTCATGAGAACATTATATGCTTTCGCTCTAAATATGAGGGAGGGTTACTTTGCATTTGAACTAGTTGGCATGGTATTTCAATTCAGCTCCAGTGACACCATTTTTTCACTCTTTGATGAACTGATGCTTGAATATTTGGCAAAATTGATAAATCCTTGCTGAAAGAGGTGTTCTGAGCCTATTAGTAATTGTTTTATATATTGTTTAGTTTTATGTACATACAAATACATGATTATTCCTGAAACTCTTTTTTTTTTTGGTTGGCAGCAGCAGCAGGGAGAACATTATATGCTTTCGCTCTAAATATGAGGGAGGGTTACTTTGCATTTGAACTAGTTGGCATGGTATTTCAATTCAGCTCCAATGACACCATTTTTTCTCTCTTTGATGAATTGATGCTTGAATATTTGGCAAAATTGATAAATCCTTGATGAAAGAGGTGTTCTGAGCCTACTAGTAATTGTTTTATATATTGTTTAGTTTCATGTACATACAAATACATGATTATTCCTGAAACTCTTTTTTTTTTGGTTGGCAGCAGCATTAGCAGAAGAAGCAGCAACTTATTTTGTTTTGTATTATTGATTGTATAATTTTTTCATGTTAGGTAATTATTTCATGTTGTGTAATTGTTGGTCATGTTATGCAATTGTTTTATGTTATGTAATATTTTTTTTTGATGAAACGGATAGAGTCAACTGACTCCAGCCATGCATTAATCAATCAAAAATGAATACACTAAGGGTCTTACAAGGAGTAAAACACACCAAAAGCTGAAGAAAATAAAATACAGAAGAAGACCCAAGATAGACCAAGCTCGAAAAGAGCGAAAAAGACTCAGACGGCGACAAAGGAAGCCACCAAGACGAAACGAAGCTGAAACTGAAGCTGATCCATCCTCCGGCGACATCGCAAATCCTAACAAGATCAAGGAAGAGTACACCGAACTCCGGCCTCAAGCACCGACGCCAAAGACCAACAGCATCGCGGTCACCTGGTGGACACAGACAATGCGTCCAGGGGAAAAGGAGTGGACGACCGCAGCTCCCCAAACACCCAGGGCCGAAGCCAGGGAGGGCAAATAGAGCACTAGAAGAACCGTTAAGCAAAGCATAAAATGCAGCATTAAAGTGTCTAAAATGAGATATAAGTCGGACCAACCCGAGAGAAAAGGAGACAGCCACCATCAACAAATAAAAAGGTAATCTTCCCACAAGAAACACACCTCAGTCAATAAGATTAGATCACAACACCAAGAACATCCAAACCATAAAAGAGCTAGAGCATAATCAGCATAATTACAGGAGAGTAGGGAACCAAGTAGCGGCCAGAATGACAGACCAACCTGAGCCCATAGTCAATAAATACACATCGCTCGGAGCAACCAAAAAGAAGGAGAAAAGGTGGTCAGAGACCAACCCAAAGCTTACAAAAGGATGGAGGCAGCCAACCCTCCTAAACAAAAAGGCCGCCTAACAGTACAGCCATCGGCTGCCAGACCCATCCACCAAAATGGGTAACCTTACTCAGTCAACCCTGCAAATATATAAGAAGAATACAGACGTCAAGCAAATATGCAACTCAAGAACAGTGGAATAGTAGATATTATGTTATGTAATATTGATTGTGTAATTGTTTCGTGTTTTGTAATAAACTCTTTGTTCTATGTTGGTTCTTGATGTTATGATATACTGATATATGATGATTAAAGATTTTTGGTTCTGAACAAATTATGGCTACTATTAAGGATTTAAAGAACAACAATTTTAAGGAATTTTGAAGGACTTTTGGTTCAGTTGGCACTCTCAGTTACAAAAATAGACTCTCAATTTTGAAGGATTTTTTTGTTTATTTTTAAAGTAATTTTAAATTAAAATTTAAGAATATTTTAAGAAATTTTTAAAGGTATTTTAAAGGAAATTTTAAGGATTTTAAAGGAATGTTTAAAGAATTTTTAAATGAATTTTAAAGTAATTTTAAAGAAAATTTTAAAGGATTTTTAAAGGAAAATTTAAGGATTTTTTAAAAAAAATTGAGAATTTTAAAGGAATTTTAAAGGAATTTTTAGGAATTTTAAGGAACTTTTAAGGAATTATTAAGGCATGGGGGTAAAAAGGTAATTTCACCGATTATCTGTTAAAAAACTAACAGAAGTGGTCGGCAGGTGCCTATAAGTCCAATTTTAAAAAGTTCAGGTACTATTGGGGTATTACCGTCACTTCTGGTATGTTTAGGGTATTACCATAAACTTTAGGTGCTGATAGGTCCTTCACCCATTTGATTATCTAGTTGTGTGCTAACGTACAAATATTCATAAACAATTGGTACAATAGTTTATTTAATTAGTTGTGGGCTATTACAACTTATTGTAAAGATAAGTCTACTAGTTGCTTTTATTTTGAATAATTGTTTTGGCTATGTACTAAAGGTTGTATCTTGACAAGTTAAATTATAATTTTGACAATAGATTTAAATCCTCAATTAAATTGTTGTTAGAATTTAATAGTACCAATAGTTTATTTAATTATTTCATCTTTAACAAATTTGATGACTGTAGGAATTTTAAAATTACTTACAAATTGCATCGGTTGGAGATTATGGTTTCTTTCAACTTGGAAGTTTGCTTGAAGGATAAATAAGTCTGCACATGGCAGGTTTCTCCATCGAATTTAGAAAATACTTTTTAACGTGAAGTGCCGGTATGATCTACTCTAATCCCTATTAGTATTTTCATGTGTTAAATGAGCTATCCCAACTTTGATTAAATGATTTGTGTTACTTTTTGAGAGTAATCACATGTTTGGAAATTTTGATCATAATTTATCTTGTGTTATAATTAGCATGTCTAGGGTTATTAAGTGTTTCTTATCTTACTATGTGTATAAGTGTAGTGGCTAACCCTCTATTTATAGTTTATGTGAAATTATATACTTGCTTCTCTATTGAAGATTGATGTATAAGTTCTGTAACAAATATCTGTCATGCCCCGCTTCCCAAAAAGGAGATACAGAATACAGATACGCGACTAAGTCCAGCAAATGATTTTCATCATCCTTAAGCTGTCAGGATCTTTACAACATTTCACAGGAATAATAAGAAGTAAACAAGGAAAAACCAACCACACATGCATGAATGAATCAATATACCAACAAAATTTACTTGAAACAAAATTTAATAATTTCAAATAAATCAGATCTGGAACAAATCATAAATTCTGGGTCAAACTGCCCAATACAAATAATCCATGTAGCAATTACATTTTATTCAAGAATAGAAGGAAAATAAATATAGCACGAATTCCAGCAACTAAAATCTTTGATCACCTATTCCATCGGCAGCTGATCACCAAAGTCTGCAATTTAACAAATTACAGGAAAAGGAAAAACAAAATAAAACGCCCGTCAATGCAAGTTACGGGCCGCTTGTAGTGCAAGCACAGGAAAAGATAAACAAGTATAGAGTAACAGCGGAAGCAAACATAGCATGGAATAGACATGACAACAAAATAGAATGACTAATATAAATCAGAAAACAAAATCAAGTAACATAATGTACTAACAGGGTACGGGTAACATGTAACAGATGTCAAATATCATGCAAGCAGGTAAACAGGTAAACAGGTAGCATGTACAGGTAAGCATGTAAGAGGTAAGCATGTAACAGATGTCATGTTATGTCAAGTTTTATATTTATTTCTATCTAGGTAGCACTTCATGCGTCTCATCTATTTACCACATGGTTGCTATATTCAAATAAGTTTGCGTTTAGATTTCGTAGTGGATTCTATAAGGCCGTGTACTCAGGTTTCAGGTAAACAGGTACAGGTATCATGTAACAGGTAATCATGCATCAGGTAGGACCTACAATCCCCTCCGAGTACACTCTTTCATAAGGAAGTATGTAGTCGAGTAACAGGTGGGAAACACGAGCTCCCTTCTGAGTACACAATCTCATAAGGAAGTATGTAGTCAAGAATCAGGTAAACAGATAATCAGAATCACATGTTAGGTAATCATATCACAGGTAACAGATAGCAAATAATCAGGTGGAAAATACGGGCTCCCTTCTAAGTACACATTTCTATATTTTCCCACTACTAGATCTTTTCCTTAACCCCGGCTTGGTTATTTGTTATTATTATCAAACAGGCATGTACGTGTCACAAAACAGGGCAAGAATAACATGGCATAAACAAGTAACATGTTCAGGTTGGAAGATGAACATTTACAGGTGAAAGACAACTCATAGAAGATTAGGACAACAAAAATTCTAGTTCAGGACAACAAGACAGTACTGCACCAAATCTGGGATTCCCTGTAGCGCCCCGAATTTCCAATATAATATCTCAGGAATACGTGGCATAATTCCAGAATCAACTTCAATGTAATCATAAACATAACAACCAATTACAGGAAAAATTTAAAACTTTTTATTACATCAATTGTTGACAAAGCACAGCGGAAAATAAAACATCTTGAATTACAATTTCTTTCTTTTACAACACATTCTTTATAATTTGTCTAAGCCATATTATCATTCTACCACATGCATCCATATCCCAAGCTATAGGCACCTACCTGTAAAATATGAGGTTAGAGATAACCTTAGTCCCCAAGTCAGCCATAACGGTGTGAGTGACATAAAAATAAATAAAATACGAAATAGAATCATAAACAACATGTATCAATAGCAAGAATAAATGAAATAAGAAATAACAATAAATAAAACATGAAAACATCAAGTGAAACTTGACTAATTGTCAAGTGTAGAAAAACAGGAAACAACATGCATAAAACCAAGTCAAGAAAACACCAATGCTATATGCTCTCTCTAATGCATACTTGTCGGATTCTATGCATCCCACTCTACATAGATCCGGTGCAAGCCCTTATCGTTCTCCACTTGATAGGATTAAATCCCCCACTATGCAACTAATCCTACTATGATGACTACTATGAGATTTAGACATTCTGCAAGTAATGGTTCTCGCCCTTGGAATACTGGAGGCCAATCCTACTCCGCAGATCATTTTGTGGTCCTTACGTCCATCGTCCCGGAAATGGAGATTGCCTCACTCCACAGGTCATCCTGGAACCCTCATTGCACAAACATCCCATGAGCATCGCTCTCGTTCTCAGAATACTGGAGATCAATCCCACTCTGCAGATCACTCTGTGGCCCATATGTCCATCGTCCCGGAATACTGGAAAATATCCCACTCATTGGATCATCCTGGAGTCCATAACACACGTTTGCACTCATTTCATCATATCACCATCTAGTGTCTATCCTTATCTTATTAAGTTAATTAATTATTTACGAATCTCTTAGAGTTAGTGTACCCTATCGGACTTAACTCAATTGATCAACAACAAGGCTACAACTGGCCCAAACCACAAAACCTCAACTGCTGGTGCCTGGGATCCCACACAATCTCTAAAGACTCAAAACTCAACCATCACACCAAAACTTTCATTTTAATCATTTTGACCTAGCCTATAAATTATAATAGTCAATTTGTGTACATAGTCAAATGCAGATCAAATTACTTCAATAAAAAACATTACATAGGACAACAAAATTTTCAAATATTAACTGAAATAAAAGCAAACGGCAGCATGCTTCAGTTGATAATCAAATTGGAACCACTTTGCATTGCAGCCGCATAATATATATATTTTTTATTGCTACAGTTGAAGCAGCATACATGTTTCCAACATGAAAGACATACTTCTTATCAGGATTCCTCCACTAAATTTGTCTAAAGAGAATTTTTAATTATATTTGTTTGGTTTGAGAGCTTTTGATTGTCCTGTAAATTTTTCCACTAAACTTGGTTGATCAGGTCATTTTATCAACATAAAGACAAACTGAATTAGAAAAACATAGATAACTATCAAAAACAAAAGGACGAGGACGAGAAACAGTAACAAATTTGACATTTATCAACTATCAAGTTTCCTTTCATAATCACCTATAATGAAAGGGTATAACTACTACTACCATGTAACGCCAAAATTACAAGAAATTCCATCAAATAAATTGTGAAATGTACTGATACAAAAATTATAATAAAAAAAAGGAAGAAAAAGAAACAGAAAAAAAATAGGAATGGAAGCTGAATTCAACAGGAGTCATGACCTACAGAAGCATAATAAGGAAGATAGTTATAATATTAGATGCATTGAGTTGAAACCCAATGCCTAGCCAGGGCAATGATGCACATTCGATAGACTGTAAGATGAAAGCCAATGCAAGTATGAAGAAAGAAAGAAACTAGAACTGGAAATTATTTTTTAAGAAACCTGTACAACATTTACTATGGAACAATTTAGGTAATCGGAAAAAGTACAGGTAAGATTAAATGAACTAAGATGTCAAGCTAAATTACCACCTCCACATGTTAATAATTGCATTGCTCTCTGAGAGGATGTACACACAAAAAATATATTAATTAGGAATAAGTAAATGTATTTAAAAAAAATATGAGAATCAGGTTCTTCTATCAGAAGTCTTGATAGACGGCAGCACACATAACATGAGTGGTTATTATTGATTAGAAATAGAGGCACAAGCACAATAAACAAACAAAAAGATAGTTAATATTAAAGGTGTCTAATTACTTTTGTTCGTTTGCCACTCTGCATGAATGCAAAGATCATTTCGGTAAATGATCTCCCTCATATATTGAGATGTAAGGAGAAATAATGGAGTGAAAGAAAATGCTGCAATCAATCAAATCAATCACAGCAGTAAAGTGACTGTCGTAATATACCAAGCTTCGCTTATAAACAATCAAGTTCCCTGAAAGTGAATGCAAAGGGATCGCTGTAATAATATGTATCACCATAAATGATTGTTAATACTATCATGAGGTTATAAAAAGCACCACTCATCTGAAAAACTCAAAACCGACTCATGATTTCTATTAGGTTCTCTAGCAATCTCAATTTATCTATTAGGGTTTTAATTCATTAATGGCATTGTTTCATGAAAAGAATCAATTTTTAACTCATGTACTCATCAAATTCACCATATCAACATACAATCCCCTAACATACTTTCTAATCAAAAAAATATCACATACAACATGCTTAGAACGAAAGGAAAACAAATGTCACTCACCTCAATGAAGAAATCAATCGAATCAATAAAGAATAAGAAAAACCCTTATTTTGCAAAACCCAAGATAATCGCTTTGAAACTCCAAGAAAACCAATAATAAAAATATATTTTATTTGCAGAGGAGAAGGACAGTTGTAGGGGCTCTTTTATAGGCTGAAATCTGGAGTTTTTAGGGTTTTATAAGTTTATGGAAACATCCCTTAACAAATTATTAAATATTTCTTTAATAAAGTAGTTAAATAAGTTAAATGAACTAAAATATAACCAAATGCTTTTACTACTGAGTTATCCAACCATCAAGCATAGCCCAGAAATTAAAAAAATTCTGATTTGTACTCAGTGGTAATTTTGCACGAAAGTCCCTCTTTTTGTAATATTTGCAAATATGTCATAAAATATTCGTAAAAATGCAGAAAATTCAGAAATAATATCCAAAAATAAATATTAGATTTTCCAATTAAAAATTTCTGACTTTTACTTTACAAGAAAATATTTGCACAAGATCCACTTAAATTCCATATTTGCAAAAACACCATATTTGTTTAAATCTTTACCAAATCAACTCTAAATAAAACTTAAATAGATTTTATTTTTAATGATGACCATAGAAAGCCCAAAAATAAGTAAAAACAAATTTTCATTATTTGTTTCAGATCCAAACGGCTTTTTACATAAAAGCCCATCTCTTTCGAAATATTTATAAAAAATAGTTTCTTTACTCAGAAAAATTCTAAAATTTAGGATATACTTAATTATAAATAGGAGAATTTATCCATAATCCTAAAAGTGGAGGTTTTCACCCAAAAAAGTATTTGCATGTGTTCTGCACCTATAAAATTGAGAAATTCATAAAATAGTCAAATAAATTCAAATAAATCTGAAAATTAAAAAATCATAAATAAATGAGGAAAATTAATCATTAACCATAAAATTTTAAGAATTCAAAATTTTCTAACTTTGTACGTGTGTGGCACGTGCAAAATTGCAATATCAAGAAAATAGTCAAAATAGTCAATTAGGGTTGGCATTCGGGTCGAACGGGCCGGACCGGGCCGGACCCGCCTGGGTTCAACGTTGACTTGGGCGGGTTCGGGCCGGGTCTAAAAGTAGAAATGGCGACCCGCCCAACCCGTGAACCCTTTTGGGTCCAACCCGGGTCGGTTCGGGTCGAGTCGCGGGCTGGCCCGTTTAAAGAGATTTTTTTTAAACCTTTAAAAAATAATACTAAAAATAATAAACAATAAAAATTGTAATAATAATAATAAGATTGTAAGAGTGAAGTAATATTATTCATATGATTTCAAGTTATACAAATTTCACAATTCTAATAAGAAATAAAGAATTCACAAATTTGTTTTATAAACATATTTCTTATACAAAATTTCAATTTACTTCAATATTTATAATTTGAAATAACAAGCAAAGATCTAATACAATTTTTTTAACTATTTACAATTGTCTTCAAGTTGGTGGCCTTCAATTTGTTGTTGTTGACTTGTTATTGTTCAGTTGTTGGTATTGCCGTATTGAATTCTTCATTTTGGTTGCTATTGTTGTTATTGTTGTTGTTGTTCTTACGGCGAGTTGCTCCCACTTGTGGACGTAGATAATGCTTTCCCTTGTGTCCTATCTTCAGCCTTCATCCAGTCTTCTGTGCAAACGAGCATTTCTAACGAGTCGGGCTTCGAGCAATTCCTGTAATCAGTTAGAACCCTGCCACTTGAAGAAAATGCACTTTTAGAAGCAACTGTAGAGACAACAGGAGTTAGTAAATCTTTAGCCATATATTTAAGAATAATATAAGTCTGTTCATAGTCTTTCCACCATTGTAAAATATCTAGAGAAGAAGAAGAAGACTCAGAATCTTGTTGGTTATACCATTAGTTCTAGGTTTTTTGGATTAAATTTGTGCAAGTAAATTAAATGTTCTATCATCAAATTTACTCTTACCCTTACCTTTGAAACTACCAGAAGAAGAACTAACTACAGAAGTTGTACTATTAGAAGCAAAAGATCTATCATAATAATCATACAAGTTATTTAATGTAGATTCAAATTTAACTAAGAAAGAAGCACAATCAATTTCTATTTCTATTTCTACATTTTTTCCAAGTAATGCAAAAAATATTTCAATCAAACTCTTCATACCTTCTAATTTGATACGATGATCCATAACGGTAGAAACACAAATCAACATAGGAGGAGGATAAAAATACTTCAAAATTTTTTTGTATGCAGGTTTTACAATATCACCAACAAAAGTATCATTTAACATTTCGTTAAATATTTGCATCATAGTAACTATTGAAATAAAAATGCTACTAGAAGTAGATTCATATGATTTTGAAAATTTTAAAGTTGCGGTTTTAAAAGGTTCTAAAAATTTCAACAAAGATTCGGCATAAAACCAATCGGTGGGAGTCATTTCAAAATTTGGCATATTTTTTGTGATACAAAAATCATTTACAACTGCTTTATATTCGGTAACAACATATAGTAAATCAAAAGTAGAGTTCCATCGGTGTTTAACATCCTTTGGAAATCTTCTAAAAGGTACATTTGAAATCCTACACCAATTTTTCTATTCTTGAAATACGCTGGGACTTAATGCAATAAAATATACACAATTTCTAATTTTAAGTATATATGGATCGGCTATTTTTAATGCATCTTGAACACATAAATTTAAAATATGACATGCACATCTAATATGAAAAATATTGTCAGATGGAGGGTTTAATGCGGATTTTAAAGTAGTAACTGCTGCATTGTTGTTAAATGCACTACAAAAGAGACTCGATTTACCGGCGTATATTCCCCGGCGTTTGACCAGTAGCGCCGGGGTAGGGAGCGAATAGGAATGGGGCGCCAGATGGGAAGGTTATATGCCGATGGTCGCTTTAAACCGCCGGGCAATCTGCGTATTCACCGGCGTTTTATTTAAAAACGCCGGTGAAGTGTATTATTCACCGGCATTTTAATAAGAAACGCCGGTGAATATACCGATACATTCACCGGCGTGTCTAATTGAAACGCCGGTGAATAAGCTGAGATAAATCCCGCGAACCCTAATCTTTCGCTCGCCAATTTCCCAATCCCCAAAAAAAAGGGCCGCCTTCGTTTTCCCTCCTTCCTCGCTCTACTTCCCGCAGTTTGCCTCCGCCGCTTCGTCCTCTTCGACAGCCTTCGACCTTTCGTCATCGTCCCTTCTTCCCTTCGTCATTTTCGATTTTCCTCCTCCCTCTCTCTATTTGGAGGTGAATTGGCGATCGGAAACCACCGCTTCGCCCCGCTCTCTCTATCTCCTACGCCCCCGCGTCATCGCCCCGCTCGTCGCCACGCTCTCTCTCTCTCTCTTCGGTAACATCTCTTGATTTCCTTTCTTTTTCAAACTCAAAGATGCTGAAATCATGTATCTGATTGTCATCTTAGCATATTTTTTTTAACCAAAATGGGTTAACTGTGAACTAAGGATGCTAGCTGTATACCAAAATCCTCCAAAATAGGTACAAGAATTGGGCCGAACGCACCTTGTGCTTGTTTCTTTTGGAGCCACAAACATGAATGGTTTAGTTGGGATGAAGAATTAATAGAAAAATATATGCTTAGATACTGTTAATTTTCATTTTCTTTTACTGTTAAAGAAGCTGATTTCATGCATCTGATTGTCATCTTGGCATGTTTTTTTAACCAAAATGGGTTCACTGTGAACTAAGGATGCTGTATGTATACCAAAATCGGAGCAAATCTGTACAAGAATTGGGCTGAACAAACCTTGTGGAGGTTTGTTTTGGAGCCACAAACATGAATGGTTTAGTTGGGATGAAGAATTAATAGAGAAAAATATATGCTTAGATACTGGAAATTTTCATTTTCTTTTACTGTTAAAGAAGCTGATTTCATGCATCTGATTGCCATCTTGGCATTTTTTTTTAACAAAATGGGTTCACTGTGAACTAAGGATGCTATATGTATACCAAAATCCTCCAAATCTGTACAAGAATTGGGTTGAACAAACCTTGTGGAGGTTTCTTTTGGAGCCACAAACATCATGATTTAGTTGGAATGAAGAATTAATAGAGAAAAATATATGCTTACATACTGGAAATTATCATTTTTCTTTTACTGTTAAAGAAGCTGATTTCATGCATCTGATTGTCATCTTGGCATGTTTTTTACCAAAATCCTCCAAATCTGTACAAGAATTGGGCTGAACAAATCTTGTGCAGGTTTCTTTTGGCGCTACAAACATCAATGATTTAGTTGGGATGAAGAATTATTTTAGAAAAACATATTAGTAGCCATATTAGTTTCTTTTGTTTATTATTATTATTATTATTATTATTATTATTATTATTATTATTATTATTATTATTATGAGATAAGTAAGTGATTATTAGTAGCCATGAACAGAATAGTTCATGAGTCATCAGATCTTCTTGTTACCGTATTTACAGCACGATGCCCTCATTATTCGTCTGATTCCTCTTCCTCAGCAAATACCCTTTACCATCATCATCTCCTTGAACGGAAAGCCAAATACAGGGGAGACTATAGTCGAATTGATATTACACTCGAACACAGGGTGTGCGATAAAATACCACTAAGGTGGTTGTGATAATTTTCACAAAAGGTAGTTTAGGGTTATGTGAATAGAATAGATTGTGTTAAGATTTAATTTTTTTTTTGTACATTTTTTGGAACCACAATTTCTTTATTTTACAGTTAAAGATTATATCGTTTATTTATTTGCAGCTAGGGATGGTTTTCAAAAAGGTGAAATTTAATATACAAAATGTCTTTTACTGTTATTACTATTTAATATATCAAATTTTAATTTCAGATTGTGTGCTATTGTTATAATGGATAGAAGTTGGATTAGTAAACCACGATTATCCAAGGAGTACCATGATGGTATTAAAGATTTTATTATCTTTGCCAAACGACATTTCCGTGATCCCAACCTAATCCTTTGTCCATGCCTCCGGTGTACAAATTGTAATTTAAGGACATGTGACGTAGTACATACACACTTGGTTGTCAACGGTTTTCTTCAAGGGTACACAAGGTAGTTTTGTCATTGAGAGGATCATACGTCAGCTCCTGTTCGTCCGGTTGTATTAGAAAATGAAGATGAGCCCTTAGTGAACGAAGACTTAAGCGTTTTCGATGAGATGCATGCTTTGTTGCAAGATGCCATGGGGATTCATAATGTTCCTTTCCACACCAATAACCCAACAACCCAAGTTCACAAAGAGTCAACAGAAACATCACACATTGGTGGTGGGGTGGACGAGGAAATGCCTGGCCCCGCCCCTGAAAATAATAAGCAACAAGAATCCTTCGCTAAGTTACTTGAAGATGCTAGTACTCCGTTGTACCGCGATTGCACCAAATTCTCTAAATTCTCATTCATTGTCAGACTATTTCAGATTAAATGTTTAAACGGGTGGTCTGCTAAGTCCTTCACTATGCTACTTGAATTGTTGAATGAAGCATTTCCTAAAATCTGTATTCCAAACTCAGCCTATAAAATCAAAAAATTCCTAAGTTCTTTCGATCTAGGGTATGAGAAGATAGCAGCATGTCCAAATGACTATATGCTTTTCACGAGAGGTAAGAAAAGTCTGGAGAATTGCGAAGTGTGTGGTTCTTCGAAATGGATAGAAAGACCAAATCACGACGAGGGAGCCAGTGGATCTACTAAGCGAAGTAGGAAAAAGAAGCCTGCCAAAATACTGCGTTACTTTCCTCTGATTCCTAGGCTACAAAGGTTGTTTATGTCTACAAAAACTTCTTCTGATATGAAATGGCATGCTGAAGGTCGCACTAATGATGGGATTCCTAGACATCCTGCTGATTCTCAATCTTGGAAAAAATTTGATGAAAGATATCCTGATTTTGCGGAAGATCCTCAGAATGTGAGACTTGGACTAGCTAGTGATGGTTTCAACCCTTTCAGACAAATGAGTAGTACATACAGCATATGGCCGGTTGTGTTAATACCATACAATTTGCCGCCTTGAAAATGCATGAAGCAGTCCTCATTTATTTTGTCCATGATAGTTCCTGGACCGAAAGGTCCTGGAAATGATATAGATGTGTACCTACAACCGTTAATAGATGAACTTCAGCAATTGTGGGTGGGTGTTCCAACCTATGATGCTGTGGCTAAAGAAACATTTTCTCTTCGGGCCGTGTTGTCTTGGACAATCAATGATTTTCCAGCATATGCAAATTTATCTGGATATAGTACTAAAGGACGTTATGCATGTCCATGTTGTGCTAACCAAACTAGTTCAAGGTGGTTGTACAATGGCAGAAAGTTTTGCTATATGGGTCATAGGAGATGGTTGCCTGACACACATATATTTTGGGCAGAGACAGCGACATTTGATGGTACCAACGAGTGGGAACATGCTCCTGGATCTTCTTCTGGTTCAGATATTTTGAGGCGGGTAGATGGTCATCAATTCAAATATGGAAAAGAACCAGAAGTCAGGACAAAGGACAAGAAAAGGGCAAGGCCGGAGCAAGGTAAGGAGACCGATCTATGTGGCGAAGATGAGGATCAAAACATGACGAGTTTAGGTGCATGGAAGAAGAAGAGTATTTTCTTCAAGTTGCCGTATTGGGAATTCAACTTATTGCGACATAATTTAGATGTGATGCATATCGAAAAAAATATTGGGGAAAATTGTATAGGAACAGTTATGGGAGATGACCGGAAGACAAAGGACAATCTCAAGAGCCGACTTGATTTGAAGTCAATGGACATCCGACATGAGTTGCACCCAGAAGAATTACCGAACGGGAAAGTACTCCTACCTCCTGCAATCTATTCAATGTCAAAATCGGAGTTGGAATTGTTTTGCAAAGTACTACTGGAACTTAAAGTTCCTGATGGCTATTCTTCTAACATAGCAAGATGTGTCAACGTTAAAGAGAAGAGGCTTCAGGGTCTAAAGTCACACGACTACCACATCCTAATGCAGGATCTCCTTCCTGTGGCCCTAAGGTCTTCAATGTGTGAGCAAGTCACTACTGTCCTGAAAGATCTTTATAGCATATATAAAGGTATTTGCTCAAGAATGCTTCGTGTTGAAGATATTGACCAATTGGAGCAGCAGGCGGCATTGACACTTAGTAAAATGGAGATGATATTTCCTCCATCATTCTTCACTATAATGATTCACTTGATAATCCACCTTGCTGGTGAAGCCAGAATCGGCGGTCCTGTTCACTATCGGTGGATGTACCCCATTGAGAGGTAAAAAAATTCATTCATCTTACAAAATTGAATTTTCAAAAGCTCATTTCTTTTAATCCACTAATCCGCTCTAATTCATTAATTGTACATGTTCAAGTACCTATACCGGCTAAAGGGTTATGTTAAAAATAGAGCATATCCTGAAGGGTCAATAGCTCAGGGATATCTATCAGAGGAGTGTTCACATTTTTTTCCAGGTATTTGCCGGGTGTGGAGACATCTTTGAGTAGACCACGTAGAAATCCAAACATTTCCAACCTTGATGGTGCTTAATATCTTTTTGATACCGCTGGCACTACTGTTGGTAAAGTTGATGCATTTGAGCTAGATAACTTAACGTGGAAACAGGCACATCGATATGTGCTAGACCACCATGCATCAGTAGAACCATTTCGAAAGTAAGTTGCTTTTGAATTTAAATCGAATATAGTGAAAACCGCGGAGTTCGATATTAACTTACTTTTGTTATTCCTTATTTCAATTGCTTGTTTTTTAGCGAATTTGTCAGGGACATCAAACGAAGGGCTAGACCAAGAAGACTACAACCACATGAACAAAACAAGTTGATGAATGAAAAATTTCATAAGTGGTTTGAATCTTATGTAGGTGAATTACAGTTATGCAAGTTAATCTTTATTATATCTACATTTTCTATGGTGCTGATACGATTTGCGTAAAATTAATAGGTACATTCTTTGGGTCCTGAAGGTGTGTCATCTGAAATACAAGTACTTGCCAAAGGTCCCTATAAGATGGTCAAAAGATACGGAGGATACATATTCAATGGTTTTAGATTTCGTACTAAGGATCGTGAATGTAATTTGAAGTCTCAAAATAGTGGAATGGTAGTGACGTCTAAGACTAGAAGTTATGCTTCCAAATCGGACACGAGGCCTGTAGATGGAGATCTCGACTACTATGGAGTGCTCACGGATATCATTGAGTTGAATTATTTTGGTCATTTCCGTGTTGTCTTATTTCGTGGGGATTGGGCTGAGTTTGATAGGAATTTTGCTAACAACAAGGATAAGTTTGGCTTCACAGTTGTAAACTTCTCAAAATTGATTCACATCGGTACACACATTAGCCATGAGCCATTTGTGTTTCCATCCCAAGTGCAACAAGTGTTCTACATTGAAGATCCAACCCTGTCAAAATCGTTTGTGGCTCTCGCTATGCAACCAAGAGATGTATTCCAACTGGGCGATACTTCAGAAGATGAAGACGGTGAAGTCATGAACAGTCACATTACTTCTGAGTTTCCTATGTTTGATGTAAACACAACCGACGGTGAAATTTGCGGGACTTGGCTCCGCAAGAATGGAAAAGAGGGCGATGTATTGGAAGATGTCGTATTGTAGTTTACTTGATTTTCAATCTCAATATTATATGTCTGTAATTTTCGTGTCTTAAATCTTGTTGTAATATTATGTCTGTAATTCCGAACATGTTGAATGTGAATTTAATACACCGGTTTAATTATCTTTCTATTTTCTACTGCTTGGTGTTATTTACATTAAACTATGCTTAGTGTCATTTGAATCAAACTATCATTGTAATTTAATTTGTTACAAATCTCATTTTTTTAATTTTTTTATAATTATGTTGGTTTGTTAATCCTACTAAAGTACAAATTTTATGATAGTTATTATAAACATGTTATTAATTAAATTTGCATCTCTAAGGAAGTTATTGAATCCTTGACAGGTACAACATGCCGAGGCATGGAAAGAGGATAAATATAAATGATGGCAACGAGAGCCATAGGGATGAGCAGCCACTACATAATAGTGGCAGTCAAACAATGAGGGTGAGGGTAGCACGCCGCCCACTGTCAAAAAACATCGTGGGCGAACTAAGATGACGAATATTTGGAGACTTAAGAATGACGAAAGGATTGTGGTGGAGGTAAACGGTGTCGGGCAACCGATTGGCGATAACGCCAGCAAATTTTCTTCCTTTATTGGGGTTATAGCAAGGAACCCACGGATAGTTCCTTTGTCATACGAGGGTTGGCCGAAGGTGCCAACCACGACAAAGGACACTGCAATTACAACAATCAAGGTATTTCCCATCTAAAATAAATAATTGGTAGGCGCAAATATATTATTGAAATATGTATTTTTAGTGATGGGTAATAAATTTTGCAGCAATACTTTTCGTTCGCTGACTCCCTTACGCCTTGGGTTGAAAAGTCACTCTCCAAAAAGTGGAGGGACTACAAGAGTGACTTGAAGGCTAGGTATTTTGACAAAGACCTTTCAGAGGCGGAGAATGCAAGGGATGTGCCAGAAAATGTGGAGTCTTCAGATTGGCAATTCCTTGTGCACTACTGGAGTTCGGCGATCGGTCAGGTATTTACATTAAAGGCACAAAAATCTAATGAGTATGTGGTTGTATGGCTACTCTAATGAATTTTTCTGCTAACTTCATTGTGGCATGTACAGAAAAGGACGGAGGTGGGTGTTGCCAGTCGGTCAAAGCAGCTAGTGTTGCACACTGCTGGTACACAGAGCTTTGCTCTGGTTCGGGAAGAGTTGGTAGGCGCAATTGTATTGAACATTTTTTACTTACAGTTATTTGTTTATAACCATTTCATCTTACTAATATATAGGAAGAAGATTTGGGGGGTCCTACGGAGTTTGGCGATATTGACTTTTTCGATGCCACCCACAAATTGAAGGATGGGACGTATGCGAGCCCTGAGGCAGCACGGATTCTGGTAATTTGTGAACTAATATATAATGAGTAGTCGAAATCTCATCTGTTTTTAACTCTGATTGTTATGTCCTTTTACAGCCTAAGGTTCGGAGAAGGTATGATGAAATCTCTTCCGCTTCAGATTCAGACCCTACGGTGGCACCCACAGATTTCCGTACCCGGCAGAGAGTTGCCTTGACCGAGGTTAGGGGAAAGGAGAGGCATGGACGTGTCCGTGGTATGGGGCTAGGACCAACCCCCTCGCGGCTATTCGGACGGAGTGAATCTAGTTCAAGTGCCAATCGGGACGAGGAGATGACTTCATTAAAGGCACAAGTTGCACTCCTACAAGAACAAATGGCCCATTTAATAGGGCAACAATCCCAAGTCCCACCCTCGGTAAGTCTTTAAATTGGTATTTTTAAAGAGATTATGGTCTTGAATGCATGAAAGACACGTATTAGTGTTTATGAGTCTGCATTGTGGCTGTCGTCTATAAGCATTTCGTCTATGTTTCTTAAGTGGGCTGTGATTAGAAAGAAAGGGCTGGAGTGGAGATCTGGAAACCCAAATAGAGACCTCTCGTTTATTATAATCTATACTTATTGTTGGACCAACCCCCTCTTGCTGTTGTTGCTGATGTCTCTTTGTGTGCGTGTGTTGAAGAGAATGAAGGGATGAGAGAGAGTTGAGGAAAATGCCGCTATGTTAGCCTGGTGTATCCTCATTCTCTACCATTCCTCTTTCTGGCTCCATATATGGCTTCCATATTAAATTGGTTTCCTTCCACGATGACAGTCCGTAATACTACACTTGATATGAGCCCTGTTCATAGCTGCACCCTATTGCATACTCACAAACAACTAATACGTGTCGTTCATGCATTGTATGACCAACCCCACTTTGGCACATAACATGCTTAGATGACATTGTATGACCTGCAAACAAGGTTTGTTCAGCCGTGTTGTTGTACTAATTTGGAGGATTTTGGTATGCATACAGCATCCTTAGTTGACAGAGAACCCATTTTGGTTAAAAAATCATGCCAAAGATGGCAATTAGATGCATGAAATCAGCTTCTTTAATAGTATCTGAAAATGAAAATTTCCATTATCTGAGCATATATGTTTCTCTACTAATTCTTCAGCCCAACTAAATCATTCATGTTTCTGGCTCCAAAAGAAACCTGCATAAGGTTTGTTCTTCCCAATTCTTGTACAGATTTTGGGAATTATGTATGTTTTTAGATCCAGGATCACAAATTTTGATGGCGAACTGTGATTGGATTGTTTAGTGACTGTGAACAATTGTTCTTAATTGTGCTGTGATTAGAAAGAGACGAGTTGGAGTGGAGATCTGGAAACCCATATAGAGACATCTTGTTCATAATAATTTATTATTATTGTTGTTCTTGTCGCTCTTGCTGTTGTTGCTGATGTCTCTTTGTGTTCGTGTGCTGAAGGGAAAGAAGGGATGAGAGAGAGATGAGGAAAATGCCGCTATGTTAGCCTGGTGTATCCTCATTCTCTACCATTCCTCTTTCTGGCTTCTATATTTGGTTTCCTTCCACGATGACAATTCCTTAAAACTACACTTGATATGAGCCCTATTCGTATTTTTCTTCAATGAAGAATTGATCTATGACTACAATCTCCATTCAAAGCCCAATCAAAATTTGTTTTGGAGCCACAAACATCAATGAAGAATTAATAGAGAAACATAAATGATTATATGCTGGAATTTTTCATTTTCTTTTACTGTTAAAGAAGCTTATTTCATGCATCTGATTGTCTTCTTTGCACATTTTTTTGACCAAAATGGGTTCACTGAGAACTGAGGATGCTAGCTGTATGCCAAAATCCTCCGGATATGTACAACATATGGGTTTCAGATTTAGTTGGGCTAAAGAATTAGGAGAGCAACATATATGCTCAGATAATGAAAATTTTCATTTTCAGATACTGGTAAAGAACCTGATTGCCATCTTTGGCATGATTTTTTAAAAAAAATGGGTTCACTTCCAAACTAAGTATGCTGCTAGCATCCTCATTTTCTTTAACTGTTAATGAAGCTTACTTCATGCATCTCATTGTCTTCTTGGCACATTTTTTTGACCAAAATGGGTTCACTCAGAATATTTCATGCTAGCTGTATGCCAAAATTCTCCGGATATGTACAACAATTAGGTTTCAGATTTAGTTGGGCTAAAGAATTAGTAGAGCAACATATATGCTCAGATAATGAAAATTTTCATTTTCAGATACTGTTAAAGAACCTGATTGCTATCTTTGGCATGATTTTTTAACAAAAAATGGGTTCACTTCCAAACTAAGTATGCTGCTAGCATCCTCATTTTCTTTTACTGTTAATGAAGCTTATTTCATGCATCTGATTGTCTTCTTGGCACATTTTTTTGACCAAAATGGGTTCACTGAGAACTGAGGATGCTAGTTGTATGCCAAAATCCTCCGGAACAATTGGGTTTCAGATTTAGTTGGGCTAAAGAATTAGTAGAGCAACATATATGCTCAGATAATAGAAATTTTCATTTTCAGATACTGTTAAAGAACCTGATTGCCATCTTTGGCATGATTTTTTAACAAAAAATGGGTTCACTTCCAAACTAAGTATGCTGCTAGCATCCTCATTTTCTTTTACTGTTAATGAAGCTTATTTCATGCATCCGATTGTCTTCTTGGCACATTTTTTTGACCAAAATGGGTTCACTCAGAATATTTCATGCTAGCTATATGCCAAAATCCTCCGGATATGTACAACAATTGGGTTTCAGATTTAGTTGGGCTAAAGAATTAGTAGAGCAACATATATGCTCAGATAATGGAAATTTTCATTTTCAGATACTGTTAAAGAACCTGATTGCCATCTTTGGCATGATTTTTTAACAAAAAATGGGTTCACTTCCAAACTAAGTATGCTGCTAGCATCCTCATTTTCTTTTACTGTTAATGAAGCTTATTTCATGCATCTGATTGTCTTCTTGGCACATTTTTTTGACCAAAATGGGTTCACTCAGAATATTTCATGCTAGCTGTATGCCAAAATCCTCCGGATATGTACAACAATTGGGTTTCAGATTTAGTTGGGCTAAAGAATTAGTAGAGCAACATATATGCTCAGATAATGGAAATTTTCATTTTCAGATACTGTTAAAGAACCTGATTGCCATCTTTGGCATGATTTTTTTAACAAAAAATGGGTGCACTTCCAAACTAAGTATGCTGCTAGCATCCTCATTTTCTTTTACTGTTAATGAAGCTTATTTCATGCATCTGATTGTCTTCTTGGCACATTTTTTTGACCAAAATGGGTTCAATGAGAACTGAGGATGCTAGCTGTATGCCAAAATCCTCCGGATATGTACAACAATTGGGTTTCAGATTTAGTTGGGCTAAAGAATTAGTAGAGCAACATATATGCTCAGATAATGGAAATTTTCATTTTCAGATACTGTTAAAGAACTTGATTGCCATCTTTGGCATCATTTTTTAACAAAAAATGGGTTCACTTCCAAACTAAGTATGTTGCTAGCATCCTCATTTTCTTTTACTGTTAATGAAGCTTATTTCATGCATCTGATTGTCTTCTTGGCACATTGTTTTGACCAAAATGGGTTCACTGAGAACTGAGGATGCTAGCTGTATGCCAAAATCCTCCGGATATGTACAACAATTGGGTTTCAGATTTAGTTGGGCTATAGTAGAGCAACATATATGCTCAGATAATGGAAATTTTCATTTTCAGATACTGTTAAAGAACCTGATTGCCATCTTTGGCATGATTTTTTAACAAAAAATGGGTTCACTTCCAAACTAAGTATGCTGCTAGCATCCTCATTTTCTTTTACTGTTAATGAAGTTTATTTCATGCATCAGATTGTCTTCTTGGCACATTTTTTTGACCAAAATGGGTTCACTGAGAACTGAGGATGCTAGCTGTATGCCAAAATCCTCCGGATATGTACAACAATTGGGTTTCAGATTTAGTTGGGCTAAAGAATTAGTAGAGCAACATATATGCTCAGATAATGGAAATTTTCATTTTCAGATACTGTTAAAGAACCTGATTGCCATCTTTGGCATGATTTTTTAACAAAAAATGGGTTCACTTCCAAACTAAGTATGCTGCTAGCATCCTCATTTTCTTTTACTGTTAATGAAGCTTATTTCATGCATCTGATTGTCTTCTTGGCACATTGTTTTGACCAAAATGGGTTCACTGAGAACTGAGGATGCTAGCTGTATGCCAAAATCCTCCGGATATGTACAACAATTGGGTTTCAGATTTAGTTGGGCTAAAGAATTAGTAGAGCAACTTATATGCTCAGATAATGGAAATTTTCATTTTCAGATACTGTTAAAGAACCTGATTGCCATCTTTGGCATGATTTTTTAACAAAAAATGGGTTGACTTCCAAACTAAGTATGCTGCTAGCATCCTTATTTTCTTTTACCGTTAATGAAGCTTATTTCATGCATCTGATTGTCTTCTTGGCACATTTTTTTGACCAAAATGGGTTCACTCAGAATATTTCATGCTAGCTATATGCCAAAATCCTCCGGATATGTACAACAATTGGGTTTCAGATTTAGTTGGGCTAAAGAATTAGTAGAGCAACATATATGCTCAGATAATGGAAATTTTCATTTTCAGATACTGTTAAAGAACCTAATTGCCATCTCTGGCATGATTTTTTAACAAAAAATGGGTTCACTTCCAAACTAAGTATGCTTCTAGCATCCTCATTTTCTTTTACTGTTAATGAAGCTTATTTCATGCATCTGATTGTCTTCTTGGCACATTTTTTTGACCAAAATGGGTTCACTGAGAACTGAGGATGCTAGCTGTGTGCCAAAATCCTCCGGATATGTACAACAATTGGGTTTCAGATTTAGTTGGGCTAAAGAATTAGTAGAGCAACATATATGCTCAGATAATGGAAATTTTCATTTTCAGATACTGTTAAAGAACCTGATTGCCATCTTTGGCATGATTTTTTAACAAAAAATGGGTTCACTTCCAAACTAAGTATGCTGCTAGCATCCTCATTTTCTTTTACTGTTAATGAAGCTTATTTCATGCATCTGATTGTCATCTTGGCCTTTTTTTTGCCCAAAATGGGTACACTGTGAACTGAGGATGCTAGCTGTATGCCAAAATCCTCCGGATATGTACAACATATGGGTCATGATTTATATGGGCTGAAGAATTAGTAGAGAAACATATATGCTCAGATAATGGATATTTTCATTTTCAGATACTGTACTAAAGAACCTGATTGCCATCTTTGGCATGATTTTTTAACAAAAAATGGGTTCACTTCCAAACTAAGTATGCTGCTAGCATCCTCATTTTCTTTTACTGTTAATGAAGCTTATTTCATGCATCCGATTGTCTTCTTGGCACATTTTTTTGACCAAAATGGGTTCACTGAGAACTGAGGATGCTAGTTGTATGCCAAAATCCTCCGGATATGTACAACAATTGGGTTTCATATTTAGTTGGGCTAAAGAATTAGTAGAGCAACATATATTCTCAGATAATGGAAATTTTCATTTTCAGATACTGTTAAAGAACCTGATTGCCATCTTTGGCATGATTTTTTAACAAAAAATGGGTTCACTTCCAAACTAAGTATGCTGCTAGCATCCTCATTTTCTTTTACTGTTAATGAAGCTTATTTCATGCATCTGATTGTCTTCTTGGCACATTTTTTTGACCAAATTGGGTTCACTGAGAACTGAGGATGCTAGCTGTACGTATACCAAAATCGTCCAAATCTGTACATGAATTGGGCTGAACAAACCTTGTGGGGGTTTCTTTTGGAGCCACAAACATTAATGATTTAGTTGGGATGAAGAATTAATAGAGAAACATATATGCTTAGATGCCGCTATGTTATCATTTTTCTTTTACTGTTAAAGAAGCTGAATTCATGCATCTGAAGATTTAAGATCCAGGATGGCAAATTTTGATTGGGCTGTGATTGGATTGTTTAGTGGCTGTTGTCTATGTTCTTAATTGGGCTGTGATTGGAAAGAGAAGGCTCGAGTGGAGATCTGGAAACCCATATAGAGACATCTTGTTCATAATAATTTATTATTATTGTTGTTCTTGTCGCTCTTGCTGTTGTTGCTGATGTCTCTTTGTGTTTGTGTGCTGAAGGGAAACAAGGGATGAGAGAGAGATAAGGAAAATGCCGCTATGTTAGCCTGGTGTATCCAAAGTCTCTACCATTCCTCTTTCTGTTTCCATTTCTGGCTTCTATATTTGGTTTCCTTCCACGATGACAGTTTCCTAAAAATACACTTGATATGAGCCCTATCTTATTTTTCTTATTTTTCTTATATTTGGTTTCCTTCCACGATGACAGTTTCGTGGATTGTCTGAACAATCCATGAAAGACATGCTTAGATACTGAATTTTCATTTGTTTTACTGTTTTAGATAGTGGATATTCCCAATCAGAGGAGAATATAAAGGTTTCAAGTTAGATACTGAATTTTCATTTGTTTTGTTGTTTTAGATATATTTAAAAACAAAATTAAGTACTATATTTTTAGCATTGCAATGTAATTATTTTACCTCTCTATATATCATTAACAATTCCATTTGCAATTGGCACTTTGATCTTATAATTTAAGATACAGGTAGATCTTTTTGCAAGTTCAAAAAATATGTATATTCTGTATTGTGGTCTACTGTTGAATTAAATTATTGTTTTTTTTTCACAGAGCGGTCGCCCAGATGAAGGAAATTCTGATGATCAGAACTGAAGCTACTCGAGGGGTACGAATCTGTGGTCGGCCTAGTATGGTTGTTGTTCTTATGTCCTCCTTGCTGTTGTTATGTCAGACTGTTTTTTTTTATGAGAGTTATGTCAGACTGTTAATTTGGGATATTTGGAATATTTGTCAGACTGGTTTGTTGGGATATTTGGAACGTTCGTCACTATATTAATTTGTTAATTATGACACTGTTAATTTTGCGGTGAATTTGGACGATGATATGACACGTGTGAAACTTTATTATCTTTAATTATTCTTGTGTTTGGTTGTGATTTGCGCATTAATATGCAACGAAATTGGTTGAATCAGTTGTGAATTAGTTTACAGGTTTTATAAATGAAATTGTGAATTGAAATCGAACGGAAAACCGGAGCACGAAAAACAAACGGGCATAGATAGACCGGTGTTTTATAAAACGCCGGTCTATCTAATAAATTAGTTGCAGTGTGCGATAGAGGCGCGTTCCCACACACGCCGGTGTATGCCGCCAGCTGTAACGGCACCAAGGAACACCGGCGTTTTATAAAACGCCGGTGAACCTAACTACACTGGCGTTTTTTGGTCACGCCGGTGCTTGTAAGTAGGGAAAACCGGGCACTCATAAACGCACATACACCGGCGGTGTACGACCGCCGGTATACTTTCATTCTACACCGGCGTTTATAGAAACGCCGGAGAATGGATAAATACCGGCGGTTTATGGCCGCCGGTGAATGTATATTGGGGGTAAAAGAATGGCACTCAGAGACCCCCATACACCGGTGTTCTCTAACCGCCGGTGTAGTTGTAATATTTACCGGCGTCCAGTAAAACCGCCGGTGTAGACCCCTACCTTTCCGCGACGCTCGCTTCGGCTGCATTTGGACCGGCGCTATTATAAACGCCGGTGAAGGTTTCACCGGCGTAAAAAAACGCCGGCAAAGACGTAAAAAAATGCCTGTAAATCGAGTCTCTTTTGTAGTGATGCATTATCAAAACTAATACACATAATTTTATCGCGAATATGAAAAACATCACAAATTTTTAAAATACGTTTTGCTATTTCAGCGCCACTATAGGGATAGGGCAACGCGGCAAGTGATATGATTCTTTTTTGAAGAATCCAATCATTGTCGATCCAATGACAGGTTATTCCCATCATTGGAATATTGTTGACACCCGTCCAACAATTCGAAGTTAAACTAACTCTACAAGTTAAACTCTATAAAATTGCAATCAAAGCGTCCATTTTATTGTACACTTTAAAACAATCTGATTTGCAAGTATTTCTCGGAATTCTTCTAAAATGAGGGTTTAAGGCCGTTTGATTAAAATTTTCCAAGTCCCTACTCTCGGGATAGGAAAATAGTAACTCTTCCTTTATTACTAATCGGGCCATTTCCCGACGAACAAGATCGGGATCATAAGGGTGGCTATCAACTAGACCGGTCCTAGGGTTGATTTTTTGTTGGCCGGGTAGGTCAACAAGAAGGTTTTTATGGTTATGTTGGATTTGTCTACTAATTGTACCGGTGCCATCACCCCTCTTGAATTTGTATGTCTTAGAACATGCTTTACAAACTTTCAAACCTATACCCGGATTTTCTTCGTCCGGGATAAAATCGTAAAATTTATGTCAAACACTACTTTCACCTCGACTTTTCCTACCACTACGGGGTTGTGTTGTTTCGGTTGGTTGTTGTTGTTGTTCTTCTTCTTCTAATTGTATGTCTCCTACAACCTCATCGTGTGTACCCCATTGTTGGGTAGGAGGATCATGGTACTCTTCGGTGGGCTCACTAATTGGGACAATTGGTGACCTACAGAAAGTGTCGGTGGAATCTTGCCCACTTTGGCTACGACCGCTACCGCGTGATCTAGACATAATGTAGTAATATATGTAAAAAAAAACTACACAATGTAGAAGCTTTGAGTTATAAAAAAAATCTAGAAAACAAGAGGGTTGAAATAGAGAAGATCAAAAAACCAACAAAAATTATAACTACAACAAAAATTAAATAAGAAGAGAGGTATGAAATTTTGATACCGTTCACCGTGGATACGCGTATATAAAAAAATCTGTGAAAATAAGAATAGAAGTAGAAGTAGAAATAAGCGATTCCGAAATTGAAGAGTTGAGGAAAGCTTGAAGAAGAGTTGAAGACTTGATCACTTGGAGTTGGACGAGAGTTGAAGAGTTGAAGACGTTGTTGAATTTTGATTTCGATACGTTCGGAATTAGATCTTGTATATGTCTTCAAGACTTGCTTGTTCAATATTTCAATTGTTTACAAATTGCTTAGAAATGAGTTATAATAGTAAAGAGAGTAAGAGAGATTTTTGTAAGTTTTTTGATGGGATTTTTGGGGGGTATTTATAGGGTTAAAAAACAAAAAAAAAACCCAAAAAACCCAAAAAAAGGCCATTAGAGCCATTCAGAACGGCTCTCTATTCAACAGTGTCGTTGGGCACGTTTTGCGATCCGTTGGACCCGCGGGTCAACAGTTGACCCGTGGCGGGTCGAACGTTTGACCTGTTCAGGTCTAACCGTTCGCGACCCGCGGACCGACCCGCGGGTTGGCGAGCGGGTTGGGCGGGTTAGATCCGCTATTTCGGTGACCCGGGTCGACCCGTTACTGTCACGGGTTCGACCCGAACCCGAACTGCCGTTTTGCGGGCCAGGTTATACGTGCGGGTCGCGGGCGGGTCAACGGTTGACCCGACCCACTTGCCATCCCTAGGGCCGCCATGGATGCCGGCGGAGTAGGGGACGACGCGCTCGAGATCGCTCGAGCCGCTGTGTCGGTAAGTTTTAACTTCTTCAGTGTAGTTGTATACTTGTACCCTTTTCTAGTTCTCGATGTGAATGTTTTCCTTTTTGCAGATAACTTGCCACTTCGATCATCTAATGGAAAAGATGACCGAACTCGAGAAGGAGTTGAAGCAGGAGACGGATAGGGCTCAGGCGGAGAAGGCTCGGATCGCCAATAAGCTCGAGCAGCTGAAGGCTGGGACCGAAGGGCAGATGGCAAGGATGGAGTACCTCGACGGTCTCGTGGCGAAGCTCGAGGCCGACATCACTATTCTGCTCCAGCAGAAGGAGTCGGCAGCGACGGAGAGGGAGTAGGTCGTCGAGGCCGCCAAGAAAGTTTCCGCTAAGGAGGCCGAGACCGCAGCGATGGAGAAGGTACAGCGGTTCCTTGTAGTAAACATGGCGAAGGCCTATGCTCGTGCCCTCGAGCAGGTGAAGGAGAGTTACCCCGAGGTGGATTGTTCCAGATGGCGGCTCTTCCCCGGCCACGTCCGTGATTTGACGACACTTCTGAGGGGGAGGAAGAAGGAGATGATGATGAAGAGGTTGAGGTCGTCTAACCCAGAGTGGAGACAGGTTCAGACGCCATCCCCCTGGCGATTATGCCCCCCCCCCCCCCCATGTGGGTTGGAGCCTTCAACGATCGACAACCACAACAAAGAGGTCCTGTAATACCCCAGATTTTAAAATAATGTTGTTAAGATTTATAAATGAATTAAAATTATTTTTGGAGATTTAATAAATATTTTTCTGAAAATTTAGCTTTTTACACGTGCAAGACACGTGCAAATATTTTATTGGGGAGTTCAAAATCAAAAATTATTTTTGGGAAAATCATTATTTATTATTAAATATTATTTGTGAATTTTCTGAATTTTTCTGATAATTATTGGACCTATTTGCAAATATTACAAAAAAATGGACTTTTGTGCAAAATTACCACTTTGAGTGAAAACTCCAGATTTTCAAATTATTGGGCTAGGTATGATGCCTAGTCAACTCAGAGTTAAAGAGTTTACTTTTTGTTTTAACAAATTTGGTTTATTTTATAAGTTTTGATGAAAAATGGTATTTTCGCAAAAGCGCCACTTAGAGGGGAAAAAGTGCAAATTCGTTTTTTTGGATTTTTCAAATAGTGCCCGCTGGTATTAAGATGGTTGTTTTTGTTTTTAAATCTCAATTAAGTTGGTTTTTATTTAATTTCCAAGTATATGGATCTATATATGTAAAAGTGTATTTAAAAGGAGTATTTTTGCAAATCTATTTACAAAATCCTAAACCTAATATTCCGGCCTATAAAAGAGTGGGTGCAGCCGTATCTTGCTGTGTTACACAAGGATTTTTATTATTATTATTTTCTTGAAGTTTTCAAGCGAGGATTCTTGGTTTTCTTGCGAAGGAGGATTTCTCTTATTCTTTATTTTTCTTCGGTTGAATCTTCAAAAAGGTGAGTGACATATTTTCTTTTCTTTTCTTTTATGTATGTTATACGTGATGACCTATCGATTAGAAAGCATTCTAGGAGTTTGTATGATGATATGTGAAGTTTTGATGAGTAGATGAATTAAAAGTGAATCCTTTCGTGAAACAATATTATTGATGATTGGAACCCTAATTTATTGACTTGAAATTGTTAGAGAACTGAATAAAAATCCTGAGTAGGATGCTTTCCTTCATATACTTGCTGTTTTAACTTATCATGATGTGTTGTATGATGATTTACATAAAATGGATAAAAAGATTCCTTTGCTTGTGTATATACATGAGCTCTATTTGGGGGTTTTTCATTGAGTAGAAACTTGATTAATAATTGTTATAATTGCTCATATGCATGAAAAAATTATTGTGAATGATTGTGGATGAGTTTAATGGCTATTGAATCTAAGAATCAAGTCTTGGAGTTTGAGAAAGGGATTTAGATTTGGATTTATGCATTATGATCAATTTGGGGATTTCGTGATTTTGTGAAGTTTTTACTTGAAATTGAATTTTCTCAAATACTAAGTTTTAATCTGAATATTTTGTTATTTTTAATTGATGGATTTGCGAAGTTTTCTTGGTGCACAAATATGCACAAACATTTTTATATGAATATCCTATTTTGTGGTTTTGAAGAAATTGAATCCTTGTGTGTTTTATGGATTTTTATTATATCTTAACTTATTTTGGCATTGATATGGTTTGGAACATAATACGAAGTTATTTCGATGTATAATTGATTCTTAAAAACACTATTTTTAAAGATGTATATGTTCATGTCTTATTTTTGAAGAAATTCAACAAATTGATACTTTTATTAATTTGAGGTGGTTTTGATTTGTTTTGTGGACTCTCATATACCCTACAAGTCATATTTGACCAAATCAGAAATGTACTTTTTACATATTTCTTTTTCATAAAGTAAAACTCCGTATCGGTTGAAATGTGTACAAACTAAAACTACAGTTTGTAAGTACGACAGTCGACTGGTAAGTTTTGACAGTCGACCGTCGTGATGCTGGCTGCAATGTTTTCTTGAGGTTTTGGATTTTTAGGTGGGACAGTCGACTGACCACTTTATACAGTTGACTATCACTGCTCAGATTTGTGTTTTTCTTAAGTTTGGATTTCATGCGGGACAGTCGACTGACTACCCTATGAAGTCGACTGCGCTCTGACTGATGTTTTCTTGAGTTTTCCGATGCTTGTTTTGATTGATTGTTCCTTCAATATTATATTGTTTTAAAAGATGTTTTGCTACAGATTAAAAATATTTTACAGAGATTTATATTGGAGCTTTAAAAGTATTCTTTTGGGACTTATTTGAGTTATACGTGTTTTCAAATGAATTGATGTTTTGTGATATTCTACAACTTAAAAATATGATTTTCAGTTATTTAATGGATTTAATCTTTTATTTGAATTCTGGAATTTTATGAACACATCAAATGAATTTGGTTTTTGTTGATTTAAGAAGTTTTCCTTATATAATCGTTTTAATGATGGATTGTGGGTTTTATTGGAAGTTTTGTGTTGATATTTGTTTGTGAATCTCTAGGAGTTGAGTGGGAGTCCTGTCAACCGGCAGATGAAATTTTGTTGATTTAGACCATATGGGTCTTGGGGTTGTTGTTGTGAAATTAAGTCCAGCAGGATACACTAACTCTAGAGATGAGGATTTTTGTGTTTTAATAATAATCAACTTAAGAACAGGTACTAGTGGAGATGTGATGGAACTTGGGAAACGTAAGTATATGCTCTAACTCTATTAGTCCAACGAATACGTTCCAGGACTGTTTGCTGTTCTATCCCGAGAGGACATTTGTATGTTCACGTGTCGAGAGTCTGCAGGCCTATTCACGGAGCATGCAGGGTGCATTCGCGTGTCGAGGGTCGGCGGGCCTATTCACGAGATGTACCCGGTGTATCTGCACGTCGAGGGCCTCGCAAGCCTAGTCGTGGGGTACACGGTTGGGAGGTGATTCACCATTTTTAGAGCTATTCTTACATGATGCTTGTGCGTCGAGGGTTGTGATGCCTATTTGCAGAGTATTCTGGATCTTGTTTCCATCAGCATAGTAGGATTAGTTGCATAACGAGAGATTTAACCCTATAAAGTGGAGATCATTAAGGGCTTGCACTGGACCTATGTATTGTGGGATGCATAGAATCCGACAAGTATACATTAGAGAGTCAGCATATAGCATTGATGTTTCTTGACTTGGTTTTATGCATGTTGTTTTCTGTTTTCCTATACTTGACACTTAGTCTAGTTTCACTTGTTGTTTTCATGTTTTACTATTTACTATCTTATATTTCTTGATGTTTTCATGCTTTACTTATTGTTATTTCTGACTTCATTTATTCTTGCTGTTATACATGTTTATGATTCTATGCCTCATGATTATTTATTGTTATTTCATATTCCTTTCATGGTTGACATATGTTGTTTATGACTTTATCCTTCATGTTTTATTTATGTTGTTTCTTTTTATGTCACTCACACCGTTATGGCTGATCCCTGTAGTTTTGGGGGTTAGGGTTATCTCTAGCCTCATGTTTTACAGGTAGGTGCCTATAACTTGGGATTTAGATGCTTGTGCTAGAAAGATAATAGAGCTTATGTAAATTGTAAAAGAAAGTGTTGTAAAAGAAAAGTTTGTAATTCAAGGTGTTTTGTATTCCGCTGTATTTTGTAAACAAGTGATGTAATAAAAGTTGAAATAAAAATTATCTGTGTTTTTGGCTATGTTTACTATTGCAATTAAAGTTAATGTTGGGAGTTGTCCCACGTATTTCTGAGATATCATATTAGAAATTCAGGGTGCTACAGATCCAACCTTGACTTGTAATTCAGTTTTGATAAGAAATGTATTGCCTAATTGCGGACTGGCCACCGCTTGTAATTTGAATTTCAATGAAATGAATTTTTTTGGCTAAGTGTTTATCGCAATTTGTCTGATTTTCTCCCGGGTTGTCTTGTTGTGGCCTCGTTTGAACAAAGTACCTTGGCTTTTTTAGATCGTCGAAGTATCTCAGTTGGTCGGAATATCTGAGATTGCCGAAGTGTCTCGACTCCAGAACGGTCTTGGGATCACAAAGCTGGGCCTTGCTCGAACACGAGAGAGGTTGTTTAAAGCCGAGTCGGAGTTGAACTACCTCAAGCTGACGTTGGCCCATCGCACCTCTGAGTTGAAACGGCTAAAGGAGAAGGCTCGCGAAGTGCCCCCCGAAAGAGAGGAGATGTGTCCCTCGATGGCCATCAGCTAGGGCTTAAGCCTAAAATTCCTTCATCAGTCTCTGTTCGAGGTCAGGGCTGAGAGAGATGGGCTGAAGAATGTGGTACTCGAGAAGAGATTGGAGGCAGCGCAACTTCGGAGGACCATCACCGAGGCTTCTCATGCGGGTGGCTCGAGTCGGATGCCACGCCTGAAGATCAGAGTGACGGATGAGTCACTGAAGAAAAGGGTCGTAGAACTAGAGGCAGAGAACAATCGTCTTCGGCGGCTTTCCGAGGGGAGTAAAGTCAGGAGCACTTCCTATCCCCAAGGCGAGTACGCACAAGGGAGATCCTTTCACGAGTTGGCGTTACACTCGCCCCCCGTCGTGAGGCGCCCTGGCGATGCATAGAGTGGAGTAGCAGGTTCGTCGAGCGGGGCATCTGTTGGGGAAACACTTAGGCTCTCAGGTGCCGACGATGTGACTCAGCTCACCGGTTTGGAAACCTCCGCGGAGATAAGGCCACATCAACATGGTGCTCGCCGGCCTCGTTTGTCACTTAAGAGAAGCATCCCGCTCTCTAGGATGGGTTAGGGCAGATCTTTATAATTTTGTGACTTTTGCTTTGATAAAGGAGTTGTACCTCGATGTAAAGATGAGTTGTTGGTCTATAGTTAGACTTGTATCCCAAATTTTAATGAAATAGTGAACTCACTTCTTGAACTTTTGTTGTTGTCGTGTGTAAGTGTATCGCTAGTTGGGGAACATCACAAGTCGCCGAAGTCCACGAGATTTTTCTCGTGTTTGGACGTCGGTGGCAAGATTGCTTGGCACGCGTTGCCGAACTCCAAGAGATTTATTTTTCGCGTATATGGACGTCGGTGGCAAGAATGCTCGGCAATCGTTGCCGAAGTCTACGAGATTAATTTTTCTCGTATTTGGACGTCTTTCGAGCTTGTCGTTTAGAGAATTTTTTTCCGAACTTGTCGTTTAGAGAATGTCACAACTTTGGAAGCAATTCCGAATGGTGAACCACCTTGCACTCGCTTAGAAGGGAGTAGTTGAAGGGAGTCGAACCAAGTGTTGGACTCCAAGTGTGTCGCTTAGAGAATATCAACTGCTGTGGGAGCAATTCTGAATGGTGAACCACCTCGTACTCGCTTAGAAGCGAGTAGTTGAAGCGGAGTCGAACCAAGTGTTGGACTCCAAGCATGTAGTTTAAAGAGTTTCAACAGCCGTGGGAGCAATTCCGAATGGTGAACCACTTCTCACTCGCTTAAGAGCAAGTAGTTGAAGCGAATTCGAACCAAGTGTTAGACTTCGAGCTATTGTTCTTAGAGTTTTGTGCATCTCAAGAAGACCAACCAGGTTATTATAGGCAAAAAATTCCCAAGATGTAACTTGTCTTTATTAAAGATGATTCGAGTGGCTGCTTCTGAGTTGCAAGCCACTTACATAAAGAAAAGAAATAACAAGGTAGATAAAAACATGGAGTAGAAACTGCTCGACTCAGGAGTCGCATGAAGTTGCTTGGAGCGGTGTTACAACACCCTCTTGGTACTTCATTAAGTGGTCAGCATTCCAAGTCCTCGGTATTTTCCTGCCCCCCGGGTCTTCAAGTTGATACGCGCCTGGGCGAATAACTCTAGAGACCCTATATGGACCTTCCCAATTGGGTGCTACCTTGCCCTTCTTGGTTGGAAGAGAGGTTGATAACTTCTGGAGTACTAGGTTCCCCTCTTTGAGATTAGCGAGACGTACTTTCTTGTTGTAGGACTGGATTATCCTACGTCTGTAGGTCTCTTGCCAGATAGAAGCTCTTTTGTGGACCTCGTCGATGAAATCCAAACTGTTGCAAAGTTGGCTCGCATTCTGCTCTTTCCTGTAGGCGATCATCCGGGGCAAGGGTAGGCCGACCTCTAGGGGGATGATGGCTTTGGAGCCATATGTGAGGTTGAAAGGAGACTCTCCTGTCGGGGTTCTCTTCGTGGTTCGATTGCTCCATAGGACATTGGGAAGTTGTTCGACCCATAATCCCTTGGTGGACTCGTCGAGCCTCTTCTTTAGGCCGAAGAGGATTTGGTGGTTAGCATTCTCCGCTTGGCCGTTGGATTGAGGGTGGGATATTGAAGAGAACCGCTGTTGGATACCGAGGTCAGTACAGAAGTCGCGAAAAGTTGCCCCTGAGAACTGGGTTCCATTGTCAGTCACGAGGACACGAGGCATGCCGAAATGACAAATAATGTTCTTCCAAAAGAACTTCTGAACTTTATTCTCTATAATTGTTGTAAGTGGCTCGGCCTCGATCCACTTGGAGAAGTAATCTATCGCCATGATCAGGAACTTCAGTTGGCCTAGTGCTGGAGGGAATGGTTCGAGCAAGTCCATCCCCCACATTGCGAAAGGGATCAGACTGGCTAAGGAGAAGAGTTGGGCTTGTGGCAGGTGACGGATCGGGAAAAATCTTTAGCAGGAGTCGCATTGGCGAACGTATTGTTCGGAGTCAGTGAGAAGTGTGGGCCAAAAGTAGCCATATTTTAGAATTTTTCTGGCTAGGGATCTTGCTCCCAAATGCGCGCCACATATCCCGTCATGAGCCTCCTTCAAGGCATAGTGTGCTTCTTCAGGGGAGAGACATTTGAGGTAAGGCCTGCCGTCAATCTGATTATAGGAGCGTTTGTACATGACTCCTTCGATGAGTGTGTACCGCTCTGCTCGGGTCCGAACTCTTCTCGCCTCCCTGGAGTCGTCTGGGAGTACTCCATCTCTTAGATAATCGAGAAGAGGTTTCATCCAGTTCTCCCCAAGCGTTAGGGGCAAGGCTTCCATCGACTCCGGGCTATCTTCCTCGATACTTGGTCTGAGGAGGACCTCTATCAAGACGGTCCATTCCAAACCCTGGAGGGAGGAGGAGGCAAGCTTGGAGAGGACATCTGCCTGTGCGTTTTCCTCTCGAGGAACCCGCTGGAGTTGAATGTCTTCGAACAAGGCCAGTAGCCCCTTAACCTTTACTAAGTACTTGGCCATGCGCTCGTCCCTTGCCTCGTATTCTCCTGACACTTGGTTCATGACCAATTGTGAATCAATGAAGACTCTGACGTGCTTGGCTGCCGCCTTGCGAGCCATACAGAGCCCCACTATGAGGTCCTCATACTCAGCCTCGTTGTTCGACGCAGGAAAGCTTAGGCAAAGTGAGTACTACAGAACGAAAGCGTCTGGCCCGGTCAAGATGGCCCCGCCCCACTTTCGTCTGTGCAGGAGGATCCGTCAACATAAATAGTCCAGACCAGGGGTTCGGCAGCCGACTCGCAGCAGTCGACAATAGTGCTTTCTACAATGAATTCTGCTAGGGTTTGTGCCTTGATAGCGGTTCTAGGTTGGTAGCCGATGTCATGCTGGCTCAGCTCTATGGACCATTTCATCAATCATCCCGATGTTTCTGGCTTGTGGAGAACTTTCTTCAGGGGCTGGTCGGTAAGAACGACCACCGAATGAGACTGAAAGTAAGGGTGGAGCGTTCGGGCTGCCATGACCAAGACAAGGGCCATCTTCTCTAGCTTCGGGTAACGTAGCTCAGTGTCTCAGAGGACCTTACTCACGTAGTAGATGGGCTTATGCATCCTGTCTTCTTCTCTTACCAAGACAGTGCTGAGGGTCTGCTCCAAAGCGGCAAGGTATAGGTAGAGGACCTCCCCGGACCTTGGCTTGCTCATGAGTAGGGGGTTGTCTAAGTACGCCTTGAGCTGGTCGAAGGAATCTTGTTGCTGTTGCCCCCATTCAAAGCCTTTAGCCCCCCTGAGGGCCTTGAAGAACGGGAGGAACTTCTCCCCGGATTTGGAGAGGAAGCACCCAATTGCCGCAAGGCGCCCTGTAGTGCCCCGAATTTCCAATATGATATTTCAGAAATACGTGGCACAATTCCCAGCATCAACTTCAAATGTAATATTAAACACAGCCAAATACCAAAAAAGTTTTTTCAACTTTCATTACATTAATCTTTATATAACACAGCGGAATACAATACACCTTGAATTATAAATTTTTTTCTTTACAACGATTTTTTTTACAACAATACATAACCCATTACACCACTTTAACTCAAGCATCCAAAATCCAAGCTAAAGGTAATCACCTGTAAAACATGAGGCTAGAGATAACCCTAACCCCCAAAACTAAAGGGGTCAGCCATAACGGTGTGAGTGACATAAAAACAAACGACATAAATAGAACATGGAAACATAAATAACATGTAATAAGTAAGAACAATATAAGGTAAGATATATCAATAAGACCTAAAAACATCAAGTGAAACTAGACTAAGTGTCAAGTGTCAAGTGGAACAATAAACCAAATCAAGAAAACACAATTCTGTATGCTGACTCTCTAATGCGTACTTATCGGATTCTATACATCTCACTCTACATAGGTCCGGTGCAAGTCCTTAATGTCTCCACATTGTAGGGTTTAATCCCCCGCTATGCAACTAATCCTAACACGATGACTACTATGAGATAAAGATAAACTGTGAGTATTAGCCCATGCCCCGATAATTTCAGAGATCAATCTCTATCCACAGATAATTTCGAAGACTATTTTACTCACACCTGGGAATCTTTGAGAATACCCCACACCGCAAGCGATGGCACCTCATCACATAAATACCACATGTGCGTCGCCTCGACCCCGATAATTTCGGAGATCAATCCCACACCACAGGTAATTCCGGAGACTATTTCACTCACACCTGGATAATTCTGAGGATTATCTCACACCGCAAGCCATACTGAGGTTCATAACTCATGTTCCCTTTCATCATATCACCACTAGTGTCTGTCCTTAACTTTTTGAGTTAATTAGTTTAAATACGAATCACCTAGAGTTGATGTACCCCACCGGACTTAACTCAACAACTGATCAACTAAAATGCCTCAACATGCCCAAAACATAAATATCTCAACCGCCAGTATACTAGGGTCCCACACACCCTCTAGGGACTCACACTCAACCATCCAAACCAAACCTTCCATTAACAATACTTTAATAAAACAATTTGGAAACATATGTTCAATAGGAAATAAGGTTTAGAATAGTAAATTACAGATCCAAAACATTTAAAGAATAACTCATTTAAAATAGCATCAGAATAACTCAAGAACATCAGTAACAGCTGACTATATACAAGAGTCGGTCAACTGTCCAGAGTGACAACCCAAGACTTCAAGAAAATTAATCTAAGTAATAGCAGTCGACTGTAAAAGCCATAGGTCGACTATCTAGAACGACAACTCCAAAACTTAACATAAAATAATTCTAAGTACTAACAGTCGACTGTAAAAGGTCATCGGTCGACTGTCCCGAATGAAAATCCAAATCTTAGGAAAATATCAAAACAGAGCAGACTCAGTCGACTGTAAACATGGTTCAGTCGAATGTTTCGCACGAAATTTCAAGAAAACAAGAAAAACACGGCAGCCAGGTAATGATGGTCGACTGTCGACCTGCAGACTGTGTAGTTTTTTAGTTGTACACTTTTTAACCGATACAGAGTTTTACTTAATAAAAACAAATTATGTAAAAAGCATATTTCTGATATGACCAAATACGACTTGTAGGATATATAAGAGTCAATAAAACCCATCAAAATCACTTGAATTAACAAAAATAGCAAATTGTTGATTTTCTTTAATAACAATGAAGTACGAAATCCATGTAAATCGTTTGTGCATGTTCGTGCACTAAAGAAAATTCCACAAGACCTTCGATTAGAAATTGCAACATATTCAGAATTTAAATCTTAATATTCAAGGAATCCAATTTAAGTAATACCTTGCACAATCCCAAAAATCCCCAAATTAGTTGTATTGCATCAAATATCATTCAATTTCTCCCAAATCTAATTCTTAAGACAAGAATTCATAATTCATTAATCCATCTCAAAACTTCTCAAACCCCATCGCCATTATTAAATCATGAACATACAAGGTTAATATTATCATAATCAAGTTGTGTTCACCAAACTCAAAATAATATGGATCTCAAACCATACACATGCAAATCCATTCGTGGATAACTAGGTTTCACGAAAGATCAATTTTTAATTCAACAATCCATCCATTTCATCATGTACATATTCATACTCAACCCTAGCATGCTTCCTAAAAGATGAATCACCACATCCAACATTTAAAGAACAAAACAAAACGAATGCATCACTCACCTTGTTGAAGGAATTGAACGAAGATGAAAAAAAATAATAAGAAAAGCTCCTCCTAGCAAGAAATCCAAGATCTTTCTTTAGAACTCCAAAATAATAAGAAATAATGAATTTCCTGTACTGTGTAGCGAATGACGGATGCACAAACCCTATATAATCCGGGATTTAAGATTCTAGAGTTTTAGAAAACATTTGCAAAATACTCCTTTTTAAAATGTCCCTTTTCATAATTAGGCCCTTTTATTGGAAATTAGTAAAAACCAGTTTTAATCAAGTTCAAAAATTGAAAAGACCCCCTCCAGCATCAGCCGGCTCTGTAGGGAAACCCATAAAACAAATTTTGCATTTTCATCCCTTCAAATAGCGATTTTGCAAAAAGATCCTATTTTACCAAAACTTGTGAAATAAGTCAAGTGTGTAGGAACTAGAGGTAAAATCTTTACTCCTGAATTAACTAGGGATTATATTCAGTTCAAAAATCCGAAAATCTGGAGTTTTCACTCAATTTGGTAATTTTGCACAAAAGTCCTTCTTTTGTAATAATTGCAAATAAGTCCAATAATTTTCAGAAAATTCTAGAAAAATCCCAAATAATCTCAAATAATAATTAATGAGTTTTCCAAAAATAATTTTTGGTTTTTAACTTCCCAAGTCCAATATTTGCACGTGTTTTGCACGTGTAAAAATGATGAATTTTTAGACAGACAGTTATTAAATCACATAAAAAAATCATTTTAATTCACTTTCTAATCTCAAAACAATATTTTAAAAATACGGGGTACTACACGCCCGATGAGCCTCTGTACATCTTTAACACTGGAGGGGGGGCCATTTTGAGTATGGCCTGGATCTTCTCGGGGTTGGCCTCTATTCCCCTCTGGCTGACCATGAACCCTCAGAACTTGCCAGATGAAACTCCAAACGCACACTTGCTCGGATTCAGCCTCATGTTGTGCTTCCTCAACACCCCAAAGGCTTCCTAGAGGTCGAGGACATGCTCCTGCCCTCAGATGCTCTTCACCAACATGTCGTCTATATAGACTTCCATGTTCGCCGATCTGGTCTCACAAGACCCTGTTTACTAGGTGCTGGTATGTAGCTCCTGCATTCTTCAAACCGAACGGAATGACCCGATAGCAGTACAGGCCTTGGTCAGTCACGAACGAGGTCTTCGGGATATCGGGAGGGAACATCCGGATCTGGTTATACCCCGAGAAGGCATCCATGAAGCTAAGGAGCTCGTGGCCGAAGGTCACATCGATTAGAGCATCGATGCTCGGAAAGGGGAATGGATCCTTTGGGCATGCCTTGTTAAGGTCGGTAAAATCGATGCATATCTGCCAGCTCCCGTTGGCTTTTTTTACCATCACCACATTGGATAGTCATTCGGGGTAGTTCACCTCCTGGATGAATCGGGCATTTAGGAGCTTCTCGACCTCTTCCTTGATCGCCTATTGGCGCTCGGGAGCGAACTTGCGTCGCTTCTGCTGGACGGGCTTGACTCCCGGGGCAACGCTGAGGTGGTGCATCAAGAGCTCCTCTGAGATCCCAGGCATATCCGCCGCGGTCCAGGCGAAGAGATCGCGATTCTCCCTTATGCAATGGGAGATGTCTTTCTTGATGAAGGGGGAGAGAGCCTTGCTGATCTGGAAGGTCTTGGTGGCATCTTCGTCAGAGAAGGCCACTTCCTCTAGCTCGTCCACCGACTCGGAGATAGTCTGGCTACTTTCCCGTGGGAGTTCGAGGGCTTCCAGGGAAAGGACTGGGCCTCCCATCAAGGTCATGTAGCACTTGCGAGCCACTTCCTGGCTTCCTCTCACTTCTCCCACTCCTGCGGGGGTAGGGAACTTTATCTTCATCTGATAGGCCGAAGGGATAGCCTAGAGAGCGGCCAGACCTGGTCGACCCAGGATAACATTATAGGCAGCTTCACATCCACCACCATGAAGTCCATTGGCTCCGTGCGGGTGACCGGAGTTTTGCCTGCGGTCACGTCGAGGGTTATAACCCCCTCGATCGTCACCAACACCCCGGTGAATCCATGAAGAGTGTAGCCAGCGGGCTTGAGCCGATCTCTCGACAGCTGGAGGCCCTTGAATGCCTCCAAAAAAAGAATATTTACGAGCTACCATTGTCCACCAAGATCCGACGTACGTCGAAGTTGGCTATTCGGAAGTTAATAACAAGAGCGTCGCAATGGGGCGTGCGGATCCCCTCCAAGTTTCTATCAGAGAACGTGACAGGGACCCCAAGGCCCTTCGAAGGGGGATGGCTCTGCACAGCATTCACTTTCCGAATGAAGGCTTTTCGGGAAGAGTTGGAATCTCCCCCCATTGGGCCTCCGTGTATAAGGTGTAGGATGGCCTCTGCTTCGACATCCGGGGTCTTCACGTGTTGTTCGGTTTGCCTGTTAGCCCCCTTGGGGGGTGGAGGTGGATCAGCTCTATCCCTCCTTACGAACCGAGCGAGCTGCCCCCTCTGAATAAGGGCTTCAATCTCATCCTTTAGGGCCCGACAGTCGTCTGTGTCGTGCCTATGGTCCTGATGGAAGCGGCACCACTTATCCTGGTTTCTCTTCTTTCCGGTGGTGTTCATCTTTGGAGGCAGTGGTAAGAGACCCTCATTTCCAATATCCATCAAGATGGCAGATACACTCGCATTGAGCGGAGTAAATTTTTCGAAACGGAGGAGAGGGCGATGTTGACCTCCATTGTCTTTTTGGAGCTTCTTAGCTCCTTCTTCTTCAGCATTCTTCCGTTTGTTACCAGAAGATGACCCCTTAAGAGTGGGGCGGTTGAGAGCCTCTTCAGCTTGGATATACTTCTCGCTCCTGAGAAGGAGCTCTGAGAAGTCTCGAGGAGGCTTCTTGGCTAGGGACGCCCCGAGGTTGGGATTAGTGACATTGGACTGAAAAGCTACCGAGGCAACTGACTGATCCAGAGAGGCTATAGATCTATCCTCCGCCGTGAACCGCTTGACGTAGTCCCTTAACCGTTCGCCCTTCCATTGGCTGAGGAAAAGCAAAGAGGTGCTAGTCTTCTCGGAGCGGCAGCTGCTCACGAAATAGGTGAGGAAGAGACCTTCGAACTGGTCGAAGGAGAAAATGGAGGCCGGAGCAAGTCAGGAATACCACTCTCGAGCAGTCCCTTTCAGCGTGGCTGGGAAGGTTTTGTAGAGTAGGGCATCAGAGGCGTGGTGGATCATCATGAAAGTTTTGAAACTCTCAATGTGATCAGCGGGGTCCGACTCCCCGGTATAAGTCTCGAAATGCGGAGGCTTGAAGTTCTCAGGAACGGGGGACTCCATGATAGTTCAAGAGAATAGGGGCCTACTCAGGCGAAGGTTCCTCACCCGTTGTTCTTCATCTCAATCGAGCTGGCCGAGGCGCCTCTCCATCTCGTGGAGACGGCGACAGACCGAGGCCTCCCTTCGATCATGCCTCACTGAACCCCGAGACTCGTCTTCATGCGGAGGAGTGCTGGGTCTGCGATGGCGATAGCTTTGAGTAGGCTGAGGACTGGGAGAGGGACGGCGATGGCTCAGAGCTGGCCGAGGACTGAGAGAACGGTGGCGATGGCTCGGAGCTGGCCAAGGACTGAGAGAACGACGGCGATGGTTAGGAGCTGGATGAGGACTGGGAGCCCGTTGGTCGTTGTTGGGGTCGACATTGAGTGCCTGTAGGACCGCCTCCTGGAACTATTGGAACTCCGCCCTCGTTACGGGGGCCTCCAGCTCCCGATGGGCTCGGGCTGCAGGATGGGCAGCCGGGGAGTGACTTCTTCTTCGGCGATGCTGAGGTGACTCCCTCCGCCTCCTGGGGGAGTTGGATCCTCTATGATCCGTCCGACAGGGTGAACGGTCCCTCTGATGCTCCCGGCGGGGGTTCCCATCACGAGTCTTCCTGTCGTCCAAGCGGATCCGAAGATCTGGCTCGTTCTACCGGTTATTGAGAACATCTCGCAGATCCTTCAGTGTTGGAGGGCAATGGGAGGCCATAGAGTCAGAGGAAGGATTGTGTACGGAGATGTGGACCTGGTGAACGGGTTGCTTCTGGCGACTTTGGAGAGACGGCTCCCTAACAGTCACTTGAGCCCCTTGAGGTTGCAGAGGGGGTTGCGGGATCGGTTGTTGGATCTATTAAACCGGCTGGACAGGCGGAGGGAGGCTCTCTGGAGGAGGATGAGGGATGAAAGTTTTTCGGCGGTTGGAGGCCGCGGACTTTCCTTTCTTCGGAGACATGGCAAAGAGCAGCTTTGCCAATGGAGTAGGGTCAGAATGTTATTCGAGTTCCCACAGACGGCGCCAATCTGTTGCCGTTGGTTTTGGTGTGGGGGCAATCAGATGAATTTATGAGTTCGAAAGGAACCGAATGGGTCAAATCAGACCACTTCCACTGTTGTTGGGCTGGCTTCTAGCTGCTCCCGTTGACCTGCACGAAAGTTCGAAACACCGGGGTTGATTCCAGCGACGAACCCTTCGACGCTCATGTCAGTACTCAGAAAAGAATATGAAAGAGCTTTAGGCAAAGAGTGTTCACCCTGTAACGGTAGGAGGTAGAGGGGTGTTTATAGTCGCCATAGGGATCTGCTTCGGGATGAGATCGAATCTCTACTTCCCGATGTGGCTGGATAGAAGTGGTTAGAACTACCTCCTAAGGATAAGGACGGATCAAGATTTCTCCCTATCTTCTTGAACTGTCTCTTAACGGGTTGGGACTCATATCCAGCTGAATGGATCCGTTTATGGGTTATTGGGCTTCGGAAGATAAGCCCATTTTCCATTTTGGACCCGTCTGCAGGTGAAATTACCGTTTTGCCCCTGTAAACTTTAAGATTCGTGCAAGAATTAATTAATTAGTGATTAGATATTAAATTAGGTTAATTAAATAAATTAAATAATATAATATAACCTAAAACCTAATTAATCCCAACTAAACCTACTTTAAACCTAATTAACCTCTCCCCTTTTGCTAGATGGGACATGTTGTCCCATCCAAGCAAAAATTGCTTGGAACGGGACAACATGTTTCGTTTCAAGATTTTTTTTGATTTTTTTTTTCAGACAGTACATGTATCGTCCGATCAATTTTTTTAAAAAAATTGTCAGACGAAACAACATGTCTCGTCTCATCCCATTAAAAAATTTAAAAAAATTTGGGACGAAATATGTTGTCTTGTCTCTTATAATATGAGAATCGTAATTTGGTTTCTCAGAAATGAGAAACAACTGTAGCTATTTTGCCATTTTATGGCAAAATAGCAAACCACTGCAGCACCAACTTTCTCAAAAAAATGAGAAATTGGCAAATATAGCAAACCATTGTGGATGCTCTAATATTGCATAGGGGTATACTATTCTTAATTAAATAATTGTTGAAAATATTGATATACTGGATGATATTTATACATAAAAAAATTGTATATATAGGTAGGCTCTACCGATTTTTTATTATCGAATGTTAATGATGTTCTAATATATCTTTTAACATAATTTATTTAAATTTGAGGCCTTTTTTGATAAAGTTTGTGCAATTTGCATAGTGGTATACTAGTTTATAATATCAAGATTTATTTAACATTTTCAACTTCCAAAATCAAGACATGCACACCCTCAAATATCCTGATGAACAAATCATTATACATTAATAATTCCTACTAATGGCATCTCTAACTACATGTTGAACTTTTGCCTTCATCTTATTTGCTGGCACTATTAAATGCAGCTTAGCCAGTCACTAATTTGAAGCAATAAAAGGGTTTGTACATAATTGACTTTGTTATGTGCATTGTTTCCAAAACAACTAAACCAAACCATCTGAAAGTACCAAGGGTAAAAGTACCAATTGGAAGAGTATACTTACTTTAGAAGACAGATATATTTGACTGATTTTTGGGTCGAAGACATTATGTCTAGCACTTTTGATACAGTACGTTCATTAAATTTATGATAATAAAATCTGAAAGACAAAATTTTTTGAACATGTTGAAATTAAAATTATAAACAATAAAAAAAAAAAAAAAAAAAAAAAAAAAGAGGTTGACACAAACATACTGGTGCACGAGGACAGAGTTAAATGGAGTTAACCGGATCCACCACAGATCCATATCAACTTGCAATTAGCAACTACAACTACTTGAATTTATATAAGAGGTGAAAAGGAACTTAAAATAATGGGTAATGCTACACATACTATCAAATCTATTACTTTTTTCTTTACTACCTTATGTGGCACACTATTAGTGGAGATTATTGTAGAGTAGGTGGTAGAAATATCCAATAGTGGTGTACCACCTAAGATAGTAAAGAGAAAGGTAGTAGATTTGGTAGTAGGTGTAGCATTACACTAAAATAATCTAGTACTCGACAGACACACTAGCAGTGATTGCAAGAGGTTCAATCAAACAAGACGGGGAACATCAGAAATAAAATATACTCCCTCCGTTTCACTTTAAGTGATATTTAGGAATTTTTTTCTTGTTTCACTTTAAATGATATTAACCAATTTTTTCCCTTTTTTTTACAAGAAAACCCTTATTTATGTTGAAATTTCGTCTTAATTACTCATCTTAATCCTATCAAATATTCTTAGAAAATTGTACTTTCAACTTTCTAGATTTTATTTTCTCCAAAAATTTAATGCCAACTGTATTAGAAGAAGAATTAGTAATTCTATTTTCTTTTGAAAACAGAATTTGTATTGAGAAAGCATTAATTACAATTTCTTGAAATCAGATCCTATATTGGAAAAAGAATTAGTAATTAAATCATGGAGACTTATTAATAAGGGTGTGGAGGGAAACAAATGTTTATCTCACTCTTCCTTAATCTGTGTGCAGAACTCCTGAATATCACTTAAAGTGAAACGGAGGGAGTATAAGTTATAAAAGGAAGAATCAGGAACGGATCTTGATACAATTCCAAACCCTAGTACCATCATCATATTCACAATCAAAACAAACAAAACAAATCATGCTCTAGATTGCCGTCCAAAGCCTAGATTAATCAAACATGGTAGAAAGATCGGATCTTGATACAATATTATACCACATATTACAAAAATGAGACTTTTATTGAAAGATTAAGATGAATCTTTCTTAAGAGATAAAAGAGAAGAAGCTTGCATACCTTTCTTCGAGGCATCGTGCTGATAATGTGTTGCAAAAGAGAGAGATAGAGAGATGGAGATGTAGTCGAATCAAAGTGTTGTGGCTCTTTATATATATATATATATATATATATATATATATGAGGAGTGATCCAATGAGAAACATCTTAAAATGAGAAAATGAGAAACATTAATTCTAACCACTGGATTTGAGAGAATTGAGATAAATGGCTCTAATTCATTTGGACTAGTAATTAAAAAAATCGGTTTATTTTAACTAATCTATCAAAAAAAATAAACCAAAAAAAAAAACCTAACAATAAAAACCCCAGATTTCAGACCCCATTGTCGAAACATCTTTTCTATCCGCCGTGCAGCCCCCTGAACCTACCTATAATCTCAAAATTATAGGTGACTTGGAAGATTCAAAAGCACTATCTTGCTTGCAGATTGAAACTATCTTGCTTGCCAGGTTGACCACGTTTTCTAAAATAGTTTCATGTGAATTTGCTTCCACATTATAATAGAATAATATTCTTATATTTCAGAGGCACCTTCATCATCTTGAAAATGGTGCAAGGGCAGGCATTTTTATTGGTGATGGAGCTGGTGTGGGCAAAGGCCGAACTATTGCTGGGTTAATTTGAGAGAATTGGCACCATCGGAGGCGTAGATCTCAGTTAGTTATTTTTCCCTTCGGTATAATGTTGTGAAATTGGCTCTACCATGCTCTTACATGTTGATGGCCTTTTTTGACGTCTGAAATATGGGTTGCGGTGCGTCAAATTTACTTATTTATTTTAATTTTATTGTTAGGTTTTTTTTTGGTTTATTTTTTTGATAGATTAGTTAAAATAAACCGATTTTTTTAATTACTAGTCCAAATGAATTAGAGCCATTCATCTCAACCATCTCAAATCCAATGGTTAGAATTAATGTTTCTCATTTTCTCATTTTAAGATGTTTCTCATTGGATCACTCCTCTCTCTCTCTCTATATATATATATATATATATATATATATATATATATATATATGTGGTAAGTTTGGGTTAGGGTTTGGTATTGTGGTTGGGCTGCCACTTGAGTAGGTGGGCTTAGGCCGTCATCTTAATAGATGAGTATCCACCTAATTGGTGATCATGGCTTCACAATAAAAATCAATACATAATATATATATATAAAGTGATTAAGGCTTTATTTAAATTATAATTACATGTTTTATTAATTACTGTCGTAACTTTGAGTAGATAGAGTCAGTTATAATTTAAAGTAATTTTTATTTTGCTTCCTATAGATAAGGTCGCTAGTTATTGCTGTAACATCCCGTGTTAAGAATAATATATATGTAGATAATTAATTGTGGCTGTGACCTATAGAGGTTTCTATAGGAGGAGTGTATGGGATCTGATAGAGAGGGGCCCACTGGAATAGCAGAGCAGCGTGAATGCTGCTGCTGCCTGCTGACGTCATTGATGACGTGGGTGGGGCCCGCCCAGGGAGAGAAGAGGGCAAAGGTGCAGTTTGCAGCTGTGCCGCCACGTGGCGGATGGGGCCTCCTGAGATGCTTCGGTTGTTCTTTCGCGGGGAGAGAGAACGAGAAAGGTGTGGAATTTGTCCCACATCGGGAGTTTGCAAGAGATTAATTAAATATATATATAATTGCCTGGAATTATAGGTCACCAACAAGCTATAGCATTTTTTATGAGACACCTGTGGTGGGCAGTTGTTTGCTAAAATCGCTGATCGGGGCCGGAGCGTTTCAGTTATATAAGTGGCTTAAGTGGTAATTGTTTTATTTTTATTTTTATGTGAACTAGTTTTGATAGAGACATGACTTTTATAGGGTTTTTTCCACACGGGTCACTAACAAATATTTCAATTTCATATACCTCACTCACAAATAGCTAATTCCATATAACTCACTCACAATTTGGAGGCAACCCCAAAAAAAGTAATTTTGAGTGATTTATCCAGAATTAGATATATGCAACCAAAGTAGTTATTTGAGATTTGTTTCATATTATAAGTGAGTTATATGGAATTAGCTATTTGTGAGTGAGGTATATGGAATTGAATCATTTGTTAGTGACCCATGTGGAAAAAACATTTTTTTTTGTATAGTGTAAATAGAGATTGAACTTTTATTTTGTTTATTTTTAAATAATTAAGATTTTTTGTTTATCTTTTTATTAATTTATTTATTGCTTATAATTCATATAGTTTCTTTTCAAATAATAATCAGTTTTGAGTTTGAGTTTTAATGGAGCTTATATACTTGCATATAGTTTTAAATCAATTTAATTTTTGTTTATTTCTATCGCATACAATAACAATTTATTATTATCATTTGGAACGAAAATGAGAAATTTATACTCGTGCAGTAAAATATTAGATACACATACCACGTCAGGTGCACTTGGTGCACTGCCAATTTCCACTAGTAAATATATGTATTTGGAGGTGATCCCCTGAGGCCCTACTTCACCTCTTATTTTGAGGCCCTCTATGCTACGAACCTCTTATGAAATCAGAACTATTCAACTTGTTCTATATATCTTAAATAGCCTAAGTGCATAAAATCAAGTTATTTGGCATTCATATGCCCATCCATCATGTGTTAGAAAAATAAGAATTTTAGCCATACCATTTTGTCATGTAAAAAATGAACAAATGTACTTCTAATAACTTGATCTTATACCCTTAGGCTATCTATGGCATATAGAACAAGATGAACGGTTTGGAATTTTCATGAGGCGTTTGTATCGACGGATTCATACAACGTTTAAAAAAACGTCGCCTAAGTGTTAAGCGGTGGGTTACTACTTTGTTTGGCAAAAAGTTCTAGAAAAGCGGAGGTGTATTAAACGCGTTCAAAAAAGCTGGAAAAAGCATGCCTAAGTGTTGTAAATCGCTTAAGCAGCGCTTTTTCTGATTGAAAAAGCGGGAAACGCGTGCTTAAGCTTTTTTAATTGCTTAAACAGTGCCTCTTCTGAGTGAAAAAGAGGCACTTTTGCTGAGTAAGTAAACTTAGCTATTTTATTTGTTTATTATGTTTATATTTATTGTCATTATTGTTGTTCTAAATTATTATTTGGTGTTTACTGTTTAATTATTTTTTATGTATGATGTTTGTTACTTGTATTAAGATATATGTTGTTTTTTGATTGTATTGTGTTGTTTGTGCTTATTAGTGTCTAAGAGCTATTGTAAATTAGTGTATAGTTTAGAAATTATTGTGCAATGTACGATGTATGGTTGTTTATATTTTGTGATATACATTGATGCGGTTTAATTCTGGGAGACGTGTGGATGCACCAGGTGTGAGTTCGGACTCGATTTGTATTTGAAGGAGAATGCTGCTCGTCTGCCGATCTTCGGTTGACCTTCTGGAAGCTACAATGAGCTCGGAATGATGTTGAAGTCTGGGCTCGGATCTGAGGGGCCGGATCCGAGGTCTTGTGTACCTGCAGACGGTCCTGAAACACCGGGGTTTATCCCGGTGGCGGACCCTCCGACGATCTAGTCAGTCTCTGTGAGAGAGTAGCAATAACTAGGTATATTTAGGTGGCAAAAGATTGATTACCTCAAAAGGTGGGTGTGGGTCTAGTATTTATAGAGGATCCCAACCGGGTTTGGTTCCCTTTGGGGGCCGGGTCTGGATCCGAAGGCCCGTGAGCCTGACGTGGCAGAAGGCCCAGGGGGTTTAGGGCAGACGTGGCGAAACCCTTGGTGGTATTTGGAGCCGACGTGGCTGATCGTGGGTCTCCTGTTCTTCTGGGGGGGATCGGAGGGCCTAGGCTGCGCCAGGTCATCCTTCTGCTTCGCCAGAGAGGGGGGGCGGCCTGTGGCACTGTCACGGGTCGGACTCCGAGGACTACCGAGGCTCGTCGGCACGAGGAGGCCAGTACTGTGAGGGCAAACATGAGGTTCGGCGCCGACCCTGAAGTGGTTCGGGGCCGAGCTAGATAGCTATTTTTACCTTTTCGAGTGAGAATTGTATTGGGCCCTGGTTGGGCCTCAGGCCATTTTTACCCTATCACATACATGCATTTGGTATATTTCATAATTTTCTATATTGTTTTTGTTGTTTTCTCCTATATACATAAGATTTTTAAAAACAAATAGTAAAACACTTTTATTTTAGTTGCTTAAGCAAATTCGGAGGCCGATTGCTTTTTTCCTTTTACTCCTTTTTGAAACATTGGATTCATATACGAAGCATAAAAATAAGGAGTGAGGTAGGGCCTTTCCCCCTCCCCTCATACAAGACTTATGTATAGTTCTTAGGCTAAATATAAAAAAAGTACACAAAGTTTTGGGCTAGTTTCAAAAAGTACACAAAAGTATTTTTTTTAAAGGACACAATGTTTAAATAAACTCACTGGGTTAGTTAGGGTTAAGGTTGGGTTAGGATAGGGTTTAAAAAAACCACTTTCATCTTTCATTTGTATTTAAAAAAACCACATTCATCTTTTATTTGTGTTTAAAAAAATATCACTTAACTAATCAGCTGTTTAAATAAACCCCCTCGAACTAACCCTAATCCTAACCCTAACCCTAACTAACCCAGTGGAGTTTATTTAAATATTGTGTTTTTTTTTTATAAAAAAAAACTTTTGTGTATTTTTCTTAAACTGGCCCAAAACTTTGTATATTTTTTTTATATTTAGCCATAGTTCTTATTTGGTAATTCAATTTTGATGCATGGCAAATGAATATTTGGTATCGCTTACACCTAGAGATGAAATTAGGGTTGAAGAAAATTAGGAGAATGAAATCATATACGTTATGATTCGCTACTCTTAAGTTAATGTCCATCATATAAAATATGAAAGGAACTTTCCAACAACTTCAAAATTTCAAGGGAAAAAACATGATAAATAACTAAGGAATTTATTTTTAAAGAAAAAGTCATAAGATAGTTTACTTATGGGAAATTCCTAGTGTACTACTTTTATTCCAAACATTATTCTTTTTTTTTCGGGAACAGGTGGAGTCTAGCCACCCTATTTCATTAATAAGAGATTAATAAAACAAACTCAGCGTACTGAGCGCACTACAAAATCCTACAAACATAACAAAATAACATGAACTCCGCCCCAAACATGCGAGGAGGGACCAAAAGTAACCTAATAAGCCGAAGAGAAATACAACATAGTCCCCCCAACAAAATCCTGGGGGGTGGGCACCACTGAACAGTGTCAGCTGCACAAACTATCAGTCGATCGTCGGACCGATCTCAATCTCCTCATCGTCAAACTCCTGAACTTGGAAAACATTATTCTTCTCGAATTGATTTACTCCTCTTGCATAGCTATCATCCAATATTCATTGGAGTCGGACTCATGGATATGTTAGGCTCTGAGATAAGAACACAAAACTACTGCAAATATTATGAGTAAGAGTTTGAATTATTACCCCATTTGGTACATCATTTATAATGAAATCTTGTTGGTGACTTACTACATATCTCAAAATTTTTTGATTATTTGCATTTTTTTTTTAGGTGAAAGGTGGAATAAAGCCACCATGTTTCATTAATAAGCAGTTAATAAAACAACCCCGGTGAACTGGGAAGGATACAAAGATACATAGCAGGAAAGACAAAACAGTGCAGGAAATAAAACATAAACCCCCAACAAAACCCTGGGGGGTGGGTCGAATCCTCCATATATCAAAAAACCAAAAGTACAGTAGGTTAGGACCAAACTAGCATAGATTGCAGCTTTGAAGATTCAGACGGGTATTGATTGCTCCACCCCTCAGTCCAGTGTCGGCCCAAACTCTACCTCCTCATCATCAAACTCTTCCACCTGGAAGACCTTGGCAATCCTCCCTCTCGCTCCTGTGGCGGCAGCTGTAGCTCAAAAAGAAATAAGATGCATGATATGAGTAAGGTTACCAGAAATACTACTACATGAAGCATGAAAATAAAAGTTATTTCTGTCTAGCCATAACACCCATGTAGTTGCCGCAATGGCAATGTACCACGCATCCTTCATTTCATGGCGAACCTTTGCGAATTTGGGGCCAACCCACAAATCCTCATATTCGCTGGGATAGTCACTTGTTCCTAGGGCTCGTAAAACCTCTACCATAGTGGCCTTACTCCTTGGGCAGTGGATAAAAAGGTGGTTCAGAGTCTCTGTGTGCATGTTGCAGAATCCACAGCCGGTTGCAATCTGGGGTTGTCTAGTGAGAATTGTGTTATTGAGCACTAACCAATGGAAGACTCTGACTTTAAGTGGTGTTTTCGCCTTCCATAAAACCTGTGCCCAGCTGGGTCTGCAACCCCGATAGTGAATCTGATGGTACAGGGACCTGATCGTGAACGCTCCCTTGGGATCGAGTCCCCATCGAACGCATCTCGTCCCGGTCCGTGTGATGTGTGCTTGTAGTTGGCGCAGTTGCTGGTGCAAACTTGGGGTAAGAGCTCCTCGGAACGGCTGCTTCCAACTTCCCCTCTTCCAAGTCTCAGCTATAGATATATTGGGTCGATTCGTTTTGTCATACAGCTCGGGGAAAGTATCCTTCAAAGTATGTGCACCACACCATTTGTCCCACCAAAATCTGGTGGACCGCCCATTCCCGATAGTTGACGTCACTGCTGAACTGAACGGCCCGCTAGCTTTGGTAATTCCTTTCCAGAATCCTGAAACCTTAGACCCTACTCGGAAGCCCAGGTTTCTCGTGCCCTTTCCTCGCAGGTATGGCTGAATGAAATCTTGCCATCCTTCCCCGCCGTGGTAAAAAACCTTCCACCACCATTTCCCTAAAAGGGCAAGATTCATATCCCTAAGGTCGATGATGTCAAGCCCTCCATGCTTCTTCTTCATGCAAGTGATATTCCATTTGATCGGGTGGTAACCTCCCTTATTCAAATCTGCTCCTTTCCAAAGGAATCGTTTTCGGATTCGGTCAATCCTTTGGATAACCCACTTAGGGAGCTCAAAAAATGACATGTAGTAGATGGGCAGAATAGACAGTACTGCGTTGATGAGTACAACTCTTCCTCCTAGCAAAAGCGACTTTTCTTTCCAGCCAGCTAGTCTATCCTCCACCCTGTCAATTATAGGCAGTCAATCCAACTTAGTTAGTTTCCCTGGCTTGAGTGGAAGCCCTAAGTATTTGATTGGAAACTCAGTCCTCACAAAGTTTAATATGGTGGCATGTTCCCGCGCTTCTTCATCGGGGAGTGAAATGGAAATCAGTGCACTCTTGTGGAAGTTTATCCAGAGACTTGACCAGGCTTCGAGACAATAGAGGGCTCCTTTAAAGCAGACTGTTTCTGATCGGGTCCCATTTCCAAAGAGTAGGGTGTCATCAGCGTACTGGAGAATCATGCACCCTTGATTGGAGTTGCTGCTGGCCACGGGCATAATCCAACCCTTTTTCCAGCAGTTGTCCAACATTCCCCTAAGCACATCTGCTACGATCGTGAATAGCAGTGGGGATAAAGGATCCCCTTGCCGGAGTCCTTTCTTGCAAGGAAATGGCGGTCCTGGTCTCCCATTCACCGATATTGCCGTCTTACTAGTGAGTAAGAACTGTTTGATCCATCGAACCCATTTGTCCCCGAATCCTCGCCCACTGAGCACCTCCAACAAACACTTCCAATCAAAAATCCAGTTTTAGGAGGAAGTTCTTAGAATTGCTCTTATGACAGTGGTGGATAACTTGTTCAGCAGTGGCCACATAATCCAGGATACATCTGCCCTTGATGAAGTCTGTCTGGGTTTTGCTGATTATACTATCCATTATACTCCCCAGGTGGATGGCCAGGACCTTTGTGATGATCTTCACCGAGCAGTTGATGAGGCTAATTGGTCTAAAATCCTCTACGCGCTTAGACTCCTCCCACTTGGGTATGAGGACCACTTCCGCAAAATTGAACATGCCCAATCTGAGATTGTTATGAAAAAATTCCTCCATCAGTGCCATAATGTCCCCTTTAATTTCATCCCAGAACACTTAGAAGAACATCATTGGAAAACCATTTGGACCAGGGGATTTTTCTGCACCCATTTGGTTGATGGCCTTTTTCACTTCCATTTCCGTAAAAGGTGCCTCCAGAGAGGATAAAATTTGCGTTGAATCACTCTTGTATTCCTGCTAATAATCCTCCCTCAATGGGATCCTGAAATCATTCTTTCTTCCAAAGAGGCCCTTGTAGTAATTCTGGAAGGTTGCGGAGATCGCATTTTCGTCTTGCAGTGTTCCCATCTTCGTCTGAAGTGAGAGGACGATATTGGATCTACGTCTTGCGCTTGCCACGCGGTGGAAGTAGGTTGTATTCGCGTCTCCTTCTTTGAGCCATGAAATCCTTGATCTTTGTTGCCACTTGATCTCTTCCAACTTGTACAAATTGGCGACATTTTCCCGAAGTTCTAGCAGCTTGCTTCTTTCTTCCTGTGTCAGAACTCTCGTCTCCTCCACCCTTTCAAGCTCATCAATTCCTTCCAGAAATGAGTCTTTTGCCTGCCAGATGGTCGAGAATCTAGACCGATTATATCTACGTAGCCTCTTTCTCAGTCTGCAGATTTTTTCACACCATCGAGATGTCGCGTCCCTGCCAGCAGTTGGGAGCGCCCAATTCTCCATTACCATGTGATGAAATCCCTGAATTTCCAGCCAAGCCTTCTCAAATCTGAACTTCCGTGGCCTGTGGGCTCCACGCACCCCCACATCGAGAAGGATCGGAGTATGATCTGATGTGGGTCTAGGGATCGACCTAGCTGAAGCTAGCAGACATTCAGCTTCCCATTCCAACGAGACTAAAATCCTGTCCAACTTGGCCATAACCGGAGCCGCTTGCATATTAGACCAAGTGAATAATCTGTCATTGATTGGGATATCGATCAGCTCTAATTCTGTAATCACTCTATTGAACTCTTCTCTGTGTCTGTCGCTAGAGCCTCTTCCCTTGTGCTCAAAAGCAAATCTAGTGATGTTAAAATCTCCCCCAACAATCCAGGTCCCAGACCAATGTTGTCGAATGTCGATAAGTTCTTGCCGAAAGGCATCTCGGTCTGTAGCCACATTTGGCCCATAAACAACAGTCATCGTCTGCACCCAATCATCGGACCGTCGCTTAAGTCGGGTAGTCAGGGAGAATGTTCCACTGTACACATCCATGCAAGAGAGAATATCCAAGTTGAACCCGATAGCAATCCCTCCTGAGGCTCCAGCTGACGGTCGTAACACCCATTCCTTAATTCGGTTACCTCCGATTCTTTTGAGTTTGAGCTCGTGCTGGAGTTTGGTCTCCTGCAATCCTACCACTTTTGCCTTGGAATTGCAAATGACGTCCCTTACCATATCTCTCTTCCCCCTATCCCCTAGCCCCCTGACATTCCAGAATAGTGTATTCATTGGGGGGCAGTGTCTTCGGTGATCGTTGGTGTAGGTGTGGGGCCGGCTACATCCTCGGGGATGTCTGTCGACCCAGCACTATTTCCTAGGGCGTTCTCATAACTAGTCTTAACCCTCTCAGTTTTCCAACCCCTAATTTTATTGAGTAGTAATGCATTGCACTCTGTGTCACACACCTCTAACCCACATATTTTAGCTAGCAAAAAAAATCAGAGTCTGACATGAAATTTAATATAGTTGCTAAATAACTGCTTGTACCTCCGTTGTCGAATTTTGCCGCTTTGGCTGCCGCCGCTACTTTAAGGTAGTCATCCAAGGACTCCACATGAGCCCTCTTGGGTGACCGCTGCACTCTGAACCCAACCTTCCTGTGTGTTGTACCAGAACTAATTGCAGGTGCTGACTCTGGGAGTGTGGATAGAACCATTTCTGGCGACACCTGTGTGTTAGCGATGAATTCTAAATCCTCTGACTCCTTATCTGTGAATACGAATTCTTCGTCTAGGTTTAGGCGCCTTTCCAGGTCCTCATCGCTATATGTATGCTGAGCTGCCAGTTGTGGAGCAGTCTCTCTTATTGCGGACTCCTTATTGAGCCCGCAGGCTGACAACCCAAAAATACTGGTGGAGTTATCCATTGCGGTCCCCTCAGTGGGCCCGCTACCCATCTGACAAATTATCTGATTGTTCGAAAAAGTAGATTTACAGGCCCCAGAGGCAGTAGAGTGTGTTTTGGGCCCCTCTTTGGGCCCAATAACACTAATAAATAGCAGATGCTTCACCTCACATTCGCTGGAACCGTTTGAGGCTAACGCTAAAGATCCTCCGCGATCTAGCATATCGGTAGTCTCGAACGGAGCGCGAGTTAGTGATTTGACTTGTGCGGTAGGTATACCCCCTATGCCAGCTGGCAACAGGGGGTTGGTGGTTATATCGGCAGGTTCAGAGGGCACTTGAAACGACGTGAGCGGCGTGATTAAAGATTATTTGCATTGTTGAGGTTGCAAATTGTGGAGTTGAAGTTTAGGGGTCTTGATTCGGTTGCACTTTCTTCTCTTTTTTAGATTTGCCTTGTGAATTAAGATTGCTGGACTCGAGTCTCAAACCTCCAAATTTACTAATAAACACAGTAACCTCTAAATCATACAAGTACTTATGAAATATTTATGGAGGGTCAGCCTTGAACATTTGTAATTTTTTTAGAAAATCTGCCCCTCCCCACGCGTACACATAACTCTTCATCATCAACACAAATAACCTTTTTATTTGGAAGAGGTTACTTTCATCAAATCTAATATTAATAGACTCTTCGATTGTATGTGTTCTCTTATTGAACACCCAATAACCCTTGCTAGTATGAGAATATCCAAGAAAGACACCCTCATTACTCGTTTGATCAAAAAAATTCAACTTATTTTTGATATTTAATATAAAAACACTGAACCAAAAACTCTAAAATAACTCACATTTGGCTTTGCCCACGATATAACTCAAATGGAGACTTGTCTAACTTCTTCCCGATTATGACAAAATTAACAACAAAACATGCAGTATTAACCGCTTTTGTAAATGAAATTATGCAAGTCATACTCACTAAGTGTTGCGAGCCATCTCTTGTAGATATTTACTTTTTCTTTTGACAACCTCATTTTGTCGAGACATCCCCATAATGCAAATTGATAAGTGATGTCATGTTTTCCAAAAAAAAACTATGAAAAGTGCATTTTCAAATTCACCTCTATGATCACTACGAATAGAGATAATGATGGTCTCATTTTCTCTTCGAACTATTTTTGGAAACCATTTAGATGTAAGAAAAGCATCATCCATTGTTTGCGAGAAATGCAACCCAAGTGAAATGGGAGAAATCATCAACAAACAAAAGAATGAGTATGTAAGATATACCTTTTAATACAACAAGCATGATGTTAGATATCATGCTCCTATTTTCCTCTTTAGATCCCTACTCTTATTTTCCATGCGACCCACTTTCTCGTTTCTTCGGTGTCGTCCTCTGTAGTGCGGTGGCCAGCTGCTTCTGTCGCTGAGTTTGGGTGTCCTTGGTACTGCCTTTGCCCTCTTCTACTTTTCTTATTGCTGGAGGGATTTTGGCTGGCTTCAAGTGCACTCCTCTGTGTTGACGCCTCTCCACCGGTGGTGCTTTGCATCCTCTCTACCTCTCCTTAGCTAGTTCTACCTCTCTGGTCTTTACGGTTTGTCTCCAATAGCTTATTCTGGTGACTCTGGTATGTCTTTTGGCTCCTTTCTGTGATTTTTTTAGCTCCTGATTTTTCCAGTTTTTTCTAATAACCTCCTTCTCATTACTCTTAGGCTTCATTCTCTTTTTTTTTCCGTTTTATTTTAAATTATTGTTGTTCTATTTAGTCTTTTTTCTTCCTTTTCATCCCTCTTCTTTGCTTATTAGTTTACTGTTCTTCTATTTTGGTGTATTTTTCTGGTTTTTTGGCTTTTTTCGAGTTTTTTTGGTGTTTCCTTTACACCTCTGGTTAATCTCTACTGTTGAGGTTTCCATACCTCTGTGATTTCCTTCCCTACTCCTTCTCTCCTCTATTCTGTTGCTGGGCCCTTAGATGGGCTCTTCTTGGGTTGAGGTCGTTAAAAAAACAGAAAATTCAATAGAGGTCCAGCACGGCCCATCCAACAACATGTTCTAGGGTCTTTGGCTGCCTCTCTTTCCCACCCATTCCACTCGTCCACCTCTTTACCTTCCCTATCTTCACCTTCTTCTTCTTCTTCTTCTTTTCCTCTCTAGTGCTTTCGCTGCCTCCAATCTGGGCACCTCAATACCTTCTGCACTTCCAAAATGAAGTGTCTCTTCTGCCTCAAACCCGGTCATTCCCATAACAGATGCTTTTCTCTCCAACAATTGCTTGGTCTCTCCCTGGGTGTTCCTATTTCCGACCAGGTTCTGGCTGCCTTGGACTTCCCTTCCCTCCAATCCAAGCTTTCGGAAATCCAGGCTAATAACCCTAAGAAGAGGATTAAGATGTCGGAGGAGCCAGCCTTACTTCCTACTCCTCTGGCATCTCAACTCCTAGAGGCAAGTGATCCCATCCCCCCTCCAGTCGAGGCTGTTCCTATTCCTCCTTCCCCCAACAGTTCACAAGCCTTCTGTTCGTGTTCCTATTGCCCCTTCCCCAACAGTTCACAAGCCTTCTATCATTCTCGTATTTGTGTCTTCTCTTTACATTTTAGCCAAAATGTCCAAACTTGATGGAGCAATGTCCTTCGTTGGGGGTTCCATATCCAATTACTCATTGGACTCCTTCCTCTACAATACTTGCAACATTTCTGATTGGACCTGGGCAGTGAACGCTTGTTCCAATGGTGATGTTGTGATTAACTGTCCCAGCTCCAAAATTCTTTCTGACTTGGTGGCCATCAAATCCTTTTCGATCGGCTCTATAAACCTCTTAATCCTAAAATGGATTCAGCCATGATCTCCTCCACTGGATCTTCTCCCTGCTCCCACCAAAGTTTTTATCTTGGGATTACCCCCGTTCTTCGACTCACCTCAACTGGTAGCTGATATGTCGAAATGTGTTGGTAACTTAATCTGCACCTCTTCCAGTTCATTGTTAGCGTCTGGGTGCCTCCAGGTTGATTTCCTGTGCCCCGCTAAGCATGAAAGAATTTCGGCATACTCTCTTAGTGTGGGACAATCGATCTTCCCCATTACCATCAACTATCATGTCAGTTCCGGAGCCGATCCAGCTAGACTTCCAAATCCTTCTCCTGGTATTTCCTCTTCTTTGCCTGTGGATTCTCTTTCGAAAAAATTCGCTGTCGGTTCTTCCTCTGTCCCCTCTGGGCAGTTCGCCAGTTCTAAAGGGCGCCCCAAATCCCAAGCAAAAAAGAACTTCCCCTTCCCTCGTAAAGGCATCTCCACCCCTACCGCTATGCCTCTCTCTCCCTCCAAGCCTCCCAACTTGGTTTGGATTAACCATGCAATCACTTCTCAAGCAGCTTCTAACCCTCCTTCCTCCACTGCTAATGGCCCATCAGTGCCTATGTCTCCCCTTACTCCTGTTCCCGTGGTTTCTACCAATGCCCAGTCAGCTTCCACAGTGGTTTTGCCTTCGGCCACTACTGTGCCATCAATTACTGCTCCCGATTCCAAATGGCCTGATTAGAGCGTCAACCCGCACTTTTCTTCAGATTGGGACAAATACAAACTTGTCATCCATAGTTCACCTTCCTCTGCCTCCAAGGCCCAAGTTCCATCGCTGAAACCCTCAGGCACTACTTCTATTAAGTCGGCTTATTGGTCTAAGTCCGAAGACCTGCTTGCTGAAGATGAAAAGGATCCGGCTTGCCCTGATAAGGTGCGTATGGTTCTTTTATCTATGAATTATTCAGTTTTTCATTGCTATAATGTTTTTCATAATAAATTGTTGTGTCATTATGCATAGTTTGGTTTCTATTTCTTTCTTCCCTTCCAGTTTTTTCCATTCTTACTTTCCCTTTTCCCTATCTTTGTTGAATTATGTTCAACGCGGACCAGTTACTACTGTTTTTAGTTGCCTTCGATTTCTTACTAAGTGGGAGTCATCCCAGACTAACTTTTCTCTTCTCACCGGTCCCTATCGGTTAACCCCTAAGCCTTCTTCTCTTCTAGATTGCCATTCTCCAAGGTCCATCTCATTTGTTCCCGTCTCTTCTGTTCATCAACCCCCTCACCAGGGATTTCTTCCATCTTCTGCCTCCTTTAGTGTTGCTCAATCGGGTAGAGCCTCCAATTCTATCTCCTCTCCTATTAAGGATGTTGTTAAGCATTCTATTTGTCCCTCTAAGAGACAAAAAAACTTACTTTCCTTTTATTCGGTCTAGTGCACGCATTCGTGCTCAAAAAGATTCTCATCTTCCTTCGGCTTCCAAGGCTTCTCTAGCTACGCAGATTAGAAATTTGGAAATTCCTCCGTTTAGTCCTGATAATAAGCAACTCACTAACTTTGGTTCGGTCTATTAGGTGCATTTCGACTCTCTTTCGAATTCTGATATTCTCCTTCTTGCTTCTCATATGGGCTTTGTTATTGATCCAACCCATGTGTCGGACATTGATAACATTCACCTCCTTGAAATTTCGAGAGCTGAGGAGTCCAATTTTTTTTTCCCGTGATTAGTATCTCCTGGAACATCAGAGGACTTCGCTGCACGTCCAAGCAGCAAGCTTTGTTCCACCTTATCACTTCTTCCCGATGTGATATGATCTCTATTTAGGAAACAAAACTTGATTCCATTTTAGCTTCTCTCCTACGTTCCATTGGTGGGGCTCTAATACCTAAATGGATTCCTTTTGATGCCTTAGGCACGAGAGGGGGGATCCTTTTCGGTTTTAAAGAGTCCGTCTTCTTCCTTATTGTAACACCCCGAATTCCAAAATACAACTGAATTCGAGTTCCACAGGATCTTTACACTTCTTTCGTACAATTTTATAAGGAAATAAAAACTTTTCGTTCATCAGAGTTACATTTACACTTGTACATTATCACAGCGGAAGCAACATTACAATAAATTACATGAAACAACATTTAACTCAGTCTTGCATAGCATGTATACTTCAATTGTCAATCTTCTTTACCCTGCATATAAAACTGTGGGCATGTCAGTTCATTCAACTGACGAAATATTATACACGGCCATCCTCTCTATCCCGGAAACAGTATAATGATTCTTATTTCTTAACAAACACAAACTTGTCACAAACAAAGCTAAAGGGACTATCCTATTGTTGTCGTGTTGTGAATGTGCACTTAGTCCTTAATGCAATTATTTATATTATATGACACTAATACGCACTTGTTCGGATTCTATGCATCCCATACTACATAGGTCTAAGGGCAAGCCCTTAATCGTTCTTCATCTTAATAGGGTTCGATCCCTCGCCATGACTTAATCTACTACTGTAACTACGGTAAGTATCCTAGATGTTTTCTGACCTACGAATTCATGTCTAGGCGTCCTGGAGGGAATCCCAACGCACTGACACATGACTCATCATGCAGACATCCTATGGTAATTCAGCTCCTACCATAGACATGACACCACCCGCAGTCGTCAAACACCCCACGAGCATCGCCACCAGGACGGTACTCTGGAGCAGTATTCACGGCCAATCATGACTCATCATGGGACATCCTGTGAATACTCTCACGCCGCCAATCCAATGGCCCTCATACTCAATATTTTTCTCTTACTTTCATCACATCTTCACTATGTATCTAATCCTTAATTTTAATGTAACACTCCCACTATACCGGTCTTATCCATTTATTCAACATGACCCAAGTCTTGGTCTTTTCATTTCAAATTCCATTTCAATTTATTTCTCTGCCGGTATAAGGCTTGGCTATACCCTGATTCTCAATTTTAACTCATAATTACAATGTCATGCTCATAAGACCTTTTCATGATTAATCACCATTCATATTTCAAAAGCATAGTATTCATGTATTCACATCTTTCATAATTCATCACAATCAATTATTCAATGCATAGATACTTGAAAAACTGAAATTCTTCAAACATGCCACATTCACTAGTTTATAAACTCACATAATTCTATTTCAATCCATTCTAATTCCATAGTTCCCATTTTCAATAGGTTTCACAATTCATACCTTTCCAATTTTTCATCACCAAAATTTCATCTTAAATTTCTTAAACAATCCCTTCAATTTCCTTTATATAAAAAGTTAATAATCAAAATAAGTTCCTCATTGTAAAAAACGTCTCAAATCTCATTTATACTAAGACATAGGTCATAGAAATTATCTCACAAAGAGAATACAGATTTACTTAAAACTTCGGGGAAGTCGACTGTCACAGATCACTAGTTGGCTGTTCTACGATGTTTTTAAACTTAAAAATAAAAATGTCCAGGGCAGTCGACTGTTAACCATGACCAGTCGGCTGTTCTGCGAGTTTCTAAAGCTCGAGAATAAAATACTCAGAGGAGTTGACTGTCTTATGTGGACAGTCGGCTATTCCGCTATGATTTTTAAATATAAAAAAATTAACGATCAAGCCAGTCGACTGTTAAATGTGATCAGTCGGCTGGTCTGCGATGTTTTTCAAGTCTAAAAATATATTTTCTTCTCTTTTTGAAACATAACTTTCCAGATCACAATGTACTTAAAAATTTACAGTAAACCTGTATTTCACAATGATCATTTGCGTTATAAGAACTTCTGTTTTATTAATTACACATGATGCATTCGATCATTTGTTTGCAAAAATACATTCCTTTTCATTTTTTTCTAATGGCATAAATAGCAATGGGAAATTTCATGACATCTATTACCAATCATTTATTAATAATTTATTCTATCAATTCATCCTTAACACACCATTCTACATTAGCACTGTAATCCATAAACATGATGTTAGTCTTTTACTAGTTAAACCACATAGTTCACATTTAGGACATATTTTGTACACTAACATTAGAAATAACGAGAACATTCACTTTACTCATAATTAATAAATATAGTAATCAATCAACACATATTTGCTAATTTCTCAGTTCCCTTCTATTTAGGCTAGCATGCATTTCATTTCAACTAGTAATTCATAATAACAATTCAATTTCATTCTCTAGCATGTTTTTTACTTTAGAAGTCATGAGAAACACCCACCTTTTGAAGAAAACCCAATTAAGAAAATCCCTTAGAGCCTCCTAGATTGTGAGCGAGTGCCTTCTCCTCCTAGATTGCAGTGCAACGAACTCCTTCTCCTTGCTCCTTGCCAAAAAACGAGAGATTCTTCTTGTAGGGATGGCCGGCCTCCAATGGGGGAACACTCACACTCAACTCACACTAATATAAATCTCCTATGTAATTGTTCTCTTCTTTCAATAGATTACTAGTGTAAAATACAAACAAATATGAGGGGTATTTATACTAATTTTAGAGTAGATTGGAGGGCTAGGATTCGATGGATGGTTATAGAATGAAAGGCTAGGATAGGAGTAGGAGTTATAGCAACCACCCACACACAAATAACTACCCATGCACACAACCCACTCTCCCATTCCTTCCAATGCACAACCAGCCCAAAATAAAGTGTGCATTGCACACTACGTGCTTCGCACGTGCCACCTAGTACCCCTATTTAAAAGTTGTACAATTTAATTAATCAAAATGTTCACCAATTATCTCTACATGACAAGTGTGACCATTTAATTAATTAATTAGATTGGTGGGCTTCATAAATAGTGGGCTTAGGCTTGTGGGCCAAGACAACAAATTAATAATTAATTAAAGTGGGCTAAAACAATTAATTAGTGTTTTAGGCTTTTGGAAATAGGCTTTTTAGAAAAATAAAAGAAGATAATTGTTCATACAAAAATGAGATTCCATACAAAATAAATAAATAATATACACATGAAGTTTGCACGTGCACAACACGTGAAAAATAATGTTTTTTTATAAAAATGAAGTTTTAGGGTATTACAACACTCCCTCCTGAGAATAGTTCCATCTCCGGAACTACAATTAAAGAGTGAGAAAACAAAACACAAAAAGAAAATCAAATAAAAAGCTCAGGATGATCCTTCATCATCCTCTCCTCAGATTCCCAAGTAGCCTCTTCAACCAACTGGTTTCTCCAGACTACCTTGACCATCGATATCGTCTTATTCCTCAAGACTTTCTTCCGACAATCAACAATCTCAACTGGGAACTCAATGTAACTCAGATCCAATTGCAAACCTTCTAGCACTTCGGGCAAATGATGACTTGGATCTGGAATGTAACCTCTTAGCATAGATACATGAAAGACATTGTGCACCTGAGACAACTCTTTCAGTAACTCAAGCTGGTAAGCAGCTTTCCCGATCCTTTTCAATATCTTATATGGGCCTATGAACCTCGGGGCTAACTTTCCACCTTTGCCGAATCGAATCACACCTTTGTTGGGCGATACCTTCAAAAAGACAAAGTCACCAACCTCAAACTCAAGTTACCTTCTCCGGTTGTCTGCATAACTCTTTTGCCTACTCTGAGCATCCACCAACCTCTTCCTGATCAGATCAATCTTTTCAGAGGTCTGTTGCACAATCTCAGGCCCAAACATCTATCACTCTCCCACTTCGAACCAACAGACAGGCATCCTGCACTTCCTGCCATGCAGAGCTTCGTACGGCGCCATCCCAATGCTAGTCTAAAAACTGTTGTTGTAGGCAAACTCCACCAAAGGTAAATGCCTTTCCCAACTACCTCCAAAGTCTAGTACACAACACCGAAGCATGTCCTCAAGAATACGGTTGACTCTCTTGGTCTGCCCATCAGTCTGGGGATGAAAAGCAGTGCTGAAATCCGTCTTGGTACCTAAAGCTATCTGAAGACTCCTCTAGAAATGCGAAGTAAACTGCACATCTCGATCAGACACAATGGTCAACGGAATGCCATGAAGCCTGACGATCTCAGCAACATACATCTCAGCCAACTTGTCCATCGAAGCAGTGAGTTTCATCGCCAAGAAGTGAGCGGACTTGGTTAGTCGATCGACTATGACCCAAATCACATCATTGCCTTTAGGACTCTTGGGCAAACTCGTGATGAAATCCATGCTGATGTTATCCCACTTCCATTCCGGAATAGGTAACGGTTGCAATAGACCTTTGGGTTTCTGATTCTCGGCTTTGACTTGTGGACAAATCTCACACCTCGACACAAATTCAGCCACATCCCGCCTCAAACCTGACCACCAGAAATGCAGTTTAATGTCCCTATACAACTTGGTACTCTCAGGATGTACAGACAAAAGAGTAGCATGTGCCTCATGAAGAATAATTTCTTTCAAGTCCGACTGATCTGGAACACACAGCCTCTCTCCAAACCACGGCACTTCATCCCTAATTTGAAATCTGGGCAACTTGCCAGCACCAACCTGCTCCTTCATCTTCTGAATCTCTGCATCTTCCTTCTGACTTGCACTAATCCTTCCATTCAGCGTCGGTTGAAGCCTCAACTGAGCTAAAGATGATCCCAAGCCTTGCAGATCAACTTCAATACCAGCCCGATCTAACTCCTCTGCCAGCTGCCTCTGAGTTGTAATCAAGCTCGCCAGACTGCTCTTGTGGCTAAGTGCATCAGCAACAATATTAGCCTTCCTAGGGTGATACTTAATCTCTGGATGAATGTCCTCAAGTACCTCCAGCCATCTCCTTTGCCTCAGGTTCAGATCCTTCTGCTGATAGATGTACTTCAAGCTTTTATGGTCTGTGTACATGTTCAGCTTTTCACCATACACATAATGCCTCCACTGCTTTAAAGCGAAGATAATCGCAGCCAACTCCAGATCATGAGTCGAATAATTCTTCTGATGCAGTCTTAGTTGCCTAGACCCATAAGCGATTACTTTTCCTTCTTGCATTAAGACACAACCAAGCCCACGATGTGAAGCATCACTGTAGACATCATATTCAACACCTGCTCTAGGCAAAGCCAAAATGGATGCAGTAGTCAGCTTCTCTTTCAACTCCTGAAAGCTTGCCTCGCACTGCTCGGTCCACTTGAAGTTCGCATTCTTCTTGGTCAGACCAGTGAGCGGCACGGCTATCTGAGCATAGCCCTGAATAAATCTCCTGTAATATCCAGTTAGCCTAAGGAAACTCCTGATTTCCTTCATTGTAGTAGGCCTTGCCCAATCTCTTACTGCCTCTATCTTCTGAGGATCAGTTGCCACTCCCTCCTTAGAAAGGATGTGACATAGGAATGCCACTTCAGATTTCCAGAAATCACACTTGGACAACTTGGCATACAACTCATGCCCCTGAAGCTTCCTCAAAAACTGCCGCCAGATGCTCTGTGTGCTCCTCCTCCGACTTGGAGTATACAAGAATATCATCGATAAACACCACGGTAAAAGAATCAATGAACGGCCTCAAAACTCTGTTCATCATGTCCATGAAGATTGTAGGTGCATTCATCACTCCAAATGGCATAACTAAGAATTCGTAATGCCCGTGTCGAGTTCTGAACGCAGTCTTATGCACGTCTTCAGCTTTCACTCGAACTTGATGATATCCTGATCGAAGATTTATTTTGGAGAAAACAGCTGCTCCTTGTAGACGATCGAACAAGTCATCAATTCTTGGAATAGGATACTTATTCTGAACAGTGACCTTATTCAGCTCTCGGTAATCGATGCACATCCTCATCGAACCATCCTTCTTCTTTACCAAAAGCACCGGCGCTCCCCAAGGTGACGCACTCGGTTGAATAAAGCCTTTCCTCAACAGTTCCTCAATCTGCCGTTTGATCTCATCCTGTTCCACAGGTACCATCCTATACAGTGCCTTGGAAATAGGTGCACTCCCTGGCTGAACAGTGATGCTGAACTCCACATCATGATGCGGGGGTAGCCCAGGCAAATCTACCAAGAACACAATCGGATAATCCTAAACCACAGGAATCTGCTGCACCTCTACAGGAATCCCTCTCTTCTGGCTGATAGCAGCAACCAAATCTGAACATCTCCTCTTCCCTTGGAAAGTGACTTCAGGTCCTCCTGGAGCCTTCACTGTTACTGTCTTGGTCTTACATTCGATGTTCGCACTGTACACCGACATCAAATCAATGCCAATGATAACATCGACTCCCAAAACATTCAGTTCGATCAAGTCGATCCCAAAAATTCAATCTCCAATCACAATCTCGCAGTCAGCATACTACCGATCAGTAGTTAGAGTCTCCCCTGACGAAGTAGCTACCGCTAAAACCTTGCCTAGAAAAATCTTCGGTTCATCTCCCAACACTTTAGCAAATTTAGGTAATACAAAAGTATGAGAGGACCCAGTATCGAACAAAATAGCAGCTTTCTTTCCATTCAAAATAAGTTCTCCTGTTACACAGCATATACTCGTTACATAACAGTTCACTAAATAATGGGAAAGAGAATCAACAGAAAACACTCCTAAACATCCTCCCTCGTACCAGTGATGAAGTGATCCACCTCATCAGCATCAGCTTCAGTCAAGGCAAATACTCGCCCTTGCTGGTACGGCTTCTTTCCGGACTGCTGAGTTGGTCCATTACGGACGACATCCTGCAGTTTGGGGCAATGAGATTGTAGTGGCCTATCTCTCCACAGTTGAAACAAGTCACTGGAGGTCTCACCCAAGTATTCCCGGGTCTTCCTACCACTTGAACAGCATTCGCACCCGTAGACTTGAACCTTTGAGCCGGTGGCTGTCCCCTGACACTTTCAGCAACTGCGGGCCTCTTCCCCGCATTCCAGTTGTTCCTCCTATTCTGAACAGCGTGGAATTGCTCCATGTCGACCTCCGTGGCTGTCGCTCGTTTAACCAGCTTGTCAAACCTCCTGATACCGAGGGGTATCATCCTGGACCTCAAGCTCGGCCTCAAACCATGCTCGAACTTACGAGCCTTCTTCGCCTCATCCATCACCAATTCGGGAGCATACCTTGAGAGTTGAGTAAATCTGGTCTCATACTCCCTAACCGACATGCCGCCCTGCTGCAGTGACAGAAACTCCATGGCCTTCTTCTCCTGGACATCTGAAGGAAAGTAATGACTGCTGAATTCCTCCAAAAATTCCTCCCAACCAAGAACAATACCTCCCATCGTCCGCTTCATCGACTACCACCACACAGCTGCATCCTTCTCGAATTGCAGAGTCACCAACTTCACCTTGCTGCCTTCTGGGGTCTCCAGGACTTCGAAGATAGTCTCTACCTGACGGATCCAATTGTCAGCCGCGTCAGGGTCCGACTTTTCCTCAAACATCGGTGGTTTCATCCGCTTGAACGATTCCACGAGTTTGATTACTTCGGGTACTGGATTCACAGGCCCCCTTCCTTGGTTCTGATTCATAGCCACGGCATTGAGTGTCTGATAGACCCTCGCTAGTTCCGTTTCCAAGTCCAGACCTTCTCCGTTACGAGCTCGTCTTCCAACCATATTCTGATACAAAAGATCCATTAAATTCGAAGTATAAAACATAAACTTTTAAGTCAACTTTTCATTTCATTGAATTTCAAACTTTATACATTCGAATTTAAAATTTTTCTGACATCAAAATGAAAGCAGTAGATGACACAACGGTCTAACTCCTATGGTTCCTCTTAGCTTCACGGATCTCTCCCCGTAGTTCTTCAACTTCTTCCTTCAGTACATCGGTCATGTTCTTCCTCTTCTCGAGTTCCCATACACGATGACTGAGAACTGCAAAATCATCCTCGCACTTCGCCAACTGAGCCTCCAACAGTCCAACTCTCTCCCGTAGTGTTTCTACCTACCTCTGAAGAGATATCACAAGACTACTTGGAACTGGTTCTTCTTCTTCGTCAGAAGAATCATCAGATGAATTCGGAGGTGGGGTGATCTCTCGGGACTCAGGCCATTCATCTTCCACTTCTTCGGGATCTTCCTCATCTGAATCAGCTTGCCCGAGGTAGTACTCTTCCTCAATAATATGCCAATGATCATCTCCAGCTCGGTCGAAGTGGTGCGCTATCTTAAAGTTAGGGAGGGAGAAGCATAAGTCATAGAGCAACACAAAATGTAAGTGACTTACATTTAAATCTCTAGACTCAACACAACTCTAATGTCCACTTCTTGGGTGTCGTTCCTTATAAATTTGTACTACTTAGAAGCGTGGCTCTGATACCACTCTGTAACACCCCGAATTCCAAAATACAACTGAATTCGAGTTCCACAGGATCTTTACACTTTTTTCGTACAATTTTACAAGGAAATAAAAACTTTTCGTTCATCAGAGTTACATTTACACTTGTACATTATCACAGCGGAAGCAATATTACAATAAATTACATGAAACAACATTTAAATCAGTCTTGCACAGCATGTATACTTCAATTGTCAATCATCTTTACCCTGCATATAAAACTGTGGGCACGTCAGTTTATTCAACTGACAAAATATTATACACGGCCATCCTCTCTATGCCGGAAACAGTATAACGATTCTCATTTCTTAACAAACACAAACTTGTCACAAACAAAGCTAAAGGGACTATCCTATTGTTGTCGGGTTGTGAATGTGCACTTAGTCCTTAATGCAATTATTTATATTATATGACACTAATGCGCACTTGTTCAGATTCTATGCATCCCATACTACATAGGTCCGAGGGCAAGCCCTTAATCGTTCTTCATCTTATAGGGTTCAATCCCTCGCCATGACTTAATCTACTACTGTAACTACGGTAAGTATCCTAAATGTCTTCTGACCTACGAACTCATGTCTAGGTGCCCTGGAGGGAATCCCAATGCACTGACACATGACTCATCATGCAGGCATCCTGTGGTAATTCATCTCCTACCATAGACATGATACCACCCGCAATCGTCAAACACCCCATGAGCATCGCCACCGGGACGGTACTCTGGAGCAGTATCCACGCCCTATCATGACTCATCATGGGACATCATGTGAATACGCTCATGTCGCCAATCCAATGGCCCTCATACTCAATGTTTTTCTCTTACTTTCATCACATCTTCACTATGTATCTAATCCTTAATTTAATTGAATCATGAATAAAATCAATCTCTTAGAATGTAGCACTCCCACTATACCGGTTTTATCCATTTATTCAACATGACCCAAGTCTTGGTCTTTTCATTTCAAATTCCATTTCAATTCATTTCTCTGCTGGTATAAAGGCTTGGCTATACCCTAATTCTCAATTTCAACTCAAAATTACAATGTCAAGCTCATAAGACCTTTTCATGATTAATCACCATTCATATTTCAAAAGCATAGTATTCATGTATTCACATCTTTCATAATTCATCACAATCAATAATTCAATGCATAGATACTTGAAAAACTGAAATTCTTCAAACATGTCACATTCACTAGTTTATAAACTCACATAATTCTATTTCAATCCATTCTAATTCCACAGTTCCCATTTTCAATAGGTTTCACAATTCATACCTTTCCAATTTCTCATCACCAAAATTTCATCTTAAATTTCTTAAACAATCCCTTCAATTTCCTTTATATAAAAAATTTATAATCAAAATAAGTTCATCTTTGTAAAAAACGTCTCAAATCTCATTTATACTAAGACATAAGTCAAGGAAATTATCTCTCAAAGAGAATACAGATTTACTTAAAACTTCGGGGAAGCCGACTGTCATAGATCACCAGTCGGCTGTTCTACGATGTTTTTAAACTTAAAAATAAAAATATCCAGGGCAGTCGACTGTTAACCATGACCAGTCGGCTGTTCTGCGAGTTTCTAAAGCTCGAGAATAAAATACTCAGAGGAGTTGACTGTCTTATATAGACAGTCGGCTGTTCTGCTATGATTTTTAAATATAAAAAAAAAAAAACGATCAGGCCAGTCGACTGTTAAATGTGATCAGTCGGCTGCTCTGCAATGTTTTTCAAGTCTAAAAATATATTTTCTTCTCTTTTTGAAACATAACTTTCCAGATCACAATCTACATAAAAATTTACAGTAAACCCGTATTTCACAATGATCATTTGCTTTATAAGAACTTCTGTTTTATTAATTACACATGATGCATGCGATCATTTGTTTGCAAAAAGACATTCCTTTTCATTTTTTTCTAATGGCATAAATAGCAATGGGAAATTTTATGACATCTATTACCAATCATTTCTTAATAATTTATTCTATCAATTCATCTTTAACACACCATTCTACATTAGCACTGTAATCCATAAACATGATGTTAGTCTTTTACTAGTTAAACCACATAGTTCACATTTAGGACATATTTTGCATACTAACATTAGAAATAACGAGAACATTCACTTTACTCATAATTAATAAATATAGTAATCAATCAACACATATTTGCTAATTTCTCAATTCCCTTCTATTTAGGCTAGCATGCATTTCATTTCAACTAGTAATTCATAATAACAATTCAATTTCATTCTCTAGCATGTTTTTTACTTTAGAAGTCATGAGAAACACCCACCTTTTGAAGAAAACCCAATTAAGAAAATCCCTTAGAGCCTCCTAGATTGTGAGCGAGTGCCTTCTCCTCCTAGATTGCAGTGCAACGAACTCCTTCTCCTTGCTCCTTGCCAAAAAACGAGAGATTCTTCTTGTAGGGATGGCCGGCCTCCAATGGGGGAACACTCACACTCAACTCACACTAATATAAATCTCCTATGTAATTGTTCTCTTCTTTCAATAGATTACTAGTGTAAAATACAAACAAATAGGAGAGGTATTTATACTAATTTTAATGTAGATTGGAGGGCTAGGATTCGATGGATGGTTATAGAATGAAGGGCTAGGATAGGAGTAGGAGTTATAACAACCACCCACACACAAATAACTACCCATGCACACAACCCACTCTCCCATTCCTTCCAATGCACAACCAGCCCAAAATAAAGTGTGCATTGCACACTACGTGCTTCGCACGTGCCACCTAGTACCCCTATTTAAAAGTTGTACAATTTAATTAATCAAAATGTTCACCAATTATCTCTACATGACAAGTGTGACCATTTAATTAATTAATTAGATTGGTGGGCTTCATAAATAGTGGATTAGGCTTGTGGGCCAAGACAACAAATTAATAATTAATTAAAGTGGGCTAAAACAATTAATTAGTGTTTTAGGCTTTTGGAAATAGGCTTTTTAGAAAAATAAAGGAAGATAATTGTTCATACAAAAATGAGATTCCATACAAAAGAAATAAATAATATACACATGAAGTTTGCACGTGCACAACACGTGAAAAATAATATTTTTATAAAAATAAAGTTTTAGGGTATTACACTTATATCCGTTCGCCGTCTCAATTTTTTCCTCATCGTTCGTTTTCATTGGGCCGAATTCAACTGCTGCCTCACTGTTGCATCGGTCTACGGTCCCTCCACTGTAGATCATTGCAACTTGTTTTGGAGTGAACTTGACTCTTTATGAGGATGTATTAGTGGCCTTTGGAATTTTTGTGGCGACTTTAACGTCACTAGATTCTCCAACGAAAGGAGAGGCAATTCTTCTTCTAACTCAGATTCCATCAGATTCAACAAACGCATTCGTGCGCTCGATCTTATTGATCTCCCTCTTAACAGTAGGTCCTTCACGTGGTCCAATATGAGACTCGAGCCTTCCATGGCCAAACTAGATTGGTTCCTCGTCTCTCAAGATTGGATTTCGTTTTTCACAATTCTCTTGTTCGTGCCTTGCCTAATTCGTCATCGAATCATGTGCCGATAGACCTTCACTCTAACTATAATTTTTCCAAACCTTTCAAATTCCGTTTTGAAAAATTCTGGCTGTAGGACCAAATTTTTGTTAACCTTATCATCAATTGTCTTTCCTCTATTACTGGCTCCAACGGCTTGAATTGGATCCTTCTCAAGCTTCATGCTATCAAACATGGTTGCAAAATTTGGCGTAAGGAAAGATTCACTCAAGACAATGCTCTCAAGGAATATTTCTTGTCGTCCATTAATTCCATTGATCAACTCGAAGAGAGTGGTCCCATTTATGATTCCCTTCGTCTCGAACGCAATTCTTGTAAGAGAGAGTTTGCTTCCCTTCTAAACCTCGACCACATCAAATGGGTGCAGAGGGCTAAGATCCGTTGGCTTACGGAGGGTGACGGCAACACTGCCTTTTTCCACAAATTTGCTTCGCACCGACAACGTTGCAACCATATTTCTTCCATTGTTGACAATGGCATTGATCTTACCTCCATCCCTGATGTTCACGCTTCATTCCTTCTTAATTACAAAAACCTTCTGGGTTCTGCCAATGCTCGCTCCATTTCCCTTGATTGGGACCAGCTTTATGGTTATGAAAATCATGATTTGTCTAGCCTCGAAGCTCCATTCTCTTTGGATGAGATTAAATCAGCGGTTTTTTTCTTTGAAAAGTGATTCGGTTCCTGGACCGGATGGGTTCCCTTCTTTCTTCTTCCAAAAATTTTGGGATCACCTCAAAGAAGACCTTCTCGAGATGTTCACGGATCTTCACCAAGGTATTTTTTCTTTCGAGCGTATTAATTATGCTCATATTGTTCTTATTTCCAAAATCATGGGAGCTAACACTGTTACTACCTTCCGACCTATAAGTCTTCTCAACACTACCTTCGAGATCATCATGAAAGTCCTTTCCACTCGCCTGAGCCTAGTCATTTCTCCTCTTATTGATCCTGCCCAGTCTGGATTTATTAAGGATCGTTTTATCCTTAATAGCGTGGCATCGGCCCAAGAAATTATTTCTGAATGTGATCAATCCAATTCTGAGGGCATTCTTTTAAAATTAGATTTTGAAAAAGCATATGATAAAGTGTGTTAGGATTTTTTGTTTGATATCCTCATCCACAGAGGGTTTGGTTTTAAGTGGATATGTTAGATTAAGTCCAATCTGTTCGCTGGGACTTCCTCTATTCTCATCAACAGTTTGGAAGGTCACAAATTCAAATTTAAGCGGGGTTTGCGGCAGGGTGACCCTATCTCCTCTCTCTTATTTGCGCTCGTTCCTGATGTTTTCAGTAAACTTCTATGCAAAGCCTGGGATGCCAATGTTATTGAAGGGTTAAGTGGCTCCCAGAGCTTCCGCGGGGTTCAGACTTTACAATATGCCGATGATACCATTATTTTCACTAAGCCCAATGGTTCTACTCTTCAGAACCTTAAGCTCCTCCTTTTTATTTTCGAAAAGGCTTCTGGATTATCGATTAATTTCCTTAAATCCTCTGTTCTTTGGCTCGGCGGTTCCAACAACAGTCAACTCGAAATTTCCCAGTTTTTCAACTGTGCTTCCTCGTCCTTCCCTGTTAAGTATCTTGGTATCCCTTTGAGGTGGGGTAAGTTACACAAATCGGACTAGTTACCGATGATTGATAAAGTGGAAAGTAGACTTAACGTTTGGTCTGGTAGACAACTATCTCGAGGACGTAGATTGATCCTTGTTAATTCGGTTCTCTCATCGATTCCGTTATATATGATTTCCTTTTTTATGTTCCCTCCTGGGTGATCCAGCGAGTTGACCAAATTCGTAGGAATTTCTTCTTGTCGGGTTCTGATTATTATAGATCGGGGACTCATCTCTGCAACTGGAAAATGGTTTGTTCTTCTAAGGCTGCCGGAGGCCTAGGGGTTCTTGACTTGAGGCACCAAAATTTGGCTTTTCTGGGCAAATAGTTATGGAGAATCTTGAAAACCGATCATTTGCCCTGGGCTAAGCTGATTATTCAAAAATGTCACTCTCGTCATAAAATTTGGGAATTATTTCCCTCTCTTTCTTCAGCAGCTTCACCTTTCTAGAAGGGAGTGTGGAAGGTAGTGGAACCTTTTCAGTGTGGCATACACAAGGTGTGTGCCTCCGGCTCTAAGACTTTGTTCTGGTCCGACCTTTGGTTTTGTAATCTTAAGTATTCTTCTGTCTTTCCGGATCGCCCTTAATCCCTTCGCCGCAGTAGCAGATTATCTCCATTTTCTCAATGATCATATAGTGTGGGTTATCCCTTTCAATACTCCCCTTCCTTCTGCTTTACAGCATCAATACTTTCAACTACTTTCTTGTTTGAGCGATTATTCCTGGCATCCTAGGGAGGATGTTCTTTGGCGATGGTCCACCTCCGGTACTTATTCAGTTAAATCCCGCTATAATTTTCTTAATCATGGTGGTGTCAATAACCCTTTCGCTAAGGCTCTATGGAGTAGTTGTGCTCCTTTAAATGATAAAATCCTTGTTTGGCTTTCCATTAATAACAAAATTCTCACTATGGATAATCTCAACAAGAGAAACTTAGCATTGGGCCAATCATGTGTGCTTTGTCTTTCCCATCATGAAGATGCAGATCATCTTTTTTTGCATTGTGAGTTTATTCGTCCTCTATGGACAATTTGTTTGGATGCATGGCTTGTTCATTCTTTCCCCACCTCCATGCTATCTTGGTGGACTTCTTGGAGGCCCCGTTACGTTCGAAAAGTCTGTTTTGCCTCTTGGGACCTCACTATGATGGAGCTCATCTGGATCGTTTGGAAAGAAAGAAACAGTCGCATCTTCTCTCATACATCGCGCACTATTGGTAGCCTCATCGATGATTTGATTTTTTTCACCAATTTTTGGCCTTCCTCTCTATCTTTTGATAAAGTGGAGGAACTTCAGCTTCATCGCCTCGAGCAGGCGGCGGTTTTAGTTCGTAATTTTATTTTTCATCCTCCTTAATCTATAGTGATTATTAATCCATTATTTTCTTTTGTTTTTTGACTTATATTTTGCAGCTTTGAGTATTGCAACGGCCATCTCTTCTATTCTACTCTTTTCTTTGGCTGCCTAGGCTGTGGCTTCTTTTGGGCTCTAGGTCTTACCGGCTGACAGCTTTTTTGCTTCACTCTTTGGTTGCAGCAGCTTGTTTATGCACTTTTCTTAATTTTGGCATTTCCTTTGCTTTTTTTTGTGAATATACTTTGCTTATTTTGGGTTGTTGACAGCTTATTGTCATAGTTCAAGTTCTTGTTTCTTTCTTTCATATTTTGTTGCTGTTGTCTTTCTTCTCTGGTTTTCAGGATGGTTGCGATTTAGCAACTCTACTGTGGTTTGTGTTTCTTCTACTTTTTATATCGTTTGGTTAACAATTTTTTCCCTCAGTTTAGGAGATAGGCTATTGCAGGTAATTTTTTCGGTGCCTGTCTTGAGTTGATTTTGAGTGTGGTGTTCACAGTGGGAGGACTCATTTCCCATCCTCTTCTTTGTTCTGTTTTTGCGGGTGTCCTTGTTTGCGCTCCGTTGGTTTAGCACTGCGTCCTAGTACTGTCTATGTTTACCTGTCCTGCTGTTCCTTAGGGCTCCTTCCACCTATCGCAGAGATGGCAGTTGTTTTCTTTGTTGGTCTGTTAGCTTTGCGCTCCTACGTTGCGTGGATTCTGATCCTGCTACGGCGGGGCTGATTGGATGCTGCGATCCACCTGCCATTCTCTGACTTCGTAGTTTTTACTACTGCTTTCAACTGCACTCCTGTTCTCTCTATGTTGGGCTTTTTTTTTCCGGCTGTATCTCTCTGTGTTTTGGTTGTATTTTTTTCTGTTGGGAGGTTCGCATCTCGAGTACTTCCGACGTTTTGTAGCTAGTGTCTTATTAGCTTCATGTTTTTCCTCTTTGTTTTTCTTAGAGTCTGTATTATTGTTTCTTTTTGGGTTCACAGTTTGTATTGTGTTAACTATCCCCTTGTATATTCCGTTTATTTATTTATTCTTTGCTGGAGTCTCCGACTCTATCCTGATTATCAAAAAAATAAAACAATTTTAAATTGAGTTTTTTTTTCTTTTACGCCCATCTAGGCCCATGTTTTTTACTTGCCCTTTTTCCAATTTTTTCCCGGGTGCGTTTGGCCTAGCTTTTTTTAGGCTTTAAATCTACTTCAGAAGGAGAAGCTAGAAAGTAGAGCTTTGAAATTAAAAGCTGAAGCTGTTTGGATAGTCAGCTTTTTTTTAACTTTAAAGCTACTTTTAAGCTAGAAGTTGTTTGGCATAAGATATCAATTGTAAGCTACTTTTATACTTAATTTAAGTTTTTGATTTTATTTAAGAATAAAATATAAGTTATCAAATTACAAAAAAAAATCTTTATATTACTAATAAATGAAATATATATTACTAAAAAAAAAAATCTTTATATTACTACTATTTATCTCCAACAATTTTTCGCAGTCTGAAGAGTAACTAAACAAGCCAGAGACTGAAATATATACTTTTCTTGAAGAGAAAAAGAATTCCTTAAAAGATTCTTACAAACTCATTGTCAAACCATAGAAGCACTCCTCAACAACAAAACAAAAAGAAATGGTTAGGAGTTACAACTTAGAAGGAATTAATGAGTATATACAATAGTACAATTTTTTGCAAAGATTTTTTTTTTTGATGAAACGGATAGAGTCAAAAGACTCCAGCCATGCATTAATAACACAATAATTACAAACAGAGGGTCTTACAAGATGTAAAACAAAACCAACCAAAGCTACAAACTAAACAAATAATGATAGAGACAAACAGGAAAGAAACAAACCAAACTCAATAACTAAACACAGGGCCGAAGGCTAAGCAAGAAAAGAGCTGGATACTTGCCGCGCATCTCGCTAAGGACCGGGCGTATGAGGGTACCACCGAAGGCGACCATCCTCCCACTAGCGGACGGAGCACGGCGCGGCAATGATCGATACGACGAAGAGAGAAACAGGAACGTCGTACCATCACCAAAATCAGGGACGATCCCGCGAGCCAATTAGGCAAGAGGCGTGCAAGGAGCCACCTCCCCAAAAAACAGATCCCTCCAGACGAGACAAACAGCAGAACTCAGGGCGAATAAGCCAGCGGAACCAAAGTATTCAGCTATAAACAGGGAAATATCGGATAATACAGCCAGCACCAAGATGTACAGAGAACGAAAACAGCACAGTGGCAAAGAAACTCAGTAAAAAGCATAGCAGCTATACTGCAAAGTCACTAAACAACAAAGAGAGAGACAGTATAATGACATCATCAGACTCAAAAACTAACTCCCATCATCAACACTCATACCAAGAGAAACAAGACATAGATACTAAAATGGTCTGCTACATGCAAGACCAATACAGCGAAAAGAGTCTAAACCCAGAGATGAAACATCAAACGCTACCATCAGAGAGCAAAAGTATGGGAGCTAACATAAAGAGCTGTACAAAAGAGATCTGGTTCAGCTGCAATCAGATCGAACTGAGGTAAATGCCAAGAGAGTCATCCGATGGAACTGATATACCATCGGGAATAGGAGGAGGACTATGCCAAACTCATAGACGAACATGACTTCCTGCTATAAAGCTCCAAAGGCAGTCACGACAAAAAGCAGTCTAACTGCTGCCAAAAAGTATTATAAGAGTAGGATAACCTACCCTTTAATCCTGCAAACACACACACCAATGGAGATAGTGTTAATGGAAACCGATAACATCAGAACAGTATCAATAATAATGAAATAGCTAGATACAGCAAAGAAAAATGAGGATAAACAGCAAATGAAATAAGAACATCAAAAGATCCAACTAAGAGGTGCTGTAAACGTTAAAAAGCGTTGAGGCTAATAAGACAATGGATAGCTTTTTCTAGTCTCTCGTGCTTAAGGGCATCTCTAGCTTTCTCATTAAGAGAAGAAGACCAAAATTTGAATAAAAACATAAATTCTTCTAATAACAGACGAGGGGAGGAATAAAGTTGGCGGAAGATCCTATGATTCCTTTCCCTCCAAATAATCCATATAATTATCTGGAATGAAAGGAACCACGATTTGTGGAAAGCGCGACTAGGAGGACGCTTCGTCCAGCAGTCGACTAGACTGACCGGAAGGTCTGATGCTTCCCAGGCCAGAACGGAAATTTTCCACAGCGATCGAGCGAAATCGCATTCTACAAACAGGTGATTCACATACTCAGCACTTGAGTCGCACAGGGGACATAATTGCCCCCACGCTTGATTTCTCTTATTAAGAATTTCAACAGTAAGCAGTTTATTGTTAAGTGCTAACCACGCCAGGATTTTCACCTTCAATGGCGCACAAGACTTCCAAACCAGGTCGTAGAACGGCGATAATGTACCTCTAAAATTAAGAAAGTGATAAAAAGAACGAACTGAGAAGTTCCTAGAAGAATTCCAATGCCAGAAGAAATCCGCTTTGTCTTGCCAAACCACATTGTTGAGAGCGTCAAGAAGATTATCAAAGGTGGGGGTTAGGTGGGCTGGAAGATTATCAGAGAGTGGAATCGACCATACCGGAGGAACACCGATATTGGGGTAGTAATCTGACACTAAGGCCAGAGGGTTGGCAGCGAGATGGAAGATAGCTGGAAAAGCAGTGGCTAAAGAGGAATTTCCAATCCAAATGTCAGTCCAAAATCTGGTCATAGAACCATCGGCACAACCGTGGCTTAAACCAACAAGTAAGGGAGCTACTACTTTCCATACTCCCTTCCAGAACGGAGATGCCTGCCTATGGGGGTGCTCCGGGAAGCTCCACCAATCATTGGCCGCAAAGTATCTGGCTTTAATACATTTGATCCAGGGGAGATCTTCCAATTTGAGGAATCTCCAGAGCCATTTGCCCAGTAAAGCCATATTTTGGTGCCTCAGGTCCAAAACCCCCAGACCACCAGCAATCTTCGAGGAGCAAATGAGTTTCCAATTACACAAGTGCGATCCGGGTCTGTAGAGAGCTGAACCAGACCAGAGGAAATTACTTCTGATATGGTCAATTCTTTTGATGACCCACGAAGGAATGAAATAGAAAGACATCATATAGAGAGGAATCGAGGATAGAACAGCATTAAGCAGAATAAGTCTACCGCCGCGGGACAACAGTCTCCCAGACCACACCGATAGTCTGGATTCCACTTTATCAATCACAGGCGCCCAGTCCGATCTATGAAGTTTCCCCCATCTCAGAGGAATACCTAGATACGTTATAGGAAAAGAAGCTACCGGGCAGTTAAAAAATTCGGAAATTTCATCCTGCCTGTTAGGCGATCCTCCCAGCCAAACGACAGAAGATTTATGAAAATTGATAGAAAGCCCTGAGGCTAGTTCAAAACAATAGAGAAGGAGTTTAAGATTTCTGAGGGTATGGAGATTAGGTTTTGCCAAAATGATGGTGTCATCGGCGTACTGAAGGTTGAGGACACCATTGAAATAATGAGAGGCCCCGAGGCCTTCTATGACCTGGGCTTCCCAAGCATTGCGAAGTAGCTTACTGAATACATCGGCAACCAGCGAGAAGAGAAGGGAAGACAGAGGGTCACCTTGCCTGAGACCGCATTTGATTTTGAATTTGTGACCCTCCATACCATTAATGATAATGGAAGAAGTACCCGCAAATAGACTGGATTTAATCCAAGCAATCCATTTGGGACCAAAACCCCTATGAAGTAAGATATCGAACAGGAACTCCCAACAAACGTTATCGTAAGCTTTCTGAAAATCAAGTTTGAGAAGAATACCCTCAGTTTTGGAATGATGACAATAGGAAATGATTTCTTGGGCAGACGCCACGTTATCAAGAATAAAACGATCCTTGATGAAACCCGATTGAGCAGGATCGATGAGAGGAGATATAACCTCTCCAAGTCTAGCTGAGAGAACTTTCATGATAATTTTGAAAGTGGTGTTGATAAGACTAATCGGCCTAAAATTCGCCACGGGGTTCGCTCCTAATATTTTAGGAATAAGAACAATGTGCGCGTAATTAATGCGATCGAAAGAGAACGAACCACGATGAAGGTCAGCGAACATCCGGAAAAGGTCATCTTTCAACCAATTCCAAAATTTTTGAAAGAAAAAGGCGGGGAAACCGTCCGGACCCGGCGCCGCGTCGCTTTTTAAACCAAAAACCGCTACTTTGATTTCGTCCATAGAAAAAGGCTCCTCAAGAGCAGAAAGATCGATCGGATTCGCTCCGTACAGTTGGTCCTGATCAAGACTCAAGGCTCTTGGCTTGGAAGAGCCAAGGAGATTTTTATAGAATAGAAGAAAAGATTGGTGAATGTCCTCGATGGAAGAAAGGCTCCTCATTTTTTGCAAAGATAAAAACATCCACACACCACTCTAGAATACAGGAACAAGTACAGTAATTACCCATACAAAGAATACTATCACCTTGAGTTACAAAAAAAAAGGCTGTTTCTCCATTTCATTCATTGTGTTGTCACACTCTTTGCAAGATTCCTTGGTTGGTCCACATCGAATCCTCGTAGAACTGTCAGATGGTATGCAAGCAACTGCAAAGACAAAAGACACCCAGGATAAAGATTAGAGGACCTCGCAAGTGATAACATTTTCATTAAAATGGATTACGTACGAATAATGAAGTTGCAACCAATTTCAACCAAATGCCTACCGGTTTAGATGAAACTTAATTACAACGACGATTAGACTAGCACCTAGATAACCTCAAAATAGACTTGAGATTCATAACTGGTGCAAATAGTTCGACGGCGGCGTGGTTCGATTTGGTTTTGGGTAAGGGGAAGGGGAAGGAATGGAGGAAGGGGAAGGGGAAGGGGAAGGAGAATTTTTTTGATCTTTGGTTTTGGGTAAAAAAAAAACAGAACGTGTAGAAAAAGAAGAAAAGGAGAAGCTAGAGTAGATCTGGAGGGCTTCTTTTAGAGCTCCTTTTTTTAATAAAAAATAAGCTACTTCTACTTTTTTTGGGCTTTTCAAAATATGTGTATGGTCCAGCTTCTCCTTCTAAAAGAGAAGATAAGCTAATTTTAAGCTGGGCCAAACACTACCTAAATTGCTTCACATTTGTCACATAGAGAAATGCTTAAATGCATTAAGATCAAATCAAAATTGATTTTTTTATTATTTCTAACTGAAAGGTTAATTACCTGGGCATTAAGCATTTTTTATTTTTCACCTTTAATCTTATTAATATCTTTGTGTTTGGCCATTTGATTTTTTTTGCCTATATATAGCTTAGTTTTCTTAGTGTTACGAGATAAGCAATCTTGCTCTTTACCTCTGCTACTCTCAATTATACTCACTCTCAAAGTTTCTTTTGTATTTCACATATTATTTCTTTGTGCCGTTTTCGAAGGAGATAAGTTGGGTCAAATATTGCCTTCGCTTATTCGTACCAAGAGGAGACTACGGCTTCGATTAAAGGGTTGTACCACTAGAAAATATTTTGCCATGAAAGCATCGCATATTCCATGACAATAATTTCTTAGGACAGTAAATACACACCTCACTCTGGCATGCCAACTTCTTAAACACGTAAACTCATTTATTTTATCTTGATTTAGTTGCTTAATTTTTTAAAAACTATTTACATACTAGTTCTAACGGTCTAAGAAATTATTGTATTTGTTAGATCCTCGTATGTTGTTCACTTCAGCTAAGTTGTTTACTAGACAGAAATGTTGATTACTTGAGTAGCTAACTCCAGTAACTTTATTCTTTTGTTAAATGATTATACTTACTGTACTTTAGTTATAAAACAAAGCTAACTCCAGTAGCTTTATTTTTTTGTTTAGTGGTCATACTTGCTGTTTAGTTATGAAATAAACTTCCCAACACATTAAATATTTGTTTATCTTCAGATTAGTACAGTCAGTAGCTTTAACTTACTATAAAATGTTTGTTCTTCTTGATTTAGACTAAAAATTATATTCAAGTATTGTCTAAATCAGTATCTCTAGTAGTTATAATTCTTTGCATGTGTTAGCAATTGATTTTGTTATCCCTTCCTGTTGTAAAATAATAGAACAATACACAAAGAAAATAGAGACAAGATGAAAGAAGATTATTCTCATTCATAGATTTTTCATATCTCTACAAATGATTCACCCAATGGCTTATTTATAGGCATTCAAAGAAAACAAAAGGACAATTACATAATTATTACATATGAATAAATATGAATGAATGTAGTTGTGGTGGTGGAGAATGTGGAAAGAGTGGGGGGAGTACAATAGACAATTCACACTTAATAATTTATTTATAACACTCCCCCTTGAATGTCTATTGAATGTTAATAAGAATATGCCTCGTTAAAACCTTACTAGATAAAACCCAAATGGGAAAAACACTAGTGAAGGAAAAAGAGTACATAATCTTTAACAATGATATGCAATGAAGATGCTACATCGTTAAAAACCTTACCAAGAAAACCCAGTGGGACAAAACATGATGAAGGGAAAAAGAGTACAGCGCATATCATCTCTCCCCCTGACGAGATCATCCGATTAGGACTTTCAAAAGTCGTATCTCAAATCTCAATCAATTCTACCATCCTTTCCAAAAGTTGGGGTGATAGGATCATAGCGAGCAATCTTCTGGATTGTCACTTGATTCTATTTGGTTAACAATGATTTCACCCTTTTGATTAGTTGAAGTCGCTACTAGTGTTTGTTTTGTAGAACGCCATGAAATTGCTGTTCCTTCACAGGTGAACACATATCCTGATTGAGATCGAGCTTTATGTGGATCAGATAAATATCCTGCATCTGCATACCCAATTAAATCTGATTTGGACAGGTTAGAATAATACAAGCCCATATCTATGGTCCCTCGAAGATATCTAAATATATGTTTCACACCATTCCAATGTCTTCGAGTTGGTGAGGAACTATATCTTGCCAATAAATTTACCGCAAAAGATATATCAGGACGTGTATTGTTAGCAAGATACATCAATGCTCCAATGGCACTAAGATATGGTACTTCAGGACCAAGTAGTTTTTCATGTTCCTCACGAGGTCTAAACACATCTTTATTAACATCTAATGACCTCACTACCATGGGAGTACTTAAGGGATGAGCTTTATCCATGTAAAACCTTTTAAGTATTTTTTCCAGATAAGTGGATTGATGCAAGAAAATCCCATCTCTCAAATGTTCAATTTGAAGACCTAAACAATATCTTGTTTTTCCAAGGTCTTTCATTTCAAATTCTCTCTTCAAACATTGCACGGCTTGTAATAACTCTTCAGGAGTTCCGATGATATTTAAATCATCAACATAAACAGTAATTATAACAAATTTTGATCCTAAACTTTTTATAAACACACATGGACATATAGGATCATTATTATAACCCTCTTTTATTAAAAATTCACTCAGACGGTTATAGCACATCCGTCCTGATTGTTTCAATCCATATAACGCTTTGTTTAACTTAACTGAGTAAATTTCCCGGGAATTATCATTATGTGCTTCTGGCACTTTAAATCCTTCAGGGATTTTCATATATTTATCATGGTCTAACGAACCATACAAATAAACCGTGACCACATCCATGAGGCGCATTTCAAGTCTTTCATGCACTGCCAGACATATCAAATATCGAAATGTTATAGCGTTCACCACAGGAGAATATGTTTCTTCATAATCAACACCAGGCATCTGGGTAAAACCTTGTGCGACAAGCCGTGCTTTATATCTAGTAATCTCATTTCGTTCGTTTCTTTTTCGTACAAATACCCATTTATAGCCTACTGGTTTGATCTCTTTTGGTGTTCGGACTACAGGTCCAAAAACTCTCCGTTTTTTAAACCAGTCTAATTCAGACTTAATTGCCTCTTTCCATTTTTTGGCCAATCATTTCTATTTCTACACTCTTCCACAGAGGTAAGTTCATGATCTTCATTTTCATTTATAATATCGCGCGCTATATTATATATAAAAATATTGTCGACAATTATATTATTCTGGTCCCATCTTCTTCCCATAATGACATAGTTAATCGAGATCTCTTCATTTTCATTAATTTCAGGTACCTGATTCTCTTCATTATTAACTATGTCAATGGTCTCTTCTGGAGAGACATCCTCGATTTGACAATCATGGTTATTTGCTCCTTTTCTTTTTCGAGGATGTTTATCTTTGGAACCAAGTGGTCTACCGCGCTTCAAGCGTGCCTTAGATTCACTAGCAATTATAGGTTATCCTTCAGGGACATCAATTTTGACAGGAGCATTTACAGCTGGAATATGAGATTTTGTTACTCTTTTGTGGTCAGTAAATGCGTCTGGCAGTTGATTTGCAATACCTTGCAAATGAATTATCCTTTGAACTTCTAATTCACTTTCTTTTGTTCGAGGATCTAAACTTTTCGATGATAATTTATTCCATGAAATCTCTTTTTCCAACTGTTTATTATCTCCCCCTAACATTGGGAATAGTAATTCATCAAACTGATAATCTGCAAACCTTGCAGTAAATAAATCTCCAGTCGTCGGTTCAATATACTTGATTATAGACGGAGATTCATTCCCAACATATATTCTCGTCCTCCTTTGAGGTCCCATTTTTGTGCGTTGTGGTGGATTTATTGAGACATATACCGTACATCCAAAAATTCGTAAATGGGAAATATTTGGTTCCTGACCATGAACCAATTGTAAGGGAGAATTATCATTATAACTGGTTGGTCGGATGCGTATAAGTTGTGTTGCATGTAAAACAACATGTCCCCTGGCCCAAACGGGGAGATTTGATTTCATAATCATTGGTCTAGCAATTCATTGGATCCGTTTTATAAATGATTCTGCCAGACCATTTTGAGTGTGAACATAGGCTACTGGATGTTCCACTTTTATCCCAATTGACATACAATAATTCATAAAAGATTGGGATGTAAATTCACCAGCATTATCAAGACGAATTGTCTTTATCAGATAATCAGTAAAATGTGCCCGCAACCGAATTATTTGTGCAAGTAATCTTGCAAAAGCCAAATTACGAGATGATAATAAACACACATGTGACCATCGAGTTGATGCGTCAATTGGAACCATAAAATACCGAAATGATCCACACGGGGGATGAATCAGACCACATATATCACCATGAATTCGTTCTAAAAATAATAGTGATTCGTTCTTTATTTTGGCTGGTGAGGGCCTTGTAATTAACTTTCCTTTGGAACAAGCAACACAAGAAAATTCATGGGATTGAAAAATCTTCTGGTTTTTCAATGAATGACCACATGATTTCTCGATAATTTTCCGTATCATCGTTGAACCGGGATGACCTAACCGATCATGCCAAACCTTAAATATATCTGTAAACTTCTGGTTTACAGTATCAGTAAACTTCATATTTACTGTATTATATGATTCAATAATTTTTATAGTTGTATAATACAATCCAGATGAGAAACCTGGTAATTTTTCTAACACACTTTTTTTTTGCCCATCATAGTTGAGGTAACACAAAGATATTCAATACCTCTTTCATTCATAGTCTCAATATGATATCCATTTAGACGAATATCTTTAAAACTTAATATATACAATAATGGAGAAATCTGTTAAAATCAGTTATAAACAAGCCAGCCGAACTTCACCAATATCTGCTATTAAGCCTATTATCCAATTTCTCCTTTATGCTCATGCTCATCGGTTTTATAAATCACCCTGGTCATGCATCTAACATGGTGCATGAAAATCTTATCCCATTTCATTAATCTTAATTTATATGCAATCACCCCGAAAGCATCACTAAATTTCACAGGGAAAATTCATTAATTTTGCTGAAGCTTTCTCAGATATCAAAGCATCTGGTCCTCCCTAATTTTGTGTTAATAATATTCATCACATGTTTTATTTTCAAATATTCCTTCTAGTGGAATATAAATACTAAACCCTCAAACCTTATTACAACTTCGGAATTTTGGTGTATTGGTAGGGTCTGTCTTTCACATGGTATTTGTCTTTCACATGGTATCAGAACCACCTAAGTTCGAATCCTACTGGTTGCACATATTAAAATGTGGATTTAAAAAATAAAAATTCTTTTGCGTATAGTTGTGTATAGTCTAGGTCTTGGCCCACATGCCCCAAAAAGATGGTCTTCAACCTGCAGAGGCGTGTTAATACTAAACCCTTGACCCTTACCACAACTTCGGAGTTTTGAACTATTGCCAGGGTCTTTCACACCTTCTAAAGTACAAATATAGATACAGAGATATGCAAACAGGACCAAATATGAAATAACAAACTAAGAATTTTCTTATAAGAATTATACAGTATCTGACTTGTAATCTACCACCAGACAATCTAACTAGAAACCAAAAAGTGAAAAAGAAGAAACATCTGAAGATAAGACCACCTAATTGAATGGCATGTAGCCTAAATACCTTAACTGAGCAATGCATAAGGATTAATACTTTTAGATGGTCCTCAAGACGGAACCAACATTTTAAGGGGAAAAGAAAACCTTAAATATATTTTTTTTCTTTACTCAAAGATGGCAATCGCCACCATGTTAAAACCATAAGTAATAGTGTATGAGATTTTGTCAAGTAATAACAATAGGAAAACAAAAGCAGATTGCATGTCATGGTAAAAAGCAATCAAGATTTAATGGATAGTCTCAAAACAAGACCTAAGATTAAGGAAAAATTATTGAGTTATAAGTTATAACATACAGTACTTTTCTTCAAAAATTCATTTAACCAATGATTTCAGCACTTGTAATACTTCACAATTTAAACTACAAGACTAAGGTAAAATTAGTCAATGATCTATCTCGGCAATGCAATACAAATCAGTAAGCTGTAGTGTTTAAGAGAAAAATTTATAAAAATCCTATCTTCGAAAAATACAAAAACAAAAAATAATATTTGGGGAAGCAACATACCGGGTGCATAGGATGACCGGTGGGGCTAAGGACACAATCCATCCTTGACACTCTCCATTCAGGTGGGTGGTGGTATTTACAAGTTGGACCGAACTTACAATCCCCAGTTAATATTGGCACTCAAGCTGACCAGGTCTCAGTTGGTTAGAGCATGGTACTGATAACGTCTTGTAAAATAATAGAAACAATACACAAAGAAAATAGAGATAAGATGAAAGAAGATTATTCTCATTCATAGGTTTTTCATATCTCTACAAATGATTCACCCAATGGCCTATTTATAGGCATACAAAGAATACAAAAAGACAATTACATAATTATTACATATGAATAAATATGAATGAATGTAGTGGTGGTGGTGGAGAATGTGGAAAGAGTGGGGGGAGTTCAATAGACAATTCACACTTAATAATTTATTTAAAACACTTCATATTGTTTTCTCAAGTTTTGATAAAGACAATAATTAAATTTTATTGGTTGATGACTGTTAGTATTCTTAAACTACTAGAAGTTTCTGTGTAGTTGATATCATCCAGTTGACCTACATGTTGTAATCTATTGTTATATTTGAGACCTTCTTTACACTCCAACATAAACACAATCAACATATATATTGATTGTTATTTTTATATATTTCAAACTATGATTTGTGTGCTGTCATGGCTAATTTCAAGGTTAATTTTGTAATGCGCACAGTCCACTCAGCTGCTTACACGCCTATGCACATATGCTTCTAAGAACCGAACCTACCCATCTCCTCACCACAGAGCATGACTCCACTACAGGGCACAGCCTCACCAAAAGAGCTAGCTTAATATATAATAATGGATCATTGGCAATAATATTTAAACATATTTTTCACCATTTCTATCTGATATGTGATTATCTAGTTCAACATTCCACCAACATATCACTTTCAATGTGCATGCATGCATACAATCTTACTTTATACACATGCATATATATTATACATTACTAGGCCCACATAATCAACATAAGCACATATAACTTAGGGGTATTACAATCACCCCTCCTTATGAACTTTGCATCCTCGCTAATGATACAATCAAGCATCGAATCATTCCTATCTAGTGCGGACTAGCCCAGAGGGCACTGACTGGTACACCTACTTCAGTGCCGACTTGCTCAAAATTCACACAGGAGCCATTGAACGGTACTAGTAATTCAATGTCGACTAACTTGGGTTCACTCTGAAGGTCACTGAAGGATCTTGATTTCCCAGTCCTAATTTACTCTGATATCATTTGTAACGCACCGGGCCCGCTCAGCTGCTTATACGACTACGCACCTACGTGCCTAAGAACCGAACCTAACCACTATCCCACCACAGAGCATAGCCCCGCTAGGTACTAATGGATCATTGGAAATTCTATTTAAATCTATTATTCATTTCATTTATTCGATACAAGATTATCTAGTTCAACATTCCACCAACATATCACTTTCAATGTACATGCATGCATACAAGCTTACGTTATGCACATGCATATATATTATAATAGAACATAGGTGGTGAAAGCTTGATTTATTCTTCAGCCCCAAGGCTTGTTTAAATAAGAGAAATACAATTAATGTCCATCCTTGAATCAAGGAGAACCTTAAGGAAAAAGAAAACTAAATGGAAACGAAATTTTTTTTCTAATAATAACAAATCTTCTCTTAATAGCAAATCTTCTCTAATAATGGCTAACAAGAGGAGAAAGAATCAAGGGATTCTCCAACACCCCCCCTCAAGTTGGTGCATAGATATCTATCATGACCAACTTGCTTATCAAATGCTCAAAGACGGGTCTTGCCAAGCTTTTGGTTAAGATATCCACAGTTTGCTGACTAGAGGTCACAAATGGTTGGACAATGATTCCAGCATCTAATTTCTCTTTTATGAAGTGACGGTCAATCTCAATATGTTTGGTTCTATCATGCTGAACCGGGTTGTGGGCTATGCTTATGACAGCTTTACTGTCAGAATATAACTTCAATGGAAGCTCAATTTTTATCTTAAGTTCCTCCAGAACTCTTTGAATCCATAGTCCTTCACAAATACCCTGAGCCATAGCTCTAAACTCGGCTTCTGCACTTCTTCTTGCTACAACTCCTTGTTTTTTGCTTCTCCATGTCACAAGATTACCCTATACATAGGTACAATATCCAAAGGTTGATCTTCTGTTTGTGACTGAACCTGCCCAATCTACATCAGTGAAGATAAACACATTTCTTTCACTAGTCTTCTAAAAAAATAAACCCTTTTCGGGATTGGCCTTCAAGTATCTCAGTATTCTATAAACTGCCTTAAGATGTTCCTCATAAGGAGAATGCATAAACTGGCTCACTATACTAACTGAGAAGGCGATGTCAGGTCTAGTGTGAGACAAGTAAATTAGCTTACCCACCAACCTTTGGTATCTTCCGATGTCAATAAGAACATTTCCTTCTCCCCAAAGTTTTGTATTAGAATCCATGGGGGTGTCGGCTGGTCGACAATTACTCATTCTTGTTTCTCGCAATAGATCGAATGTATTTCTACTGTGAAACCAAAATTCCTTTCTTTGATCGAGCAACCTCCATACCAAGAAAGTATCTCAAGGACCCTAAGTCCTTGATTTCAAAGTCTGTAGCAAGTCTCTCTTTTACTCTTCTCATTTTAACTGTACCATCTCCAGTGAGGACAATATCATCTAAATAAACAATCAAGACAGTAAATTTCCCATCAGATGAGAATTTGGTGAATAAAGTGTGATCAGCTTGTTTTTGAGTGTACCCTTGGTTCTTCATAGACTGAGTAAACCTTTCAAACCAAGCTCTCGGAGATTGCTTTAAGCCATAAAGAGACTTCTTCAATTTGCATACCTTTGATCCGAATTTGTCTTCAAAGCTAGGAGGACTATCCATGTATACTTCTTCTTCTAGATCACCATTGAGGAAGGCATTTTTAACATCCAACTGATGTAGAGGCCAATCCAGGTTAGCCACAAGAGATAAAAGTATTCTGACAGTGTTCAATTCTGCAACAGGAGCAAATGTCTCAGAGTAATCTATGCCATAGGTTTGAGTGAAACCCTTAGCCACCAAGCGAGCCTTATACCTTTCAACTGACCCATCTAAATTGTACTTCACAGTAAACACCCACTTATATCCCACGGTCTTCTTACCAACTGATAGTGTCATGACTCTCCAAGTTTTGTTCTTTTCAAGAGCTTTCATCTCCTCAAATACAGCTTCCCTCCACTTTGGAACTTCTAGAGCATCTTGTACATTCTTTGGAATCTCTACACTAGACAATTGGGAGGTGAAGGCAAAAAAAGAAGAAGACAAGTTTGAATATGATATAAAATCAGACATAGGGTATTTAGGGCAAGATCTAACATGTTTTCTAATAGCTATGGGATCATCTATATCAGGATACCTGATACGACTCTCAGAAACAAAGATAGACTTACCTTTTCTTTTCTTAGCAGTTGATTATTCCCCAGTTCAGATTCATGGCAGTGTTGAGATGTGGACACATCCCCTTCTTTATGGTTCTTCTTCACAAACACCTTTCCTTTCCAAGTCTTGTTTCCTACTTCGAACCTGTTCTCTTTAGATGACTCATCATTTTGTGGCATTTCAATTAGTTCATCATTATTATCATCTTCAAGATTCTCATTGTTTTTTTCATGAGAAAGTGTAGGCTTGAATTCATCGAGATCCTTACTCATAGCGGAAGTAGGTTCAGATAATGAATCATGGCCATTTTCTGTTGGTGCAAAAGTACAAGTCTTAGAATTTTATGATATAGGCAAGGGCAAGTTATTAAAAAACCTTATGTTCTCAGTTTGAAACGAGTCTTCCTTTAAGTCCCCCCCCCCCTCCCCTTGAAGATGAGTATCGTCAAAAAAAGGTTTGTTTTCAAAGAATGTGACATCCATAGTGACAAAAATTTTCTTATTTTTTGGATCAAAATATTTATATCCCTTCTGGGTTGGAGAGTACCCTAAAAAAATACATTTTATAGCACGAGGTTCGAGTTTGCCAATATTCTTATGATCATGAACAAATGTTGTGCAACCAAAATTTTTTAATGTCAAATCAATTGAAACACGAGTAATTGGAAAACATTCTTTGAAAATATGAATTGGAGTTTGAAAATTGAGAACTTTGGAGGGCATTCTGTTAATTAAATACGTAGCAGTTAAAAATTGCTTCACCCCACAAATAATTTGGTACTTTATTTGAGAAGAGTAAAGCTCTAGAAACTTCCAATAAGTGTCTATTTTTTCTTTCTACAACTCCATTTTGTTGGGGAGTATTAGGACATGAACTTTGATGCACAATTCCATTTTGATGAAAAAAATCACCCAAGTTGTGTTAAAGTATTCCCTGCCATTGTCACTTCTAAATACTTGAATAGTTGTCTGAAATTGATTTTGCACCATTTTAAAAAAGTCTTTTAATTACAGCCTGACAAACATCAGATTTCCCTTTTAAAAAGTATACCCAACATACTCTTGAATGGTCATCGATAAATGTGATGAACCATTTTTGTGAGAGGGCATACTTGTACGGTTAGGGCCCCAAATATCACTGTGAATAATAGAAAAAGGTTTTGATGGTTTATAAGGCTGTATTGGAAAATGGGAACGATGATGTTTTGCAAATTCACATCACATTTAAACAAAGACAAATCTTTATTACTAAATAACTTAGGAAACAAGTGTTTTAAATAACGAAAACTAGGATGACCTAATCGTAAATGCCATAATATAATGTTGTCATCATTATTTGAAATAGGAAAAGACTCAAAGCAGGAAGTTATCGGTTTGGAAGGTAGTTGTGATTTAGGTCCAATGTCGAAGTAGTAGAGTCTTCCATTCTCCTTAGCACTGCCAATCATCTTCCCCGAGTTCAAATCCTGAAAGACACAGTATCCACGGAAAAAATTAGTTTGACAGTTTTTTTCTTGGGCTAATTTACTGACAAACATTAGGCTACAAGAGAGGTTTGGAACATGAAGGGCATCTTTAAGAGTCAACATCGGAGACAACACAAATGAACCTTTACCTGGAATGGCTGAAAAAGAGCCATATGCGACTTTTATTTTTTGATTCCCTGCACAGGGACTATATGAGGAAAATAGAGTAGATTCACTTGTCATGTGATCGGTTGCACCTGAATCTACTATCCAAGTGTGGTTGGGACTGACACTAAGAAGAGCAGAATTACCTTTTTCTGCTATAGAGCAAGAAGGAGTTTGAGATTCGAGGAGTTTGAACAGTTTGTCTAGTTGTTATGTTGTGAGGGAAAGCTGAGTTGAAGAAGATTGCTGCCCTTGATCTGAATTACAAGCCTGGAATGCACGACCCTCATTACCACCTTTCTTCTTCCAGTTCGGAGGCTTGCCATGGAGCTTCCAACATGTTTCACGCGTATGCCATGCACGTTTGCAGTGATCATACCAAGATTTGTCCGACTTCTTACTTTTTTTGAAGTTCCTAGTGGCCAGAGCCGAGCCTTCAGAATCTGAACTTTGAGGTGCCTTACCCATCATTACTCCTTGTCGTGCCTCCTCCCTTCTTATTTCTGAAAAAGTTTCGCGAAGAGTTGGCAGTGGTATCTTCCCCAAAATTCGGCCTCTTACTTCATCAATGTCTTTATTCAGCCCAGCAAGAAACATAAAGACACGATCATTCTCTTGCCTCTTGAGGAACAGAACACTATGTTCTGCACACCTCCAACTGTCATCATAACAGAGATCCAACTCTTGCCACAGATTCAACATCTCATTATAATAAGTAGTTACATCCCTGTCTTCTTGTTTAGCATGCCATAACTTTGACTTTAAGCCAAAGATCTGGGAGGAGTTTTAGATATCAGAGTATGTTTCTTTGACGGCTTCCCACACTGCCCTTGCAGAAGGTAAAAACATGTACGGATTGCCTATTGCGGTTTCCATAGAGCTCACTAACCAGACAATAATCAAGGAGTTTTCAGACTTCCATTATTTAAAAAAAGGGTCTTCTATTGCCGGTTCTGCTATTGCTCCTGTCAAAAAACCAAACCTTCTTTTGCCTTCTAATACCAAACGGACGGTTTGGGCCTATTCATTATAATTTTTTCCATTCATCTTAGGAACATTGACCTTGAGGGAGTTTGAGGATCCCTCCTAATCATTGAAACCTGTGTTGAAATTGTTGTCTTTGAAAGAGCTTCTGTCCCCATTGTCGCCGCCATTGCCACGGCCAGTACCGCCCCAGCATTGCAACCAGCGCCTCCGCCAATGCCGCAACCAGCACCTCCGCCACGGCCAGCGCCGCGATCAGCACCACCACCATTGCCACGGCCTGCAGTGCCGTTCCTACGGCCTGCTCTGCCTTCTGTCGTGGAGGAGTCGTCGTTGTTTGTTGAGCCGATGGGGTCTTGCCGCCATCCATTGGAATCGGCCATTGCGGGCCTAACCAGGTTGGAGAAACGGGTTTAGGGAAAAACTTTTCGAACCCTAGGTTAGGGAACCTGGCTCTGATACCATAATAGAACACAGGTGGTGAAAGCTTGATTTATTCTTCAGCCCCAAGTCTTGTTTAAATAAGAGAAATACAATTAATGTCCATCCTTGAATCAAGGAGAACCTTAAGGAAAAAGAAAACTAAATGGAAATAAAAAATCTTTTCTAATAATAGCAAATCTTCTCTCATAATGGCTAATCAGAGGAGAGAGAATCAAGGGATTCTCCAACATATTATATTACTAGGCCCACCTAATCAAGCTAAGCTCATCTAACCTAAGGGTTTTACAATTCCCGCTCTGCCAACCCAGAAAAAATTTTGGTGCTTACTTTAAGCGCTGGAAAAAAACAAACGAGTTTTTAGTTAACCACCCTATGACTCATATCTGCTTTAGAAGCTCCCCAACAATGTAAATGGGACCCCCTCATCTCAAGCAACCATAACCACCTTAACTTCCAAATCTAAAGACCCTAAAGACATAGAGTTTCATTGCTTGCATCGAATCCTTAGTGCTTGTCCAATAGCTTGTATGACATCTATAGTGATTTCACCGCGGCCAAAGAGCTTTGGGATGCTCTTACAGCCGAGTATGGGTTGGATGATGTTGTTTCCCATAGGTTTAGTGCATCCTCTTTTAATGACTTTAAATTAGTAGATGATAAACCTGTTTATGATAAAGTGCATGAGTTCCAAAAACATATTAGATACCTAGAATCCAAAGTTTCTATTTTTTCAAATGATTATAAAGTTTCTTGCCTTATTGACAAACTTCCTTCTAGTTGATCTTCCTTTGCTAGAAAACTAGACACGAACAAGTTAATCTTACCCTCCAAGAAGTCATAGTTAGAGTAAGAATTGAAGGTAGACATAGGCAAAAAGATAAAGTAAAACCCAAGCCTAAAGTCAACCTAACCAAGAATCCAAATGGCCAAGCCAAGAAGCCATTCAAACCCCAAGTTCAAGAAGAACATCAAGAAAACCTTTAGGAAAAACCAATCCTACAACCAAGGTAGAAACCCAAAACCCTTTAACAGTCCCAAATTCCAAAGGAAATTTTGCTATGGGTGTGGGATGGCCAATCACTTTGCCAAGGAGTGCTACTTCAAGAAGACCGAACCAGTTCAAGGACCTCCCAAAGACCAGGATGCTTCCAAACCTCAAGTCAACATGATTTAGGCAAGGAACTCAGATTCTACCTTTAGTTGGTAAACTATATTCCTGAAATGAATCTCATCCTTTACTCTAATGACTAATGGTTAGATATTGGAACAAATGTACATGTTTGTTTTAACCGCTCCTAGTTTTCTAATTATCAGGAATCGAGTGGAGGAGATGTTATTCTAGGGGATGACACTGCATCACGTGTAGTAGGAAAGGATGAATTGTTCTTGTGATGACATCCGGAAAGACGTTGACCCTTTGAAATGTGCTGCATGTTCCCAGTGTTCGGAGAAATCTAATTAGTGGATTTATTTAGCTTAGTGTCAGATATATGATAGTTTTCAAACCCAACAAGTTTGTAATCTCTAAGAATAATATTTTTGTGGGAAAATGTGTTTAAGCTTAATATAACCCCCTAATATTATTGATGAAAATTCTTGTCCTACTATTTTTAATGTTGAAAATGATTATTTTTTATGGCATGCATGGTAAGCTTGGTTATGTAAACCTAAGTTCTATTAAGCGAATCATGTACACTAATTTATTGCCTAAGTTTGAATTGAACCAAAAGCGTCCGTGTGAAATATGTGTCCATTGTAAACGCACTTGCAAATTTTCTAACTTTGTTAGAGACTCTGATCCTCGTGAGCTTGTGCATAGTGATGTACGTGATTTGGATACAAATCCCACTAGAGGTGGTACAAGATATTTTTGTTACATTCACCGATAATTATTCTAGATATTGTTATATTTATTTGCTTAAGACTAAAGATGAAGTGCTTGAACACTTTAAGATTTATGAAGCAGAAATTGAAATCAACTTGAAAAGCAGATAAAGATTCTTCTTTTCAAGTTACCATTATCTACCTAGCTGCGGTGCACTTTGTGGTTCACCATGGAGAGGCTGATCTGTAATGCCCCGAGTTCCACATACTAGAAATTCATGACGCAATCCAAAATCTTTACTTCAATGAGTACACAACACAGAAAACCACAGGAAATTCAAAACTTTTATTACAATATCATAATGTACAATGTAGTCTTACATATAATTTACATCATGGATTACACAGTATATTATGTTGTACAAGGAATTATATCATCCACTTGGATGCCTCACAACTCAAATCTCTTGCTCCCACGATCAAGCAATCCTGCAAACTAACAAACTGTGGGCATGTTAGTTGAATGTAACTGACGCAATGCGGATGAAATCCGCGATCCCAAAACCTCAACAACCAATAATTGATGCAAAAGGAAAATGTGAAGTCAACCCATAGGTGTTGGTGTACGCCATGACCCTGGATTCTAATGCACAAACTTAAAATGCACACCGTGCACCTACTCTAATGCAAACTTGATTTAGTAATGTATGCATACCATACTACATACTCCCCAAATCGAGTTCGTGTTCTCCAGATAATAGGGTTTGATTCCTCGCCATGCAACATACTCTTGTACTCTTTCCTATTTCTAACATTTATCTAGTAACTGGTAGAGTTGCAGTTATGCGATCTATCCGTTATTGCTACGGACCGGTGGTCTTTCTCCACTCCCGAGCAGCCTAGTGATCACTCCATTCTGTTGGGATCGGTGGTCTTTCTCCACTCCGCACGAGACCGGTGGTCTTTCTCCACTTCCTGACTGGTCGGTGATCATTCAGCCTTGTCGGAACCGGGGGTCTTTCTCCACTCCCGAACCATACCAAAAGTTATCCAAACATAAGGCGAATCGTAGGGCCTCCCATATTCCTCCAAGAGACACAAAATTCAACTCTTGTTCCCCATTCGTATTGATAACTCAGAACATATATGGAAGCTTAAGGGTCCATCCCCTAAGTTTTGATAGGACTCATGACTTGTGTCTGCATCCTGCACTTATCACTAAATCCCAGAAATTAGTAGTCGAGACAACGCCGCACGTGTTCCAGACGAGACGATGTCGCACGTGTCCCCTTGACAGGTGAGTATACGCCCAACTAGTGTCTGTCCAAACAAACGATATTATACCCATCTATTCAAATATCAACCACCTAGGCCTAGGGTATCCAAACTCTATTCAAATGACCCTACATAAGCACACTACTCTAGGGACATACTCTACAAGTTGTCTTCACAAAAGAGAAGCTTAAATACCCCAAAACGGTGGATTTACAAATTCAAACAGCAAGCACATCATGACAATTTATGTCATTTAGAGTTCCTTCCGGACCCGTTTCTAAAGTGAAACATGCCCGGGTGGAAACCCAAATCTTATTTCACTATAGATAGCAATTTAGATCACCATTTTTGTATATTTCAACCTCATACACTAGCACAATATCATACAACAAACATCTTAAACATCACTTCCTAATCAGTGAGCAAAAAGCAAATAGTTGCTCACATGGACTAGGAAAAATCAACTATACAATCTATCATCTATTGGTGCTCAAACGCATCTATACATCATGACCTAATGAGAAATCATAAAACATGCATATCTAAGTCAATTTAGAAGCCCTAAGATCATGGTAACTTACATAACATCAAAACAGTTGGCTGAAAGTCGACATGCAGTTTCTGTTTACTGTAAAAATCACTATAATTCGTATGCTACTTGGGTTTTCGATTTCTTAGGCTTTACAGAAATCTCTATAAATCTAATACAAGTTCGTAATTGGAAGTTTTCTCAAATTATTTCATTTAAGAGGCCAGAATGATCAACAACTGAAAGGTGTACAAATTTTCAGAAACTAAAAACTACTAACCAATCATGAGTTCGAAATTAATTAAAAATACTAAACAATGTCCAAATTCCATAAAATTTGTTGAGCATGTTATAGACACATACAAGTATCTTATATAACAATTTCAACTTGAAATACCACATATCTAGAGAGATGATTTTTTAAAATAGAAGTAGTAAACAGGGCAAATCGCAGCTCATACCAACAATGGTTTCGGATTTATGTAAAATAGCAAATATTATCCAAAAAATATGAAATTTGGTAGAGATATTCTATACATGTATGAGAAGTTTCTGTTAAAAAAAAATTAAAAAAAAAAAATATTCAACCCAAAATTCCGCTTATTCAAGGAGTTATGATTTTCGGATTGAGACTCAATTAACATGCACCACACTATACTACATACAATCTAACAAACATAAGGGTTGAAGAACACCCACTTCAAAATGTAGACAAGAATGAAATCTCTAAGCTCCAAGCTTCTCGTAGAATGCTCTCCTCCTCCTAGCTTGGTTTGCTTCTTTCTTGCTCATCTAGTGCTTAGAAATTTTTAGAGAACTATTGGAATGAAGAGTGGTATGGAAATGAACTAAGAATTAGTATAGAATGAACTAGAAGAATTAAATGGGGAGTAAGGAAAATGAGTTAGGGTTTTCTTGCTACATATTCATACATATAGAAGGTGAGAGGGTATGTGGGTTTGGGGGTTTGGCCGGCTAGGGTTTTCTTGCTACATATTCATACATATAGAAGGTGTGAGGGTATGTGGGTTTGGGGGTTTGGCCGGCTAGGGTTAGGTTTAGAGTGAGGTTGAGTGGAGTGTGGAAGCGTATAGAAGGGTCTAAGGTTGCTTAGGTGTCCCCAAGGTCAAACTAATTACACATAACCCTCATTTAAGTCAACAATTGTAGGTTACAATTGTATATGCAGAGTATGGGTAGTGTGTATGTGTTTATGATACAAATTTGCATGGTTGGGTCAATCTATACAACTTATGTGTATATAACAATATACACAAGAAGGTGCACAACTCACATGCAACAATATTTATTAACCAAATATAAAGTAACAATATATAATACAACAATATTGATACACAAAATATTGTTGTACAAAATAATTGTTAATTATTTTGGAGATATTACATGAACAATAGATGGATGAAATGGATAATGTCCCGGGGTTTGGAGTCTTGGTCCTCGGGATCTTTCTCCGTGCGCTTATTGGCTTTTCGAGCCGGCAGAGGATCGACTTTGTTCTTCTGAGTGTATTTGGAGAGGTGACCGCGGTGCATGAGAACTTCGATTTCATCTTTGAGAGCTCGGCAGTCATTTGTGCCATGGCCATGGTCTTTGTGAAACTGGAACCATTGGCTCTTATTGTAATACCCTGCATAATAAAATGATTTATTTTGCATTACTAAAAAATATTATATTGGTAAAGTTGATTATTTTGACTATTTTCTTGAAATTGTAATTTTGCACGTGCAACACACGTGCAGAGTTAGAAAATTTCAAATTCTTAAAATTTTATGGTTAATGATTGATTTTCCTCATTTATTTATGATATTTTAATTTTCAGATTTATTTGAATTTATTTGACCATTTTATGAATTTCTCAATTTTACATGTGCAAAACACGTGTAAATATTTCTTGGGGTGCAAATCTCCACTTTTAAATTCTGGATACTTTTTCCTATTTATAATTAATTATATCCTAAATTTTGGGATTTTTCTAAATAAAGAAACTATTTTTGTAAATATTTCAAAAGAGAGGGGCTTTTTTGTAAAAAGCCGTTTAGATCTCAAACAAATAATGAAAATTCATTTTTACTGATTTTTGGGCTTTCCCTGGTCATCATTGAAAATAAAATCTATTTAATTTTTATTTAGAGATGATTTGGTAAAGATTTAAACAAATATGGTGTTTTTGCAAATATGGAATTTAAGTGGATCTTGTGCAAATACTTTTTTGATGTTCAAAGTCAAAAATTATTTTGGGAAAACTAAATATTTATTATTATAAATTATTTCTGGATTTTCTGGATTTTTACGAATATTTTATGACATATTTGCAAATATTACAAAAAAGAGTGATTTTTGTGCAAAATTACCATTTTTAGTACAAATCCAAATTTTTTAATTTCTGGGCTATGGTTGATGGTTGGATAACTTAGTAGTAAAAAGATTTGTTCTTATTTTAATTTATTTAACTTATTTAACTACTTTTTTAAAGAAATGTTTATATATGTAAAGTAATATTTTGTTAAGGGATGTTTCCATAAACTTGTAAAACCCTAAAAACTCCAGATTTCGGCCTATATTATGGCCACTACAGCCGTCTCTCTCCTCTGCAAAAATAAGATATATTTTTTACTATTAATTTCTTGGAGTTTCCAAGCGATGATCTTGAATTTTGCAAAAGAAGGGATTTTTCTCATTCTTTATTAATTTGATTGATTTCTTCATTGAGGTAAGTGACATTTGTTTGATTTCTTTTTGTTCTAAGCATGTTGTATGTGATGATTTGTTGATTAGAAAGTATGTTAGGGATTGTATGTTGATATAACGAATTTTGATAAGTAGATGAATTAAAAATTGAATCTTTTCATGAAACTATACTATTGATAACCAAAACCCTAATTAGATGACTTGTGATTATTAAAGAACCTAATAGAGATCATGAGTAGGATGTTTTCAATCACTTTGTTACTGATTTGAGTATATATATGATGAGTCGTATGATATTGATTCATGAAAGTAAACAAAAATTGGTTTAAAGGCGAAACAGCTATATAAACATAATAGACTGCAATTAAGACATGAATCTTCCTTAAATTACACTTTATGATTTTGCATCTGTTTCAATAGGTTGAAGAGAAACTTGCACTTCAGCTTTTATGTTTATATCTTTGCTCCACCCTTTCTTGCCAATATTTGAAGTCCATTCACTATGTAACATCGTCTAGTCTGTCATGGAATTTATTTGTCTAGCGATACAACAAATTAATGAAGTGTTTCCTTTGCTTATTTTAAGAAACACTATTTTTGTGGAAAAAGGATTTTTTTGGTGAAACGTCATAGGGGCCAAGATAATGTTAAAATTTTCTCTTTTGTCCTTCTTAAGTTGTTAAACAAATCATCAGGGTATAGAATTGAGTAACATGAATTTCCAAATCCAGGATTTCTGAAAAATGACATGTTCACCTAGTTCAATCAAAATACTGTATCTAAAATATATTAATAGATATTTCAGTTTGGTATTGAAGATTGGCATGCCAAAATGTGGAACTTTAATATGTTATATTCCAGACTCAGCATGGATATACAAGGAACCAAATACCTACAAACTGGAAATCTTGGAAAAACACATCATTTTCGATGTGCACAAATTACATGTTTAAATTACGCTTGGTATTGGAGCTTATTTGTTTTAGGTGTTGGCTGTCTGCATGCTCCTACATTAATTAGACTACATTTTCTTATTAATGCGAATTTTATAGACCCTACTGTGTGTATGCATATATCTTCTATTTTTCTTTCTTATTAATGCGAATTTTATAGACCCTACTGTGTGTATGCATATATCTTCTATTTTTCTATGCTCTGCATATATCTCACTTCATATTAGTTAGGAGATATATATATATATATATATATATATATATATATATATATATATATATGTATGTATGTATGTATGTATGTATGTATGTATGTATGTATCTTTCAATTCAATACAAGAGATTCTATATATATATTATATATATACACACAAACCTTAAGTCAGTAAAAGGATTCCTATATACATATATATAGATGTTTCACATCAGTAAAAAAAGGGGGGGTACTTTCTATACATCAGTTGTTATATGCTCATATGATCACATCAGTATTTTATATACCCTTCCTATAGTTCAAATTTTCTATATACCTGCAAATAATCCATTTTCTATACATGACTGCATATGATAAATCTTCTATACATCAGCATATGATTCATTCCTATATATGTCAGTTACTATATATATATATATATATATATATATATATATATATATATATATATATATATATATATATATATATATATATATGTACTCATATGTTTCAAATCAGGGAAAGGGTTTTTATATATATATCATATACAAATATACATGTTTTTCCTTCTACATCCTGTGTATATTCTAACTCAGTAAAGGGATTTATACATACACCTATGTACTTTTCATGTCAGTAAAGAGATCATATACACTTTGTGCACACAAGCTGCATTTCAATAAAGAGGATCTCCTTATATATATATATACTCATATACAAACATTATAAATGAATTTCTGTGAGTAAGTTAACACTAATATGAAGTGACTAAAATGAAATGAAAAGAAATGATTAAGATTGAAAGTTTTATTTTGTGTTGATGGTTGAGTTGTGAATCTCTAGAAGTTGAGTGAGAGCCTTGTGAACCAGAAGATGAGATTTTGTTGATTTAGACCAGTTGGGTCTTGGGATTGTTGTTGTGAAATTAAGTCCGGCAGGATACACTAACTCTAGAGATGAGAAATTTGTGTTTTAATAATAACCAACTTAAGGTCAGGCACTAGTGGAGATGTGATGGAACTTGGGAAACGTAAGTATATGCTCTTGGTTTTAGTCGAACGGATGAGTTCCAGGACTTGTGTGTTGTTCTGTCTCGAGAGGACATTTGTATGTTCGCGTGTCGAGGGTCTACAGGCCTATTCACGGAGCATGCATGGTGCATTTGCGTGTCGATGGTCGGCAGGCCTATTCACGGGATGTACCTGGTGTATCTGCACGTCGAGGGCCTCGCAAGCCTATTCGTGGGGTACACAGCAGGGAGGTGATTCTCCGATTTTTGAGCTATTCTTTCATGATGCTTGCGCGTCGAGGGTTGTGATGCCTATTCGCGGAGTATTCTGGATCTTGTTTCCATCACCGTAGTAGGATTAGTTGCATAACGAGGGATCTAACCCTATAAAGTGGAGAACAATAAGGGTTTGTACTGGACCTATGTATTGTGGGATGCATAGAATCCGACAAGTATGCATTAGAGAATCAGCATACAGCATTGATGTTTTCTTGACTTATTTTATGCATGTTGTTTCCTGTTTTTTCTACACTTGACACTTAGTCTAGTTTCACTTGATATTTTCATGTTTGATTTATTGTTATTTCATATTCTTTTCATTTATTCTTATTGTTGATACATGTTGTTCATGACTTTATCTTTTATGTTTTATTTATGTTTTCTTTTGATGTCACTCACACCGTTATGGCTGACCTCTGTAGTTTTGGGGGTTAGGGTTATCTCTAGCCTCATGTTTTACAGGTAGGTGCCTATAGCTTGATATTTGGATGCTTGTGGTAGAATGATAATAGAGCTTATGTAAATTGTAAAAGAATGTGTTGTAAAAGAAAAAAAATTGTAATTCAAGGTGTTTTATTTTCTGCTGTGCTTTGTAAACAGTTGATGTAATAAAAAGTTTTAAATTTTCCTATATTTGGTTGCTATGTTTATGATTACATTGAAGTTGATTCTGGAATTGTGCCACGTATTTCTGAGATATTATATTGGAAATTCGGGGCGCTACACTTATCTCTTCTGTTGTTCGTTGGGTTCATCCTTGGAGGGGTCGGAGTAGCCCGTCTCCTTCAATTTCCATAAGGACTATTGATATGTTAGCATTGAGAGGGGGTGAACTTGTCGAAGCGAGGGACCAGAGGAGGGCAATGTTGTCTGGACTCGTCCATCTGGGACTTCCTAGGCACCTCCCCACACTTCTTTGTTTGTATCCGGATGAATGCTCACATTGGTCCCGGGGATGAAGAGCTTCTTTGGCTCGGATGTATTTCTCACTTCGCAGGAGAAGTTCAAGAATTCCAAATGTGGTTTTTTTTTTGCGAGGGAGGTCTTAAGGGGGTCGTGCCTAATGTCGTGCCTGAAAGCGGTCGTTGCTTCCCCGGAATCAAGGGCTGGGATGGACCGGGGCTCTGTTGTGAATCTCTGGACGAAGTCTCGGGGTGACTCTCTGTCCTCTTGCTTTAAGTCTAGCAGGGAGGCACTCATCTTCTCTGCCTTGCGACTAGTCACGAAGTGATTGAGAAAGTTGTCCTCAAGCTGGCCGAAGAAGTAGATGGTGTTAGGGGTGAGCCGGGAGAATCATTCTTTAGTTGAGCCAAAGAGTGTGGTAGGGAATGTTTTGCAAAGGACTGCATCAAAGGTGCTATGAATTATCATGAGAGTTTTAGAACTCTCCATGTGATCCGTCTGGTCGGACTCACCATTATAATTTTCGAAGTCAGGAGGCTTGAAGTCTCTTGGGACAAAGGCCTCGAGAATGAAAGGGGCAGAGGGAGGTCAACTGGGCGGTACCCCTTATTTTGTTACTTCCCCTCTTGTCCTATCCGAGCGAAGCGATCGAACATCTCCTGAAGGCACTTCAGGACCGCATCTTCACGTCCCTCGGATCGGGTGAACGTGTAAGAATCCTTATTGTGGACGGGGCTGACACGAAGGTTGCTTGACTGATCGTCCCATCTGGGCTCCAAGTGAAGAGCTCATAGAACCATGTTCCTGAAGTACTTGAACTCGGCTCTAGTGACGAAGCCTCCCTCCTCCCAGTCGATCTTTGGAGCTTTCCAACTTATCAGAGTGGGACTCTGCTCGTTCCTTCGCCCATGGGGGAAGGCAATCTTTGATGCCTCTTCCTGCTGGAGGAGTGGCTTCTGTAGCTTCCTAGGTGCTCCGAATGGGGACCCCCATTGTGGGATCGATTATGCTCGATGTGGTGATGGAGGTCTTTCTCCTGCTGACGGTTGTTGAGGATGTATCAGAGGTTCTATTCTGCAGAAGGTTTCGCCCTGGGGCCGATTGGATGATAAGTAGCATGGATATGGCACTTGCTCTCTAGAGGGGGGGACCTAGACGGGGTCTTGAATGTCATCGTTGGGATGCTTAGGTTGCTGCCCCGCTGACAGAGGTGTGCAATGGTGGAGGAGGAGGTTACATATCTACCTGGTAACTGGGGAATGTCACCTTCTTAGCTTTTGGAGCCATGGTTGGAAAAGGCTTCAACCATGAGGTCTGATCGGGGAGCTGGATCTGTGCTTCCACAGATGGTGCCAATCTGATGCTCCTTTTTTGGTGTGGGAGCAACATATAATGAGTTCTTTGATGAGTAGGGAAAGCTTAGGTTTCATATGTTGATCATATCTGATGTAAGACTGATATTTGTGGATGAATTTTGAATGGATGGATAAGATACTGCCGCAAACCTGCAAAAAAGCCTAAAACATCGGGAGTTTTCCCAGCGACGGGTCCTCCGATGATCAAGTAAGTAACTCAACAGTATAAACTGAATTTTTGGACATAATGTTGATTACCTAGTAATGGAGGGGGAGAGGTTGTATTTATAGGCTTGAGGTGAGGCAGTTTTAGAAATATTTCCTAACTGATTTGGAAGATTCCTCTAATCAATGGATACAATCAGTTAATATCTCCATATTTTGGAGGACATTGATTGCTAGCGATGATTGGCTGCTCAATCTCTCCTAATTGGGCTGCGAATTAGCCTCATTCATGGGCTGACCAAGATGGTAGGCTTGTGGGTGGCCCATGTTCTGATCGTGGGCCTATAGCTATCGTAGAAATTACAGTTTTTCCCTTAGGAAACCTGAGATTCGTGTAGGATCATACAGCTCCGATTAGCTATAATTTTTACCCATATCAGTGTAGTAAAACCATTATGACTGTGTGTTATATTCTGAATATGATTCTCCATAAGACAGCAAATAAGATTTCATATGAATATTGAAAAAATAGGCCTCTTAGAATTAACCATCATAGAGCTTGAGGTTGTTTAGCAAAAGTAGGTATTACCGGACCTAAGAAGAGAAAATTAAGATCCAAAACTGTAGATGCCAGATTTATTTCATATTCGAAAGATAGTAATGTCAATAGAATTCTAGTTATCCATTCTGATATTAGTGAGATCTCTAGTAACTCTATTATAGAATCTAGGGTTGCTACATATTTTCAAAATATATTTCCTTATAAAACTAGCATCCCAAGTCAACGAACAATTCCTTCTTCCAGCTTCTTCCAACTCTTCTCTTGACATTCCTAGCATTTATGCGCCCAGTACCTCCTTACCTTATGAGTCTGTATCTGAACCTGAACTTAGGAGAAGTAAGAAAGGTATAGTTGAGAAATACTTTGGTGAAGATTATATTGTGTACCTTATAGAAAGTCAGCAATCTATCTATGCTGATGCTATGTCTAGACCCAATGCTCCTTTTTTAAAGAAAGATGTAGACAGTAAGCTTAGATCTATTATAAAAACCATATTTGGTATCTTACTGAATTACCCCCTGGTTTTAAACCCGGAGGTTTTAGAAGGATGTTTAAGATCAAATTGAAAGCTGATGGATCTATTGATAAATATAAAGATAGGTTAGTAGCTAAGGGTTATACCCAAAAAAAATGTATTGATTATTTTGACACTTACTATTGTGTTGTTAGAATTTCTACTATAATAACTCTCCTTGCATTAGCTTCTATTCATAAATTGTTAATTCACCAAATGGATGTTAAAACTGCATTTTTAATGGTGACTTAGAAGAAGAGATTTATATGAAACGAACATGAATGTTTTGTTATCAAAGGACAAGAGAATAAAGTATATAGATTAGTCCAATCATTGTATCGTTTGAAACAAGTTCCTAAGCAATGCCATCATAAATTTAAAGTTATGATTCACAAATATAGATTTGTTGCTAATGAATATGATAAATGTATTTATATTAAACGGATTGGTTCTGAGTGAATTATTTTATGCTTGTATGTTGATGACGTATTCATATTTAGCAAAACCATTGATCTTGATGTGAAACAATACCGTGCTAATAACTTTGACATGAAAGATCTTGGAGAAGCGAATGTTATACTTGGCATAAAAATATTTACAACCGATAAAGGCATATCATTATCATTGTCTCATTCTATAGAATCCATGCTTAATAAATATAACTATCATGATTGTAAATTTGTGTCTACTCCATATAACCCAAACATTACATTAAAGAAGAATGATGATAAGCTGGTTGCTCAGTTAAAATATTCACAAATGATTAGATCATGTTATATGTTTATAATAGAACTAGACCCTGATATTGCATATGATGTGAGTAGACATAGTAGATATACTCATAATCCTATCAAAGGACATTGACATGAATTAGAAAGAGTTTTAAAATATTTACGTGGTACATTGAATTGTGCATTGTTGTATATTGGATATCCCGACATATTGGAGGGTTACTCTGATCCAAATTGGGTAACAGATTCACATGTTGTAAAATCCACTTATGGATACATGTTATTGTTAGGTGGCGCTATTGTATCATGGGGAAACAGACTGCGGATATTATAAATGGAAAATTTGATAGACATTTGCAGATAAGGTACAAATCAATCAAGGAATTGTTGTCTCATTATGTGACCCTAGACTATGTGAAGTCGGAGCAGAGTCTTTTTGATCATCTGACTAAAGGTCTCTCTAGGACTAAGCTCCTAGAGTCATTAAGGGGGATGGGGTTAAGCCCATAAAGGGGTCACGCGAGGTGGAGTTGCAGCGGTGATGTTGATGAGGGCGGAGGAGATGGAGGGGCGGGCAATGGCAATGGCGCTCGGGGCTGAGGGAGCTTGGTCAATGGGTGCAGCTATCGGGGAGACAGCGGACGGGGTGCTTACGGTGGTGAGTTAAGGAAGGCAGAGAAGGTGGAGCTTCGCTTCGGGTGGTTGTGGCAATGGTGGCCGTCGATGGTTTGCTTGGCTGATGATGAGGAATTGATGGTGAGTGGTGGAGGAAGGAGCGGCAGCCGGGGCGTCGGCTGAGATGGAGCGGCAGATGCCGACGAGGCGCAAGGTGGTGATGGTTGAGGTCACGAAATGAGGTATGGTTGTGGTGCTTCGGTGATGGAGGGAGGTGGAGAAGGAGGCGGGGTGCTGGCGTGGATGGGTTTCGGAAGCATAAACGAGAAAAAGGAGGAAGAAGATGAAGGGAGTTGATTAGGAGTAATTAGTATTAAGTTTAATTAACAGAGATTATGATTAATTAAGGGGGCTATGGGTGGTAGTTCTCAGGGAGTAGTTAGGAGAATTAGTGGGGATTGATCTAGTCATGGGGGTTAGTTAGGGATTGTGGGGAGGAAAATAGGAAACTTTTTAGGGTGGAATTGAGCTGGGCTTAACATTAACTAAAATAAATAACCAATGGGCTTTTAATAATAAGGATTTTTGGGTTAAACTTGGCTGAGGAATTGGGTTTAGAATTTAATGAGAAAACAATTAAGAATATAATAGATTAATTAGAATAGACAACCTGCTACAATGGAATAGGTGTACAATAATTGCATGATTCAACTTAAAAATTAATCGACTGGAAGAATACAATTGGGTTGAAGAACACAACAAAATTATTATTAGGTAACTCAGATTACATGAATTAAAAAAAAGAAGAGAATTACAAAAGGAAGTCCGAAAAATCGAAAACGGGGTTACAATCCTATCCACCTTACAAGAAGAATTTCGTCATCAAAATTCATTCGGGGGGGTCATAGGGAAACCCTGAGAAAAAGAAAAAACCTACTCGAAGAGATGAAGGAACTTCCTCCGGATTTCATCCTTAAGTTCCCAAGCGACTCACCGGGCGAGTGAGGATTCCATGAGACTCGAACAAGCTTGATGACCTTATTCTTCAGAACTTCACGCATGTCCAAGATAGAGATTGGTCGAATCTCACACGATAAGTCTGGCCTCACGGAAAAATCCGAGTAGTCAATCACATGATTGTCATACCTGGTGTACTTCCTGAGCTGGGATACATGAAACACATCATGGACTCCAGACAAGGCCGGTGGCAATATGAGCCTGTAAGCTACCTTGCCCACTCGTTCCACAATATCAAATGGACCGATGAATCGGGGGCTTAGCTTACCCCCACCACCAAAGCGGATAACACCTCTCCATGGTGACACTTTGAGGAACACATGGTCGCCTACCACAAACTCTAAAGGCCACCAGTGACAATCGTCCCGCTTCTTCTTCCTGTCATGAGATGTCTGCAAGTGCGTCTGATCTGAGCCACTGCGTCAACTGTCCTGGTGATCAATTCAGGCCCAAAAAGTTTCCTCTCGCCGATGTCGTTCCAACAGACTAGCAATCGATATTTGTGACCATAGAGTACCTCGTACGGGACTGCCTTGAGACTTGTTTGGTAGCTGTTGTTGTACGAGAACTCAACCAAGTGCAGATGGTCCTCCCATGAACCTCCAAACTGAAGAACACAAGACCTCATCATGTCCTCCAGTGTCTGAATTGTCCTATCAGATTGACTGTCTGTCTATAGATGGAATGCAGTGCTAAAGTTCAACTTACTTCCTGGACTTCTTTGAAGACTCTCCCAAAAATGGGATCTAAACCTCGTATTTCTATCCTATACAATGCTGACAGGGACTCCATGCAATTTCACTTCCTACATGTACTTCTCAACCAGGCTCTTCATAGATTGACCCACTCTGAACGGAATGAAATGATCACTCTTCGTCAACTGGTTCACAATTACCCGAATGACATTATGGCCCTTGGGACTCCTTGGCAATGTCGTCACGAAATCCATGGAAATGTTCTCCCATTTCCACTATGGGATTGGAAGAGGCTGAAGTAGTCCAGCAATCCTCTGATGTTCCTCCTTCACTTGCTGACAATCCAAACACTGAGACAAATCTTGCCACTGGTCTCTTCATACCATGTCACCAAAAGTTCTGCTTCAGATCCCTATACATCATTGTGCCTCCAGGATGAATAGAGTAGGGTGAGCAATGGGCTTCTTCAAGTACCTTATGCCTGGCTTCCCCCCTTCGGTACACATAATCTGGCGCCAAAACGAAGCGATCCTTCTTCATGGATGACCAAGTCAGTCATCAGGCCTACTTCTACTTCGCTTCGGAATTCTTGCAATTGCAGGTCACCTGCTTGGGCTTCCTTGATCTACTTTACCAATGAAGACTGTAACTGTAGCATCATACACTGCTGTACCGAACTAGGAAGAATCACATCCAATTCCGGTCTTCTCATATCCTCCAATATTTCCTTCTGTTTGGTGAGAAACATAGCGGATGGCCTCCTGCTTATGATGTCGGGTACCAAATTCACTTTGTCTGGGTGGTACTGCAAGTTGATGTCATAATCTGCCATCAGCTCTAACCATCTTCTCTGCCTTATGTTCAGCTCCTTCTGCGTGAACACGTACTTGAGACTCTTGTGATCCGTGAAGATCTCAATTCTATCCCCAAGCAAATAATGCCTCCATAACTTCAAGGCGAAGATTATGGCTGCAAGTTCAGGATCATGCGTAGGGTAGTTCTTCTCATGAGGCCTCAACTGCCTGGTTACATAAATGACAACTTTGCTTCGCTGCATTGGCACTGTGCCTAACCCTCTGCCCGAAGCATCATAGTGGACCACAAAACCTCCTGAACTGTCTGGTATAGTCAGCACAGGTTCTTATGTCAATTGATTCTTCACCTCCACGAAGGCTTCATCACAAGCTCCATCCCAAACAAACTTCTACTCTTTTCTCGTCAAATTGGTTGAAGGCCCAACAATCTTTGAGAAATCCCGAACAAACTTCTAATAATACCCTGCCAATCTGAGGAAACTTTGCACTTCTGACGCAGACTTTAGTACTGACCAATCCTTGACTGCAGTAACCTTCGATGAATCAACTGAGATCCCATCGCTAGAGATAATATAACCCAGAAAATCAACACGGTCAAGCCAAAATTCACGCTTACTGAGCTTCACATAGAGTTGATTCTCCCTCAAAGTCTGCAAGACAACCCTCAAATGCTCTGCATGGTCCTCCCTATGCCGAGAGTACACCATGATGTCGTCGATGAAGACCACCACAAACTTATCTAAGAATAGCGAGAAGACCCAATTCATCAGACTGATGAATACCATTGGTGCATTAGTGACTCCAAAGGGCATTACTAAGAACTCGTAATGTCCATATATTGTGCAGAACGTTGTCTTCTGAATATCTTCAATCTTTACTTTCACCCGATGATAGCCAAAGCGAAGATCCAGCTTCAAGAAAACTGAAGCACCTTCCAGCTGATTAAACAGAGTGTCGATCTTCGGCAGCAGATATCGGTTCTTCACAGTGACATTTTTTAGCTCACGATTGTCAATGCAGAGCCTGCGACTACCATTCTTCTTATTGAAGAACAACATTGGGTCTCCCTAAGGTGAAACACTTACCCTGATGAAACCCCTATCCAACAACTCTTGGACTTGCGCCTTCAGTTCTGCCACTCAACTGGTGCCATTCGGTACGGACTCTTGGAGATTGGTGTCATTTCCGGCTGAACTTTGATACCAATTCCACATCTCGGTCTGGCGGTAACCTGGGTAATTATTCTAGAAAACATCCTGAAAATACTGCATAACCATGGGTGCAACTTCACCATCAGTGTGCATTGACTCTAGCACACAAGCCTTCTGGTACGATGGTGTTTCACCCGCAAGAAATTCGAACTTCTGTTGACCTGGGAGCCTGAATATTCCCTTCTTCTCTCGGCAATGGGTAACCCCCAGCCAATCCATCCCAAGGATAACATCAAAGCCGGAGTTAGGGATCACAATAAGGTCAGCCTTGAATTCCATGCCCCCAATCAACAAAGGGCTCTTATTGTACATCTTAGAACAGATGATGACGCCTCCACCTGTGGTGATATTCCAAGCTGCTGGCAGGACGTTGCTTGCCAAACGGTGTCGATCCACAAAGCGGGAAGAAACAAAGGAGTGAGTAGCACCAGAATCAAACAGAACATGGGCAGAAAGAGAGTGGACTAAGATGATGCCTAAGATGAAGGTGTATGCAGGACATAATCACGAATAATTGTACAAGAAGAAAATAAATAGTGTAGGAATTGAATGCAAATAATACAACTATTATGATATACTTGCAACCACACCAACAGCCGTATCAGCTTCTGATGTAGTCAGGGTATAGGCCTGACCACGGCCTCCAATCTGACCTCCCCTCGGAGTCATCCTCCTTTGATCAATAGCTTGCCTCTGCGGTGGAAAAGGCGGTCTACTCTGGCCTCAAGCTAGCACTCCATGCTGAGCTGGACCTTTAGTCAGTGCGGGGAGCCTGTTCCTTCGGCAGTCTCGGACCACATGATCAATTTCCTCCACATTCAAGGCACATGCAATTTGCTAGTCTGCAATCCTTCTGCAGATGCCCAACCTTATGGCAGAAGCTGCAAGTCTGAACCTCCCTTTGAGCAGTAGGTGAATACGGCAAAGCCCATGCAAGGGGGGTCGGCGGTAGCCTCCGAATAGGTCCTTCAGTCGGCCGGACGGCAGTATGGTACTGAACGGCATGCTAAGTGGCACTCCTCCTTCTATGGGTCTGTTCCTAGATTCGGACTACAACAAGAACATCTGCATAGGTGCGATGCCGGTGGGTAGCCAGCCGGTCCTGAATCTCAAAACTTAAACCCATCAAGAACCTGCGGGCCTTGTCTTCCTTATTAGCCACCAAGGCGGTTGCAAAACGGCTGAGCCAGGTGAATTCGACAGCGTACTCTTCATTGGACTGATTCCCCTGGTTCAGGATAGTGTTCAAATTAATATCGTATATATGAAATAGGCATCAATAAGCGACATTGAGTAACATCATCAGACCAACCTGAGTTAACAAGACGAACTGCTGTTCCATCTCAAACTTGGTGACGTTGGGGAAGAACTTCGTCATGAATCACTCATTAAAGGTGGCCCAAGTAATGGATCACTCTAGCCTTTCGGTCTCTGCTCGTCACCAGATATGGGCAAGATCCATAAGTTGGATGTTTACCATATCCACCCGATCCACATTGGAGATCCGTGTTGCTAGTAACAGCTGCTCCGTCCGAATCAGCCACTGCTCGGCTTCCAATAGCATCTCAGTATCCGAGAACTTATCTGGTTCAGTCTCATGAAGTCTGCCATCATCCCGGGCCTGGGTGCCAGTAGCCCTGGTGTGGGTCCAATAGCGGTTCGGTTAACTACCTCCAAGGTAGCCCTTATCAATTTATTGTGCTCTTGTAATAGGGCCATCATCTGTTGCATCGTCTGAAGAATAGCAGCATTGTCAGGTTGTTCATCCCTGAGTCGTGAAGTAGAAGAGCCTCTACAAGCCATAGTCTGCATGATCAAATTGGTGAGTATCCAGATTATAAGTTGGTTACTACATGTTCATGTGATAACATGGTGTACATATTGTTGAGTTAAACCTGGCTAACCCAACCAGATTAGGGTCCAACCTGTGCTCTGATACCATTAAAAATCTGTCACATCCCGCTTCCCAAAATACGGGAATACGAGCACATAACAAAGGCCCAGCGAATGATTTGCATCATTCATAAGCTGTAATATTCAACATAACAATATGCAATACAATTACAACCGCACATGCTATAATGAAATCACATAACGTAAATAATCCATGAAATGTCACAAAAATAACCAACATCTGAAAGAAATAAACTTCGGGTCATCAAAGCCCAAAATACAAAGTGCGATAATAACAACAATGCTGGAATTTAAAATAACATGGATGAGACAATTATTGTGGGCCCATAATTCGGCTCCAATCCCTAAAAGGTTTGTTCACCAAGTCATTCGGGCAATTCTCCTTGTATACCTGTAAGCTTATGGTCTAGAGTAGGGAAAATGTCCGTTAGAGCAAGTCATGGACAGCAAGTAGTAACAAGCAAGGAACAATAAAACTATACATATAAATATAAAGGAATAAGGAACTAGAACTATATCAAGTGTCAATGAAAATGTAGATAACAAGGTCAAGATCTATAATCAATAATTCAACGATCAACAATAACATTAAAACAAGAATCAAGTCGATAACAATAACCAAGATCAATGCAAGTATCACTCCTAGGTTTATCATATTTCGTTATCTTATCTAATGCATGTAATATGTGTCCCATACCACAGGTTCGGTGCAAACAAATAAGTGAATGTTTAGACTATAGTGGTGAACTCTACAAATCATGTACTCGGCATGATAATCAATAACGAAAATCCACAATCAAAGATCCATAACGAGAATTCGTCCATAATACGATACACGATAACAATAACAATATAGAGAAACACGGGCCCCTCACGGGCCCCTCATTTGAGTACAGTCTCCGATTGTTCACTACCAAATCGACCCTTATAACCCCTGACTTATTATTAATTTATTAACGTGAATCATGAATGTGCAATCAATGAAATGAGTATCAGGAAATGATATCAACGAGGTATCAATGATTGTACAATGAGTGATATGTAGTGCAATGCAAGGTTTAAACAGATTTACAATTAAACATGAAGAATGCAAATCCTGGACAACGAGATGTTGTACAAAAGTCGACTTTCCCGCTTCTACGGGGAAGAAAATCAAATTCCGTCAGGAGTTCTAGAAAATGGACTCCCTTTCGGTTCCAATGCATATTCACACAATATATTTTAATCACAGTAACTAGGCGGAAAGTTCTATTCTTTACTGCTTTCATGTTCATGCAGCACGTCAGGGTCAAATTCTCATATATAAAAGCTGTGTGTAAAATCATTTAAAATTCTTATAAAAATCATAATTTAGTTTTGAACAATGTTTAGACACAACACGCTTAATCTCAGGTCTAAATTCTTAATTTAATCTACTGTTTCAATTAATTAAACATGGTAATGTATTTTCAGACCGTATTCTGGAATTCAGACGTTACTCCACGAGAATATGAACATCTCACAATTCGTAATTCGGATTGCAAAACCGTTAGATTTTCTGGATTCCAGACACATAGGGATACAACTCTTCTATAATAAGTTTTAATTTATACTATCTATAACAAGGTCAAAAGTTTGGTTCTTTACTGAACTAGTGATCTGGCAGTGATCTAGGGTCATGTTCTTCTATGCATAACGGGTCTAGAAAGTCACCAATTAATCTTATAAAAATATTAAAGTGACTCCAAACCATGTTTAGCAGAAACCTAGTTAATATCAAGTTTTAATTCCATTGTTAACATTTTCTTTTAATTAACTATTCATGATGATACACTTGTAAACGACAATCTGGAAATTAAAACCTAGCAATGTTAAAAATATGATAACTTGCAGTTTATAAATCAGAATTTAGATCCGTAAAAAGTTCTGGAAATTAGATTTAGAGGGATATGATTTCACTTATAAATTTTAATCTAATTCTAACAATAACAGGTTCAAAAACTCACTACAACACAAACTAGACGGTAAGGCAGCGACATGATAAATTAACAATCAAGATATACAACACGCATATTCTATCATGAGAGTTTACAAGCATTCATGTCCAGTATTTTGGGTGTAATTCTACGGTTAACAAGGTAGATACTCGTCATTTCTACGGTCTAGAATTTAATCAACAATAGTCATATCAATCTAATGCATGCAATCAAAATATACTAGACTAACCTATATCTCTACATTGTACGATGTGGTGTATGCATATGACAATGGTAACACAGCTTAGATTAGATTCAAGAATATAGCATGAAAAGAAACTACTACTTGGTTTCGCCGATGAATCCTTAACAGTTTCTTTGAGAGGCATCAAGCAAATACGATATGGTAATGAAATAGGAACCACTTGTGGAGATCAAACATATTTCTTGAACAAAAACAACGAGTTGGTTCAAGCTTTATATGTGACGGTTTTGGATATGCAAAGAAGGATGGGGTGGCATGAGGGCAGCGAATGCAAGCTCACGACAACAACAACGAGAACACAGTGAGCAACGGCAACACATACAACACGGCAACAGCAGAGACAGCAGCACAGCATCTAGGACGATAGTGGTGGAGGCAGTGACAGGTACGGGACCGCAAGGTGGTGGTCGATGGAGAAGGTGGCTGCAGTGGTTAATGGGGGCGACTAGGTGGCAGTTGACAGCGAGGTGCAGTGGTGGTGTAGGCGACGATGACTGGTGAAGGCGATGAGGGGCTGGCAATGGTGGAATGCAGTCGAGGTGAGGGGTATAGGTGTGCAGCATCGTTGAAGGAGGCAGCGAGCGGGTTGCTGTGTTCGGTGAAAGATGATGGCGGGGCAGCGATGGAGATGGTTGGAAGAAAAGGCGGGAGCAGCAAACGATGAGGGTGAGGTGACGATGGTTTTGGTCACGCGAGGTGGAGTTGCAGCGGTGATGTTGATGAGTGCGGAGGAGATGGAGGGGCGAGGGCAATGGCAGTAGCGCTTGGGGCTGAGGGAGCTTGGTCGATGGGTGCGGCGATCGGGGAGACAACGGACAAGGTGCTTGCGGTGGTGAGTTGAGGAAGGCGGAGAAGGTGGGGCTTCACTTCAAGTGGTCGTGGCAATGGTGGTTTTCGTGGTTTGCTTGGCTGATGATAAGGAGTTGATGGTGAGCGGTTGGGGAAGGAGCGGCAGCTGGGTGTAGGGTGAGATGGAGCGGTAGATGCCGACGGGGTATGAGGTGGTGACGGTCGAGGTCACGAGAGGAGGTCGGGTTATGGTGCTTCGGTGATGGAGCGAGGTGGAGAAGGAGGAAGGTGCTGACGTGGATGGGTTTCGGAAGTAGAAACGAAAGGAAGGAGGAAGAAGATGAAGGGGGTTTATTAGGAGTAATTAGTATTAAGTTAAATTAATAGAGATTAGGATTAATTAAGGGGGCTATGGGGAGAGTAATAATTGGCAGTAATCAGGGGGTAGTTAGAAGAATTAGTGGGGATTGATCTGGTCATGAGGTTTGATGTGAATTATTTGCAAGTGTACAAAATCACAACAAGTAGTATAGTTAAGTGAAAAGAGTGTCGAACCCACAAGGACTAATTATTTATCGAGTACCGAAATTACTAGATTAACTACTATTTGGAAAATTGAAATTCAATATAGAAAGAAACTAAATTAAATTAATCTAAAGAACTAACTAAATTAATTAAAAAGGAGCAGAATCTGAAATTTTGTTGTTTATTAATTGCAAAGTTAATTCTAGGGCTTTTGATTTCACCTAATTAATCTCACACAATTTATAATTCTATGTGAATAAAAAGATTATTTTTTTTCAAGTTGTAGACCAAAATCCCCCAAGTATTCAATGCTTTCTCTCGAACAACACTAAAAATATCTTCAACTAACAGTTTGTCATATCTCTATGTAAATTTAATTAATTGAAGACTCATTAAGTTCTATGGATTTCTTTATAGTCACATCAATCGTGGTAAATCATCTCTAATTTCGCTCAATCAATGGTGTTCAATTCTATAGTTCTAAATCACAAATTACCTCTCGGTCTCTCCATGATCCAATAAATCATATAATAGTTGGTCAAACAATTGTAAGCACTAAGAACAAAACTCAAACACACAACCATAAAAAAATATAGAAAAATAATATGGAATTAAAATTGTGTTCTCAAAACTATGCTACATCAAAACCTTAAAAAAAATTAAAATTAGTTCATAATAAATTTGCAACTAATAAACATGTTCTTGGATTGCATAATAAAAATTAGAGGAGAAAAAAAAGAAGAAAGAACTCGATTGTTGTTGAAGACCGAAATTGAAGAGCCTCGAAATCCGCACGCTTCTTTCTCTTTCTCTCTCTTCCTTCTCCTCTTTTTCTCGCGCTGTGCTTGTTGAATTCCGTGCAGCCCCTCTTCTGTTCACGCCGCCCTTCTTCTTTTTCATTTTTTCCCTTTTTCCCCTCTGGTCACGCCGCCAACCCACCTACCACCTATTCACGCCTCCACACTTTTTTTTTCATGTCCTGTAGCCACATCACATGTGTATATAGGAAAGTAGAATAGGGTTTGGTAGTTAAATAAGTTTAGTTAATTAATTAATTAATTAATTAGAATATTTAGATTTAGATTAATCTATTAATCTAATTAACTAATTTTTTTAAATCTTTCCTCATCCATCAATCCGTACTGTACTTTTAAAATTATATAAATTGATAATAATATTTTCTATTGACTTTTTCGAAGACCAAATTGTAAAATTCAAAATTCAACAAATCAATAAAAATTAAACAATCATTGTCCTTGTTTTCTTTGTTGATTTTCACTAAAAATATTCACCTTTTGCATCAAAAAGTTTTATTTCTTCATAAATAATTAATTAACTGAAATCTATGGAAATAAGATAAATTATTAATATGATAGACGAATACAAGCAATTTTTATGGATAAATAAGTACATATATTTATATAAAAATTTGACACATCAAATACCCCCAAACTTAAGATTTTGCTTGTCCTCGAGCAAAAAGAAAACCATAAATCAAAGAATAATAATCAATAGTAGGCTCAACTCATCACACTAAAAGGTCTTATCATGCAAGCATCAAAATTTCAATTAAAAATATAAATAATAGCAAATAAAGTAAAATCAAGCATACTCACTTTCTCCAGTGCAATTATTCACTCATAATTCCAAACCCAATCATATTTGTCATGCAATTAATGTAATTATAGTATGTAACAACTCCATCTGTGATTACCCATTCTCACTACTACAAACTGAGTAGCAAACTAGGGTTTTTTATTTTATTTATTATTATTTATTTATTTTTGGCAATGTACCACTCTTCTCTAAGTTGTCACTTGCCTTTTAACGCGAATGCAAATATTTGTGATGAATTCACCCAGTTACTCAACAAGTCACAAACTTATATTTCAAGTTGTCTTTGATATAAAAGTAAACATTGGCGATGAATACTCCTAGTTACTATGCAACTCAAAAACTTGGAGTAGATAGAATTTAATTCATTCAATTTTATTACTATATATACATAAACTCTATTTAGGAGTAGATCAAAGGGGATAATCACAAGAAAAAGCATCACATTTTTCTTTTATGTATAATCACATGACTCTCACAATTGTGTAAGGAATTTTGAAATTCAATAATCCTAAAGTAAACAAGTATGCTTAATCTTGCTTTATAAGCAATTGACTATCATAAAAAAATTATTTCAATGCTTTAGCACAATAAAGAACTCAAAAGTGTAATGGTAAGCATAATTGAAATATCTTTTTGTTTTGTTTTTCTTTTCAAATATATATAAAACAAAAAATAAATTGGTTCCCCTTCCCCCAAACTTGAATATCACATTGTCCTTAATGGGAAAGGAAAAACAAAAACAAAAAAAGTACAAAAAGTTCAGAATTTCTCCTCTGATTCGTGTTAAAATTCTACACGTGCGACGTTCATTGTTTCAGTGATATCTGGAGCTGTAGATGTCCAAATAGCCTGATTCTTTTTTTGGTGGAAAGCTAAGACAATTTCCTATGATCGGTATTTTATACACTTTTCTAGATTCTAATTCCATCTTGCTCAAAAACAGCCATCAATGTAAGTGTAAAAAACAGCTTCGTCCGGCGACTTTCAAACTAATACAATCCTACAAAATAAAATTAAAAATTAAAATTAAAATAAACTAAAAGAAAAAGAAAATCTAAATGCATTAAAAGAAAACATGGGTTATCTCTCAAGAAGCGCTAAGTTTTAAGTCTTCAGCCAGACGTTGTAGTTGAGATGGTTATGTAACGCCAAGATCCAACAACGAAAGAACACCTTTTCTAATAACTTTCTTCATGTTTAGATTAGGTTTTCCTTGAGCATCCCCCAAGCTAGATGGCAATGGTTAAAGCTTATTTTTAAGTCATTTCTTTCTTGACGATGGCATTCTTGATATCCCCACCTTCTTGAATGTCAGCTGAGTTAGAAAAATTAATAGAAGGTGCAACTTGAACATATTCCAAAATCTTTTCTTTCTTAGATTCAATAGTTGCTGAATTTGTTGGACACACTTTAATTGGTAATTTCTCTACTTCCGCTCTATGTGTCTTTCCCACAATTAGATTTGTTTCGCAAACTTAAAAATATGAGTGAGCTTCAGCAGCAACCTCCATGGATTTAAAAAAACATCAAACATTACTTGCTCATCCTCAACCCTCAAAATAAGTTTTCCTTTTTGAACATCAATCAAAGCTCTCCCCGTAGCTAGAAAGGGTATCCTCAAAATCAACAGATTTGTTCATCTTCCTCCATGTCAAGCACTACAAAATCAGCTGGAACTATGAACTTGTCTACCTTTACCAAAACATCTTCAATGATCCTTCTTAGGTACTTGATAGATCTGTCCACCAATTACAATGAGATTGTAGTTGGTTTTTCTTCTCCAATACCTAATTTCCTGAAAACAGAAAAAGCATAAGATTAATACTTGCTTCTAAATCACATAATGCTTTATCAAAAGAAGAATTTCCAATAGTGCAAGGAATTGTAAAACTCCCTAGATCCTTAAGTTTATGAGGAAACTTCTTTTGTAATATTGCACTACTCCTTTTAGATATCATCACCATGCTCTTCCAGCTTCCTCTTGTTTGGTAAAATATCCTTCAAAAATTTAGCATATTTAGGCATTTGTTCTAAATTTTCAATAAAAGGAATATTAATATGCAATTGTTTTAAAATATTTAAAAATTTTGAAAACTGATTATCAAGATTATTCTTTTTAAGTCTTTGTGGAAAAGAAATAGGTGGATCATAAAGTGAATTAGAATAAGTGTCAGAATTAAACTCCCCTGAAATTGTTTGGCTTGAAACTTCATTATCCTTCTTAGAATGGTGATTGACCATCTGTTGCGTTTGTTCCTCCACAATTAGCTCGATCTCACTTTGCTTTTCAACCACATTTTGGTCGGCAATTTCTTCTTGTGGCTGGTCAATTGTTCCTCCGCTTCTTAGTGTTATTGTTTTGACATGCTCCTCGGGATTGACCACTGTGTTACTAGGTAATGTTCCTACCGTTCTTTCTGGTAAGAATATTTAAAATTTGACCAATTTAAGCCTCAAGATTGTGAATCGAAGCCGTATTATTTTTTATCACCAAATCTGTCTTTTGCATGTATTGTTCTATCTTCTGCATGTATTGCATGAACATATCTTCAAGTATCGGCTTCTTTTCTTGCTGCAAAATTTTTTGAGGTGGTCTAATTACTCCTTGATTGTTGTTCCATGAAAAATTGGGGTTATTTCTCCATTCTGGATTATACGTGTTCAAATAAGGATTATTTTGATGTTGGAAATTTGACACGTAATTTGCTTACTTGGAATTTGATTGAGGAAAAGGATTTCCCACTTGGCAATCAATACTTGGATGATTTCCTACACAATGATTACAAATAATATTAGTTTGAATAGAGTTAACATTCATATTACCTAATTGTTTAGATAAAATATTAATTTGTGCAGTCAATGTGGCAATAGGATTAAGCAAAAAAATGCCAACCACTTTTCTTGGCATTGCTCTTTCTGAAAACCATTGGTAATTGTTAGATGCCATCGTGATACACTTCTATATTCTGAAATATAGCTATTAAATAACAGAAAAATAAAAAAATAAAAATAAAATAAATAAATAGAAAAATCCAAATTAGTATTAATCTAGTAATTATCAATATCAATAAAAGAACAATTAGGCCCCGGCAACGGCGCCAAAAACTTGATGTGAGTTATTTGCAAGTGTACAAAATCGCAACAAGTAGTATATTTAAGTGAAAAGAGTGTCGAACCCACAAGAACTAATTATTTTATCGAGTACCGAAATTACTAGATTAACTACTATTTGGAAAATCGAAATTCAATAAAGAAAGCAACTAAATTAAATTAATCTAAAGAACTAACTAAATTGATTAAAAAGGAGCGGAATCTGAAATTTTGTTATTTATTAATTGCAAAATTGATTCTAGGGCTTTTGATTTCACCTAATTAATTTCACACAATTTATAATTCCATGTGAATAAAAATATTTTTTTTTCAAATTGTAGACCAAAATCGCTTAAGTATTCAATGCTTTCTCTCGAACAACACCAAAAATATCTTCAACTTACAGTTTTCTCTATGCAAATTTAATTAATTGAAGACTTATTAAGTTCTATGAATTTTTTTATAGTCACATCAGTCGTGGTAAATCATCTCTAATTTCGCTCAATCAATGGTGTTCAATTCTATAGTTCTAAATCACAAATTATCTCTCGGTCTCTCCATTATCCAATAAATCATACAATAGTTGGTCAAACAATTATAAGCATTAAGAACAAAAATCAAACACACAACCATAAAAAAATATAGAAAAATATATGGAATTAAAATTGTGTTCTCAAAACTATGCTACATCAAAACCTTAAAAAAATTTAAAATTAGTTCATAATAAATTTGCAACTAACAAACATGTTCTTGGATTGCATAATAAAATATAGAGGAGAAAAGAAAGAAGAAAGAACTCGATTGTTGTTGAAGACCGAAATTGAAGAGCCTCAAAATCCGCACGCTTCTTTCTCTTTCTTTCTCTTCCTTCTCTTTTTCTCGCGCTGTGCTTGTTGAATTCCGTGCTGCCCCTCTTCTGTTCACGCCGCCCTTCTTCTTTTTCATTTTTTTTCCTTTTTCCCTTCTGGTCACGTCGCCAACCCACCTACCACCTGTTCACACCTCCACACCTTTTTTTTTCACGTCCTGTAGCCACATCACATGTATATATAGGAATGTAGAATAAGGTTAGGTAGTTAATTAAGTTTAGTTAATTAATTAATTAATTAATTAGAATATTTAGATTAAGACTAATCTATTAATCTAATTAACTATTTTTTTTAACTCTTTCCTCATCCATCAATCCGTACTGTACTTTTAAAATTATATAAATTGATAATAATATTTTCTATTGACTTTTTCGAGGACCAAATTGTAAAATTCAAAATTCAACAAATCGATAAAAATTTAACAATCATTGTCCTTGTTTTCTTTGTTGATTTTTACTGAAAATATTCACCTTTTGCATCAAAAAATCTTATTTCTTTAAAAATAATTAATTAACTGAAATCTATGAAAATAAGATAACTTATTAACATGATAGATGAATACAAGCAATTTTGATGGATAAATGAGTACATATATTTATATAAAAATTAGACACATCAAATACCCCCAAACTTAAGATTTTGTTTGTCCTCGAGCAAAAAGAAAACCATAAATCAAATAATAATAATCAATCGTAGGCTCAACTCATCACACTAAAAGGTCTTATCATGCAAGCATCAAAATTTCAATTAAAAATATAAACAATAGCAAATAAAGTAAAATCAAGCATATTCACTTTCTCTAGTGCAAATATTTTTTATAATTCCAAACCCAATCATATTTGTCATGCAATTAATGTAATTATAGTATGCAATAACTCCATCTGTGATTACCCCTTCTCACTACTAGAGTAGCAAACTAGAGTCATTTTTTTTTTCTTTTTTTTCTTTTTCTTTTTTTTTCTTTTTCTTTTTTACAATATTCCGCTCTTCTGTAAGTTGTCACTTGCCTTTTGACGCGAATGCAAACATTTGTGATGAATTCACCTGGTTTTCACCCGGTTACTCAACAAGTCACAAACTTAGAGTGCTTTGCATACTCTTATTTTAAGTTGTCGTTTAACGTAAAAGTAAATATTGGTGATGAATACCCCTAGTTACTAAGTAACTCAAAACAATGGAGTAGATAGAACTTCATTCATTCAATTTTATTACTATATTTACTTAAACTCTGTTTAGGACTAGATCAAAGAGGATAATCACAAGAAAAAGCATCACATTTTTCTTTTATGTATAATCACATGACTCTCACAATTGTGTAAGGAATTTTGAAATTCAATAATCCTAAAGTAAATAAGTATGCTTAATCTTCTTTTATAAGCAATTGTCTATCCTTAAAAAAATTATTTCAATGCTTTAGCACAATAAAGAACTCAGAAGTGTAATGCTAAGCCTAATTGAAATCCTTTGTTGTTTTGTTTTTCTTTTCAAATATATATAAAATAAAAAATAAATTTGTACCCCTTCCCCCAAACTTGAATATCATATTGTCCTCAATAGGAAAGGAAAAACAAAAACAAAAAGAATGCAAAAAGTTCAGAATTTCTCCCCTAATTCGTGTTAAAATTCAGCACGCGCGACGTTCATTGTTTCAGTGATATCTGAAGCTGTAGATGTCCAAATGGCCTGATTTTTTTTTGATTTTTTTTTTTGGAAAGCTAAGACAATTTCCTACGATCAGTTTTTTATACACTTTTCCACATTCTGACTCCATCCTGCTAAAAAACAACCATCAATGTAGGTGTATAAAACAGCTCTGCCCGGCTACTTCCAAACTAATGCAATCCTACAAAATAAAATTAAAAATTAAAATTAAAATAAACTAAAAGAAAAAGAAAATCTAAATGCAGTAAAAGAAAATATGGGTTGCCTTTCAAGAAGCGCTAAGTTTTAAGTCTTCAGCCATGCGTTGTAGTTGAGATGGTTATGTAATGCTCAGATCCAACAACATAAGAACATCTTTTCTAATAACTTTCTTCATGTTTAGATTAGAATTTCCTTGAGCATCCCCCAAGCTAGATCGCAGTGGTTGAAGCTTGAGTTTAAGTCGTTTCTTTCTTGACGATGGCATTCTTGATATCCCCACCTTCTTGAATGTCAGCTGAGAAGAAAAATTATTAGATGGTGCAACTTGAACATATTCCAAAATCTTTTCTTTCTCAGATTCAATAGTTGATGAATTTGTTGAACACACTTTAATTGGTAATCTCTTAACTTCCGCTCTATGTGTCTCTCCCACAATTAGATTAGTTTCAGAAACTTGAAAATATGAGTGAGCTTCAGTAGCAACCTCCATGGATTTAAAAACATCAAACATTACTTGCTCATCCTCAACCCTCAAAATTAGTTTTCCTTGTTGAACATCAATCAAAGTTTTTCCCGTAGCTAGAAAGGATCTCCCCAAATTCAAAGTGATTTGTTCATCTTCTTCCATGTCAAACACTACAAAATCAGCTGGAAATATGAAATTGTCTACCTTTACCAAAACATCTTCAATGATCCCTCTTGGGTACTTGATAAATTTGCCCACCAATTGCAATGAGATTGTAGTGGGTATTGCTTCTCCAATACCTAATTTCCTGAAAACAGAATAAGGCATAAGATTAATACTTGCTCCTATATCACATAATGCTTAATCAAAAGAAGAATTTTCAATAGTGCAAGGAATTGTAAAATTCCCTGGATCTTTAAATCTAGGAGGAAACTTCTTTTGTAATATTGCGCTACTCCCTTCGGTTAACATCACCATCTCATGCTCTTCCAACTTCCTCTTGTTTGATAAAATATCATTAAAAAATTTAGCATATTTAGGCATTTGTTCTAAAGTTTCAATAAGAGGAATATTAATATGCAATTGCTTAAAAATATTAATTAGAATAGGTGTACAAGAATTACAGGATTCAACTTATAAATTGATCGGCTCGAAGAATACATTTGGGTTGAAGAATGCAACAAAATTATTATTATGTAACTCAGATTACAAGAATTGAGAAAAGAAAAGAATTACAAAAGGAAGTCCGAAAAATCGAAAACAAGGGTTACAAGGATTATCGAGGCTAGAGAGATCAAAGTTCTCCACCCCATAAAGGGAGTTCCATTCAAGGTGGAAGGGGCTAACCGAGGATGAGCCCATGATATTTGGATAGAATCTCAGAAAAGTAGCAAGAAATTGAGGGACCAACTGAAGTTCAACATCATCATCCTGAATGGACGAAATGTGGTTGATCCTCTGCCCATGAGAGGCAAATGGGTGAAAGAAATAGGTGTTACAATCTCCTTCTTTCAACCACTTAATCATGGCTCTTTGAGCCCATTTCATATGATTATGGTGCAATAAGGAGGCATATTCAACCTTACAATCATTTCGATATTTTCTTTCACACACAGAAATGGAGCCCTGCTCCTCTTTCTAGTCAATAAGATAAGTTGCATTAAGAAAAAACATTTAAGGTTGAGAAGCCGAGAGAGACCATGAGACCCAACCTCCGAAGAAAGACAATGAGTTATCATATTAACGAAAATTTGATCCTCAGGCCAGAATTTCTCAAAACAAAATTTGAACTCTTTAGAGAAATTAAAGTGAGAATGTAACATCAATGGACTATGGTCGGAAGCAGGATTGGGGAGGGCTTGAAAAGTATCGACTCAGTCATTCGAGACAAGAAACCTATCAAGTTTCGCCATGGACGGATCTAGTCGGCAATTAGACCAAGTGAACCAACGACCATTAATGGGAAGATCGATGAGATCTAACGACGTAATACAGTTATTAAATCTACTGGAGTCATTGAAATGTGTGTGGTTACCTCGGCGCTCATGAACAAATCTAGTGACATTAAGATCGCCATAGAACAACCAAAGGTCGTTGATGCAATCAAGAAAATAGTTGAATTCGTCCCAGAAATCATTACGGAGATCTGCCGTTGAAGGCCCGTACAGCGAAACCACCATCAGGAGATGGTTGAATTCAATCCATTGAAGGTTGACAAATAAGAAAAATTCCATTCTAGAAACCGAAACCAGAATAAAACGAGAGGCTTTGAAACCAAAAAGAATACCCCTGCACGTGTTAACAGCGTTTAAACTGATCCATTGAGTCAAAAACTGTCCACCAAGGGACCTAATAATAGAGGCATCGAGAGACTCAAGTTTGGATTCTGGAATAGAAATAATGTCGCATTTAGTAGAAGATAAAATCGAATATAGCTTCTCTTGTGTGTGTGTGTGTGTGGGGGGGGGGGGGGGGGGGGGGGGGGGGGTCGGGGCGCCAGACTCCTAATATTTCAAGAGCAACTAATCATGAGCACGACATGCCAACTTCTTAAGCCCATAAACTCATCTATTTTATTATGATTTAGTTGCTTAATCTTTTTAGCTATTTACATACTAGTTCTAACGCATGATACAATCTGAAGAAATGCTCGATCACATTGTGCTTCACAAACTCACGACATGCCAACTCCTTAAACCTTTAAACTCATCTATTTTATTATGATTTAGTTGCTTAATCTTTTTAACTATTTACATACTAGTTCTAACGCATGATACAATCTGAAGAAATGATCGATCACATTGTGCTTCACAAACTCACCATCCTGCCCAATGCGCACAACAAATTTCATCAACTCAACAACTGAATTAAAGAAGGGATTGAATGATTCTCCCGCAACGATAAATATAACGATAAATATTTGAAAACAGTAATGTGAGAAAGAATAAAAAACAATGAATAGGCACTCACCATACTCATATAACTCATTCGAGTTATTGCATATCATTAGCTTTGGGGTTTCACCACCAACAACAGCATAGTCCAGACCAGAAGACTTTAGAAGGAAACCCATATTTTCAGCAAACACACACCCCTCAAGTGTATCCCTGGATAAATTGTACAAACCAATCACTGAACATTAGAGCTACCTCACTTTTAGGACAACATAGAATAATGTCATTATTCATGAACATAAAATCAAACCACAGAATAACTAGGAACCTCATATGTAACCACGGCCGATTGACCACCATCAATTGCTAAACACATCTAATTCGGGGCAAAAATATTTGCATTCTGCGAATATTGGAAACTATAACTAAATACACATCCCACAGTCGCATCAGTGGAAAACAAAAGAGTCACTGTATCTTCCAAGTCACTCTGAGAAGGGAAAGAAAACATCACTCAAGCTAATTTAAAATACAAAATATGTTGTCTGATGCAGTTTGTTTTTAGGGAACGTGTGGATGCACCAGGCATGAGTTCTTACTCGATTTGTATTGAAGAAGGAGACACCTATGCAGACGACCCTTGGCCGGGCGAACGGTACTGAGGTAGGCGGTATTGAGGTGGAGGCTGATGCTCGGCTCAGATCTTTGAGGCTCGGATCCGAGGATCTTGTGTACCTGCAGACGGTCTCGAAACACCGGGGTTGGTCCCGGTGGCAGACCCTCCGACGATCTAGTTAGTCACTAAGTGAAAGTAACAGTAACTAGGGTTTTGGTGGGAAAAGATTCATTACCTGGAAAAGGAGTAGGGGTCTGGTATTTATAGAAGATGGTAATCGGGTCTGGACCCGTTTGGAGCCGAGTTTGGACCCGGTTGCCCGTGTGGCTGAAGCGGTGGAAATCCGGGCAGTTTAGGGCTGACGTGGCGGATGCCCGGGCGGTTTCCGGGCTGACGTGGCAGATGTCCGGGCGGTTTTCCGATGCTGACGTGGCAGATCTGGAGAATCAGGAGGTGCGCGTATCCTGAGGAGATCCTGTGGCCTAGGATGGGCCACGTCATTCCTAACCCATATCACAAGCCCCACACTCCTGTAGGGCTGGGTGAACCAGCCATGTAGGAGTGATTCTTTGCCTTCGTAGGAAGAGCAGGGTGGATGTCGGGGTGAGAAAGTAGGATCTGCTATCTTCCGAAGAGGCCAGGGGGTAGGAGGAATGGATCCCTTATTGGAGTTTGCGTGGGAGGCTGTGTAAAGGAGTAGGAGAGCCAGAGCGATGCTCGCCGAGGCTTGGGGGTCGGTAGTCGAACCCATGGGGTCGGCAGACGACCACTCCGCTAGTTGGAAGAGCGAGGGAACGTTGATGCCCCTGTTGGGGCTTGATTTGCCGAGGACTAGGGGTCGGCGGTCGAGCTCCAAGGGTTGGTGGACGATCCCCTCGCTAGTTGGAAGAGCGAGGGGACGTTGAGGTCGAAGTTTTTGGGAGGTCGGCTTACCGAGTGCTTGGGGGTCGGCCGACGAGCCCATAGGGTCGGTGGACGATCTCCTCGCTAGTTTGAAGAGCGAGGAGGCGAGGTCTTCTTCTGGGGCTCGGTTTGTCGAGCACTAGGGGTCGGCAGACGAGTCCCTCGTGACCAGAGGAGGGCTCCTGGGGCTCGCGATGCTATCCGAGCTCCGAACCCTTCTGAACGAAGGAGGATAGTTGGGGGCTCGCGGTGCTATCCGAGCTCTGAGCCCCTCTGAGTCAAGGGACGATAGTTGGGGCTCGGGGTGTTATCAGAGCGCCGAGGCCCTCTGAATCAAAGGAGGGCAGTTGGGGCTCGCGCTTCCATCTGGGCATCGACCCTTCTGTAAAATAGAAGGGGAATTACTGGCTCGCACTTCCATCCGAGCGTCGATCCTTCTGTGAAGGGGAATTACTGGCTCGCGCTTCCATCCGAGCGTCGACCCTTCTGTGAAATAGAAGGAGAATTACTGGCTCGCACTTCCATCCGAGCGTCGACCCTTCTGTAAAATAGAAGGAAAATTACTGGCTCGCGCTTCCATTCGAGCGTCGACCCTTCTGTAAAATAGAAGGGGAATTACTGGCTCGTGCTTCCATCCGAGCGTCGACCCTTCTGTGAAATAGAAGGGAAATTACTGGCTCGCGCTTCCATCCGAGCGTCGACCCTTCTGTAAAATAGAAGGGGAATTACTGGCTCGCGCTTCCATCCGAGTGTCGATCCTTCTGTGAAATAGAAGGGGAATTATTGGCTCGTGCTTCCATCCGAGCGTCGACCCTTCTGTGAAATAGAAGTAGAATTACTGGCTCGCGCTTCCATCCGGGCATCGACCCTTCTGTGAAATAGAAGGGGAATTACTGGCTCGCGCTTCCATCCGGGCGTCGACCCTTCTGTGAAATAGAAGGGGAATTACTGGCTCGCGCTTCCATCCGAGCGTCGACCCTTCTGTGATATAGAAGGGGAATTACTGGCTCGCACTTCCATCCGAGCGTCGATCCTTCTGTGAAATAGATGGGGAATTACAGGCTCGCGCTTCCATCCGAGCATCGACCCTTCTGTGAAATAGAAGGAGAATTACTGGTTCGTGCTTCCATCCGAGCATCGACCCTTCTGTGAAATAGAAGGAGAATTACTGGTTCGTGCTTCCATCCGAGCGTCGACCCTTCTGTGAAATAGAAGGAGAATTACTGGTTCGCGCTTCCATCCGAGCGTCGACCCATCTATGAGGTAGAAGGGGAATTACTGGCTCGCGCTTCCATCCGAGCGTCGACCCTTCTGTGAAATAGAAGGGGAATTACTGGCTCGCGCTTCCATCCGGGCGTCGACCCTTCTGTGAAATAGAAGGGGAATTACTGGCTCGCGCTTCCATCCGGGCGTCGCCTCTTCTGTGAAATAGAAGGGGAATGACTGGCTCGCGCTTCCATCCGAGCGTCGACCCTTCTGTGAAATAGAAGGAGAATTACTAGCTCGCGCTTTCATCCGAGCGTCGACCCTTCTGTGAAATAGAAGGGGAATTACTGGCTCGCGCTTCCATCCGAGCGTCGACCATTCTGTGAAATAGAAGGAGAATTACTGGCTCGCGCTTCCATCCGAGCGTCGACCATTCTGTGAAATAGAAGGGGAATTACTGGCTCGTGTTTCCATCCGAGCGTTGACCCTTCTGTGGAATAGAAGGGGAATTACTGGCTCGCGCTTCCATCCGGGCGTCAACCCTTCTGTGAAGGGGAATTACTGGCTCGTGCTTCCATCCGAGCGTTGACCCTTCTGTGATATAGAAGGGGAATTACTGGCTCGCACTACCATCCGAGCGTCGATCCTTCTATAAAATAGAAAGAGAATTACTGGCTCGCGCTTCCATCCGAGTGTCGACCCTTCTGTGAAATAGAAGGGGAATTACTGGCTCGTTCTTCCATCCGAGCATCAACTCTTCTGTGAAATAGAAGGGGAATTACTGGCTCGCACTTCCATCCAAGCGTCGACCTTTCTGTGAAATAGAAGGAAAATTACTGGCTCGCGCTTCCATTCGAGCGTCGACCCTTCTGTCTTGGCGGAAAAAAGCCTGACTTGACAGAGAAAAGCCTTTTTTGTTGAAGAAAATGTGGAGGGGCAGTGGGGTAATTTTACGCCTATTGCTGACGTCATGGGCGCAAAGATCAAAGCTTTTCCAGATCTTGGTGGCCATTAGATCTTGTCAGTTAAGATCTAACGGCCAGATCTTTTTTGCGAAAATCGAGGAGTGGCTTTTCCTCTTTAAAACCCATCCCCCTCCCTCATTTCTTTATCTTCACTTTATTACTCACTCCAATTTTTAACAAGAGCGGGATTTTTACTTGCCGTCGGCGAATTTTCTGGTGACCGTAACTTCCTATGCTCCAGGTTTGTACTTTTTTCTTTAGTAATGTCGCGAACTCAATCCGGATCCGAGGCTAGCTCGTTAGGCCGTTCTGCGGAGGAATCCGAGCAGGAGATGTCGTCGTCATTGAGTAAGTACATGGTGAAGGAAGAAGTTCTGACTGATCCCGGGTCGGATGATGGGGGCGACGTAGTATTCGTTGTGTCCCCATCGAGGTCCAGAAGGCCGGGGAAGGAGCCTATGGATGAGGATGACGAGGAGGAAGAGGATGAGGGGGACAGTGAGGATGAGGGGGAACAGGATCAGGGGGAGGATGATGATGAAGAGGAGGGTGAAGGCACCGAGGTTGACGAGGAGGACGAAGATGAGCAAGGTGCCGAGGGTGATGAGGAAGACGAGGGGGATTAGGTCGACGGACAGGAGGCTGCCCAAGGAGAGGCTGGCCAAAGTGCGGCTGGGGGACCGGCTGGGGTCGGAGAAGATCTTCCACCACTTCCCCCTTTGTTTACGCCGTCTCCCGAGCGTAAGGCTCACCCTCGTCGAAAAAAGAAAGTCATGACTATCCCCCACAGTCCTTCCTCACCCGATGAGTACGCACCGAGACCGGGTTTCGAATTTCCCCGGGTTTCCTTCAAGAATCCAGGGTCGATTCGGATGTATCCTGATGATATTAAGGACATCGAACCGATCCCCCCAGTGCCGGGGGAAGACACTCGGGGTGAAGATCCGCGCTGATAGCATCCCGAGCATTCTGAAGGCGGAGTACCTTAACATCATTAGGGCCGCCTACTATATTCCGAGGGAGTTTGAGATCTTTCTTCCGAGCCTCGGTATTCGGCCGACCACGGCTCTAGCGCCGGGGTATTGTATGTTTTCTGAGGACGCCTTCCTCTCGGGGCTGAGGCTGCCCCTGCATCCTTTCGTGAAGAGGGTCCTGAACTGGGCGAAGCTGTGTCCCATGCAGTACGGTCTGAACTCCTGGAAGCATTTGGTCTGCTTCATACTGAAGTGCCAAGAGAAGGGAGTGAAGCCGAGGCTGACATTCTTTCGAGCTATTTTTGGAATTGGTTCGCTCAGAGATCAGGAGGGGATTTTTTACTTTTCGCCGAGGCCACACAAGAAGGTTATGCACGGTCATCCGGACTCTATAAAGGGATGGAAAGAGAAATATTTTGTAGTTCGGACCGAGGGGTCTTGGGGAATTCCGACCCGGTGGAACCTCGTCAAGCCGAAGCACAAGCCTCCAAGGAAGAGCGGCTTGACTGTCAAGGAGTGGAAGAGGGTGGAGAAGATAGTCGGGGGGCACAGCATCGCGTGGCCTCGAGTGACCGAGATACACCTTGCCCGGGCCGGACTGAGTCCTGCCGACCCTAGTATGTCTCTTTCTGAATATGTTCATTTTTCTGCCTTCGTGTTAACGTTAGCTTTTCTTCTGTGTTTTTGTAGGGATGACGACTCAACAGGCCGACGCGAAGAAGTTACTGCTTGCTGTCGTCGAGAAGGCGAGGGCGGAGAGGAGGAAAAAGGCTGAGCAGGAGAGAATAGCGGCCGAAAAGCAAATGCTGGCCGTGCAGACCGGGGCGTCTTCCCAGGTGCCGGCATCGGCGGCCGAGGAGCCTTCCTCGGCGAAGAGGGCTAAGAGGCAGCACTCCCAGTCCTCCCATTCGTCGAGGGAGGCTCGGGATGCTGCGGGTGGTTCGGGCAAGACCGTGGAAGCCCCGGAAAAAGGACTCCCCCCTCTCCGTCCGTCTGCCGCGGAGATGGTGAACAAGCATGGCACGCTGCCGTTCGCCCCCGATTGGTCGATCGTGCGGGGCAATTCTTTGCTTGACGGGCCTGTGGCTGTCGAGTTCGTCTCGAAGTCTGTCACCGAGCGCGATCGGATGGCCCTGGCGGCACAGACGGCGGACCAGGCCTACATGCGATGGTCTCAGGCCACCCTCTCGGTAAGTTGGTTTGGCTCTGTTTTATTCTGACTTGGAATTTTTTCTGATCTTTCTCTTTTTCGGCCAGGCGATGCTCCATGACCAGCACTTCCACAAGTGCCTGGAGAAGGAGATATACATCGAGAGGCGGAATGCGGAGAAGTACCTTCATGACCTAAACAAGGCCACAGATGAGCTAAAAGAAGCTCGGGCGATGATTGCCGTCCACGAAGCCCAGATAGAGTCGCTCTACAAGATCCACAAGCAGGATCGGGAGGACCTTGAGGCGAAGATCACGGCCGAGGCGACGAAGGGGAAGAAGGCACTGGAGGAGATGGAGTCAGCGTTGGGGGAGACCATCATGGTGGCGCAGGACGAGGCGTACGAACAAGCCAAGTCCCATTTTAAACACATCAATCCTGAGCAGAACGTGGACCATCTCTCCTACGGATGGGCCCCTAACCTTCCTCTCACCCCGGGGGGCGACGATGCGGGGGGCAATCAGGTCGATGAAGAGGTGCCAAACCCCCCTCAAGAATAGATCTTTTTCTTTTTTTCTCGTTTTGATGTAAATGCCTTGGGCAGACTGGACACCGTGGCTTTTGTATCAGACTTTTTGAAAGAAATGAAATATATTTTTTGGGCCGATTCTTCCATACTTGTGTTTTTTGTGATGTTTGTTCTTGTCTTTTGATAGACGCACGGGACCTATGTTGCCTTCCCCGTTGTTGCCGAGATGCCTCTAAATCGAGTGGGGGAGGAGGCCACGGAGGCAGCTTTGCTTTGTCAACAGAAGCAAGCTCGGGACCGAGCTGCCGCCGTTAACTATTTTCTGAACAGGTCCAGGGAGCTCCGCTTGGAGTTGGCACATCTGAAAAAGGCCGTAGCTGACCGGGACTGGTGGGTTATCGAGACAGGCTGGTCCCTCTCGGATTCTTCGAGTGGGAGTTCTGCTTCGGAGTCTGTCCTTCGTGAGGCCGTAGTCGAGAAGGAGCTGGAGATCCGCAGACTGAAGCTGTTGTTAGGCACTGGTCTGATAGAGGGGGCCAGCAATGCGGCCCCGGGGTGGTCTCCGATATTTCTACCGGATGGGACGCAGCCCGAGGATGCGGGAAGCTCAGTGGTGAGAGTACCTTCCCGGGCCGGTTCGGCCGAGTGTGATAGGAGCCCCGAATTCAAGTTTCTAGCCGAGTGTGAGTAAGTTGTGAGCTTTTTCCTTGTATTTGTACCGACGTTCATTGAGTTGTAAGCAATGAGTAATCAATAAGAACATTCGTTTTCCTGAACCTTGTTTGCCTCGGCTGCCAAGGGTGGTCGGTGTGACTACTACGAAGGGTCGCCACTGACGCGACTGCGTCATTAATTGCGATATTTTGCATTTCCATGAGCATTTATGGCGACGTTTCGCCTTCCGCCGTTTCGTATTCCCAGATGCAATAAATGAGGGCCTTAGGGGGCTATATAATCCCCCACTCCCCTTGCTGGTTGTCAGGCAGTGAGCCGTCTGACTCGGGTGCCTGCCAAAGGCGGGCGCCCAGAGAATATAATATTTCCGAGTACTCCGGATCGGAGGCACACCGATCACCCTCGGACTAATCGGGGTTCAGGCTGTTAGAGCCGTGAGACCCCGGGTTGTTCGTTGGTGAGTGGTGGGCCGACCGATCGGTTCGGGGGTTCGGAGAGAGCCGAGGCGTGTTGGCTCTTCTGCCGTCCTCGAACAGTTCGGGGTTTTGGGCTCGTAAGGGCCGTAAACCCCGAGTTGTTCGGGGGCGAGAGAAGGGTTAGCTGAACAGCTCGAAGGCTTGGAGCGTTTGTTCCGTGACGGAGAGAGTAGCGTGTCGATGGCCCCCTGCCATCCTCGAACAGTTCGGGGTTTAGGCTTGTAAGAGCCGTAAACCCCGAGTTGTTCGCGGGTGAGAGGGTTGTCAACAATTCGACTCGAGGCTCGGGGCATCTGCCGAAGGTGGACGCTCTAAACCTTAATAAAATTTTGATCAGCACATGGTAGTAGGTCGTAACCGAGCCCCCATGCGGGTGAGAGGCAGTTGTAGGCGTAGCGGGGGATCGCCGCCGAGCGTCAAGGTCGCGGTGCCTTGGAGGAGGCGCCCGCCTTGCTCGGGGTCGACGCCGAGCTCCCACACTTGTTCTCAGGGAGAGACGGTGTGGGCGCGGCTGGTGGATGTCGCCTCGTACATAGGTTGATGAGCTTGGAGAAGCCCAAACCGAGCAAGGGACGGTTGCCGAGCCCCCATACTGGTGAGAAAGGTAGTTGCAGGCGTAGCGGGGGGTCGCCGCCAAGCGTCAAGATCGCGGTGCCTTGATGGAGGCACCCGCCTTGCTCGGGGTCGATGCCGAGCTCCCACACTTGTTCTCAGGGAGAGACGGTGTGGGCGTGGCTGGCGGATGTCGCCTCGTACATAGGTTGATGAGCTTGGAGAAGCCCAAACCGAGCAAGGGACGGTTGCCGAGCCCCCATACCGGTGAGAAAGGCAGTTGCAGGCGTAGCGGGGGGTCGCCGCCGAGCGTCAAGGTCGCGGTGCCTTGATAGAGGCACCCGCCTCGCTCGGGGTTGATGCCGAGCTCCCACACTTGTTCTCAGGAAGAGACGGTGTGGGCGTGGCTGGCGGATGTCGCCTCGTACATAGGTTGATGAGCTTGGAAAAGCCCAAACCGAGCGAGGGAATGTTGCCGAGCCCCCATACCGGTGAGAAAGGCAGTTGTAGGCGTAGCGGGGGGTCACCGCCGAGCATCAAGGTCGCGGTGCCTTGGAGGCACCCACCTTGCTCGAGGTCGACGCCGAGCTCCCACACTTGTTCTCAGGGAGAGACGATGTGGGCATGGCTGGCAGATGTTACCTCGTACATAGGTTGATGAGCTTGGAGAAGCCCAAACCGAGCGAGGGACTGTTGCCGAGCCCCCATACCAGTGAGAAAGGCAGTTGTAGGCATAGCGGGGGGTCGCCACCGAGCGTCAAGGTCGCGGTGCCTTGGAGGCACCCGCCTTGCTCGGGGTCGACGCCGAGCTCACACACTTGTTCTCAGGAAAGTTTTTAAGGGAAGCTTTACAGGCTCGCGCTGTTATCCGAGCGCCGAGCCATAAGCTTGTAAGTGAAGCTTTACAGGCTCGCGCTGTTATCCGAGCGCCGAGCCATAAGCTTGTAAGTGAAGCTTTACAGGCTCGAGCTGTTATCCGAGCGTCGAGCCCTAAGCTTGTAAGTGAAGCTTTACAGGCTTGCGTTGTTATCCGAGCGCCAAGCCCTAAGCTTGTAAGTGAAGCTTTACATGCTCGCACTGTTATCCGAGCGCTGAGCCCCAAGCTTGTAAGTGAAGCTTTATAGGCTCGTACTGTTATCCGAGCGCCGAGCCCCAAGCTTGCAAGTGAAGCTTTACAGGCTCGCGCTGTTATCCGAGCGCCGAGCCCCAAGCTTGTAAGTGAAGCTTTACAGGCTTGCGCTGTTATCCGAGCGCTGAGCCTGAGATATGTTCTTTATTTGTTACAAAATACGAAGCCATAGGCTTGTTATAAGAAAGCTGGCATATTTACAATACATTTTAACTTTTATAAAAGACTAGGCACGAAGTACCGATTACAATCATGAGGCTACTCTCCTCCTAAGAACTTGATTAGGTGCTCCACGTTCCAGGAACTTTTGATGGGCTTGCCTTCGGCACTGGTCAGGCGGTACGTGCCAGGGCGCACGACTTCGGATACTTTGTAGGGGCCCTCCCAATTTGGTGCCAACTTTCTCTTCTGGCCGGGGTTGGAAACTGCCAGTTTTCAGAGGACAAGATCTCCGAGTTTGATGTCAGTTAGGCGCACCTTCTTATTGTAGAATTTTTCGATTCTTTGCTGGTAGATGCTTCTTCTAATGGCGGACTTTTCCCTGACCTCGTCTATGAGGTCCAGGTCGGCTCGCAGCTGTTGGGAGTTTTCGGCCTCGTCGAAAGCCATTATGCGGGGTGAAGGGATCCCAATCTCCACGGGAATGACGGCCTCTGCACCGTACGTCAGATTAAAAGGTGATTCTCCCATGGGGATTCTCTTGGTCGTTCGGTGGGCCCAGAGAACGCTCGGTAATTCGTCGACCCATAACCCCTTAGAAGAGTTATCGAGTCGTTTCTTGAGGCCGTCAAGGATTTGGCGGTTCGCGTTCTCAGCTTGACCGTTAGACTGGGGATGGCATACTGAAGAAAAGAACTGCTGGATCTCGAGATCTTTGCAGGACTTGCAAAAATTCTTACCCGCAAACTGAGTCCCATTGTCTGTGATGAGCACCTGCGGAATCCCGAACCGACAGACGATGTGTTTCCAGAAAAACTGCTGAGTCTGTCGCTCGGTGATCGTTGCTAATGGCTCGGCCTCGATCCACTTGGTGAAATAGTCGATCGCCATAATGAGAAACTTCCGCTGGCCCGTTGCTTTTGGAAATGGGCCTACCAGATCCATTCCCCACATCGCAAATGGCGTCGGACTGGCCATGGACCGGAGGTTCGCCTGAGGAGCCCTCTTCACGGGGGAGAACCTTTGGCAGGGGCCACACTTCTTCACTAGGGCGATGGCATCTTGTAGCATAGTGAGCCAGTAGTACCCGTGATTTAATGCCTTCCGTGCTAATGAACGGCTTCCCATGTGACATCCGCCGATCCCCTCGTGCAGCTCCTTGAGGGCGTACTTAGCTTCGTCTGGGCTTAGGCAGCAGAGGTAGGGTCTGCCATCGGTTGTTGTATAGGATCTTTTGAAGAGAGTGGCATTGATGACCGCGAATCATTCAGACTGGACCCTGATCCTCCGTGCTTCAGAACGATCTTCGGGGAGCTCTCCGTTGACTAGCAATTTTTTGATAAGGGTGGTCCAGTCGTCGGGAGGAGCTCTATCTTCAATGCACAGAATCTCCGGGGAGTCTGTACTTGGCTTCAGCAGGACTTCAATCAGGACCGTGCGGTCGAGGAAATGATGAGGAAGCCAATTTTGACAAGGCGTCGGCCTGGGCATTCAGCTCCCGGGGGATCCTTAAGACAGCTGATTCGTCGAAGGACGATAATAGGTGCTGGACTATGGCTCGGTATTTGACCATGCGATTGTCACGGGCTTCGTAGTCCCCGGTGATCTGGTTGACCACTAGCTGAGAGTCACTAAAGGCCCTGATCTGTCTGGCACCGGCTTGATGAGCTAGGTTGAGCCGCGCGATCATCGCCTCGTACTCAGCCTCGTTGTTGGAGGCCGGGAAGTTGAGACGGAGACAATACTGGAGGAGGAAGCCATCCGGGCCCTGAAGGATGATGCCAGCACCACTCCCCGTTTCGCAAGAGGAGCCGTCGACGTAAACTTCCCACGTCTGGTCTGCTTCTTTGCTCCCGGGCTGCTCGGAGATGGTGCACTCTGTAATGAATTCAGCGAGTGCCTGCCTTTTGATGGACGTTCGGGGTTAATAGCCGATGTCATACTGGCTGAGTTCGATCAACCATTTGACGAGTCGACCAGAGCTCTCGGGTTTGTAGAGTATGGCCTCAAAGGTTGATCGGTGAGCACCTGGATCGAATGCGCCTCGAAGTAACGACGGAGCTTCCGTGCTGCTATGACCAAGGCGTACGCCACTTTCTCCATCCTGGAATACCGGGTCTCGGCGTCGAGCAGGACCTTGCTCACATAGTAGAGGGACTTTTGAACCCCCTCCTCTTCCCAGACGAGGAAGGCGCTGAGTACATTCTCCGAAGTAGATAGGTAGAGCCAGAGTGGCTCCCCTGGTTCGGGCTTGCTGAGGAGAGGAGGGCTGGCGAGGTACTCCTTCAACTGTGCGAAGGCCTCTTGCTGTTGAGTACCCCACTCGAACTTTCTAGTGTCACGTAGCGCCTTGAAGAACAGGAGGGACTTCTCTCCGAATTTGGAGAGGAAATGGCCGATGGCCGCCAGTTGCCCCGTTAGCCTCTGGACTTCTTTAACATTCCTGGGAGGGGCCATGTCTATTATGGCCTGGATTTTTTCGGGGTTCGTCTCGATGCCGCACTGGCTGACGATGAACCCTAAGAACTTTCCCGAGGAGACGCCGAAGGCACACTTCACCGGATTGAGCCTCATGTTGTGGGTTCGAAGGACCCCAAAGGCTTCTTCCAGGTCGGCGACGTGGTGCTGTCCATGTTGACTTTTGACGAGCATTTCGTCGACGTATACCTCCATGTTACGCCCGATCTGATCTTTAAAGACTCGGTTGATGAGCCTCTGGTAGGTGGCACCGGCGTTCTTTAGCCCGAAGGGCATGACCCGGTAGCAGTACAGCCCCTGGTCTGTGACGAAGGACATCTTGGCGATGTTCGGAGGGAACATCCGGATTTGGTTATAGCCCGAGAAGGCATCCATGAAAGAGAGGAGCTCGTGACCCGAGGTAGCATCGATAAGGGTATCAATGCTGGGGAGAGGAAACAGATCCTTGGGGCACGCCTTGTTGAGGTCGGTAAAATCTATGCAGATCCTCCAACTCCTGCTTGCCTTCTTCACCATGACGACGTTCGCCAGCCACTCTGGGTAGCTGACCTCTTGTACAAAACGCACGGACAAGAACTTGTCCACTTCTGTGTTTACTGCCTGTTGTCGCTCAGGAGCGAACTTGCGCCGCTTTTGGATGACTGGCTTCGACCCGGGAATCACGCTGAGTTTGTGCATGATGAGGTCTTCGGAGATACCGGGCATGTCAGAGGGCTTCCAGGCAAAGAGGTCGATATTGCGCCGAATGCAGGCGATTAGGGCGGTCTTGAGGTCGAGGGCGAGGGAGCAGCTTACTCGAAAGTGCTTCGACGCATCCCCTGTCTCGAATGAGACTTCTTGTGGCTTGTCCACCGGTTCTGGTTCTGGCTGGGTTCTTTGGGGCTCCAGCTCGACTGCATCGAGGGGAAACACCCCGCTTCCGATTGCAGTCATGTAGCACGAATGTGCTGCTTCTTGGTTCCCTCGGACAACTCCGACGCCAGTATTGGTAGGGAATTTCATCTTCTGGTGGTAGGCCGAAGGAACCGCTTAAAGGGAGCAGAGTCCCGGGCGGCCGAGGATGGCATTGTAAGCTGCCTTTACATTCACAACCATGAAGTCCATGGACTTGGTCCTTCTGTTGGGCTTTGTGCCTGCCGTGACGTCCAGGGTGACGATCCCCTCTATAGTCACGGGGACGCCGGAGAATCCGTGTAGGGTATACCCGGCAGGCTTTAGTTTCTCACGGGAAAGCTTTAGGTTCCGAAGGCTTCGAGGAACAGAATGTTGGCCGAGCTCCCGTTGTCTACAAGGATTCTTCGGGCGTCGAAGTTCGCCATGCCGAGGTTGATGACGAGAGCGTCACAGTGAGGGAGCCGGACCCCCTCCAGATCCTCTCCTGAGAAGGAGACGGGGAGTTGCTGGACCGGTGGGGAGAGAGGGCCCTGGACGGTATTGACATGCCGGATGAAGGCCTTGCGGGAACTGTTGGATTCGCCTCCCATAGGCCCTCCGTGGATGCAATGCAGGATCATTTGACCCTCAGGCTCCTCGGGATCCGGATCCCGCTCGGGACGCTGTCGTTGCCCTCGAGGAGGAGGGGAATCCCTCCTGTTTCTGTTGTTCCTCGGTTCCCGGGTGCCTTCTCGTCTGAACTCTCGGAGGTACCCTCGTTGGATGAGAGCCTCAATTTCGTCCTTCAGGGCGCGGCAGTGATCTGTGTCGTGCCCGTTGTCCCGGTGAAAACGGCAATAAAACCGATGATCCCTCTTCTTTCTAGTGTTGTTGGACGGTCGAGGGGGGTACTGGACGAGGTCGCTGTCTTCAATCGCTAGAAGGATTGTCGACACGTTCTACGTCAGTGGGGTGTACCTCTCGAAGCGGGGGATTGGCGGGACCTTTTTTGTGGAGCCCCCGTCTCTTGTAGCTTTTTTCGCCGGCTCAATCTTGTCGGCCTTGCGCTTCCCCTTCCCGGGAGCTTCCTTCTGGTCCTCGGGATTGAGGGCCTCCTCGGCTCGGATATATTTTTGACCCGGTTGAGGAGGTCGGGGAAGTCTATCGGCGGCTTCTTTGCCAGGAAGGCCTTCAGCTGTCCATGTCGGACGTTGTGGCGGAAGGCTGCCGAGGCAACGCCGGGGTCGAGGGATGAAACTGACCTCGCCTCGGCGGTGAACCTTCGGACAAACACTCGGAGGGGCTCCCCCTCCTTTTGCCGGAGTCCGAGTACTGACGCACTCGTTCTTTCGACCTTTCGGCTGGTTACGAAGTGGGCGAGAAAACTGCCCTCTAGCTGGTCGAAAGAATAGATGGAGCCGGGGGTGAGTTTGGAGAACCATTCCCGAGCCGGACCCCGGAGTGTTGCGGGGAAGGCTCGGCATAGGAGGGGATCCGATGCGCTGTGAATCATCATGAGGGTTTTGAAGCCCTCCATGTGATCAGCAGGATCGCCCTCGCCGTCATAGGTCTCGAATTGAGGCAGACGAAAGTGGCGAGGTATCTCCGCCTGCAGGATGAGGGCGGAGAAAGGAGGACGAACTGGCCTGTACCCCTGAGCTGCTCTAGGGTCACCGTTACCAACTTGGTCGAGGCACTCCTCCATTTCTTGAAGGCGCTTCAAAACGTCGCCACCATACTCTGGGGGGATTGTTGAGTGGCGAGACACGGTAGCCTCGGCCTGCGACCGTGTGTGGGAATGGCAGGCGTTCTCGTTGACGGGGACTCCTCGGAGGACTCCTCGGAAGTCCTGAAATTCCTGGGGGGTAACCGGGGCTCCTTCGGTCCGGTTCGGTTTGGCAGACGGTTACCGGCCGACCCGGCTGAGTGTAGGCTCCCGCCCTTGGGACGAGGGTCTTGGATGGTTCGGAGCCCCATTGGATGGGGGTCTGGGATGGTTCGGAGCCGAGTTGGAAGCGGCTCCTCCCCTGCCACGACTGGCCTGGCGGTTTGAGATTACCCCCCGTAGGTCGACCTGGACCGATCGGGAGGCGTTCGGTTGGGGCCCTTGGCTGACCCTTTTGTTGTTTGGTCCCTGAGCATCGGCATCGATGCCTTGCGGAGGCACGTCGTGTCGGCGTGCGGAGGTAACATCTTTTGCGGCTTTGGGCGCCATGTGAGCTCGGATCGACGGGGATGCCGACGGGGGTGGAGCTCGGGTCGGTGTCTACGAGGGTACCGTTGGAAGCGAGGCTCGGATCGGCGTCTACGATAGGTAGTTTCCCACAGACGGCGCCATCCTGATGCGGTTTTTTTTGGGGAACGTGTGGATGCACCGGGCGTGAGTTCTTACTCGATTTGTATTGAAGAAGGAGAAACCTATGCAGACGACCCTTAGCTGGGCGAACGGTACTGAGGTAGGCGGTATTGAGGTGGAGGCTGATGCTCGGCTCGGATCTTTGAGGCTCGGATCCGAGGGTCTTGTGTACCTGCAGACGGTCTCGAAACACCGGGGTTGGTCCCGGTGGCAGACCCTCCGACGATCTAGTCAGTCACTAAGTGAAAGTAACAGTAACTAGGGTTTTGGTGGGAAAAGATTCATTACCTGGAGGAGTAGGGGTCTGGTATTTATAGAAGATGGTAACCGGGTCTGGACCCGGTTGCCCGTGTGGCTGAAGCGGTGGAAACCCGAGCAGTTTAGGGCTGACGTGGCAGATGTCCGGGCGATTTCCGGGCTGACGTGGCAGATGTCCGGGCAGTTTTCCTACGCTGACGTGACAGATCTGGAGAATCAGGAGGTGCGCGTATCCTGAGGGGATCCTGTGGTCCAGGATGGGCAACGTCATTCCTAACCCATATCATTGTCCAAAGGAATATTTAAAAATCATGACCAACATATACCTTCTTCTAAACATAGAGAAGGGAAGTAAATTCGAGAAGACGGTGGTTTGGGAAATGGAGGGACAAATACATCAATCTCCGAGGATACTGGAGCATGTAGTGGTTGGATTATAAAGGAGGCGGGGGAGCGGGAAGAGAAGGTGGATTTGAGGGAGAGATTGAATCTGGGAACAACATATTAACGAATCTAAAGGAGATGCTCGAAATTGGGGCATACCATCATCTTAGAAAAACTTGCTTTTATACACTAGATAGTCGAAACTCGGATGATATAGTGGGTGATAGTCGAATCTATAAGGAGATGGTGGGCGAAATCTATCTCCTACCAAATAACATAACATTGGCTTTTAATTATTTCACTCCAAGGTAAAACAATATTTAATAATGCCTAAATATAGCAATTGAGAATCAGGGCTGGCCCCACTCTTGAGGCGGGTGAGGCGGTCGCCTCAGGCCCTCGGCGTTTTTGCGATTTTAGAGACCCCAATTTGAAATTCCCTTGTAAATATAGACATGTATTTTGCGCGTAAAAAAAATTGTTATTAGGACCCAAAAATAATTATTTAAGTCTTTAATTTTTTTATAAAAATTATTTGAGTTTAGACTTGAAAACTTGAATTGAATTTGAGACTTTAAATTTGGGTGATTTAAAACAAATTTATATATTTTGCATATTTTACTTTCAACAATGTGCAAATTTTTTGCATACATTTTTTTTTTTAATAGTGTATGGAGGATCCATTTCGGGAGTTCGCCTCGGGGCCTCAGGAACTCAGGGCTGGCCCTGTAGAGAATAATGCGTACAAGTAGCTACAGTATGATGATCTTAACAAATTAGAAAAGGATTTCTAAAAAAGATCAAATGGTCAGAATTGCTGAAAAAAAGGTTTACAAGAACGTGCACTGCATATATCGTTAAACTTCCTTGATTAAAATTTAAAAAAAAACACAATAAAATGAATTGCAACAAGGATGATGAGGTAGGGTGATTGTGATACGGGAGAAGCTATTTGCATCGATCCTACAGAAAGAGAAAACTGAAAACCTGGAAACTGATCTAGTAGAGAACACCTTGGAAACTGGTCACGAACCTGAAAGATGTTAGAACTCGAATTTATAAATAAGAAAAAATCCCAACAGAAATTGCGAAGAAATGAAATACAGGAAATGAAACAGTAATTAAATACTTTGCACAGAATCGAGACTGATAATCTCTCTCCTTAAAGCAGAATTTGCCCCGTAGTGTGACGGTGGCCGGCGAATTGCTTCCCATGATACAACTGTACCTTCTCTGAAGAGCAGCAACCTTGTTTCAGAGATTCAGTGAACTGTTGTCTGTGATGTACTCTCAGTTGACACTGACACAGAGGAGAAGAAGAAGAATAATGAAGAAAAAAACCTTTTCTGTATAACAGACTCTGTCTGGGTTTATAGAGAAAAATTGGAGACTGGAGACTCTTCAGATGCCAGCAGAGTAATGGAGACGATTCATAACTGGTGAGCCATTACTCTGCTGTTACAGAGTAATGGGCATCATAGGGGGAAAAGTTTTCTGTTTGGGCAAAACAATTTTTTTTTTAAAGCCAGACCAAGAGCCGAGGCCAGGCCGGGCCGACACGTTAGTGGTAACCCCCGGGCCACGCCCTTTAGTCCAGTTTTCTAGCATATATATTAGAAAAAATCTTTTCCAATTTCCGATATGGGACTATCCATTTTCTCCAAGTTGTCAAGTTAGTACATTTCAAGTACCCAACTTTGGACCAACATTTCTTATTCATACGGAATTCGTTTTTGACAAGTGAGTACACTACAGAATAGTGCTCGTCGAGAGGATCGCAATCCACTCATTTTTCGGTGCCACCGGTGGCCGGAGCCTGCCGGAATCCGGCCCGGAAAATTGCAAAAATTAGTTCCAACAAAAGACAATGACAATGAGCACCCACAACATCAATATTTTGGAGTCGATGGATGGGCTAATTTAGAAATATCAATATTTGTCGGGGACCTGTGTGGGGGAAAAGGAAAAAAGAAAAAAGAAAAAAAGAAAAAAAAAAGTTTGTTAAAATATGTCGGCTGGCTGGGTCGAGTCAAATCCCCATCTCCTAAATCCACAGTCGTTTGCTAAATACTCAAAAATTAGAAATAGCTTTAGGAAAATGCCATGTAGTAGTTCGCTAAAAACTCAAAAATTAGAATAGGAATGTACAGTAGATTGCTAAAGTTAGGAGCCATTTTAGACGATTGCTAAATATAGGGGACGGAGGATGTTCATCCGTTTGAGGATAGCGACGGATGAAGATCATCCGTCTAGGGAAAAAAATAAAAAAAACCATAGACGGGTGAAGATACTCCGTCTGTCGTTGAAAACAATTTTTTCAAAAAAAAATAATCACTGAAAAAAACCCAAACGGATGATGTTCATCAGTGTGGTGTTTTATTTTAATTTTTTTGATTTTTTTTGATTTTTTTTTGATTTTAAAAAAAAAATCAAAAAAAGTAAAAACCATACCAAACGGATGCTTGGTCAGTTTTTGAATTTTTTGATTTTTTTTTATTTTTTTATAATTTTAAATCAAAAATAATAATAAAAAAAAAATTGTCAAAACTAACCAAACGGATGATCATCATTTGTTTGGTACTAGGTTTGCCCGTTGACACGTGCCTACGGCACGTCTTCAGAAAGGTGCACTTTGTTTGATTATATAAAATAGTTCTGAAGGTCCTGCAAATTAATTGAAGTAACAAACATAGAGCAAAAAACATGTTATATGATTATTTTTTTTTAATTTATTTTAAAGTTTTTTAATTTTTAATTTTTTTAGTTAAAAAAAGTTTTTAAAAAATTATTTTCTTATTTTTATTAATAGAAGAGGGAGGGAGGGAGAGAGAGAAAAAAAATAATTAAATAAATATAGGTTGTTTTGGGTGGCGGATTTGAATTTAAGTTTTTGGGGGAAACTTTTGGAGGGAATTGAAGGAGAGCCACTTGATAGCTTTCTTTGTGTTTTATTATATAGATGGTTTTGACTTTTTTTTCGATTTTTTTTCTAAAATCACCGAATAATAATTAAAATAAAAATATAAATTACAAAGACAGAGGTTTTTAATTTTAAGATTTGGACCTATTTCTATTGCTATCTTTTGCAATGAGAATAGCAAACGGCTGTGGATGCTCTAAAAACCGAGCTATCAAGTCATCAAGACAAACAGCTTCCCGGCTCTCTCCCTAAAAACCTCACCAAACCCCATTTTGTGTGCCCTAACTCCATCTCCCCCAATCTCTCTGATGGCGGAATCCCCCCAAAACGACGATCTACCCTCTGACCACCCCCAAACCACCGCCGACGAGGAAGAAGAGCCAATAATCGGCCCCGGCCCCGTCGTTCGCCGCCCCAAGCGCCCCCTCCAGTTCGAGCGCGCCTTTCTCGACTCCCTCCCCTCCGCTCACATGTAACTTCCCCACGCCCTCTCTCTCTCTCTCTCTCTCTCTCTCTATATATATATATATATATCGATCTCAATTCATGTTGGTATCTACTAGGGTTTTGACGAGGTTTTGTGATATAGGGTTTTGATGAGTGTTGGATGGTTTGGTGTAGGTACGAGAAGAGTTACATGCATCGGGATGTGGTTACGCATGTCGCGGTGTCGGGGGCGGAGTTTTTCATCACTGGAAGTGCTGATGGTATGCATTTTTAGTTCTTGAACATATCATATGCAACTATGTAATTAGTTTTAGAAGCTGATTTTGTTCGAGTCATTGATGTTGAGCAAATTGTTTGAATAATGTGAGAAATGTTTCAATATAATGTAGATACAGCGAGAGTGACTTAATGAAAGTGCTGTTGAATTTTTATTGAAATGCGAAGGTTGAATTGGAAATTTGGGGTTCATGGAATATTGTTGAGTGTTTTTTAATGTTAAATTGAACCTTAATTGTGGAAGGGCATGGATGATCATACATACAACATTTTTGTCACATATGCAAATGCTTGCACTTGCAATCACTATGGGAGTGAGGTTGTAGTTAATTAATGAGTAGTGGCAGGGCTAGCCCTGAGTTCCCGGGGGCCCAAGGCGAAAGACCTAGATAATTATTTTTGGGGTCCCTAATTACAATATAATTTTTTTTACGCGCAAAATACATGTATATATTTACAAGGGGAATACAAATTTGGGGGCCCCTAAAATTATAAAAAAATCGGGAGCCTGATGCGGCCGCCTCACCTGCCTAGGGGCCGGCCCTGAGTAGTTAAAAAGCGAGTAGCAAGTGGTGAGTAGTGACTCTTTCTAGCACATGTTTGCCCTCAGCCTTACCCTGCACACTTAGTAGTTATTGGTTGCAGTTGATTGTCCTTCCCCCCTCTCCAAACCAGCTACTAAATAAGTGAACAATAGACTCAACTCAAGCTTGTTTGTCGCTCATGCGTTTTTAGTAAATAATTGGTGTGTATTCTTTCATGATAAATATATCAACATACTTAAGAATGTATTTATAATTCATTTGCAGTTATGATTTTAAACGTTGAACAGTAGGTCAACAATTCTATTGTTTATTACTGTCCTTTTCTGTGCGGTATGGCTGTGTATTGTATCAATATCTAGAGTTAGGTGGCTCCATTTCAAATTGCTTGTCATAGAACTAGTTCTTTTTGTTCATTACAGTTGCATATATATTTAGTTATTTAGAATTTTAAAAAAAGTATGTTCGTTTATGTGGGTGTCCAAAGTGTGTATTCCAGGTGTTTGTGTAGATGGGCTAATGGGCATGCTGCCTATATGATACATTTCTAAGTCGACCTTTCTCTTTTATTGGTTTTTCTAGGTCACTTGAAGTTCTGGAAGAAGAAGCCTATTGGAATTGAATTTGCTAAACATTTCCGATCTCATCTTGGCCCCATTGAAGGCTTGTCTGTGAGTAGTCATCCAGTTGCTGCATGCTCATACTGAATTGCTCATTAAAAAAATATTTCTGAAATGAAGATACTAGTATTCATTAATGTACTAAATCTAATTGAAATACACATTAAAGACCTCTGTGTATGGTAACAGCTAGCAGGGGATAATATAGGTGCCAGCAAGGGCATTTGCTTCTCTCCCCACCCCCAAGCATCTACAAAATTGCATTGGCACTATCAATTTTGGGGGAAAAATTGTTACAAAAATGGGCGTGCATGCCCCCATATCTCCTCCATTTGGGAAGAGTTGCCTTATTAAGTCACTTCCAAGATTTGTAAGTGTACAACAGTCCATTTGAAAGGAGCTAAAAAAGGTTTAGTTTATATGTGACCAATTTCAGTACACTATTTCAGTTAAGTAGACACTACATTAGAGTGAAATCCCAAAATCGTGGGTACAACTATCAACAGGAGTTTGTGTCTTCCAACTCTAATAAAGTCAGTCAATATGTTGGATAGCCTAAACAGCGATTGACAAATATATCTGTAATTCTATTCGAGAGAACTTATTATATTTGTATATTCTGTTATTAATAATTTGAATTAATAAGTGTGAAATTTCGAAGCTTTTTCCCCAATATTTAGATCTTACCGTTAAACTAATTCCTCATAATAGTTATCTGGAAAATTGTTTTAGAAGATAAACTAAAGAGGACAAAAAGATTGACGTAAGCTATATATTATTGTCTTTTGTAAATGATTATGATACATATGCCCAAGTACTTAACTGCAGAGTATCTTGAAAACTCCCAGTTAAGGAACAAGTTCACTTTTATTAGGAACAGAGTATTTAAATTAACTTAATTTTCTCCTTTCCACGATGAGTCCTGAATAATGACAATGAAAGAAAAAAAAAAACTTTTTTGCTTAATGCAAAAATACATAGGTGAAGTTCAGAGAGGTTTGCAGATGAGAAAGTGCTTTTCAAATTTTAACTCATTTTACAGAAGATTTATCAGGCATTTTAGGGAACTAGCCTCTAGCACAAATCTAATCTATAGCAACCCTTGCTTGAATACCTGATATTTTTCTGTTATCACCTCCATAGTTGAAAGAATATAAAGGTTTCCATAATAGTGTAGAAGACGCAAGGAGAATAGCATGTGTGCACAATTGCTGGATTTGATTCATCACCTACCTATACTAAATTGTCAACTAACCGTACACATCACAGATAGGTTTGAACTTTGCAGATTGACCCTAGATCGACTCCACCCTTAAGAATGCTGAGGTGGTGGCATTACTTTTAACTCATGTAATTTCCTATATAGGCTAGAAGAATACATGCACAATTCTGTGAACAATTAACAGCGACAAACCAGATTCAGCTTATATGTACCAAACATAATGGGTACATATGATTACAGGTGAATGCTCGAAAATGAGCCAACTCTGTAAGCTTAAAAATGATTTTAGTTGGTGCCCTAAATGGAATTGTGATAGAGTCAAATTTGTCTCCAATGAAATTTAAGAATTGAAATATTTTATGATCAGATCAAATTAAGCTATAATCATTTTACTTCTGCTACTGAATATTATTGGAGATATATCACTGGTTTTGTTGCCCCCAAAATTTGCAGTCATATTTATGTTATTATGCTACTCCAGGAAGGAATGAGCTTCTTGTTTGCTTTGCATAATTGTTTAGATTATCTCCTCTGATGGTGAAATATACCTTGTGTGCCTAGTGGACAGTTGACACATGACAGGCCAGTCAGCAAAGTTGAATGCCTTTCTATGTATTATCCCGAGTTAATTTGAAATTTCCAGTCCTCTTAAGAGCATCTGTAGTCGTTTGCTAAATATCGATAAAATGGATATTTGGCTAAAAAACGGGCTGCACTCGTTTGCCAAATATCCATTTTATCGATATTTCGCTACAGTCGTGTGTTATAAATGAGAATCGTTTTGAGAATTATCCATATTTGAGCGACGGCACTTCGAGTGCCGTCCCTTGATTTTTTTGTTTTTTTTTCAATTAAAAAACCCCCAAATCCCTCGGACGGCACATGAAGTGCCGTCCCTTGAATATTTTTTTTTTCCAATTAAAAAACCCAAAGCGCAGGCCCAAATTCCTCGGACGGCACTTCATGTGCCGTCCGGAGGTTTTTGTAATTTTCAAATTTTTTTTTTGCAATTTTTGGAAATGTTTTTGCAATTTTTAATTTTTTTTGCAATTTTTAAAATGTTTTTGTAATTTTTTGTAATTTTTTGTAATTTCTGAAATGTTTTTGTAATTTTTTATTTATGAAATTTTCCAATTATGTTGGACGGCACATGAAGTGTCGTCCGGGGTTTTTTGCAATTTTTTATTTGTTTTTGCAATTTCTGAATTGTTTTTGTAATTTTTTTTGTAATTTCTGAAATGTTTTTGTAATTTTTTATATTTTTTTGTAATTTTTTATTTGCATTCCGAGGACGAATTTTTTTCATATGTGTCGGACGGCACTTCGAGTGCCGTCCCTCCCTTCCGCTTTAAATTTTTTGTTTTTTATTACTCCGACGGCACTTCATATGCCGTCGCTCCAATAAAGCTAAAAAATAGCTTTCAACGACTGCAGCAAAACTTCGATTTCTATTTCCATTTATCCATATATGCATATTTTTCACTTCAACGACTACAGATGCTCTAATAGGAGAGCCTGAATATGAAGTTTAAACCACTATACTGATGAGTTATATTTTTACTCATCTTCAATTATTGCCTCTCCTTATATGTTGAAGAATCTACGTATAGGCACACCTCCATAGATATCAGTGTTGCATTTAAGACTCTTCAAACTAGCAAACATGTAACACCTTGGCCACTAGCAGAGGCATTGATGATCACTAACTGTTATTGAATTAGTAGTTACTTTGATAAGGGGAACATGAGTTATGTTGATATCCCTAAGTATGGTGTTGGTTTAAGTTTTTCAATTGCCATTTATGGGCGTTGGTTGCTTTGTGCTTCATTGTAGAGGTTATGTTCTTTATGTTATCAATACACTATAGAATTTTTGGTTTTATGCTATGGTTCAGTGTTAGTGCTATTAGTTATTTCTATTCACATGGCCGCTTTAGTATGTTTGTTTTTATCTTGATCACAATATACTCAATTCTATGATCATGCACCTATATATAAGCAGCCATACACCATATTCTTGGGTCAAAGGCATTATTGTTGTTGCACTATCATTTAAGCGACGTTCACATGTAATTCGGTTCAGTAATGCAGGTCAGTGTTGATGGCTTACTTTGCTGTACAATTTCCAATGATCGTTCTGTGAAGATCTACGATGTTGTTAACTATGATATGATGAACATGATGCGTTTACCCTTCGTCCCTGGCACTGTTGAATGGGTTTACAAGCAAGGAGGTGTCAAAGCTAAGCTTGCTATCAGTGACCGGGATTCCTCTCTTGTCCACATATATGATGCACGTTCTGGTTCAAACGAGTCAATCATTTCAAGAGAGGTCCATTGCCAATTTGCTTACAATTTTAAACATTATTAAAAGAAGTGTAGTATCCTCAATTATATCTCTAAATCATGTATTTTTATCCTTTTCCAGATTCACATGGGTCCTGTAAAATTTATGAAGTACAATCACATATATGATGTTGTGATATCAGCTGATGCCAAAGGGGTTTTGGAGTATTGGTCCCCTGCCACACTCCAGTTTCCAGAAAATTGGTATGTGTTAAACAGTACCTGAACATAGTCATTTTCCTTTTATTCCACACTTCATCTTTATAGAGCGTAATAAAAAATTTCAGCTAATAGGTTATCTAGGATGAGATATTATAACTCTGATGATAATATGCTTGTCTCCATGTTAACTTTTTTAGTAATGTCACTGTATCAGGATGCTGCACTATTAATTTTCTTCTCCTTAAAATTCTTTTCTTAGATAATGTGCATGATGTATTGGTTTTTCAATTACTTATATTGTTACTTAAAGTGTTGCTGTGGCATTACATAATTTCATAATGTTCTTCTTCCAAATCTCAAACTCTTCCTCTCTTTTCTGTTTCAATTTGTCTTGAGATCTCTGTATGTTCATGTTCCTTCATCTTTTCAATCTTTCCATTTTGGATGCAAAAATTGTTCAGATACAACTGTCAGATTGTATATCATTAACTTGGCATTATGTTTTGTTCTGAAATTGGTGTTATGCTTGTCATTCATTTCGGAAGATGGGGTCATTATTTTTTTCATTGTCCTGTACGTAGGGAAAGGGCAATACATATTGATACCAGCTAGAGTGCTTAATACTCATATGTTGGCCATTTTCTTTTCTTTAAACAGTTCTAGAAAGTTCAGGTTACTGACTCATTAGATTTTGGCTTAGGTTAGTACATACCCAATTTGCAGAAGATTGATGAGAACACCTATCATATTTCTCTAAGACTATGCTAAACTACCTCCCTATAGATGTCTAGTTTCTGTCATTTGACCTCGTAAGAGCTTATAAATGGAAAATTTTGAATTAAAAAGATTTAACTCTTAGATATAGTGAATTTTGGCAACTCTATTATTCTTCCCATTTGCTGATTCTTCTTATCTTCAACAGTTGGTTTCTCATTTAGTATCATCTGATTTATTTACTTGGCATTATTGCTAGGTACTAATAGTGCTACCAGGTTCGAAGGTTCAAAGTACGTTTTGGTTCGTGGTGCAGTTATCAGGTCAAGGTATGGTACCTTGAGGGGTAACGGGGTAAGGGCTAGGGAGGCTGGGAGGATGTAGGATTAGTTAGGACACTCGTCTGAGTTATTTGTGTGTTAAACATATGGAGAAAGTACAAAATCACTTGTTATCTGCTTTAAAATAATTAGTTATCTCCTTTAAATTAAACTCCTTGAAGAATTGAGGATAGTTAGAATCGAAGTTGATGGGTCAATGAATAAAGGTATTCTTTTTGAAAATATGGGAAAACTGAATATGGACCGCCAGTTTAAGATATATGGTTTGCGAACCTTCCATGAATTGGGTCCCGTGATCCTTATCACGGTTCAGATGGGGGGTGGGAAAATTCGGTAACACTGGCCAATTATAATAACATGGACATTGAGTAAGTTTTAACTCATACAAGACATGCTAGTGCAACTCATGCAGAAGGTAACACTGGGTAATTATACTAACATGGACATTGAGTACGTTTTTGCTCATACAAGACATGCTAATCATGCAATAATCAATTTCATTTAAATCTTCAGCAACCTTTTCTCTTACCGACGCTGAAGCTTATGGTGTGACATGCCTGTGAAGTTCTTTGAGCTTTATCCCTCCACTGTTCCCCTATTGAACGTAGAAAACTTGAATGATTTCAATTGACTCAATTTTAGACGTGTCTGATTAAAGAACATTCTGTGTTCTTACTTCTGAGATTTATCTGTTCTCCATTTGCCATCCTCACTCTGCTCTTTTGCAGTTGATTTCCCAATTAACTTAATGTTTTTATGAAGTCACTGAAGCAAGTTCATGCAGCAACAAGCCAACAAATAAAGCTCAAATTAGTCCATATTCTGTTGGGATTGTCACATAATCCTTACCTGCTATATTAACAGTTTTTTCTCCCACCCGTCACCCTGTATCTTTTATCACACTGCTTATTGTGCATACCTCAAACATGCCTTTTATGTACTTTGAGCTTGCAAAGTCTGCTTTCACCAAAGGACAGTAATGTCATTGCAGTTAATGGTTCTAAACTTTTGACTGTTGCGGGAGAACCAGTTCTGAATTTTTCAATCTATGCATCATCCCTTCTTTTACTAATGATTATTATGAAACAAACTTAGTTAACATGTCTTCGCGCCCTCAAAATTTCATCTATAAGTTTGTGGATGCCTTGGACACATTCTAACCTAACCTGCTCCACTTGCACTATTCTCGCAAGACAACCATTTTTGGGTAGGCATGTTTATCATGGATTAACTCATTTCTTACTTGATCTGCATCATTTAGGTATCACATGATAAAGTTGGATGTCCAACTTATTTAAAATGTAACCTTACAACATCTTATTTGTAATTGTAGTTTGATTGCAAGATTATTTTTTAATATTGGCTAAGATGAAGATGCCATTTAAGTATACAAATCTTAGAAAATTAGTTAAACATGCCGATGGTATTAAATTCTGATTCATGAAGCCTCAAATTGTGTTCTTGACAGCTATGGAAGACGATGGTATGATGCCACACAAAAGAGACTCGGTTATGTTTGACTCTGTTACTGTTAGTTTGCTTTTTAGGGTGATTACAAAAGAATAGGATAATTAGCCAGCTCGAAGAATATGTTGATTAAATTCATTGGTAAACCCCCTTCTTTATGGTGAGTGGTGACACCTTTGGTGATATGGAGTCATGAATTAGTTCTTAACCTTACTATAAGACCCCCGTTTCAATCAGTTAAAATAATTTCACAAGATTTCTTAGCCTATTAGTGGTTTATGTCTATTCCCAACTTAACAAACTTCTAAAGTGTTTCACGAACAAGCTGAATTAGGTTCCGGGTTGCTACTTATATTGGTAAGTGTTTGTTTTGCAGTTAGTTGTAAAGGAATTAGTGAGCAGGTTTTTTTGATAATTTGAATTGAATGGCCCTTTGGGTTCCATTGTTTCTTATTATTCTAGGAAGGATTAAGATTAAGTATTGTTTTTACACACGTTGAGTTACATTGCGAAATTCTCCATAGATAATATTATTACTTCATTAGAGTTTGTTAATATTTAATTGGTAAGATATATTTTCTCTATAAGTATGTTAAATGCTACGCAAGTATCCATTTGAGAGGCCTAGTTCTTATTTTAATTCCCCTCTACTGGTTAATCATGATATGAAAACAGTTTCAGTAACCCTCTGATGCCTCACTTATGCACTCCTTTGCTGCATGCAGTGTGAAATTCAAGCTGAAAACTGATACAAATCTTTTTGAGATTGCCAAGTGCAAGTCAACGGTCGCTGCAATTGAGGTACTGCCGGAATTCTATTGTATATTAATTTGCACTTCCTTTAGGCCCAGTGTTCTGTTTGGTAACCTCAATTTGTTGAGCTTCGGTATTGCTAGTTCTTTGTGGGAGCTATACAATGTTAAATGATCCACCAAGTAATGATTCTGTTAGCATAAATTTGGATGAGCTGCAGATGGTCCCATATGTTCTCTTCTATTTTGACTTTCCTTATATGAAAATGTTATCTGGCTTACAGTTTAAACCACACGATTAACTTTTAAAATATTTATATTTACCTCATTTATTTTGTCTACCAAGTTAATCATTTTTCCTTTGGAGGCCTTTCCATGTGGCTAAAAGGCCCGCATACTGGGAGTGTTATTTGTTAAGATTGCTTGATACGTTGTTGGACTGAAATTTACAGGTTTAGGCTTGTGGTCTAGATGAAGTGGCTGCTTGATATGCACTGTTGGCCCACAACCCATCACCTCAAGCTTTTGGATGAAATGCTTATTTATTTGACAAAAGCCATCCTACCATGAGAGACATGAAGCATTAGTCGGGTTTTATTCAATATTCAATAAAGATTTCGAAATGTACATTGCCGTAAAGTTTATAAAAATAACATCACAGTGTAGCTTACACTGTGGGACAACTTACACTTGAGCTGAGTGTGTTGGGGGAATTGGAACATTTTTTTTGGGGGTGTATAGGTTGATATGTTCTTGATGAAAGAAAGAACCATCAATGACAACTTTACTCAATTTTATTATATTTCACTTTGTGCAAGTCCTGGTTAAATGCTACAATCCAAAATTTACAAAAAAAAGGTTTTTTGTTTGTCAGTTCGCCTGTAGAACATCTGTTATTGATCTGTTATTATCTGACTTGGTTTCAATTAATATGTATCTCTTCTAGGTGAGTGCAGATGGCAGTCAATTTGCTATAACATCTCCTGATCGCAGGATCCGAGTGTTCTGGTTCAAAACGGGTAAACTAAGAAGGATATATGATGAATCTCTTGAGGTAAAACAGTTTGCACAGCAAGTTTGTTGCCCCTATAAATCTCCAGCAATTTTCATATTCTCATATCTGTTGTAGGTAGCCCAAGATCTGCAAAGAAGTGATGCTCCTCTGTACCGGCTAGATGCAATTGATTTTGGCAGAAGGATGGCTGTTGAGAAGGAGATAGAGAAAACAGAAAATGTTCCACAACCAAATGCTGTATTTGATGAAAGCTGTAACTTTATCATCTATGCAACTCTCTTGGGTATAAAAGTAAGTTATCCTCTTATTAAAGTTGGATATACTCATATCTGTTGACCGCTATCTAATCCAAATTATGTTTCATTATATTAATACTTTTCTTTGATATCCTCATCTTTCTTCCGCTCAAATGTAAAACCTCTCTTATTGTAAGTGTATCCTTTTTTCTTCTTCTTCTTTCGTTCTTATCCTGCATATCTGACTACTCTTAGTTCAGTCTAGGTGATCTTCTCTTTCATTCCTCTTTTATTCTTTTCATCTTTTATATTCAAGGTTCTTCAATCTCATTATTTATTGATCCATGGAACTGTAGAAGTAATGAATATTGATCTTTCTTTGTTGCGGATAGTGTTCTGCTTTCCTTTTGTATCATAAGCAACCTTCTGCAGCTTTGCTCTTATAAAGCACATCCACAGCCACTATAATATTTGTAATAACCTTTCCAATAAATAGTTCAAAAAGTTCTTGTTTTGCTCATACGATAATTATTGCCAGTAGATTCAAGTTTGTACTTTGTACTCTGGGTCTCCCTCTTAACCTTCAAATGTAGCCTTCCTAAGTCTCAAATCCAGGTTCATCTATTTAATCTTTACCCACTGTATTCTTTTCTTTCTATATATATGAAAGCCTTTTCAATCTCATTATGTAATCAAGTGAATTGTAAAGCAATGAATATTGATATTCCTTTTAAGGCGTTTTATGTTCTGCTTTCCTTTTGTATTACAGACCCCCCCCCCCCCCCCCCCCCCCCCCCCCCCCCCCCCCCCTCCCCCCTAATGCATATCTGTAGCTACTAATAATCTTTCCAAAAACAAGTTTTAAAGTTCCATTTTGCTCATAGCATAATTAATTGCTTTGAAAATTTACTGATCGAGTTTACTGTCAAATTTATATGCTCATGGAAATGAACTTGCAATTGACAATTTTTATTCACTTGAAGTGCAAGCATCAAATGTTGCCTCTTTCTCATTCTTATGCCCGGATAGTAGATAGTTATACTCAGTTCAAGTTCAATTACAGTTACTTTCCTTTGACCAAATTGTAGACTTCCACATCTTTGTATTGCTGGTTTAAGCAAAACTTTTTGAGTAGCCAATTATGAAGTTAAAGCAGATGAGACCTTTATTAATACATGCTCAGAATTCTTGTTGTTTCTGGTGATTTATTGTATTAAGCACATGCATTGTCTGCATTCCATTTATTTAGTTATCAAGACTTGGTATAATTCCCTTCTTCATTTAGCTGTTCTATTAATCAATTGATCTTTTTATGTTTACCATGACAATATGTGTGAACCTTCTTCATAGAAGCTAGCTGCTCTGTTCTTCCCGTTATCTGGGTGGAAATGGTCACAGATATATTTACATTTTCTTTTGCATACTTCTTTCAGTTTGTAAATTTGCATACAAATAAGGTAGCTCGGATTCTTGGAAAGGTAGAGAACAATGATAGATTTCTAAGAATTGCTATATACCAAGGCGAACGGAGCAGCAAAAAGATTAGAAAGATTCATACAGCTGCATCAAACGTCAACGAGAGCAAAGATCCTCTGACAGATCCTACTATTCTTTGTTGTGCCTTTAAGAAGCATCGGATTTATTTATTTAGGTATTTATAAAAGTCTTAAGTATGATTTCTTTATTTTCTTTGTACAATAATTTCATCGATATTGGTTTTAATTAGTCAATTGTAAATTTGCATGATTTTGTAATGCAAATGCCTAAAGTTTAGTCAATTAATCATTAAAGCCTTCATTATCATCACCATCATCATCTAAGCCTTTTTCCCATCAAACATGTACGAGATGGAGCACAAATGCCATTGAAGATACTGTAAATTTTCACACCCTTGCCTGACATCAACCTTCTCATATTAATGCCAAATTCACGGTGGAATAAATTATGGCCAGTAGAGGCACATGCCACGATTCTAAATGAGTTACTTGGTCAATTTTAACTTCTCCTATTGTGTTGCAGTAAAGCTCCTAAAAGGTGGAGAATGATAATTGAATCTAAACATTATAGTACACGATAGTTGATTGGAATTGTAGCCAGATAAGCTTTAAAAAATCTAATAGTAGATTGAGTATTCGGGATAGAACTAAGGTTTGCAGGATCTAGAATTTTATGCAATATGGTGCTGAGGTAATTCCCATATCATTTGCCTTGAATATGAGGCTAATTTTTAAATATGGAAAATGAAATAATGAGGAAGTAAGAAATGCTTCATTGAAATAATGGATCACCTGTCCATTGATATGGGCACATCTTCTTCGTTGTGCCAGAGATCATTAAGATAATTATATCATCTTGCATACATTCTGAGTTCTCACCTTGTTTGCTACCTTTCTTAAACAGCCGCAGAGAACCTGAGGAACCAGAAGATGCTACAAAGGGCAGGGATGTATTTAACGAAAAGCCGCCTGCGGAAGAGCTCTTAGCAGTCTCGGACGTTGGAAAAGCTGTGACAACATCTCTTCCTGACAGTGTGGTGAGTTTGTGTGTATAGACTTTAGGTAGCAAGATTCTTTGTTTTGAGGGCATAAATGGCTTAATATTCTCACATTGTCTATCATTGATTTTGCTATCCACCTTTTTTATGTACACACATAAACCTGCAATAGAGCTCTGATCTCCTTATAAGGTGGGAAAGCCCAAGGCTCTCTTGCATGCTGGAGACATCCTATGACCGATCATTCATTTTGTTAGAGATACCTAAATTAGTCAAAGAGTGCGGAATATATATTTTGAAATCTGTTTGCCCTTGCAACTAAAAAGTTAAGAAATTGTACACTTGAAATATCTTTATTTTTTTATAATGACCTGATGCAAGGGCAAACAGAGTTCAAATACTTGATCTCACATGAGTAGTCTATGTTCGGTTCTGATCGTTTATACTTTGTCCATGACGAGCACTCTAACTTAGGGAGAACTCCCCATATATATAGGGTGGTGTTCAAAAGTGCACTGCACTCACAAAAGTTTGTGAGCCTCACATCTGGCCGCTGGACGGTTAATTTAAGATGAACACTTTGCTTGATGTGAGCTATCAGATGGTCCATATCTGAGGTGCTCACATCACTTTTCTGAGCACAGTGTTCACATAACTCTTGTGAGCACAGAGCTCCCTTGATGAGAGAGAGAGAGAGAACTCAAAATTCATATCTCAGCCATTCAAAATGAAAATTCACACTGTTAGATGTGATATCCATCTTAAGAAGTATGGGTGTGAAAATTTTCAAAAGAAATTGTTAAAGAGTTTTAACCCTTATCATGCAACAAAAAATCGATGTTTTATGAAGGTTCTAAATTTACTCCATTTTAAACTCGTCAAATTCATTCGAAATTTTGTACTCGTAATGATTTAGATCATATCCAACAGCAGATTTTCATTTGGGAGGGATGAGATTATTTTTGAGTTGTCACCCTAACTAAGTTAGCTAGGGTGACAAATTAGCCCCCTAATTCTCGTTATATATATATATATATACTAGGTTTGCCCGTTGACACGTGACTACGGCACGTCTTCGGAACGGTACACCTTGTTTGATCATATAAAATAGTTTTGAAAGTCCAGTAAATCAATTAAAGTAGCAAACATATTATATGAGAAACTTTTGGCGATCCAGCAAAAAACATATTATATAACTTTTTCGATTTTTTTGAATTATTTTGAAGTTTTTAATTTTTTAATTTTTTAATTTTTAATTTTCTTAATTTTTTGAATAGAAGGGGGAGGGAGAGGGAGAGAGAGAGAGAGAGAGAGAGAGAGAGAGAGAGAGAGAGAGAGAATAATTAAATAAATATATGAGTTGTTTTGGGTGGGGGTTTTGAATTTGAGTTTTGGGGGGAAACTTTTGGGGGGAAAATATGTTTTGTGAGGTTAGATCTGGGCCTTTGATTTTTTAGGGGATTGAAGGAGAGCCACTTGATAGCTTTCTTTGTGTTTTATTATATATATATATATATATATATATAAACCATGCATTTTAACTACATTTTAACATTTGAATTTTCATAAAGTGAACAAAATACAACATAAGAAATCCGGGATTCATGAATTGCTAAATATAAGTTTCTAAACACATTGATTTTTCAGTTATTATTCTTTTATCATAAATCGGATGCATTAGTTGGATAACCTAGTTTAAAATATGTGAAGACTTTATTAACTTTGTGGGAATGGTCATTTGTTAACTAGTTGATATGTTGGTAAGAAATCCCTAGAATGCAGGCGGTATTTGTGGATTTTAAATTTCAACATACAAAGGTACTGTATAATTTGGTTGGGTGAGAGCTTTCATTGGCATAACTATTTTTGTAAAATGCATTTTATGTAGCATATGCATATGCACTTAAAAGATCGTATTTGTATACTACATGCCGTGCAAGGTTAATAGTAAGAAAGATGAGGGAGGGAGGGAGGGAGGGGGGGGGGGGTTGAATAGAAATTAAAAGAGACCGCGGATGTTATGGGCAAAGTTTCAATTCTCACTGTATCCGCGGTTGCCGATGTTGCTATTGCTATTGCTTGCTATACCATTGTGATGGAGAGAGAATGGGCGGAGAAAGGAAAGAAAAAACAGAGACATGTACTGCGAATAACAAATCAGATTTTGTGCAACGCAAATAATCTGACATTACTAGCCTTAACTTTAAAAGTTGGTTGGTCAGACCAGGTTTGAGTTGAACCTAAATAAACCCATAAATGCAAAAGCCATTAAACCTGAAGGATATGGATAGGATTCAATGCATCCAACATATTGCCCTGTCTCTTCCTCCTTTGAATGTATCTACAGATGTCAATTGTGAAATTTCCCAGCTGTGCTTTTTATTATTTCCTTTTCTCTTTCCCTTTCCCTCATTCCTTTTTCTTCCATATTCCTTTTGTGCCCTTCTTTCCATTATCTTTTATCTCATGTTTCTCTTCAATGATTGCCATAGATAATTTAGTCTGCAGAACCATGAGGAATGGCCTCGTTAATGGCTGACATTGAATGTGTGCCTTTTTCTTCCTCGCTCTTCTTGTGCCCTTTCTCTTCTTGTTAGTTTTTCCCTCATGTTTCATGTTGATGGCTGTCATTTCTTATTGAGTCTGCATGACCAAAAGGCATGGTCTTGTTAATTTCTTTCATTACTTGTGTGTGTGTGCAGGAGTATGCTCACAGGATATACATATGGAGATATGTAGGATGAAATGAAATAGTTTCTAAATCCTTGGAAGGATTAAACCATTTTATGATCATGATAAGAATTTGATTTAAATATTTCAGTAAATGCAATAGTTATACGTATCGTTGTTTTGGCAAACTGGATGTTTTTGTTCAGTCTACTTATGCCACTCAGAAAGACATCTCCTTGACATTGATTACGTGTTATAATTTATATTTGCGTAAATGTTCATGTAATCTTCATTCGGTATGTCTAATAGCATTATGTGTATTTCAGGTGTTGCATACATCGCTTGGTGATGTTCACATGAGATTATACCCAGAAGAGTGTCCAAAGACTGTTGAGAACTTCACTACTCATTGTAGAAATGGTTATTATGACAATCTCATATTTCACCGGGTAATTAAAGGATTCATGATACAGACGGGGGATCCTCTGGGAGATGGTACTGGTGGGCAGTCTATATGGGGAAGAGAATTTGAAGATGAGTTTCACAAAAGGTGCGCTGTTGTTTTCGGTTATAACAATAATGCTACCTTTTTCTGTGATCATGTTATAATTATTTATTCTTGTTGATTGCCATTGTATTGTCTATATGAGTAGGAGCATATATGAAGCAGTTGTTATAATTGTAGGGTCTCTTATTAGTGGTGAAGGTGGTAAAAGTCATACCTGGATTTACTACATTATATCTGTCACGCCCCACTTTTCATTATACGGGAACACAAGTACGTAACTGAGGCCCAGCAAATGATATAAGTACACCAACTCATATTATCCATAAGCTATCCAATACCAGCGATCTCAACAATACAGTAATAATCACAGGAACAAGAATATAATGTAATAACCGGTATTTGAGATACAAGAACTTACAGAATAGCCGAAGAATATACAATGTAATAACAGTACGCCAAGATACTTTAGTATCCCATCATCAGTACCTATATAAACAGTAACTCAAAAGAAAGATGGAGAGTATCCATTAGAGCAAGCTTCGGGCGACCAGTAGTAGCAATCAGTTAAGGAAATAAAGGACTATATAACAATAACAAGAAATTGGAACGATATCAGTGTCAATAAATGATAAACGATAACAAGATTAAAAATCAGTTATCAATGGTTCGATGGTCGATAAATAATAGCCAATGACCAATAATCAATATCAATAAATCAATAGTCAATAATACAGTTATCAGTGACAATGATCGGTAACATGATCAGGTATCAGGAGTCAATATCAGGAATCAGTATTCAAGAATCATTAATCAGTTATCGGTGTCAATGTTCTTATTCTATCAATCTTTTATCAGTCTACCTAATACATGCAATCCTGCGTCCCACCACAGGTTTGGGTGCATACAAACAAGTGAACGTTTAGACTCTAGTGGTGAATTATACAGGGTCATGTACTTGGGTCTTCTCATGATTATAAAACTTGGTCGGTAAACATGGTCGATAACTTGGTCGGTAAACATGTAACACGGGAAACATGGGTCCTTTTCCGAGTACAGTCTCCTATATTGTCCACTTCTAAGTCTTTACCTTATTCCTTGGCTTGTTACACTTTTATAATTAAACATGAACAGTAACATGATAGGTAAATACGGATAGTCACATGATCGGTAACTTGGACATGCAATCAATACGATCAATGAGAACGGTATCAGAACAGGATCAAGGATCTGTCAAGGGCCATGCAAGATGTGAAATATACATAGTTTAGTTCATCAAACATAGAAAATAACGGTTTATATGCAAAGATATAACAATACAGGTTTTGGACAGCAGCACCTATTGGTACTCAAATTCACTTTTCCGCTGCTACGGGAATGCAAATCCGATTCTGTCAGAGATTCTCGAAAGTAGGCTCTCTGCCGGTTCTAGTGCATATACACACGATATATTAGTCACAGAAGCTAGATCGATCGATCAATTCTTTACGGGTTTCGTGCACAGTCTCAGTTCTGAAAATTATAACAGGCTAGTATTAAAATAGTGATAACTTTCAATCTATAAATCGGATTGAGAATTCGTAAGATGTTCCGGATTCAAGACTCGGTGCACTACAATTTCTATGTACAAGGTTTTAAGTTTCGATGTCAGGAATTTGGTCGAAACCTCAGTGCAAATTCGGGCAAACGACAGGGCAGCATATTTGAATGTTGAATAACACGATAAATTTATTGTTCAAGTTTTTAAATCAATGACAATGGCACAATAAGATGACTATGAATCAATAACATGGTACGATAAACAACAACGAATCAATAATGGAATTCAACTAGATGCAATATTCAATTCGATTACTACTTGCCGGATTTCAAAGAGTGTTTTCTTGAACTAGAACAATAAAAATTAGTTCAAGAGACGCTTGCCTTTTAGATGACTACGACTGTGAAAGAATTAACGGGATGAGAGTCCCAACGACAACATGTGCAAATTACGTGCACAGTAACAACAAGAACACCATAGCACAACAGCAATAGGTCGGCAGCACAACAAGGGACACGGCAACAACAGTGATCAGCGACACGTGCAAACAGCAAGAACGCAGCAACGACAGCAAATGGCAACAGCAAGTGGCAAGAAAGCAACAACACGTGCACACCGCAACATGTGCAACGCACGTAACAACAAGAACAACCAACAGCACATGCAGCAGGAACAACACCAGCACCAAGAACGGCAGCGAGCACAGCAAGGAGGTTGAGACTGCGGTCGGTGCTCGAGGGTGACGGCAGAGGCAGGGCTGGCGTGGGTTCGGAGTAGTCGTCGGTGGGGCAGAGAAGCTCGGAGGTGCAGGGTGAGCGACTGCGGTGGTCGAGTGCTCGGAGGAGAAGGGCTCGGTGGTGGTCTCGTGTGCAAGAGGTGGCTCAAGCGGGGCGGAGCAGCGGTGGGTTGTGATGCTAGATGCGGCATTTCGAAGGTCGAGGATGGAGGTGACGAGGGTCGCAGTGGGGGCAGCGGCGAGGAAGGGAAGCAGTCGAGGGTCGGTGCAGGCGAGGGCGGAGTGCAGCAATGGGTTCTGTGGTGATGGTGATGATGACGGGGGGGGAGAGCGGTGTGAAGCGGAGCGACGGAGGTGAGGTCGATGGTGGTCGAGTTGGTGGTCTCGAGCGATGGTGGATGGGTCGACTGGAGGAAGGAGAGGGCGATAGGCTGCGGGGCTCGAGGGCGGCGCTCAGGGTGAGGGAGACGAGGAATTGGCGAGGTGGTGCGACGGTGGGATGCGAGGCTGCAGTCGAGGTCAAGCGAGGTGACGTGATGTGGTGGTGGTGCTCGCGGTGGGCGGCAATGGCGACTGTGACAGGGTTCTGTTGGGTTTTGGGAAGAAACAGAGGAGAGAGGGAGAGAGAGAAAGACTTGAGTCGGGAAGAGAGAGATGGGGGGGGGGGGGGTTAATAAATTAATATTATAGATTAATTAATAGGGTAGTGGAACTAGTAGATAATTGGGGGGGGGGGGGAATGGAGAGGTATGGGGATGTGGAGGTGATTTGCTGTTATATGAGAGAGGGAGAACGTGAGACGAGTTTGTGAAGAGATCTGGGGTGATTTTGAACTGATGGTTTTACTTTGGGTAGGGAGTTATGGGCTTGGGTTTTGGGTAGAATAGGATTTGAGTTTTATATTGGGCTTCTTCATAAAATAATCAAATTAATTTACAGGATGGGCTAAAATTGGGCTTTTAGAAAAATAATAAAATCAAACTGGTTTGGGCTTCCAATATAATGAAGAAATAAACAATTATAGGGTGGGCTTGGATTAATATACTTGAGCTTTAGGTTTGGGCTTCACAAAATAAAATAAATAATTATAGAAGGGGTAAAAGATTGATCTTCAATCAATAATAAGATAATAAAATAATATGGACTAGGGATTAAATATGGTTTACCAAATAAATAATTTAGACAAATTATAGAATGGACCAGGGTTGGGCTTAAGTTCAAAATTAATAAATCAAATAATATTTTATAGAATAGTTTCAAATTAATTAAAATAATCAAATAATTATGAATAATTAAAATAAGAAAAGAATAGAATTTCTACAATTAAAGTATATAATCGTTTGAAAATAACTACAAATACAATTGATGTTTAGAATTGACTTTAATAGAAAGTCCAAGATAAATAAAAACGAATTTGAGAGCGGAAAAAAGTTTATAAGGAATTGAAATACAAAAATACGCAAAAAATACGTATAGATGGAAACGGGGGTTACAATATCTACTGACCCCATGGATAGAAATTTGTTGATGAAATCAGTCTTATAGTTTACTACCAAAAATTTGATGGTAGAAAGCTAGTTTCATATTTCTGTAGGCAGTCAGTAATTACATTCCTAGCTTGTGGTGCTGTAACTCATTATTTCCTCCATCAAATCTCATTAACTCCTCCGGCCTGAACCACAAATTGTAGCATTTAAAGGTCAAGGAATAGTGTTAACTGGAATATAAGAAACTAACCATTTCGAATGCTATTATTATAAAATATTATAAGAATTCCCTTTGGCAGCACTGTGAAAATCAACCTCCTGTTTCTCCTTCCCAAGGATAGTAGATTGCTACTTCCTACCAAATTTAAATGCTATAAATTTGGTTTTTACATTAGTTATAAAATGCTTAGATTGAATTGCATTGACTTCTTTCTTTTTTTTTTTTTTCTTTAGTAATATGATAGACTATAGTCGAGTAAGTGATAATATTCGGTTTGGAAACAAATACGAGTCTGACACAAATTCTGTTGCCTTGCTTCTTGTAATGTCATTGGCCTTTCTATTTAGTCTTTAGAACTCTTTGTCTATTAGGTGGATCTTGTCCTGTTCACTTGTCCTCATCTTAAATTGTTAATCTTTTGCGCCTTGTTTTAAAAAGTAAAGATGGGAGTGCTGCGGCTAGTGATCTAGTGACCACTGAAAGCAAATGTACATAATAAGCTGAAATATAAGATTATGTGTAATGAAATAACATTAAGAGATGGTCTTAGTTTCTTCAAAAACGTTTAAAAGCTAATCCTAGTTCACATCAAATGGTGGGCGTTAGATATGGAAATTCGAATGATTTTGAGTTTTCTTTCCTATGCTTCTTCTATAAAGTGGTATGTGACAGTAAGGACGCAAGGACCCAAACGGAAAATAAAATTATGTTCATTAAAAAGTATTATCTTATCAATTGATTGATATGTTCGTAGATTTGTTGATGGGCAACTCATAGTATAGTTTTTTTTGCGTGTCTGCAGCTTAAGGCATGATAGACCTTTTACACTATCAATGGCAAATGCTGGACCAAATACCAATGGTTCTCAGTTTTTTATCACTACAGTGGCTACTCCATGGCTAGATAATAAGCATACTGTTTTCGGCAGAGTTGCGAAGGGCATGGATGTGGTTCAGGTAGTAACTACTTTTCCAATATTCGATTTGAACTGATATATATTTAACCCTGTCAACTGATATGTCCATTCTGGTGTTATTTGATCAGGCAATTGAAAAGGTCAAGACAGATAAGAACGACAAGCCTTATCAGGATGTAAAAATCTTAAATGTCACGGTTCCGAAATCGTAGATATGCAGGCTTAACAATGGTTATCTGGTGGTGTGCTTTTCACAGTTTTGGCCCATGATATTTGCAGAAAGAGCGGCTGATGCGCACAAATTGTGCAGCCATCTCATTCCTGATAGCATCTTTCGAACTATTTTTTTTTTGACTGGGTAATTAATATGTACTGCATCAGCTCTAGGTTTATAGTGCTGTTTGATCAATCTTTCCTTCCTGTATTGGGTGCTTACTGAAGAGGTTTCACCACTAGGGCATATGTTGAAAAGTGATTCTGTTTAATTGTATAATAATACTTATGCTGCAGATAACAGAAAAAATCTTAGCCTTAATACTGTTCATTTAATGCTAAATATAATGATACTGGAATTTTCTGGCTGATATGCTGTATTTTTGCTCGAGTTATTTTTAGTATGTTGTACCAGTATTGTCTGGGTCTCATGCAATTTCCTGAATACCTTCTGCAAAGTTCAGTGTTGCTTGGCTTTGGCAATTCTTATTGTTATTGATTATTGTGGTGTGAACCTTCATGTATCTCAGTGATGTTAATCAGTTTGTATTCTGATTAATCGTTTACTGCTAGGTTCTTTGGCCATTTTTTATAGAAGCAGTTTCTTTCATAAATTGAAGTGCCTCGGAAAACGAAGTTACCTGTTTTGTTGTTGAAGTTGAAATTTCAACAATTAATCAGGGATTACTGGGTTGATGAGACTCCTAAAACTGCTGGAATTGGATTTGAAATTGTGATTACAGTAGTTATAATCCTAATCGAAGTCTCGTACGAGTGACGCTTATAATATATTTTAATCTTTAAGCCTTTACGTGTGGGTGTGGTGGCAAGTGTCCCATAGTCTGCTTGTAAGTCTCTTTGCAAGCGAGCAAGGCGCATATCTGGGAACTAACTTTTTTTGTGCAGGGCTATTTCTTTGTTCCAAAAAAGAAGATAAAAAATTCCTTTAATAAGAAAATGGACTTTATAATTATTATTATTAATATTTTTTATAGAGTTGGGGATACAATCTTTATTTGATGTGCCTCTCGTCATGGATTTTCGAAAGTCCAAACTCCAGAGTGCAAAAACCAATAACAATGAGTATCTGCTTCAAAGCACCAGCAGGATCAGCACTCTCTCAAATTACCATTCACTACACCTTTTCTCATTTCAAATTCAACCTCCCCTTCAATTCCACCATATCCCTGCTCCAACTAAATCCATCTCATCGCATGTGTGATCACCACTACCATTCATGGCGGTGGCAGCAACTTCGTCTTCTTCTTCTTCTTCCACCACTCAATCGGCATCCGATCAGAAACCCTTCTCCGTCCTCTTTGTTTGCCTCGGTTTACTAGCTCCTTATTAATCAATTTCCTGCTAATTTTTTCAATGCCTTTGTTGCTGCTATTTTCTGTGTCGGAGAAAACAGATATTGTGAGTTCTTTTTATGGAAAACAATAAAAGATCTAATTTTCACTTTTCACCTGCGTTGATCGCTGTAAACTGTTATTAACTTTGAAATCAGACTGTCTTGGACGATCAGATCAGATCTGAACGGTTGTGATCGCTTTGATTGACCTGCCAAACAGCCTGAAACACCGGGGTTGGCCCCGACGACAAACCCTTCAAAGCCAAAGTCAAAAAATTCAGAACGAAAATTGTGATTTACCTTATTTCTAAATAGATCATGGGGGTATTTATAGTCGTTAGGGGACCAGTTTTAAGATATTTGGATTTATCTCCACTTCTGGGTGTTTTGATAAGGTTGGTTATCATCTTCTTCATGAAGTGATAGAGTCAGTGACTTTTCTCTGGATAAAGAGATAGAGCTGAATGACTTTATTCTCAAAGAAGAGATAGAAGTTGTTACTTTCTCGGAATATAGAATTTAAGAAGATAATTTTGGATAAACCTATACTCCACCTTTTCCCTCCACACACACACGCAAACGCACTTTGGATGAACTTAAGGGGCGTTTAGTACGCGGTAATGTATAAGGAAATCTAGGATTATCCTCTTGATTACCTGGTTTGGTAAGACATAGGTATAATTTTGTAAATAATCTTAAATTTCCAGGGTTATCAAAATAATTAGTTTGGAATGATAAACATTCTCCTTGAAAATGGTGGGATTTGTAGATTCCTCTACATAAAAAATGAGTGAGATTATTGCATACCCAAAACACCCTCCAGATTTCTGGCTTATCATATAACTCTCTCCCCCGTCACAGGATATAACTCGAAGACATACCTAACGAAAATTTTGTGTCAATTCAGTTTATGACCATATGTACAAGTTTCAGAACACAAAAATAGAAGTAGGAACTAGTTTAGGAATTGAAATGGCTCAGATTATGAATCCAAGCATTACTACACGCTTTCAGGTCTCGCGTTCAATTTGCTCTGGTCAGAACAAGACACTTCACCTTCTTTTTATTTCTCTTTCAGGTTCTCGAAATAGTAAGCAAGCTCTTATATTCTTTTATGTTATTTTTTATTTAAAACTTGTTGAAATATGTAGAGTTGAAATTTGCTTCTATGAACTTTATTGTTTCACTAGGTTTGCCCGTTGACACGTGCCTACGGCACTTCTTCGGAACGGTGCACCTGATCATATAAAATAGTTTTGGAGGTCCAGCAAATTAACTGAAGTAGCAAACATATTATATGAGAAGTTTTTGGGAGTCCAGCAAAAAACAGATTATATGATTTTTTTTGAATTATTTTTAAAGTTTTTAAATTTTTAGTTTTTTTAGTTTTTTTCAATTTTTTCAATTTTAATTTTCTTAATTTTTTGAATAGAAGAGTGAGGGAAAGAGAGAGAAAAGAAAAATTAAATAAATATAGGAGTTGTTTTGGGTGGGGGATTTGAATTTGAGTTTTGGGGAAAAACTTTTGGGGGAAAAATATGTTTTGTGAGGTTAAATTTGGGCCTTTGATTTTTGGGGGATTGAAGGAGAGCCACTTGATAGCTTTCTTTGTGTTTTATTATATAGATTTGTATATATTTAAGTACCTATGTCTCGTGTTAATAAATACATTTCATTTTTCCTTTTTGTTATGTTCTTCATCTAACTGGTTGAAATATATCTGAATCATAGTGTAATTTTTTTAGTAATCTATTTGTTTATTTACTAAAGTTTTATAAGATATATATCGGTATTGTTTTTGCACATGCATGCATATACATCAATTACTAAGTTAGATAACTTTTATATTTATTTATTTTTAAATAAAGCCAAAAGGGTATTTTCGATAATGTCTACTATAGAGATGGATTGATGGGAATGAATTGTTCTATACCAAATACGGTAATAACGTATTCTCAGGCATGTAATGTCGTATACCAAACACAGTATTGCAACATTCTCGGGAATCTTTATTCCCACCCTCATATTCCTGGGAATCCACTAATTCCTGGGAATTCTCCAATCCACATACCAAATGCCCCCTAAACTATGGCATATGGCAACCTAGTGTAATAAGTGATGCTTCTTCTTTCTGTGTGGGAGCAACAAGATACTGAGCTCTTGGAGATGATGGAAAGCTTAGATCTACAGCGTTGATCAGATCCTTATGTGGGGCTAGTATTTGAGCATATTTATGGATGTTGTGGTGGGTGTGCTGACTGCTAGCCGCTAGAAACCTGCAAAGATAGCCTAAAGCACCGGGAGTTATCCCAGCGACAAACACTCCGATGATATAGTCAAGTGAAAACTGAGTTTTGTGGGCAAAATGTTGATTGCCTTTTACCAGTGGAGGTGGATGGCTATTTATAGGCCTGTCACAGGGGATTGACCAGATCAGTTAGCTGATTTTGTAGGACCCACTTAATTAGTGACCCCCTACCCCCCACCTCCCAATTAGCTACTGAGATCCCCTTTTTTTTGGGGGGGGGGGGGGGGGGGGGGGGTGGATTGACTGTCGTTACTGACAACCAATCTTCCCCAGGTTAGGCTATCAATTAGTCCATCTTTGGTGGGCTAGATTGAGGTGGTGGGCCTAGATGCGGCCCACTTGCTTTGTCATGGCATAATCATGTCTTAATCTTAACATAGTGCTTTGCGATCCGTGCTTGAATCATATGATTGTCAATATTTGCGATTTTGACCCTCTATCATAAGCCCCCACTCCTGGAGGCTATATTTAGTAGCCTTTGAGGAGTAGATAGTATGTCATGAACTTCTGGGGTCGAGAAATCCCTTGTTTTTAGACCGTGTGGAGGTCGGAAAGACACACATGGGTCCATCTCTCCCTTCTTTCCCCCTCCTTATTATTTTAGAGGGGCTTGGATGACAATCTAAGGGCCGAGACGGGTTCAGCAATCCGAAGCAGTAGTAGGCCAGGCAATCTAAAGCAGTAGTGGGCTTGGCAATCTAAAGCAGTAGTGGGCTTGGCAATCCGAAGCCGAGATGTGGGTTCGACAATTTGAAGCAATAGGAGGTTCACAATCCGAAGCCGAAATGACGCTCGCATTTCACTCCATTTTGAGAGGGCCTCAAATGACAATCTGAGGGATAAGGCAGTAGGAGAATCCAAGCCTATTTTGAAGTTGGCACTTTGCACCATTTTGAGAGGGCCTCGGATGACCATCCGAGGGAAGAAGCAGTATGAGGATCCGAGCCTCTTTGAAGTTGGCATTTTTGGGAATGCCTCGGATGACAATCTGATGGATGAGGTAGGAGGATCCGAGACTCTTTTGAAGTTGGCATTTTGCACCATATGGAGATGCCTCGAATGATAATATGAGGGATGAGGCTGTTGGAGGATCTAAGCCTCTTTTAAAGTTGGCATTTCATGCTATATAGGAATGCTTGGGATGACAATCTGATGGACGAAGCTATAGGAGGATTTGTGCCTCTTTTGAAGTTGGCATTTCGAGCCATATGGGAATGACTTGCATGAAAATCCGAGAGACGAGGCAGTTGGAGGATCCGAGCATGTTTTGAAGTGCCAGCTTAATTTGGGAGCAGTCCACAATGTGAATCATACCTCTCACCTTGCTCGCTTGGCAAGTAGATGGTGAGATTTCGGCCCAAGTGCGTGGACTCCACACAAGTTGTACCTTCGTTTATCCAAGTGAGAGGAGTGACTAAACTCATGACTTGGCGCCAATGAGTCTTTGGTGTAGCTAGGTAAGAGGGTAGGACACCCAACTCATCGTATGTTTTTGAATTTTTGTACACAGATATTGCGAAAGAAAATACCAGTATGTTGTACAAGAGATTAAAGAGTTGTGGGAGCAGGTTTAATGGCTAGTTGGTCTCTGAACTTGCTTGCTTGCAAGTTGCTAAAGCGTCTCTGAACCACGAGTATGGACTCCAAACTCGTTATTTGAATTAATGAGTTGTGGGAGCAAATCTAGCTGGACTCTGAACCCACGTTTGAGAGTTCATGAGTTATGGGAGAAGCTCCAGCTGAACTTCAAACCCACATTTGAGTTAATGAGTTGTTGGTGTAGTCTTAGAAGAGGAGCTAAGAACCTAACTCATTGCATGGGGTTGTCACGCCCCGCTTCCTAGAAGAGAATATGGAATACAGATACGTGACTAAGCCCAGCGAATGATTTTCATCATCCATAAGCTGTTCAAGAATTTTTACAATATTTCACAAGAATAATCAAAATCAGAAGCAAACAATGTAGGAAAGGAGAAACAACAAGAGAATCCTAGGACCTATGGATTATGAGCCCACACGCTTCCGCTACGCCTCTCTGATCGGAGAGACTCTGCAAATGGCATCCAGCGATGCCGACCGAAGAACCAAACAGGAAGGAAAGAATGGATAACACCAAAATCAAAGGGATATGGGTACGAAAAGAATGAATTAATACCCAAGAAGAAATAAATCAAAGAGAACAACTGAAAAAGACGGAAGAATCAAGGAATCAAGGGATTGAATAAGAATGGATCAAAATGAATGGAACACGACTTGTATCCAGATCAATGTTGATTATGATTCATTTATGCATGCATGGTTGGTGAAATATTGAGTCGATCCCAGTTCGAGCCAAGCTTGTCTAATATATCCGTCAACCTAATACATTAGCCAAACCTGGTGCTCTCACACCACCAAAAACCTTGTCACGCCCCGCTTCCCAAAAGAGAATACAGAATACGAATACGTGACTAAGCCCAGCGAATAATTTTCATCATCCATAAGCTGTTCAAGAATCTTTATAACAGTTTACGAGAATAATCAAAGTCGGAAGTAAAAGAATCAACCAAGTATGCACATATGAACCAAAATACCAACAAGAATACTTAAAACCAAAATATTATAATCTCAAATAATCCAGATCTGAATAAGTCAACTGTCCTGGGTCACATTGTCCAAATACAAATAAATTCAAGTATCAAAATATAATTGTTCAAAGCAAGCAACAAGAAATAATAATAGCAAAATCCAGCACTAATATCTCATATCACTAACACCATCTGGTAACTGTTCTCCAAAATCTGTAATTTAATAATTGCAGAAATAGGAAAAAGAAAACAAACTCCCGTCAATGCAAGTTACGGGCCGCTTGTAATGCAGGATACAAGTACATGGGAAAACTAAACAAATAGCATGGAATATGCATGATATCAAGTATAACAACTAGCATGGTAAGGTGAACAAGTACAAGTAGCATGTATCAAGTGTCGATTGAACAAGTATCATGCAAACAAGTAACAAGTATCAAGTATCATGTGAACATGTAGCAACTGTCATGCATCAAGTCTCATGTATCATGTAGTCAAGTATCAAGTAAGCATGTATCATGTTCAAGTGTCATGTATCAAGTCTTGTAGTTATTACTATTTAGGTATTACTTCATGTAGCCCATACTACATGATTGCTACAACAAACAATTCCGCTTTAGATTTTATAGTGGACCATAGAGGGCAGTGTACTCAGGGACAAGTATCAAGTATCGAGCTCCAAGCTCCAAGTATCATGTATCGCGTGTCAAGTTATGCAAGTGGCAAGTAATCACGTGTCTTGCGTGCAAGTGTCAAGTAATCACGTGTCAAGTATCATGTATCAAGTAATCACGTAGGATCAATGGATCCCCTTCCGAGTACACGTTTCTGAATTATCCACTATTAGATCTTTTTCTTAAACCCCGGCTTGGTCATTTATTACTATTATCAAACAAGCATGTGCGAGTACAAAACATGGCAAGAATAACATGGCGTGATCATGTAACAAGTTCAAGTTGCAAGATAAACATGTATGGGTGAAGGATAACACACAAAAGAATAAAATAACCAAATTTCAAATTCAGGACAGCAAGACCATACTGCAGTAAAACTGAGATTCCCATTACTACAAACATGAAAATCTGAATCCGTCGAAAGGTATAGAAAATAGACTTCCGGCCAAATCCAGCAAACATATATAAGTCATATAGCATTTCACGAAATCAAGTCTCAAAATAGGTTTGAATTTAGAAAATGTATTCAGCCAGAAATCAGAAGATCGTATTCAAGAACAGGAAAATAGCACGAAAACTCATTAATTAAATCCACAAAAAATCTGGGGTATTTCCCTATATGTATAGTAACAGAAAATCAAGTTTCATAATTTTTTAACAAAAATAGAGTAGTCAAGTAAAATCAGAAAACAGCATGATGCAGTAGTTTTGTAAATCTGAAATCACAAACACTGCAGTACGAAAACGAAAATATCTCACAAACCATAAATCGAAACCCAAATTTGTTAAAAGGGTTAGAAAATAGATACAGTAGGCTAACTTTCATATTCAGGAATAATTTAGAAACAGCAAGTAGAAATAAGTCGAAAATCAAGTTCTTTACAGAACAACGAGAAAAATCTGCTAGACTAGTAGTTGTTTGAAAACATAGAACAGATTGTAAAACTCGTCAAATAAATCCATCAAAATTCTGGGTAAACCCCAATCAAGTCAAGAAGTACTGAGAAAAATTTCAGATCAAAATAATAATTTTAACACCACAATAAAAATAGATTACTCTTCAGAATTAATAAAAAACAAAATCTAGAAATCTTTCGACACTACTGTAGTAAAATCGACATAACTTACAAACCAAAAATCGAAACTGAGGTCCGTCAAAAGGGTTGGAAAATAGTCAAAATTCTCTTCAAATCATGTTCACAAAATATTTTCAAATACTGACCTTAATGGGGTCTAAAATACTGATCAAAATTGAAAGCCAGGAAAACTGAAAATACGCATATACAAAAAATCAACTAATTCACATAGAACTCATCCAAAACACAACCAAGCATGCTATAGAGTATACTAGATTTCCAAGCAGCATGATATAGGGTATTTCACAAGTCCACAACAAGTCTACCACAAATAACACAAACGAGCACAAGATAACACATGAACAATACACATATATGCAACAAGATATGGTCAATCCTATGTTATATCATGTCATGTATGTCGTGAGGCAACTATGGTGTAATGCCCCGATTTTTCATTTAATGAAAAAATTATTTATTTTTGCACGTAGTGTGCACGTGCAATATTTTTGGTAAATATTTTCATCATGATGAGTATAGATTTTTAAATATGTGCTTGTAATTATTTTTATAAAGCCTTCTTTCAATTAAACAAAAAGCCTTTTTCTTAAAGCCCAAAATTTAATTCATTTATTTTATTTTAAAATTATTATTTTGGCCCATAAACTAAAGCCCATTAGTTAATTTATTTTTAAATACAATTTGTCATGTAGGATACAATTTAAAGATTATTTTTTTAATGTACAAATTTTTGGAGGCAAATGCTTGCACGTGCATTGCACGTACACGTGCAATGTGCACCATTCTATGCTAGGCCGGTTGGAGCTTTTGGAGGGAAAGGGAAATTTTTGAGTGGGATCATGGTGGAGATGGTTACTCATCATGGGTAGTTAGTGTAACTCCTCCTTAAATCTAAGCCATTTGTTCCTAACTCCTACTTCAATCTTAGCCATCCATTTTCCTAGATTTTTAGTATAAATACCCCCCCCCCCCTTTGGCTAGTATTCTTGTGCAAATTAATTCTTCCAAACCTATAGTTCAATTACATTATCTAGTAGTTAGTAAGTGAGTAAAAGATTGAGTTGTGTGTGGGAGTTGTGCTTGCAACAAGAAGAGGAGGCCAACATCAAGGAGGGAGTGCTCCGGTTGGCTTGTGGAGTGCTCGGAATTTTGCTAGTGTGCGCGCATCTAGGAGGAGGAGCATTTCGTTGCAAGGACATTCGTCTAAGAGGTTGCTAGTTGTATTTTCTCTCCATTTAAGGTGGGTAAATTTTCTATATTTCTAATTAGGAATGCATGTTAGATTGAATTGAATGAATGAAGCATGAAAAATATTAATAATAGTACGCATTTAATTGAAAAAAATGACCTATGGATTGATTGAAATGTTTGGTAAAAGATTAAAAATAGAGAATTAATGTGAAGTTGCTAATAAAGGGATTAGTGGTGTTAATTGTTAAGAAATGTTGAAAAGAAGAAATGTGGTAGTTATAATGTAGAATCCGAATTAATTGTATGAAAAATATGTTTTAATTGTTACAAAAAATTATTTTGTTCATACTGGTATGTAAATTATGTGAGGAAGAATCAATCTGGAATTGTACAGTAATTCTTATAAAAGCAAAATGAAATGAGGACTAGTTGAACATCGAAACGTTTTAATAACTGAGAGAATTGGTTTAAATGAACTTAGAGTTGTACCATTGACAACCCGAGCACATAGCTCAAGTGGTTGGGACGGCTTTAATTGCTACAGTGGTCTGGGATCGCTGGTTCGAATCCCTGTGGAACCATACTTTTACTTCTTTTTAAAAATAATACAAAACAGCGGCCGAGAGCATTTAATGCTCTCAGCGCCTTTCTATACCGCTGGCGCAAGTGGCCTAGTGGCCTGTGCCTTCGGCTGTGTTCCCTGTGGTTTCGGCAGTTTGGAAAAAATATATTTTTTTGAATGTTTTGGTGATCAAAAAATTATGAAAAAATATGATTATTCCTCTAAAAATATATGGGACTTATGAAAAATAATTTGGAAATTATTTACATAGAATAAAATAAGATTTGAGAATAAAATGTATAATTTAGACTTATGGTCATATACTTGTATGGTATAAAAGTTGCACTTTGTAGAAAGGCTTGAAATAACATATTAGAAAAGAAGCGGAATAAAAATAGAAATTATATGTAGTGATGCATTGTGAATTATTCTCATTTGAGAATAGTGTGAAATTTATGGTATGTGAATATTCATTTAGTGATGTGATTTCAATGTGAAATTGATATTTGATGAAGTATGAAATTCCATGTGTGATTATGGACTATCGAACGATTTAGAAATCATGATTGGAAAAGAGAAACATTTTTGAGTATGATAACTCGACATGTGAACTTATGAGTTGGAAATGCTCAATTTTGAAAATTTGAATTGAAATTGAAACCAAAGAGTAGCTAAGTCTCCCCCGGCATTTGGAAAGAAATGAAATTTGAAACGAGAGACCAAGGTTGGTCATGTTTGAATGAATGAATAAGTCCGGTTTAGTGGAGAGGCTAACTCTAGAGCTTTGATTTTTGTTCATGATTCTAATAAAAACTAAGGATTAGTAAATAGTGGAGACGTGATGAAAGTAGGAGAAAAACATGAGTTGAGGGCCTTCAGATTGGCGGCGTGAGAGTATTTCACAGGCTGTCTTCACGATGCATCGTGACATGACGTGGATACTGCTCCAGAGTACCGTCCCGGTGGTGACGCTTGTGGGATGTTTGGTGACTGCAAGAGGATCGTGTGCCATGAAGGAGGCTAAATTTCCACAGGCTGTCTTCACGATGCGTCGTGACATGACGTGGAATTTCCCGCCAGGTTTTCTGTACACGTGCTTGTACTCATAAATCATCTAAGATACTTACTGTAGTTACAGTAGTAGTATTAAGTCATGGCGAGGGATTGAACCCTACAAAGATGAAGAACGATTAAGGGCTTGCCCTCGGACCTATGTAGTATGGGATGCATAGAATCCGAACAAGTGCGTATTAGTGTCATGTAACATAAATAACTGCATTAAGGACTAAGTGCACAATCACAACACAACATCAGTAGTCCCTTTAGTTTGATATGTGACAAGTTTGTGTTTGCTAAATATGGAAAATAAGTTATACTATTTCCGGCATAGAGAGGATGGCCGTGTATAATGTTCGTCGGTTGAATAAACTGACGTACCCACAGTCTTATATGCAGGTAAATGACATGATAAAGATTAAGAGGAACAGATGCTTAAAGATTATACAATTTTGTTATACATTTATTTAATTGTTATAAATTTTACTTCCGCTGTGCAATGTAAAGTGTAATATTTTTATGTAACTCTGATGTAAAGTGAAAAGTTCAAATTTCCTTGTAAAATTGTACTAAATGAAGTGGGAAGATCCTGTAAAACTCTCAAATTCAGTGTACTTGGGATTCGGGGCGTTACAAAGTGGTATCAGAGCCACGCTTCACACTTGTACAAATTTATAAGGACGACACTCTAGAAATGGACATTAGAGTGTGTGTTTGAGTCTAGAGATTTAAATGTAAGTGACTTACATTTGTGTTGCTCTATGACTTATGCTTCTTCCTCTCTATTTCTAAGATGGCCGACCACTTCGACCCTGCTGGAGACGACGACTAGCATATCATCGAGGAAGAGTACCATCCTGGACAAGCAGATTCCGAGGAAGAGTACTACCCACGGCAAGCAGATTCTGACAGAGAAGAATGGCCAGAATCCCGAGAGATCACCCCACCTCCGGATTCATCTGATGACTCTTCTGACGAAGAAGAAGAACCAGTTCCAAATAGTCTTGTGACATCTCTTCAGAGGCAGGTAGAAACACAGCGAGAGAGAGTCAGATTATTGGAGGCTCAGCTAGCAAAGCGCAAGGACGACTTTTCTGTTCTCAGTCATCGTGTCTGGGAACTCAAGAAGAGGAAGAATCTGACCGATGTGCTGAAGGATGAAGTTGATGAACTACGGGAAGAACTTCAAGAAGCGAAGAGGAACCGTAGGAGTTAGACAGTTGTAGCTTCTACTGTTTTCATTCTGATATCAAGAAATATTTTCAATTCGAATGTATAAAGTTTGGAATTTAATGAAATGCAAGTTGATTTAAAATTCATGTCTTATACTTCGAATTTAAGGGATCTTTTGCATCAGAATATGGAATGAAAGCTGTTGTGTTGTCCGATACTGGATCCTCTCATACTTTTGTGTCTCCTAATTTTGCTAAAGTGTTGGGAGTTGAACCGAAGATTTTTCCAGGCAAGATCTTAGCAGTAGCTACTCCATCAGGGGAAACTTTAACTACTGATCGGTACTATGCAGATTGTGAGATCGTGATTGGAGATAGAATCTTCGGGATTGATCTGATCGAGCTGACTATCTTGGGAGTTGATGTTATCATTGGAATTGATTGGATGTCGGTGTACAGTGCAAGCTTCGAGTGTAAGACCAAGACGGTAACAGTGAAGGCTCCAGGTGGACCTGAAGTCACTTTCCAAGGGAAGAAGAAGTGTTCTAAGATGGTGGCAGCTATCCACAACGAAGAGACTCCTGTGGAAGTGCAAGGGATTCCTGTGGTTCGGGACTATCCGACTGTGTTCTTAGATGGTTTTCCCGGGTTACCCCCGCATCGTGATGTAGAGTTCAGCATCACTGTTCAACCGGGAAGTGCATCCATTTCTAAGGCACCATATAGGATGGCTCCAGTGGAACATGATGAGGTGAAACGGCAGATTGAGGAACTGTTGGAGAAAAGCTTTATTCAACCGAGTGCGTCACCTTGGAGAGCACCAGTGCTTTTGGTAAAGAAGAAGGATGGATCGATGAGAATGTGTATAGATCCATTTTTATTCCCGAGGTACGAACCCAACGAACGGATCGAACACGAACCATGAACAAGACCACGACGGACCAAACGCGAATCAACCCACGAACACAATAACGAGCACACGAACACAACGAAAGCAACACACACACACAAAGAGAGAGCGATGGACGGATGGGGACTACACCGAGGTCGGCTATGGTGCAGCGGCGCGGCTGTCAGAGGGGGAACAATACAGGGAACGGGGCTGACGGCAGATGGGCGGTGCACTGCGGGTGGCGTTTGCTGTTGGTTGACTGGCTGTGGTGTCGTCTGGCTGGCACTCGGGAGGAGCACGGACTGCAGTCGAGAGGAGGAGGTGCTGGTGACTGCTGTTGCGTCGGAGGGGAAGCACAGGGAACAGGACAGCTGAGGTGGCTGTTGTGGCGAATACTAGACGGTCGCCAATGGGGTAGGGAGGTGCGCCGGGGATGCAGGGAGCACAGGGGTTATGGTCGGCGCTGTTGTCGACGGAGGGAGAGGAGGAGGAGCACCGAGGAGAGAGAGACATGAGGGGAGCGTTGTTGCGGCGCGACAGGAGGGGGTGGTTGCCGAGGGGGTCGGTAGTCGAGCAGGAGGGCGACACAGCAGGGCTGAGCGGTGAGGAGCGGAATACAGGAGGGCGGCGTGAGCAGAGGGTGAAGCGGCAGGATGAACGAACTAGAGAGGAGAAAGGGAGAGAGACAGGGACGAAGAGTTGGGATAATAAAAGCGGCTAGGGTAGTTAGGTTTAGAAGATGAACAGGAATATATATAGGGTGTGCAGCTTATAGGGTTAGGTTTTCTGTGCACAGGGTAATCGGGTAGGGTAATGGGTTTAGGGGGGGTTTGCTAACGGGTTTTATTTAAATGGGTATTGGGTAGGGTTATAAATGGGTTAGGGTTTAAAAATAATTAGATAGAATATAGGGTAGTTGGGTTAAAAATCCATTAGGATTTTAAAAATTCAGTAAGAAAATAAAATAACAAATAAAAAGATTGTTTATAATGAAAATGTTATTTGCATTACAAAAATAGAATTTATTTAAAATAGATAAAAATACATTTAGCACATAGAAATGGATTTTCAATAACCAGCTAAAATTAATAATAATAATAACAATAATAACAGTAATAATAATAATAAGGGTAATAATAACAAAAATAAGAATTGTATTTCAATATAAAATCATAGAAAATAGTTACAATTAAAATTATTGATTGAAAACAGATTTTAATAGGAGATCCAATAGTAGCACCACTAGGATTTTAATAGGAGATCCAACAGATTTTAATACGAAATCCTGCCAACCTTCTCCGTTAGGATGAAAGATTTTCCACCACCACTTACCTAGGAGCACGAGATTCATATCCCTATGGTCAATAATACCTAGACCTCCATGTATCTTCTTCATGCACGTTTTTTCCCATCTGATGAGGTGATAGCCCCCTCTATCCGGACTTGCACCCTTCTATAAAATCGGCTTTCGAATACGGTCAATTCTCTGGATGAACGATCTTGGCATTTCGAAGAAGGACATGTAATAGGTAGGTAGATTCGAGAGAACTGCATTGATAATCGTAACTCTTCCCCGTAAGGAAAAAGCTTTACCTATCCACCCAGCTAGCCGGTTCTCCACCAGATCAATGATGGGTAACCAATCAGCTTTCTTGAGCTTGCCAGGTATCAGCGGGAGCCCCATGTACTTAATGAGAAAATTCTCGACAGAGCAGTTGAGAATCGTGGCATGTTCCTGTGCCTCCTCTGGGGTTAAGGCAAAGGGAATAAGAGCACTTTTGTGGAAGTTGATCCTGAGGCCAGACCAAGCTTCAAAGCTATACAAAATTTCTTTGAAAGCGGTTGTTTCCCCGATGTTGCCATTTCCAAACAGGAGAGTATCATTTGCATATTGGATGATAGAGAAACCTAGACGGTTTACACCACTGGCCAGCAGCGCGATCCAGCTGGCCCGTCTGCAGTTAGCCATCATGGATCGCAAAACGTCAGCTACAATGATGAAAAGAAGAAGGGAGAGGGGGTCACCTTTTCTAAGGCCCCGTCTGCATGAGAAAGGCTGGCACGAGACCCCATTCACCAAGATAGCAGTCCTGCTGGTGGTGAGACAAGTGTGGAAACATCTGATCCACCTGTCTCTAAACCCCTTTCCAGCCAGCACTTCTAGGAGATATTCCCATTCAACAGAGTCGTAAGCCTTCTCGAAGTCCAGCTTCAGGAGGTAGCTCTTAACATTCGACAGGTGGCAATGGTGGATAACTTCTTCAGCAGTGGCAATACAATCCTAAATATATTGTCCTTTAATGAACCCAGTTTGTTCATAGCTAATGAGTCGATCCATCACCTTCTCTAATCTATTAGCAAGCGACTTGGTATTTATCGTGACTGAGCAGTTAAGAAGGCTAATCGGGTGGAAGTTTCCTACCCTCAGGGAATCTTCATTCTTAGGGACCAACACGACCTCAGCATAGTTAATTCTTCCCAGCTTAAGCTTATGGTCAAAGAAATCAACAAACAGCTTTACAAGGTCGTCTTTGATTTCCTCCCAAAAAACCTGGTAGAATAAGATAGGGAATCCATCTGGCTCAGAGGCTTTCTCCTTTCCAAGTTGTGTCACCGCCTCCCAAACTTCCTTTTCCGTGAAGGGGACCTCTAGGGATCGAATTTCCAGGTCAAAGTTGTCCGGGGTGACACGCCAAAAGTCATGTTGGAAGGAGGCTCTCAACTCTGCCTTCCGCCCAAATAGGTGCTTGAAGTGGGACTAGAAAGCCACTCTGATATCGTCGTTTCCTTGTAACACTCCAGAATCAGAATGGCTCGAAAGAATGAGGTTAGATCTACGTCGGGCACTGGCCACACGATGGAAGAAAGCAGTATTCGCGTCTCCCTCTTTGAGCCACAAAATTTTGGATCGCTGCTACCATTTGAGTCCCTCAAGTTTATAGAGTTGAGCAATGTCCTCTCTAAGTTGAAGCAGCTTATTCCGCTCCTCTTGCAAAAGGTCTCTAGTTTCTTCAACCTTTTCAAGCTCCTCAATACCTTAAAGAAGGGAATCATTTGCTCTCCAAATCAGTGCAAATCTGGCCCGGTTCTATTTTCTGAGCTTGGCCCTCAGCCTTCTAATTTTTTCACACCAAATCGCTGTTGCTTCAGTCCCTCTAGTAGGGCGGGCCCAGCTCTTATTAACCATGTGATGGAATCCTTGGATTTCCAGCCACACTTTCTCAAACCTAAACTTGGGCGTTTTCTTGGGTTGCACTTCCCCAGTAGAAAGGATAATATGAACATGGTCTGAAGTGGGTTTAAGGAGGGACTTAGCCCATGAGAGTGGGAATTTGGCCTCCCAATCAGTGGAGACCAGGACCCTGCCTAGTTTAGCCAAAATAGGAGATGATTGCATGTTGGACCAAGTGAATAACCTATCATTGATGGGGATATCAACAAGTTCGAGGTCCGCAATAACCACGTTAAACGCTTCCCTATCGGAATCACTGGAGCCTCTACCTCTGTGCTCAGAGGCGAACCTGGTGATGTTAAAGTCTCCCCCGCAACCCAGGGATACGGCCAGTGTGCATGAATTGCTCGTAGTTCGGACCATAAGGCCTGTAGAATCCCGTATTTTTAAATATTACTTTTAAAGGTTTATAAATGATTAAAATGATTTTCTGGAGATTTAATAAATATTTTCTGAAGGTTTATCTTTTTACACATACGAAACACGTGCAAATATTTTTGGTGTAAATATCCAATTTTATATTTTTAATAAATTATCCTAATTATAATGGAGTATATTCTAAATTTTGGGATTTTTCTGAGTAGAGAAACTATTTTTATAAATATCTCGAAAGAGAGGGGCTTTTATGTAAAAAGCCGTTTGGATCTGAAATAAATTATGAAAATTTGTTTTTACTGATTTTTGAGCTTTCCATGATTATCATTTGAATTAAAGTATATTTAAATTTTATTTGAAGTTGATTTGGTAAAGATTTAAACGAATAGGGTGTTTTTGCAAATATAGAATTTATGTTGGATCTTTGTGCAAATGTTTTTCTGGAAGGTAAAAGTCAGATATTTTTGATTGGAAAATATAATATGTATTATTAAATATTATTTCTGATTTTTCTGGATTTTTATAAATATTTTATGATGTGTTTGCAAATATTACAAAAGGGAGGGCTTTTGCGCAAAATCGCCACCATAAGTTGTAAATCCGGATTTTTCTTATTTACTGGGCTGTTCTGGATTGTTGGAAAACTCAGTGATAAAAAGATTTGATTTGGTTTTGATTTAGTTAACCTATTTTAACTAAGAAAGGATTATATATATGTAAAGTTATATTTTGGAAGGATTCTTTTGCAAAAGTGTTTCAAAACCCTATTTCTTTCAATCCCGACCTGTATAAAAGAGGGTGTGCAGCCGTCATTTTCTGCACAACACAAGTTTTATTATATTTTATTTTCTTGGAGATTGAAGAGGAGATCTTGGACTCTTTGCAAAAGAGGGGATTCTTCATTTTGCTTCGTGATATTCGCTTGATCTCTCCAACTATGTGAGTGACATTGTTTTGTTTTATTTTGTTTTGTGTATGTTGTAGGTGAGTAGATATAATTGTCTGGTTTTTTTGTTTGGTTCTCTTTGATTTGTGTATGTCATATGAGAATGATATGAATGTTTAGGTTGATTTGGATGTTGAATATGTATATGTGTGGATGGATAAAAATTGGATCTCCGAGAAGAACCCTAGATATTTGTATGAGGATGATTTTAGATTTGTTGGAGAACCTAATATAAATTATTAGTAGGCTAAAAATGTTGGATTTTCGTTGCGAACAGTCGACTGGTGACTATTAGCAGTCGACTGCTACTACTTAGATTATATTTTCTTAAAATATTGGATTATGGTTGATTTGATTGAGTTTGATAGATTTCATGTATTAATTAAATTAAAGATGAGGTTTTTGGACTATTGGTGAGTTGGATAAAAACAACTCGACCATGTTGAGGATAAATTTGTTTTGTTCATGAATCAACTATAGACAATAGTTGAGATTGAGTTGAGGAATTTTGTGAATGATTAATGGTTTAAAGAACCATGTTTTGAGGATTTGAGTTATGAGAATTTAAATTGGGGATTTTTGATTTTTGTAAAAGATGTTGTTTGGACTTGGATTTCTCAAATGCTAAGTTTAAATCTAATTATTTTGGTATTAATAAGATTTGGAAAAATAATACAAAGTTATTTAGTTATATGACTGATTCTTAAAAACCCTAGTTTTGACATATGTACGACCTAAATTCTTCGGACTGTAGGCCGACAGTCGACTGATACGACCCAGCTGCAATGATCTTTAGTTTTCTTAAAATTGGGTTCTGGACAGTCGACTGACAACTTCTACATTCGACTGGTACCACTCAGATTACCTTTTTTAAGTTACTGTAGTTTTCTCTCTGGTAAGTCGACCTATGACTTTTAAGTCTACTTATAACACTTAGAATATTTTCTTAAAGAAATATTGGAATTTCCTATGAACAGTCGACCTATACTATTAGCAGTCGACTTCTGCTATACTTAGACTTATTTTCCGAAAATTACTGGATTTCTCTCTGGACAGTCCACTGTAGATACTTAGATTTTATTTTCTTAAAATGTTAGTTTCCGCTTTGGACAGTCGACTGGTCCTTTTGCAGTCGACTGGTTCTGATACTTTTCCTAAGGTATTCTGATATTCTTTAAACGACTAATTCTTTAAATGTTTTTGAATCTATAACTTACTATTCTACATAATACTATTTCAACAGAACATATGTTTTCAACATATTTTATTGTTTGACTTGGATTATGGAATTTATTAAAGATTTGGTTTTGTTGATTGGAGAGGTTTCTCCCTTGATCGTTTTGACGATGGATTGTGAGTGTGGTCTTGTTGAGGTCTCTAGGAGTTGAGTGGGAGTCCTGTGAACCGGTAGTTGAGATTTGTTGAGTTAGACCTGAGAGGTCTTGGTTTAGTTGTTGTTGAAGTCTGGCAGGATACACTAACTCTAGAGATAAGGATTTTTGGTGTTTTAATAATAACCAACTTAAGGACCGACACTAGCGGAGATGTGATGGAACTTGAGAAACGTAAGTATAGGCTCATGGTTTTGTTAGTCCAACTAGAGGGCATTTATATGTTCGCGTGTCAAAGGTCTACGGACCTATTCACGGAGCATGCAGGGTGCATTCGCGTGTCGAGGGTCGGCAGGCCTATTCACGGAATGTACCGGGTGTATCTGCACGTTGAGGGTCTTGCAAGCCTATTCGTGGGGTACACGGCAGGGAGATGATTATCCGGTTTTTGAGCTATCTTACATGATGCTTGCGTGTCGAGGGCCTACGGGCCTATTCACGGAGCATGCAGGGTGCATTCGCCTGTCGAGGGTCGGCAGGCCTATTCACGGAATGTGCCGAGTGTATCTGCACGTCGAGGGCCTTGCAAGCCTATTCGTGGGGTACACGGGTTTGGGAGGTGATTCCCCGGTTGTTGTTTTTGAGCTATCTTACATGACGCTTGCGCGTCGAGGGCTGTAGCGCCTATTCGCAGAGTATTCTGAATCTTGTTTCCCATCACCATAGTAGGATTAGTTGCATAACGATGGGTTATCCCTATAAAGTGGAGATCATTAAGGGCTTGCACCGGACCTATGTACTATGGAATGCATAGACTCCGACAAGTATGCATTAGAGAGTCAGCATATAGAATTGTGTTTTCTTGACTTGGTTTTATGCTTGTGGTTTTCCTGTTTTTTCCTACACTTGACACTTAGTCTAGAATCACTTGACGTTTCCATGAATTACTATTTACTGTCTTATATTCCTTGATGTTTTCATGCTTTACTTATTTGTAACTTCTCATTTCATTTACTCTTGCTGTTAATACATATTTTTGATGACTCAGTGTTTCATGATTTATTTATGTTGCTTTATTTTTATGTCATTCACACCTTTATGGCTGACCCCTTTAGTTTTGGGGGTTAGGGATCATCTCTAGCCTCATGTGTTACAGGTTGTTGCTTAGAGTTTGGAGGTTTGGATGCTTGAGATAGTTTTGGAGATAAACTGATGTAATAGAGCTTTGTGTAAAATTTTGTAAAAAGAAGTGTTGTAAAAAGAATGTTGTAATTCAAGGTGTTTTGTATTCTGCTGTGTTTGTAAAGATTGATGTAATAAAAGTTTGGAATAAAATTATTTGTATTTTTGGGCTATGTGTACTATTACATTGAAGTTGATACTGGAATTGTGCCACGTATTTTCTAAGATATTATATTAGAAATTCGGGGCGCTACAAAGCCACCCTGGAGGCGACAGTGTATGGACCATACACCATTGTACTTGTATGGGTCCACAGGCCAGCTTTACGTTTGAGTAGGACTGATAACGAGAACTGCCCATGGAACTCATCTAGGAGTTAAAGATTTCTGCATTAAATCCTAGGGCAATACCCCCAGCGGCATCAACAGAGGGGCGAATTTTCCATACAGAAATTTGGTTCCCTCCCAGTCTATTGAGTCTATTAAATATGAGCCAGTTTGGTTTCCTGCAGACCAACGATGTTAACTTTCGATTTAGTGATGACATCCCTAACCATTTCCCTCTTACCCCGCCTACCCAATCCTCTAACGTTCCCGGAAAGAGAATCCATTAACTACTATTTAGCGTGGGACCATGGCTCAGATTGGAGATCGAGCTTCAAATAAGGTTAACTCTATCACTCTCCCAACCCTAATCTTATCGCCAATCGCTAGACCACAGGTTTTGGCTAGACTAAAAATCTCAGAATCAGTCATGAAATTAAAAATAGAGGCTAGGAAGGAACGCATACCTCCATTTCTAGTCTTAGCAGATTTAGTAGTTGCAGCAATCTCAAGGTAATCATCCAAGGACTTCTCAATATCCCTCTTAGTAACTTTCTGAACTCTAAAACCTTTGTCGCAGCGAATAGAGATAGGGGCAGTCGGTTGTGATGTAGGAAAAGTGGAGGGGACAAAGTCTGGGGAGATATCCAGGGGATCATCAGCAATCTCCTCTGAATCCATAGATTCCTCTTCAGAGTAGACGTAATCATCTTCAAGGTTTAATCTAGCCTCACGGTTGTCATCATCACTGTGGCACACAATGACAGACTTGGGTTCCCCAGAAGCAAAACATGAAGCACGGGCCGAGTCGGTGAATGAGACAATTTTTGAGGGGTTTGTATAGATGGACCTATGCATATTGTGAGTGTTAGGCTTCTCCATAGCGTCATATGTGTTAACAATAGTGGGCTTCTTCAAAGCAGTGGGCTCCTCCAAAGTGTCGATGGGCCCCTCAATGGGCCTAGCTTCGAAGCACAAAGGACTCATCCCACGTGCTTCACACGAGGTCAAGTGACGTGTCACCTCTGGATTAAAGGGAGGAGTGGTCGATGAGGGGGGTGGAGATATCAACGCATGGGTGGTCTGTTTCGATGCAACACTACTTTTGAGCTTTGTTTCTATTTTTTTTCCCCAAAACCCTAAGCGTCTGTTCTTCATTCCGAAAAGCTCCCCATTTCTCTTCCAAAACATTTCCTCTTTTCTCATTTGAAACCAGCTCCTTGGTTCCGATCGAGACCCCATTCGTCTTCTTCCTCAAAATATCCCCCCTCGCTTAGGCTCCCGTCCCAAAGACTCCACCTTTTTCCCTTTTGGCGATCAACTTAGGATGTTGGAGGTCTCGAGGGCCTTGGGGATCTTACCACTTTTAGCACTGGAACCTACTACCCCATCTACATGCTCCCTTCTCAACACTATTGCACCAGCTGCTGGGGTTTGACTTCCTAATTGAGCTTTTTGTTTGCCACCCTTTCCATGGGATAAAGCTTGGTCTGTCAAACTTGCCATTTTTGGGTCTAGTTGTAGTACCTCAAATTGCGGTCCATCCTGCCCATTAGATTTTAAGGAAAAGCTTCGATCTTGACTGTCGGAGCTCGGCGAAGATTCGTGAGGTTCCAAGTTCACCGTCACATGGCCCTGATGCCCCTCCGATCCCCTTGCAGCTCTGATGATTTCACGGTGCACACGGTCAATTTCAGGTGCCCCACCTAGAGTGAGATCCCACTCCGATGATACCACATGCTTGTATGTTCGACCGTCTCTAAGTAAGGGGGAAGGGGATGAGATAGGCAGGGCCTTCGATGCTGCTTGCTTGTCAAGAACAAAGCAAATGAGGTATGATTTCTCAAAGGAGAACACTCTAGCAAAACGAGGCATAATGGTGATATGGGGGCTTCGGATTAAGATCCTGGCTGATACAATCTCTGATCGGCGAATCATCTTGTCTTTGATATTTTCGATGGCACCAAACTCCGACACGATCTCTTGCAGCGCTTCCTTTTTCCAGAAGTGTAGAGGTACATTATGAATCCAAATCCAATATCACTCCCCTTGTGGCAACTCCGCTCCGAATCTTGGCGACCAAGGGGAGAAATGTCACGCCCCGCTTCCCGAAAAGAGAATACGGAATACGGATATGTGACTAAGTCCAGCGAATGATTTTCATCATCCATAAGCTGTCAAGATCTTTACAACATTTCACAGAAATAAACAAAGAATAAACAAGGAGAAATCAACCACGCATGCATGAATGAATCAATATACCAAAATAATTTACTTGAAACAAAATTTAATAATCTCAAATAAACCAGATCTGGAACAAGTCATAAATCCTGGGTCATACTGCCCAATACAAATAATCCAAGTAGCAGATACATTTATTCAAAATAAGCAACAGGAAATAATAATAATACCAGGAACTCCAGCATCTAAAAAGTCAGATAACCTACTCCATCAGACAACTGGTCACCATAATCTGCAATTTAACAAATTGCATGAAGAGGAAAAACAAAACTCTCGTCAATGCAAGTTACGGGCCGCTTGTAGTGCAGGCACAAGTACAGGAAAAGGTAAACAAATATAGAGTATCAACGGAAACAAACATAGCATGGAGTAGATATGAAAGAGCAAAACAGAATGTCTAATATGAATCGGAAAATAGAATCAAGTAACGTGGTGTGCTAACAGGTACAGGTAATATGTAACAGATGTCATGTATCAAGCAAATAGGTAAACAGATAATAGATGTCAGATGTCATGCAAACAGATAAACAGATAACAGATGTCAGGTAGCATGTAACAGGTGTCATGATATGTCAAATCTTGTATTTATTTCTATCTAAGTAGCACTTCATGCGTCCCATCCATTTACCACATGGTTGCTACATTCAAATAAGTTTGCATTTAGATTTCGTAGTGGACTGTATAGGGTTGTGTGCTCAGGTATCAGATAAACAGATAACAGATAAAGATACAGACAGATAGATACTACGGGTTCTCTTCTGAGTACACCTTCCTATAGGAAAGTGTGCAGTCAGGTAATCAGATAACAGAATCGTGCATCATGTAGTCATGAAACATGTAACAGATAACAGATAATCATGTGGAAAATACAGGCCCCCTTCCAAGTACACATTTCTATATTATCCACTACTAGATCTCTCCATTAACCCCGACTTGATGATTTTGCTATTATTATCAAACATGCATGTATGTGTCACAAAACAGGGCAAGAATAATATATAAACAAGTAACAGGTTCAGATTGAAAGATAAACACGTACAGGTGAAAGACAACTCATAAAAGATTAGGACAACGAAAATTCTAGTTCAGGACAGCACGACAGTACTGCACCAAATTTGGGATTCCCATTGCCACAAACATGCAAATCTGGAAAATAGACTCTCATCTGAATCCAGCAAATATATATAAGTCATATAGTATTTCACAAGAACATGACTCAAAACATAATTGTATCCAGAAAACATGTTCAGCCAGAAATCAGAAATTTGTATTCATAAATAGGAAAGCGGCATAAAAACTTACTGATTAAATTCAATAAAAATCTGGGGTGTTCCCTGGTATGTTTAGTATCAGGAAATAAATTTTCATAATTTTCCAACATAGATAGTATACAAATAAAATCAGAAAGTAGCAAGATATAGCAGATTTGTAAATCTGAAACTCTTGACACAGCAGTACTAAAATAGCAATAGATTACAAAATATAAATCGAAATCCAGATCCGTCAAAAGGGTGATAAAATAGATACAGCAGGCTACAATTCATGTTCACAAAGTTTTTATAAACAGCAAATAGAATCAGGTCAAAATTATGTTTTTTTACTGAACAGTATAAAAATTCTGCAAGTATAGTAGTTGTTTGGAAGTATAGAATAGTTTGTAAGAGTCATTAATTAAATCCACAAAAATTAGAAGTTAATTCCAGTCAATTCTAGTTGTACTCAGCAAAATATTGGATCAAAATATTACCTTTAACATCTGTATAAAAATAAATTACCATACAGAATTCATATAAAATAGAATCTGGAATTTTCTACACATCTGTAGTAGAACAGCAATAACTTGCAACTCACAAATTGAAATTGAGATCTGTCATAAATTATGGAAAGTAGACAAAATTCTCTATAATTTATATTCACAAATAATTTTCATATTCAGACCTTAATAGGGTCTAAAATACTGAACAAAACAGGGTAACAGCAAATACAGAAATCCTCTTTATGCATAAAATCAACCAGCTCATATGAAACACATCCAAATCATAACAAAACGTGAAATAGGGTATACTAGATGTCCAAGCAATATGGTATAGGGTATTTAACAGATCTACAACAGGGTATACTACCAGTACACGTCAAGCATGCAAGGTTCACACAACAACTAATGGACTAATGGATCACAACCAGCATACACATATACATGAAGAATTCAGATTATTTCTAGGTTATTTTATGTCGTGCATGTAATGCGACAACTACGGGCAAATCAACACATATGGACAAGATCTAATAGGATTTTCATGAGAATAGATCTTGAAGCAACTATACTACATGCAGTATTTAGTACTTGTATATGCAATAGAAAAGTATACGAGTTACTTGCCTGAAAATTGACGACAAAAACGAAGTAAGAACAAGAATAACGAGAACGGTTTTCCAGGCACGAACTCAACGATCGAACAAATGAAACACGAGCCACACGAACACACGAACGCATAACTCGAGATCAACACACGCACTCACAAATCAACACACGCACACAAGAGAGGGCAGCAGAGGGGTGTGCACGGGAGAACGGCAACAGCAGCGAAATTGCTGTTTGTTGTCGCTGATGCTGACTGCATCGGGGGAGGAGCACAGCGCATAGGGAGGTGCGCTGTTGCGGTCTGGCTGCTACCTGGCAGCGCGACAGGAAGGCAGGGGGAGTGTCAGGAGGTTGTGTGGTGGGGCGTCGGGGTCTGGTGTCAGCGTTGCAGGTCGGGGTCGCAAGGGAGGCACAGGGGATTGATCAGGATGAAGGGGATGGAGTCGGGAGATGAGAGGTCGGGAGAGGGATTGAAGGAGGTAGGGGAGAAGGTAATAGGCAGCGGCTAGGGTTACTTGGTGAACAGGGCAATGCAGTTTGTCGGCTATATATATAGAATGGAGATATGGTTTAGGGGAGTACAGGTTGGGTGTAATGGGGAAACGAGTAGTTGGGTATCCAATAAGGAATAGGGATAAGGGTATTAGATAATATATAAGGGTTTAAATCCAATAGATATTAGGATATGGGGTTTAGAAGTGGATCCAACCAAGAGATAGGAATAATAATAAAATAAATAAAAGAGGACATGAACAATTACAATAATGGGGATCAAAAAATAATGGCTCGAACAACCAGAGGTGAATTAAATAGATAGACAATTGAATCAAGAAGATCAAATAAAGGCAAAAAATCAAATAGATGAATATATTGAAAAAAAATTCAATACACGGTTCAAAAAGAGATACAAGATGAATAAATACCCAAAAGGAAAAAATAAATCCAAAAATACAAAAAACAGAAAACAAGGGTTACAAGAAATCTATCTTGAAGTGTCCAAAATCCACGGTGCCCATGTCGGGGACCTCGATCATCTTCTCCGGTGAGGGGAAAGGCACCAGGACCTGAAGGTGGCACATCTTTTTGCTACCCAGTCCCTGTGTGCCCTCATCAGCCACTTCTAATTAAGAGCATTAAGGAGGTGATTCTCCGATGGACTCCCTGATCTTACTTTGGCAATCGCGCACTATTGGCGGAGCCATTTTTCTTCGTGTTTGATGATATCTAGGCTATTCGCAAGCTAAATGTGTGTTGGATTATCCGGCGATCTGCCTCTTCTAACTGGGCATTCATCATCGTTGTTAGAGGTAATCACATTTGTGCACACATATGACATATGCCCCCATTTCATGCACTTGAGGCATCGGACCTCTTTCATGCAATCCTGCCGATAGAACCCCAAATCACCACAATTGAAACACGGCGCCAGTTTGCGTTTCCCATTCCTTTGCTTCTTTCTGTTAACTTTGCTTTACTTGTGACTACAACCCAAGGTTCAGTCTCAATGGCGTCCCCATTCGAATCAGGAGCCACCTCCACTCTAGCCTCGTTTTGCGGATCCTCATCTTGTGCCTGCTCGACGATGGACTTAAGTGGGGCTTGAGCCCCCCAGTTCGGTGGTGGTGGAGGGGACTGGGGAGGGTTGTGAGAAGGTTGTTAGGGGCTGTGGGGCTTGGTCAGGGGTTGAGGGTCATGAGCGTGAGGGGCATTAGCCTTCCACCTCAGTGGAGGGGGGACTAAGGCAGGTTGTGTGAGTGATGTTAGGTTCTGTGGTGGTGTCTGGATGCAAGGGATGTGGTAGTGTTTGGAGGAAGGGGGGGGGGCCTTTGTGGCGGGAGGAATGCTGAGGCTGTTGGTGCTTATAGGAGTTGGATCTTTGCCAGTGATGAGACCCTAGAGTATGATGTTGTAGGTGGCGCAGTTGATGGTCAGGTATCCGTTGAACATACTTCTCTCCATAGGAGTGGCGATGGTCTTTGGGGGTCACTCTTACGCTCGAAAGGGCCAGTAGGAGGACCCCCTCTATGGGTCCATCCCCTAGGAGGAGGTGAAGCGGGGCAGTGATGACAGTAATCTCGCCCAAGCCGACGATGATGTGCACTCCAATGTGCACGCGCGGTAGGTGGAGAACGTCTGAGCCTCCTAGAATCCTCATCGAGAGGATTGGACCTCCTGTATTGGTGGTGGGCGGGGGGGCGGGGGGGGGGGGGGGTAACAGCAGAGGGGGGAATGACGAAGGTGGAGGAGGAGGGTGAGGGATTGAGAGTGGGTTGATGGAGGAAGGGGGAGGGGGAGGGGGAGGGGGAGGGCTACATTGGCTGTCGGGAGGAGTTGGTGGCGGACCCAATTATTGGGCCCGCAGCCACTCATCTCCATCTCCGACAACACCATGACCTTGGTGGAACGATACGTTGTAAGGATCAACATTGTTGAATATCCAAGCTTTCTGACAAGAACAAAAAAAAAGTTGAAAGGAGATTGACGTGCCCGCTTATCGTCCCTGTTGTTTATTCTATTATTATAACTCAGAATAATATGGAATTGATGAATAAAATTTCTATATAGATGACTTAAGAATGTTAAGAACCTAGTAGGAATCATGGGTATGTTGTTTTCTTCCATATTATTGCTGATTTGAATGTGTATAATGAGGTTGTATGATGTATGATATATAAAGTAGAATAAAGAATGGTTATTTACTGATGGTATATATATATATATATATATATATATATATATATATATATGATATGTTAACGTTTTGATGAAGAAAATTTGACTAATACATGTTGTAGATGCGAATAATCAAGGGCAAATTGATTCCATTAGTTGTATATGTGCTTAGCAAGTCGCAAGAAAATATCAAGTTTTGAAAAAGTTGAACTGGGGCTGATTTCGGGTCTGATGATACTCAGGCCGAAAGTGAATTTTTTTGAGTTTTGTGATGTTTTCAAGTAGATGTCTGATTTGTATTGATACTGAGATTGAATTAAACAATATACCACTCATATACAATGATTTCTTGATTAGTTTACTGATGTATATACACATATATACATATATATTCCTATATTCCTGATTTGAAGAAATTGTTGAAAAAATTGCTTTTTGTGAATTTGTTGAGAGTTTGGTTTGATTTATGAACTCCAGTATGTTAGACAAGTTGTATTTGATCATCTTAGGGTTTTAATTTCACAAATTCAATGATTTTAAAGATTTTAAACTACCTATCAGTTGAGTTGTACACGAAATTTAAAGTGCTATTTTTTTGGCATGACTGTCGACCGCCCAAGAACAACACTTGAAATGACGGTCGACTGTCAATTGTTTGGTTTTGTATTTTTAGCGTGTCAGTCGACCGCCACTTTTTGAACTAAAATGTTGGTCGACCGACAGTTGTGTTGCTGATTGTTTTTGTTGAGTTTTTATTGTTTTTCTTGAACGATTATTTCTTCGAACTTATGGATTATTGAACTGCTGTTTTAGATGAAGTTTTTGCTAAAGACTACTACATTTGATAGAGATTTATATTTCGATTAAAATAGAGTTTAACTCATATTTCTACAACTTTAGAAAGCAAAATATATACGATTTTCGAAGGATTGTTGTTTGTTGTTTTGTGATTTTTCTATGACTTCAAAATGTGAAACTCAATTGTTTAAGAGATTTATTCTCAGATTTTACTTCAGGAAATTGTGAGTATTCAGATAAATTTGGATTTGTGTGATTTAAAGAAGTTTTCTCAATATGAACGATTTGATGATGGAACCAAGAGAATTTTTATTGTGAGATTTGCATTGATATTTGAGTTGTGAGTCTCTAGAGGTTGAGTGAGATTCCTGTAAATCAATAGATGAGATTTTGTGGATCTTGGCCAGTTGGGGCTTAGGTGTTGTTGTAGTGGAATTAAGTCCGGCAGGATACACCAACTCTAGGAAGGGGAAGTTATGTTTTAATTAATAATAATCAACCTAATGATAGGCACTAGTGGAGATGTGATAGAACTTGGGAAACATAAGTATGGGCTTTGTTGTTAGTCCAACGGATGTATTCCAGGACTGTGTTGTTGTGTCCCTAGTATATTCACGTGTCGAGGGCCGGCAGGCCTATTCACGGAATGTCTAGAGGGATGTTGGTATGTTCGCGTGTCGAGGGTCAATAGGCCAATTCACAGAACATACGGTGCATTCGCGCGTCGAGAGTCGGCAGGCCTATTCGCGGAATGTACTGTGTATCTGCACGTCGAGGGTCGGCAGGCCTATTAGTGAGGTACACGGTAGGGAGGTGATTCTCCAGAGTTACAGCTATGCTTACATGATGCTTGCGCATCGAGGGTTGTTAGGCCTATTCGCGGAGTACTCTAGATCTTGTTTTTATCACCGTAGTAGGATTAGTTGCATAACGAGAGATTAAATCCTATAAAGTGGAGAACGATAAGGGCATGCATCGAACCTATATAGTATGGAATGCATGGAATCCGATAAGTATACATTAGAGAGTCATCATACTGCATTTGTATTTTCTTGACTTGTATTATGCATGATGTTTTCCTATTTTCCTACACTTGACACTTAGCTTAGTTTCACTTAATGTTTTATGCTTTATTTATCGTTATTTCATATTCCGTTTGTTACTACTGTGGGAATGTGTTGATTACAAATTTATTCTTTATGCTTTGTTTAAACTGTACTTTTTTTTTATGTCACTCACACCGTTATGGCTAACCCATGTAGTTTTGGGGGTTAGGGTTATCTTTAGCCTTATGTTTTATAGGTAGGTACCATTAGCTTGGGATTTTGTTGCATGTGGTAGAATGATAATATGGCTGATGCAAATTGTAAAGAAATGGATTGTAAAAGAAAGAAAATGTAATTCGAGGTGTTAATTTTCCGCTGTGCTATGTAAAGAATTGATGTAATAAAAGTTGAAAAGTTTTCTGTGTTTTGCTATGTTTACTATTACATTGAGGTAGATGCTGAGAATTGTGCCACGTATTTATGAATTTATTTATTGGAAATTTGGGGCACTACACCTAACTCATTACTCTGAGTTAATGAGTTGCTGGTGTGGCTCAGAAGATGAGCTGAGCACCTAACTCATTGCTTGGATTGGGAGAGTAGTACAAGAATTTTCGAAAGAAAATGCTGAACTTTTTGTTAAAAAGATAAACTAGTCGGTTGCTTTGGTTACAAGCCCTTATTACATGTTCTAAACTACGTGGTTGCTTCGATTGCTAACCTTTTGTGACTGTTCTAAGTATCGGCCTTTATTACATGTTTGAACTAAAGGGAACTTATAACTCCCATTTCCGATTGTACAAATTTTTAACGTATTCTAGTACTTTGGTTATCTATAAATTTCTCCGTTGTTTTGAACTCATTTGCCTACACTTCAATTATTTGTTAATTAGTATTATAACCCAAATTTTATTCTACTATTGTGGATCTCTTATTTGATTTCAAACACAGTTTAGTATTTCAAGCCCACATTGAAATCCCCAAGCCCAATACAAACTCTAATTCAAACATGTTAACCCTAACCCACCTCCCCATTAAACATACAAACAAACCACCCCGTTATCTCATAATCTCCCTCCTAATCAACAGCCTAATCCCCTACAATCTCAACTTATCACCCCTTAATCACTCCATATCCTACTGATCCTCTCCATTTTCTCCCCATCTTAATCTCCTTAACAACCCAAACAACAAACCCAATCTCTTCATACCCTTCACTACCATCTTCTTCACCTCACCTCCATTGAAACCCCACCTCCATTAAAACCTGAGCCTCCTTCATCTACTACCTCCAACTTCTCCAGCTCTCACCCTTATACAGTTGCACACCACCTCCTCTTAAGCCTCCAAACAACCCGACAACCTCCTTCCTCCAAACTCGAGCCACCACCTTCTGTTCTTCTTCATCCACCAAACACCCCAGCACCTCTCCTCCTTGCTGCCCCACCATCTCCTTATTGCCTACCCCGAACACCCAAAACCCGATCTCACCCAACTGTTGTTCCCGAGCCACCATCAACCTCCTTTGCACCCCAACCCGACAGCCACCACCATCGACAACCACCTCCCGCAACCTAACAAGACCAACTTGTAGCCTCAACTCCAATTTGAACCCTCACTGCTACCGTTCTTGCTCGCTCGCTGCCGTTCCAACTGCTTGATGCCCCTGTTTGCTGTTGTTACCGCATTGTTGCTATCGCGTCGCTATTGTGTGCTGCCGTCGTTGCTGATGTCGCTCTGTCGTCTTCCAGTGGTTCTCTCCATGTTAGTAATCATCAAATAAGACAAGCATTCTTGCACTCTTGCAAGTTGCTTTCATTCGTTTTGATCTACTAGATTATCGAATCTTGTATTATCGAATCTTGTTTAATCCATTCTTGCTATATTCAAATCTTGAACCATTCGTTATATGCCCATGTTGAATCGTTTTATTTGATTCCCTTCGATTCGATACTCATTGAAAGACCCATAAAATTCCATTGTCAGTGCATACACCGATGGGCACGACTTAGAGATGTATACGCATATAGATATATATTATGGTTCGAGTTTTATTTTGATTGCGTTGCAATGTGATAGTATAATTAAATTCTTATATTCAACATCGTAGAAGTAATAATTTTCTGACATGTTAACAGTAGAGACCTGATCTAATTACTAAATATGAATGCGAACATAAATCTGGGTATAGAATTATATTTTTGTGAATCATGATTCTAAAACGAAAGTAATGGATTTTGCTGCCCTATTGTCTGCCTGATTTTGTCTAGAGGATTAGACCCAGTCCCTTTAACCAAAATTATTATTTTATAGATGCATCTTGTATCCCTCTGAGTGTAGATTCCAGATTATCTTACGGTTTCACAAACTGACTTGTAAGTTGTAGTTATTCAACTTTTAGTGTTGTAATGTCTGATTTTCCCGATTTCCTGATTTAGATGTATCGTTCCCGTAAACTACTTATATTAATGATTTATTAATGGAATTCTGATCTAAGATAAACCAGAATATTAATAGACACTGTTATGAATCAGATTCTAAATTTTGAAAGATTTATTAATGATTTTACAATAAAGTTATAGCATGAGAAGTTGACCATATACTGCTATCTGAACATTGTACTTGTAAACATCTAACTTTCTGGTCTAGCTACTGACCTTATAATGTGTCGTGTGAATAAGATTTGAATATGGCAGAGAGTCTACTTTCTAAAACCCTGACGGAATCAATTTTGTTTACTTATAGCAGTGGAAAAGTGAGTTTTTGTACAGTAGTATATTGTTGTCCATAATTACATTTTTATGTTCTTAAAATATAAACATGTTATTATTCGTATTTAATAAATTGAACAAATACGGTATATCGATAGAACAACTTTATATCATGTATTGCATAGTTCTTGATACTCTCTTGATACCTTCTTGTTATTTTCTTGATACCACCTTTCTCACTGATTGTCCAGACTGCATGTTCATGCTTGATCATAGTAAAAGAATAGCAAGTCAAGGTAATAAAGGGTATGACTTAGTGGTGGACAATATAAGAGAGTGTACTCGGAAGGGGGCCCGTATTTTTCATAATAGTGACTTCCTATTTACAAGTTTACATATTTTCCGTTTACAAGTTTACATATTTCCGGTTTATATGACATGATTCCTAATACTTTCACTGCAAGACCCGAGTACATAATCATGTAGAATTCACAACTTGAGTCCAAACATTCACTTGATTGTTATGCACGCCAACCTGTGGTATGAGACACAGGATTGCGTGCATTAGATATGTTAATAAAAGATTGATTGACTTAAGATTAACACTGAGCATTGACATGTTTCACAATTCATGATTTTCTGATTAAATGATTTCATGTTTACATGTTTCCCAATTACATGATTCTTGATTTCTGATTGATCGTACTCTTGAGACCTGATTAAGTTGTCACTTGCATCACACACTATTGTGTTGTTTCAGTAATTGCATTGCAAGTTCTTGTTTCTTTCCATGTTATAATTTATACCTTATTATCATATCGTTTCTTACTACTTGCTGTCCGTAGCATGCTCTAACCCCCACCCCCCCCCCCCCCCCCCCCCACCCCCCAAACTCTGGACGTTGAGTTTTCAAGTACCGAAGAGGATGGAGCCAGATTTAGCTTGCATTAGTTTATTTTTTTATGCTTTTCTTCAGTTACTGTTGTTATTATTTCATACATTGTATATCCAGACATTTTGACCCAAAGTTTATTTTTCTAGATATTGGTTATTTTGTGGATTATTTAATTTTAATCCTTGTTTATGTGATTATTTTATTTTATGTTTGGTTGTGATCATGATTATATTGTTAAGTTATAACTGTACATCTTATGAATGATGTATATTATTCACTGGGCATTATTTGTGTGCCTATACTACCATATTTTGGGAAGCGGGATGTGACAGACTTATAGGAGAGTGTTAAGCACTCTCGCTGAAATTCATTAGGTGCTCAGCATTCCCAGTTCTTCAAGTTGGCAGGCACCTAGACAGATAACTTCTAGAGGTTTTGTATGGTCCTTGTTCTCCTTGATATGTTTGATGATTCTTGCTTTGAGTTACGGGGATAGTGTCTTGCTCACACGCAAGCTCTTAGTATCATCATGTTCAAAACAAGGGGTTACTTCGAGGTTGTCAACTCTCTCGGAGGCATAATGGCTTCTTCTGGGGAAAGTTCCATAACGATGAGGGGGAGGACCGAGCCGCCCATTGTAGGGGTGTAACATACTCGAGCTACTGCTTGGCTTCCTTTCACTTTCCATACTTTGGAGGATTTTGGCAATTTTATCTTCATGTGAAAAGCTGAAGGTACATCATGGAGAGCTGCAAGGCCGGGGCGGCAGAGGATGACATTGTAGGTGGCTTCATGTTGACGACCAAAAAATCCATGGCCTCAGTTCGAGAGGATGGGACCTTACTTGCAATTAAATCTAGTGTGACTATTCCATCTATTTGAAGGGAGACTCCAGAGAAGCCATGCAGAGTGTATCCTACGAGCTTGAGGTGGTCTCGAAAGGGCTTAAGCTTTTCTAATGCATCCAGGAAGAGTATATTTATTGAGCTGCCATTGTCGATCAGGACGTGGCATACCTCATGATTTTCCATGTCTAGACTGATTACTAGCACATCGCAATGAGGTGTACAGACACCCTCAAGGTCCTGGTCTGAGAAAGTCATCGGGGGGAATGCTATGCACCGAGTTTACTTTCCTGACAAAGGCTTTGCTGGAGGAGTTGGACTCTCCTCCCATTGGTCCCCCGTGGATGGAGTGGAGAACTGCTCTTGGTTCCTAGTCTTGGGACTTGGAGAACTTGTTTAGGCGCTTGTCAGCCCCCTGGCAGAAGGAGACCCAATATGTTTTCTTTGGGTGAATTTGAAGAGGTAGCCTCGTTGGATGAGGCCTTCGAGTTCTTCTTTGAGAGTTTTGCAATCATAGGTGGTATATCCATGGTCTCTGTAAAACACACACCACTTGTTCCTATCCCTCCTCCTGACTTAGGAGTTCATTGGAGGGAGGCCTTAGTATCCTTTCCTTCTTGTCCTCCATGAGGACGGTGGATATATTTGCATTGAGTGGAGTGTAATTCTCAAAGCGTGCTTCTGTGGAGGAGTGACGCTAACCTGTGTTATCCTTCCTACAGTTTTTGGCTCTCTCTTCATCATCAGTCTTGTGCTTGTTCTTGGAGGAAGACTCCCCTAGAAACTGAGGGCAGAGAGCCTCTAAAGCGTCTTCAGCCTGGATATATTTCTCGATCCGCTAGAGGAGGGCAGAGATGTCCTGAGGAGGTTCTTTGCGAGGGATACTTTGAGAGATTCATGTCTCACATTGTGTTCGAAGGCAACGATTGCAATAGACAAGTCGAGAGAAGGGATGGCACGTGATTCGGCAGTGAATCTTCTGACAAAGTCCTTGAGTGGTTTTTCCTCTTTCTGCTTTAACTTGAGCAAGGAGGCATTTGTCTTCATAGTCTTTCAGCTGCATACGAGCAAGGAGGCCTTGGTCTTCGCAGTCTTTTAGCTGCTTACGAAGTGAGTGAGGAAGAGTTCCTCAAACTGGTCAAACGAGAAGATGATGCATGGGGAGAGGTGGAAGCACCACTCCCTTGTTGATCCCTTGAAAGTTGCTGGAAATGTCATGCAGAGGACATCAGAGGCTTGGTGGATGATCATCAAGAGAGTTTTAAAACTTTGAATATGGTTAGCTAGGTCTGTGTCTTCATTATAAAACTTGAAGGATGTGAACTTCAAGGATAGACTTGGAGAATGAGGGTTTACTGGGGCAACAGCTTTGGGCATGACCCCCTTTCTCTTTGTCAATTCTTACAAGGCGGTCCTCCATTGTTTGGATGCGGCGGAGAACAGGGTCCCTTGGCACAGATCCTATAGAACCAAAAGATTTTTCTTCTTGCACTGTTGAAAGACGGCTCCTACTTGTGTGTCGTCCCCTCCTTGAGGAGACTTGCAGGCTTGGCAGATTTCTTCGATGAGTTCATGAAATTTGTCCCTTGTGATGGGGGCCTCTTCTTCCTATGGTGTTCGTGAGTTTGCCTATGATGGGGAGGAGGGCTTTCTCTGCCCCTTCGATCACGAGGAGGAGACCTCCTGTGGCGGGAGAGGGGAGAGGGAGGGGGGGAGGTGCTCCACCTAATCCCATGGTGCCCTAAATGGGATCATTGGCCTTGGATAGCCTCTCTTCTTGGTGACGGCAGAGATTTTTCTCCTACTGCCTGTTATTGATAAGTGTACGAAGGCCTGACGGTATCAAGGATACCATAGAAAGCACCCCAGGAGGAACCGTGGAGTCATTGGTTGTATGGACCAAGAGCTTATCCCCTCTCGATGGTTCTGAAAGAGGTTCGGAGCGGCGTGCATAACGACACAGTTGACAGCCTGCAGATGTATCCCTGATGAGAGGGGGTTGCAATGTCAGATGGTCAAATTGTTGAGGATGAGGTGGAGGTTGCCACTGAAAAGGTTGTTACCCTGTTTGAGGAGGTTGTTGCCCCGCTTGATGTGTGTGTGGGGGGGGGGGATGATTGTTGGTCAAACTGCAAAAGTGGTTGCTGCATTTTTCCTATTATAAAGCATGACTGGAAAAATTAGTTATTTACCAATGAAGTTTGGTCGGAGATCTTTTTTGTTTCACATAGACGGCGCCAATATGTTGCTGATATTGTCTGTGTGGGGGCAAACATATATTGTAAGTTCTTTTTATGGAAAATAATGAATGATCTAACCTTTACTTTTTGTCGGCATTGATCACCGTAAACGGTTCCTGACTCAGAAATCTAACTGTCGTGGATGGTCGAATCTGGTCTGAATGATTGTGATCGCTCTGATTGACCTGTAAACATCTTGAAACACCAGGGTTGGCCCCGACAATAGACCTTCCGATGCCTAAGTCAGAAAACTCACAATATATGAAGAGTTTTGTGAGCGAAATTTGTGATTACCTTGTTTTTAAAGAAGTCCTGGGGTATTTATAGTTGCTAAGAGGCCAGTTTGAAGATATTTCTTGGTGTTTTGATAAGGTTTGTTATCATCTTCTTCATGAAGAGATGGACTCGGTTACTCTTTTCTTGATAAAGAGATAAAGAGATAGAGTTCTGATGCATGTGTAACACCCAGTACTTAAAAGTATATATATATAATATTATATGGAAATATATAATAATAATAATAATAATAATAATAATAATAATAATAATAATAATAATAATAATAATAATAATAATAATAATAAATGTGACAGTGGTTGGTTGGCCTATGGAGATTTCTGTGGGTTATGGATTAATTGGATTAATGAAGGAAGCCTATAGAAGGATCTATGGGGCTTAAGGAAATGTGGCATTAATGAAAGAAATGAACGAAAGAAAGAGTAGCTGCATGCATGGTGACGTGGCCTTGAGCATGGGAAGAATATCCAACATCGGAAATAGCTTAGGAAAAATGAGTATATATATTTAGTTGCTAATGATCAAGTGACAGAGGGTGACTTGTTGGATAGTACTGGTGAGAGGAGGCGATTGATAAGATAAACTGCAGTTAAAACAAATTCTCCCCAAAAAGTTAAAGGCATATGAGATTGAAAAATATGAGCACGAGCAACAGTGATGATATATGGCGATGCTTGCGTTCAACAACCCCATTTTGTTGCAAAATGTAAACGCAAGTTTGCTGGTATTCAATGCCATGAGATTGAAAATACTCTTTCATTGAAAAAAAATTCCAAACCATTATCAACATGAATAGCTTTTACAGATGCATGAAACTGAGTTTTACAAAGGTGATGAAGGATTGAAGGAGTTTTTGAGTTTCTGATTTATATTGCATAAGATAAACCCATGTGCACCTGCTAAAATCATCAACAATTGTACGAAAAAACTGTGCTCCAGAATGTGTTTGAATTTTATGAGGACCCCAATTATCACAATGTAATAAATCAAAAGGAGACTTTGTTGATATGGAACTTGATGTAAAAGGTAATCGAGTTTGTTTGGCCATAGGACAGACAATACAATTATTATCAAAGGATGTTATTTTTGAAGATACTAAAGAAGAAGCTAATTTAAGATGATCTGGAGATGGGTGTCCAAGACGCATGTGCCACAAATTTGGAGGTTGACATACCTGGTGGGAAAATCATGTAAATCACCCTGGGGGGGTGAATAGGGTGATTGTGCGGAATTAAAAAAATTAAAATGAATAGCAAAGTAAATGAGAAGAGATAAGAAAATCAAACACAAATAGCACAAGTGATGCATCGATATAACGTGGTTCAACCCCCAGGTCTACGTCCACACCACCTACTTGCAGCAAATCTCCGCCACAATTGTTCCACTATACTCAAACCCTTGTACACTGATTCTCGGATTCAGGCCGAGAGACCTATTACACCCACAGGACTTCTAACATAAGTCCCGTCAATCTCACCGAAGTGGAAGAAAAGAAAAGAACCCAAGATCCTCAACGATCATGATTGAAGAATACAAATAGTTATGACACACACTCGGATTGATTGTTGAAAAATTAGTTCAGAAGATTTTTTTCTCAGAAGTAATAGGTGAAGAATACTTAGTGGGTTCGTCAAATTATATAGACAAGGAAGTGTATCTATCAAAATTAGAAACGATACATTCCAAAAGAGTGAACAACGCAAAGTACGGTCGACCGCAATTTGTGCAGTCGATCGTTCATATCTCTGACGAAAAGTCGAGAGATGAATAGTCGACTGCTTCACTATATTACTGTGAAGTGCAGTCGACTGCGATGCGGTCGACCGTTATCGTGCTATTCATAACGAATCCACTTTATATTCCTACCATATACTAATCAATCATCAATCAATCAAATACAGATAAAATCTCACAAATAAGGAATAGCAACAACTGGTCTTGATAGCTTTCTTGGGCACTAATCAACATGTGCACTTTTTGAATAACTTCTTCTTTTGCTTGATCATGCAATCTTTCTTTATCGCTTTCCTTCTTTGCTTATTTTCTTTATTACTTTCCTTTTTTACTTATTTTTGAATCTCTTTTGAATCTCTTATTGATATTATTTTAACCTGAAAATCTGAACAACTTAATTTAAACTTATTAGTATTTATGGACATGGTTTGTGCACACCAAACTAAGAGTCAACAATCTCCTCCTTTTGGTGTGAACAAAACATGTCTTTGAATGTTGAAAGCAAAAATAAAACAATACGGCATATAAATACCCCCCCCCCCTCCCCCCCTGAATTTAGTACTTCATGTAGCATAGATTTTCATAGATAAAGATAAAGAGACATTAAAAATAAAACAATAAGGCATATAAATACTCCCCCTGAATTTAGTACTTCCTGTAGCATAGATTTTCATAGAAGATATATGAAGAAGAGATAATAATATTCAATATTATATTTACTTTCAGTTAAAACATTCATAAAAATATTCTCTCCCTTTTTGAAATACACCAAGAGGTGAAAAAGACAAGCATAATAAGAACATTCATAAAAGAATTAAATTTAATTAAATGCTTTATTCTTCTCCGAAAGCCATTTGAAAATAAAAGAACGTTCATGAAGCAAAAGAAGAGGTTAATTTGGGGAACATGATAAAGCATGAGATGAGTTTGGGAAATATAATAATTTTTGAAAGCAGAGGAAAATCTACTTACATGATATTGTTGATAGCGAAACTCTTTAATATACAGGGAGAGCTCTTCATGGTATCATAGATTTGAGATTTTCCCAATACAGATGCGAGATAGAGAGCAGAAGAAGAAGTATTTCAATAAACTGATATTATAGAAAACAGTGAAGAGAGGGTTCGTAGAAATCAAAACGAGTAACAAAGAAAAGAGCCGCAAAACCAATTGAGCAAAATAATAAAAAATTCAAGAATCAACCCGAGAGCAAACCAGTCGACTGCACGGTCGATCGCACACCTTGTAAACACAAAACAAAAGACAGAGGGTGAACTGATCGACCGTTCGGTCGACCGCAAATACTGAAAGCGAAATTTTTTTAAAGGCAAAATATTTCTTAGAGAGGGTCTGTGTTCAAGAGTTTAGATGAGCGACAAGTCAACCGCACAGTTGACCAAAATACTGATATAGGAGAGTAATGCAGATAATCAACTGGATATGCAAAATATAGCAAGCATGGAGTCATTCCTTCATAGCAAATAACATGAGATTACATAACGTTAAAGAGCATTCATGGTGATATTACATCTAGCAATTACAATTAGAAATCTATTCATCTCCACCATCATCTTCGTCGTCGGCATTGTCTTCATCATCTTCCTCATCATTTGGAGGAAGAAGAATTTCTCAATCTTCTTTTCCTTGCAAGTACTCAATCGTGTTAACATAATATCCATACACTTGCATTTGATGAGCAGCAAACTGCTCATGACGACAACGAGCCCGCTGGTTGAACTGTACATCGATGCCCATTTGTTGAGGAATGATGGGCATAGGATTTTTGCTTAGAAGAAAATTTCCAGCATCAATACGGAAGTCAATGGCAAGATTGTATATAAGAGAAATGAAAGGAAGACCACGATTTGTAGAAGTTGCATAATTCATCGTGCGAATGATGAATGTGGCAATATCAAACTTATATTCACCAAGAATAAGGAAAATGATGAACTATTGATCGACCCAAATTTCAGTTTTGTCATTCTTTTTGGGCCAAATATTTGCATTGACAATTTTATTTAATACACAGGCTGTATCAGTAAAATTTGTGGGAGCGGGACGAGGAAGATTAGAGAATTCAGGTTGGATGATCATGGATTTGACCATATTTTGGTTATGACCAGGTTTAAAATTAAGGGTTTTAAAATCTAGATGATATGCATCAAATTCCCCTTCGGGAAATTCATATTTCCTACGGAGGTAATCGGGGGTGACTCTAACTCTTCTCCCAAGAATAATAGAGGAGAGGGTGAGGTCATCGTCTTGCAGACCTTCAAGGTTGGCATAGAATTGGTGAGTTAGTGATTCGGAGTGGGTGCTAGGTGTAGTAACATAGTTTTCCCACCCAAGGCCTTTAATGATCCTAACCATAACAGGAAATTGACCCCCTAAGGATGATAAGTTGATTACCCGATTGGTAATGACGGGATCATTCCGAAGATTAGAAAAGTAAAGATCAGCACAATTTGAGTTCTGAAAGATAATACCATCTCTAGTGACGGATTTAGAGGCAATAGCTTTCTTGCCCTTCGATTTGTGAGAAGAGGAAGCCATTGAGAGAGGGAAAAAGCACACGAGAAATTTGAAGAGAATATTGAGAGATGAGAAGGTTATTTGATGGGTTTGTGTATGGGGGCTAGGATTTTTTGTGAGGTTTGAGAGGAAGGAGATGAAGGGGTATTTATACTGGAAGGAGAAAAACCAAGTCAGCCGAGTGCGTCGGTCGACCGGTTCACAGATACGGTCGACCGCATCACACGAAAGAAGGAGTTCTGATTAAGTAGTTTTTGACAGAGAGGTGGACGGTCGACCGTTCCATTCTCAACTTATCAAGGGCCAATGAACAGTACAGTCGACCGGTCGGTCGACCGATCATACAGTTTTATAGTTTTTGCGAAGTGATTTTCTTCAAATCTTCAGATCTTGTAATGACAAATTTAGATGTTGTAAAATTCACAGATTTCATGTATTCCTTAGATAAATAGCAGATGCTCTAGACTTTTTATTTCGGAGATAAGTAATCTTAATATTTAATATAGATTCAAGCAAGTGTAGATTTTACCCGGTGCTATACTCATTTGAAGAACTAAGGTCCTTCTCCTTTTTCCTTGATAGAGATGCATGTTGCTAGTATAACTTGTTGAGCCTCTCGAGCATCTTCTATTAAGGTGTCTGCAATCTGCTAAGTTGAGAACGTTGAACCACCTACATGGAATTTTGTAGGTGTCCAAGTGGGTTTTGAGCCTGCATTTACATTCTTTCTTACCCAGACATAATTAGTATTCCTTTTTAATAGACAGTTATAAGAAATATACCCTAGTCTACAACAGTAATGACATGTGATACTACTATGTCTTGGGTCATGCACACTTGCATAGTTTTGAGTTGGTTTGTGATTATGTTGGTGATTGTGCAAGTATGTATGACATGATGATTTAAATTTTGATGGTGTATTGGCTCTTCGTAACCAAGCCTTCGATTATCGTGATAGGATCTTGAATTTTTTGTAATAAGGTAATTGAGCCCTTCATATTTTTCTACAATTTTTTCAAGCTCAATTACTCTTTTACAAAGTCTTTTTCTAGTCATCTCATCGTCTTTTGTGTTCCAACGAAGAGTGTCTAGTGTAGCATCAAGTGTTCTATTTTGTTCAAGGGCTTCATTACAACCTTCCACTACTGCATCAAAAAAAATTGCATTCTTTTAAATCATTAGTGAGTTTAGCAATATAAACAAATTTCTCATGAATTTTTTTTAAGTGTTCATCATGTGTTGCTAAGGATTCTTGAATTTATTGTTTTAAAAGTTCATTTTCCTCTAGCAATACATCATGATCTTTTCTAAAGGACTCGAATTTTTCCATGATCAAAGCAATTTTATTTTTCAGTTTTTGATTTTTAGCAATACAAGAGTCATGTGCTTCATTAGGAATTTGCTTATATTGCCTTAGTTCACGACTCAGTTTCTTAGCATAGTTTTTTAATACATTACACATGTCAACTAGTTCATCATAAGTAGGTTCTTCGACTACCTCTTCTTGAGATGGTAATTGCACTTCACCATTCCCAAGAGCCATGAAGCCGACATCGTTGTAGTCTTGCTCATCCTCACTTGTATCTGAGTCTAGCCATGTTGCCTTCAACGTCTTCTTTTTTAGACTTGGGTTTGAGTGGTAGTAGTCCCTATTCCTATCCTGTGAAATGGATAATTTGCACGGATGTGTCTAGGCTTCTTGCACTTATAGCATACGTCATCTTTACCTCTCTCTTTCTCCTTCGTACTTGCCATATTTTTTATGTTTGAGATACTTACGAAATTGCATAGTCAATAGGGCGATATTTTCTTCTGATTCCTCACGGTCTGAATCTGCTTTTAATGGTCAGGATTTTTCTGCTTTTAGGGCGATGGTCCTCTCTTCGATTTTTGGTTCAATCCCGATGTTCTGTCTGTATCTTTTGGTTTCCGTCATCTCCATCTCGTATGTCTTCAGCTTTCCTTGAAATGTATAGTAGTCGAATCCCTTTTTCTCAAGAGTCTCTCTCATTGTAGCAGCTTTTATATCCCACTTTGGCGTGAGATAGCTTATGAGTTTTCCGACCTTTCGGTCATCATCCAACCCCTCACCTAAGCTCTCAAGCTTGTGTGCAATGATATCGAAGTGGGCGAGCATTTGATCTACATTTTCTCCTGACAACATGCAAAACACATTAAACTTATAAAAACATAAATTTACTTTAGCTTTTACCTCAGAGGCGGTTCTCTCATGCCGTTAGCATGTTATTCCAGATCTCATATGCTGTCTTGCAATTTCTGTAATATCCCGGATGGATATTATAATGTATAAATTATTATATTTAAATAAAAATATTTTTTATTGGAATTACCGTGTTTTCTCATTTAAAAACTTACCTGGACATATATACTAGTAAATCTATACAGGTATTGTATCAGTTTTGTGCACTTGTGTGAAATACTGAAAAACGCATTTTTGAGAAAAATGTCTGGAAAATCCCGGGAAGACACTGAAAATTATTATTCTATTATTATTTTATTTTTATTTCCCGAATTGAAATATTTTTGGTGGATATCACCCGGTTTTGTTAATAAACATTATCTGTATATATATATCAGTCTGTATACATCTGTATTGTATCAAATTGGTACTGGAATCTTCTGGATTGATAATAAAATTTATTTTACTATTATTTTCTTAATTAAATTATTTTTGTACGGATTGAGCGGTTTTACAAACGAAAATTATCGGTATATAGATATATACATACATAAGCGTATTGTACCGATTTCGTACGTTTGTACAAATTATGTAGTATGTGTTTTGGACAAAAATATTTTATTTTTGTCATGATTAATCAATTTTGGAGGGCTAGGATTTGTTTGGAGGGCTAGGATTTGTTTGGAGGCTTAAACATAGGGTTAGGATTAATTAGGGATACATAAGGGTTTAATAAGTATTTCTACTAGAACCCTCCCCTCCACCTCACCCCTCCACCTCCTTACTATTCTAGGCCAGCCAAAATAACCCCAAGGGGTTTGGTGCAATTGTGGTTGTGTATTTTGCACTTTCCACCTCTTTTTTGTCCTATAAATACCCCTCCCTTTCACCTTTTACCTCATTTTACAAGAAAAAAAAAAAGAAAAAGGAAAAGAAAGATAAGAAACCCTAAGTATTCTTCATTTGGGGTTTTTATGGGTGTTTTTCAAGTTATAGTAGAAATCTAGGAGGAAGGAGAAGGTTTGCTAGCTAGTTCTTCCTATAAAGAGATCTAAGGTGGGGGTTCTCTACTTCTAATTTTAGTTGTTTGTTCTTAATTATTTTTGTATGTAGAAAAGAACCCATCTTTAGGGTTATTTTTGGTTCTATGTGAGTAAAGAACCCATCTTTGATGGTTATTTATTATAGGATAAAAAGAACACATCTTTTTTATGGTGGATGTGTAGGTGTATGTTCTATAACAACTTGAACTATTTTTCTGAATATATAGGTGGTTGTAGGTTAAAAGGAACCCATCTTTATGATGTGTTGTTGTGTTTTTATGTTCCTTAATAACTTGGACTAATTCCTAAACATAAGCATGTTTGTAGGATCAAAATGATCCCATGAAAAAGATGGATTGAAAGGACTCAACAAAATCACATAAAGATAGAGTATTGAACCTTGCTATGGTTATTGTTGTTATGATGATTATTTTGGACTAATTGTACTAAGAATTGTGCATAAGAACGGTAGGAAATCAAGATGAAGTTCTCTCTTTTTATTTGTGTGGATTCTTGTCCACTTTTGTTGTATATATGTTCTAAAAATGACTTGGACTATGTATTAAGCATAAGATGGTTGTACGGATCAAAAAGATCTCATGAAAAAGATGGATGGTGGAACTTAAATAAAACACATAAAGATTGTTCTTTAACCTTGTATGTTTATTGTTATTGTTATGGTTGTTTTCTTGAACTCAAAACTATGACTTGGACTATAACTATGTGCATATAAAGATTAGTATAGTGAGAATATTTACTTACCCATTCAGGATTGTAGACCCATTTAGCTATTTTTTTAAAGATAAGTTTTGTTGTATGTTGCTCTCTACTTTGTTAAGAAATTATTCTTTACTAACTCTTGTTCATAAAAGGTTGCTCTTATTGTATGTAGAAACTTGTAGGATTGAAGAAAAAGTGGGTTGTAGTATGTACTAATTTGTAGACTAATAAATGTAGTCTTTGTAATATATAGGACTTGTAATTTTCTAAAAGAGTAGTCTTGTAATAATTTATTTTTAGTCTTTTAGTAGCATGTTCTAAACTTTTATAGGTTGTTAGAAACCCATTCATGCTTATGATATTTAGTTGTTCTTAGTAAAGAACCTACCATGCTTGAGTTGTAGCAAAGAACCCATCCATGCTTATGTGAACCCATGAGCCTACCATGTTTGTGTTTTATGTCAAAAAGAGAACCTATTCATGCTTGTGAACCCATCCATGATTAAGTTGTGTAGCAAGGAAACCCATTCATGCTTATGAACCTATTCATGCTTGTGAAACCCATGAATCTTTTCATGCTTATGAACCATGAACTCATTCATGCTTGTGATATTTAGTTGTTCTTAGTAAAGAACCTATCATGCTTGAGTTTGTTGTTCTATGTCAAAAAGAGACCTATCATGCTTGAGTTGTAGTAAAGAAATCCATTCATGCTTATGAACCCATTCATGCTTGTGAACCCATCATGCTTGAGATTTGTAGTTGTTGTAGTGAAAAACCCATGCTTAAGTTGATTATAGTAAATATACCATGCTTGAGTTGTTGTAGGTTGATTATAGTGAGAAACCCATGCTTGAGTTGATTATAGTAAATATACCATGCTTGAGTTGTTGTAGGTTGATTATAGTGAGAAACCCATGCTTAAGTTGATTATAGTAAATATACCATGCTTGAGTTGTTGTAGGTTGATTATAGTGAGAAAACACATGCTTAAGTTGTATACCATGCTTGAGTTGTTGTAGGTTGATTATAGTGAGAAACTCATGCTTGAGTTGATTATAGTAAATATACCATGCTTGAGTTGTTGTAGAAGGAAACTCATGCTTAGATTGTATTCATGCTTGAGTTGTAGAAAGATACCATGCTTGAGTTGTTGTAGAAGAAACCCATGTTAAGTAGATACCATGTTTGAGTTGTTGTAGAAGAAACCCATGTTAAGTTGTATACCATGCTTGAGTTGTTGTAGGTTGATTATAGTGAGAAACCCATGCTTGAGTTGATTATAGTAAGTATACCACGCTTGAGTTATTGTAGTCGTTCTAAGTAAAGAATGCATGCTTATGTTATTGTAGTAGTTCTAGTAAAGAACCCATGTTTGAGATGTGTAGTTATTTTTGATTCAAAAGAATCCATGCATGTTTGAGTTATATGATTGTAGTGGTTTCGGTTAAATCCTAAAAGAAACCCATGAGTTTAGCTTGCATGCTAATCCAATTGAATTATTGAAATGAACCCATGTTCCATAGTTGTTCTAGTTTAATTTTTAAGAAGAAACCCATGAAACTAGCTCCATGATAGTTCTAGTTCGAATTGGCGAGGAACCCATGCAATTAGGTTCTAGGTGATTCTAGCTCAACTTTGAGAAAGAACCCATGAACCTAGTCGCATATTGTCCTAGTTTAATTTGGGAAAAGAACCCATGAGTTCTAGTTGAAATTGGACCATATGATGTGCACATGCTTCATCTTCAATATATAGTAAATAATGGTTGGAAAAGTCACTAGTATTGTTAGCTAGATAAAAGCTAGCCTAGGGGTCATCGAACATCAAGACTCGCATCTTACCACCTTGGAAACTGTGGATAAATCACACCTCGAGTACCGATGGATCTTAACTGATGTGGGTTGATCGCAGGCCGAGAGTATTGACGAGATCTGAGTTAGGGGTTGTGATAGGGTCTCATAATTGCCGTAGGGGCCATCGACCATCAAGAATCGCATCTTACCACCTTGGAAACTGTGGATAAATCACACCTCGAGCACCGACGGATCTTAACTGATGTGGGTTGATCGTGGGCCGAGAATGTTGACGAGATCCGAGTTAGGGGTAATGATGAGTGAGAGAGATTTCCGTTACCGGTGTCTTTGATCGATAGGCCATGAGTTGGATTGGGATAATCATAAGAAAGTTATTGAAAACCCCGTGAGACTGTTTGGGTTTAGTGACATCATTAGGGTAGTAACTTATGGCTATTACTACTTAACCTTTACTTATTGTCATTTTTGTAGAAGGGAAAGAGTTGGTGTTAAGGGTGATTCCTTATGATCCGACCTGTCCTATAGGTCGACACTAGACAGTGTTATTGGGTTGTACCTTCCCGTCAAAGGGATACGTACGGTGTTATCTCACGAGTTGGGAGCACGGGTTGCGTATCTCGTCTGTTAATTCCTAAAATACCATGGCTTGGGGTGCCACAGGATGCAACGTGCAGTCCTGCGCTTGCGAGACCCCAGGGGTGCCACAGGGTAGGCTTCGCGCTATCATGCGCATGCGAGACCATATGTTCTTTTGATTTTCGAATGAGGCCCGATACACTGGGCAATAGTGGCAAACATGGACACCACTATATGACTGCAGTAACGGAACTAGACCGTACCTACAACCTTGTTTTTGAGTGAAGTCCGGCATGCCGGGTAGTAGTGGCAAATAGAGACACCATAATCGTACTGCATTAGTGGGACTTGACCCACCTGCAACCTCACAGTCACGTTGTATTATCAGAAACAGGATTGTGTACAATGTAGAATTCTTAATGAGGGTTCAAATCCCTATATATGAAGAAACGGCTTGAGATGGGGCATATGTAGTATGGGCTGCATACTGTTCCGGAGACTTGCTTGCATTAGAATAAGTGCAGAATCGCATTAGTTAATCGGGTATTAAAGTCTAAGGCATAGCATACACTCACACATCAATTATATATACATGTTTCTCTTTTTATCAATCTGTTAGCTTAAGTGGAGAATCGCTACTAGTTATTAGCCTTAAAACGTCAGTATATGTACTGACGTCTCCATTTCAATAGGTACCGGATTGCATAAGTACAGGTACAGGATTCAGGAGGACTCAAGGCGAGAGGAGCAAGAGTCGTTTTTATTTTCGCTGCATTATATGTTGTTTACTATTGTTCTATTGTAACAATTTTGTAATCTATTTATTTGTTGGAAAGCACATCCAAGTGAAATACCAAGTGTTGTTCTTTATTTACTGTACTCTGATGTAATATGTTGAAAGTTGTAACACTTGGGATTGTAAAGGTATTATTGTAACACTGTTGTAATGTATTGCAATTTTGTAACATTCGGATTTGTAATACATTATGTTGAATAAAAAAGTTTCAAATTTTCCTGTCTTTTCTGTGTATCGTGGCTAATTGAAGAAAAGATTCTGGCTTATGTCACAGTTTCCTAGTTATCGAAAATCGGGGCATTACAGTTTCGCCTGCATCGCATTAATTCTTCATTATTCAACCCTGCATAGAGAGCCGTCATAGCTTTGGAATTTGCGGTCTTGAGTGTCAGCTCTGCTTTTGTGAAGACCGTCTTTCCGTTGCTGACCGGAATATCTATTTTATTAATGCATACATTCCACACTTCTTCTCCAAGCATCTGTAGAAATTGAGACATACTAACTTTCTAAACATCATAGCATTTTCCATCAAAATATGGTGAGTGTGTAAAACTTATCCCATTGGAGACGAATGGCTTCGATGAGTACAAGTTTTCGGGATGAGGGATTTTGGCCATTGGACCTTTTCCTTAAGCTTTTAAGCTTTTGATAAGCACCTCGCTCTGTTACCACTGTAAATCACCCTAGGGGGGTGAATATGGTGATTGTGCAGAATTAAAAAAATTAAAATGAATAGCAAAGTAAATGAGAAGAGATAAGAAAATCAAACATAGATAGCACAAGTGACGTAGCGATATAACGTGGTTCGACCCCCACATCTACGTCCGCACCACATACTTGTAGCAATTCTCCGCCACAAGCGTTCCACTATACTCAAACCCTTGTACAGTGATTCTCGGATTCAGGCCAAGAGACCTATTACACCCACAGGACTTCTAACACAAGTCCTGCCAATCTCACCGAAGTGGAAGAAAAGAAAAGAACTCAAGATCCTCAACGATCCTGACTGAAGAATACAAATAGTTATCACACACACTCGGATTTATTGTTGAAAAATTAGTTCCGAAGATTTTTTCTCATAAGTAATAGGTGAAGAATACTTAGTGGGTTCGTCCAATTATATAGACGAGGAAGTGTATCTATCAAAATTAGAAACGATACATTCCAAAAGAGTGAACAACGCAAAGTACGGTCGACCGCAATTTAGGTGCAGTCAACCATTCATCTCTCTGACGAAAAGTCGAGAGATGAATGGTCGACTGCTTCACTATAATACTGTGAAGTGCAGTCGACTGTGATGCGGTCGACCGACATGAGGTGCGGTCAACCGTTATCGTGCTGTTCATAACGAATCCACTTTATATTCCTACCATATACTAATCAATCATCAATCAATCAAATACAGATAAAGTCTCACAAATAAGGAATAACAACAACTGGTCTTGATAGCTTTCTTGGGCACTAATCAACATCTGCTCTTTTTGAATAACTTCTTCTTTTGCTTGATCTTGCAATCTTTCTTTATTGCTTTCCTTCTTTGCTTATTTTCTTTATTGCTTTCCTTCCTTGCTTATTTTTGAATCTCTTTTGAATCTCTTATTGATATTATTTTAACCTGAAAATCTAAACAACTTAATTTAAACTTATTAGTATTTATGGACACATTTTGTGCACACCAAACTAAGAGTCAACAAATCAATATTTGTTGTATTGGAGACATGTAATAAAGACCACCTCACTGTTTACCCGAGCCAATCATCCTCCTCGAAGCCAAGTCTTGTACGACACAAAAGTTAGGAAAGAAAACGGCACGACAATTTAAGGCTGTGGTAATTTTATTAACATACATCAAATTTAAATGAAATGAAGGAACACATAAGACACTACTGAGACTGATATCAGGACTAAAAAGAATATCTCCAGTGGAAGTAATAGGGACTGATGAACCAGTGGGTAAGTTAACAAATGGTGTGGAGGATGATTTTATTGTGGACAACAAGGTGGAATCGAAAGTGATGTGATTTGTCGCTCCGCTATCTAATATCCAAGGTTTAGTGAAAACTGATTTAATTGAACCATTAGAGAACAAAGATGAACCTGTTGTATTTGCGAAAGTATTACTATTACCGTTAGAGTTATTTGATTTCATCATAGATATTGCACGAGCCAGATGTTGAAGTTGATCTACCGAGAATCCATGTAAAGGATCATGTACGATTTGTGAGGCATCCGTTGCATTGGCAGAGGAGTGGGTCGTTACTATGAGGCCTACTGCGACTTCCATGGCCTCTTGGATTGTTGGGAGGATGATCTGAAGGATGAAAGTAGTATGGATTTGACAAGTCCATACTTGATTTGTTGTTCTTGGAGCTTTCTGGTGATGCTTGATCTTCTTTAGACATAATAATTAATATATGGCTCTGATTACCATATGAAATTGGAGAATAAAGTTTGAAAATAATGGAAAAGCAAGTAAGCTAATGAAAGTGGTTCTCTTGTTCATCTTATGCAAAGCTACAACCATATATATATACAAAAGGAATGAATGGAGAGTAGCAAAAGACATGCATAAATTAATATGAGCTCTCGTTGCTTTCAAGAAAACCTTCACACTTCTCTTGACCATTGACCAATTCATTCAAACTATATATACTAGTATTATACACGTGTTGTGCACATGGAAAAAAATTGAGAGGAATGAAAAGGGCAAAAAAAAAATTACATGCACATGCGTTGCACGGATTGGATTATGGACAAAAGCCTTCTCCCATTATAGTAGTAGAGATGGTTGATAATTGGGAGGAATGAAAAGGGCAAAAAAAATAATTTACCTGCACGTGCTTTGCACGGGTTGGGTTATGGACAAAGGCATTCTCCCATTATAGTAGTAGACATTAATAGACAGATACATCATTGCACTAGCTCATTTTTCAGACCCGATGAAGCCATTCCCACATTAGAATTCGTCCTCTACTGACACAAAATAACAATGCATAGGTTGGGTCGTCTGTAAATTGATCGGTAGATTCATTAAGTCAAATAATTTCAGAGATATGGAAGAAAGGAGGAAACACGATAAAATTGATCGTTGACTTTGGTGATTAACTACAGACTAGTACGTAAAATCTAATCTACTACGAAGTTGATTACTAATAAGGAATTCCTACTTGAATACAGTATACTAACAACATAGCTGACTGGCATGCATTTTGACCATCAATTCGTTCCGGTTTTCCTTGTAACAACTAGTTTCACAGTTAAAATAAATCCACAAGCATTGTCAAGTCCAAAGTAAGCCGTACGTACCTATTTACCTCAACAACCTCCAACTATATTGAAATTCATCATTTTTTCTCAAGTGATTAATTTTCTCTTCATCAAATTCATTGCTTAAAAATAATATATAATAAAATTAATTTAAAAAAATCTTATGCTACACTATACATATATATATTTTTTGGGTGAGCATTAAACTTTGTACATTGTTTTGGGATAAATTTTGGAACCTTCAATTATCCATAAAAGATTAAAGTGATGATGAACGGCTGAGATGGCATCTAAAACCTTTTCTAAATAATTTCATCCAGTAAACTTGATGCGGGCGCGCATCTGAAAGCCCGTGTCCTATTTGATTAGGATTAAAGCTTCGGGCTGCTTCTCTCTTCTCCACTCTCCCGAAATAGTTGCAAATATTCTCCCCAAAAAAAATGTCGATTCCTTTCCTCCTCGAAATCTCAATCTAGGTTTTCGTTCAACTAAAAGGCAGCAACTTTTCGAAGGTAAGTTCGATCCTTCCTTTCTCACTTCCGATTTGTAGTTCAGCTATTTTCTAGGGTTTTCGAAGTTTTGACTTTGGTCCTCTTTTTTATCCGAAAGATGTGATTTTTGTGGACAAGAAAAGTTATTTGTCGTAGGTTAATGATTTTGAGGTACAGATACGATTTTGAGAACGATATATAATAAGGGACATATGAAGAGTTGTGATTTAGGAGTTGGAGGAATTTGTATAATTTTTGCTTCAATTTTGTTAATTTTACAACTTGTTCTTTTAGCTGATAATTTTGAGCTTAAGTGGTGTTTTTAAATGAATTTTTGTGAAGTAGGAGGAGGAATTGCATGTGTAGTGTTCGATGAAATGCCGAACTGTGTAAGCCGTTTTTTCGAGAACGAGAATCATGTTTTTAGTTAGTCTTGGAGTAATTGGAAGATGTGGAGGTCATTGGATGTTTTTGATCCAATGCATTGGATTAGGAGTGTTGTAATTCCAGTAGTTTTGAGAAATTTTAGTATAGGATTGTCTAGGTCCTTTGGTGAAGGGAAATTTGATGTTGTGAATGACAATCTTTCAGTTCAATAGGAGAGTAGCTCAGTTACTTATTTGTTATATCGGTAGTCAAAAGTGTATTGGATCATGGTCACGAGAGACTTGAGGACATGTTGCAAAGTCTTAAGCTTCAGAGAATTGATGGATAAGGTTCCACTTGAATATTGGATTGGATTTTTGATTCATCATCTCAAGATATTTGTTTGGAAAAATATACTTCATGTTTTGGTTTGACATTGATGTAAAGAAATTTGTTGTCCCTCAGATTTGAAAAATGACAAAAATGAACAAACTTGAGGATCCGAGTACAAGAAGTCATATAGTCTTTTCCATTTTGTTTTCTTCTATTTCATTTCACATAATGCATTATAAATATTAAGAGAGTAATAAGATATGTAATCCGATCAGCTTTCCTAAAAACATTTAGTTTCCCATTTTCTCCCACCACACCTCAAGAGGTGTTTTTGGATCTTGGAAAAGTTTTTGCCCTCTCAGAAAGTTTTAGGCCAAAGTACTTCACCTTCAATTCCCATTTGTTCACATCAAATTTTTAGTTCACATCATTACTAATTGTAGCTTCTATGGCCAAACCTGATTCAAGTCGAGCTTTCCTGTTTTCTAACTCTAGCTTTCAACAAATACTCTCTGCAAGTTTTTTGCTTTAGCCAGTCTTTGATATCTTGTTTCTCAATGGATAATGACAATTATTCTGCAAGCAGGTTTTAGCTTTCCTTTCCCCTCATCCGAAACCTTGCCCTAAACCCAAACACTCTTTTTATGGTAAATGCAAAAAATACTGATCACTAATTTCAACAGTACTAACCCTGGGCGAGGTCTTGGCATTTGACGTTTGTTGTGTTATTTTTCAGATTGTTGACGAGACATTTTCCCTTTTGAGGTCAAAATGTTGTCATGTTCGACAAAAATACAAATTAACTAAGACTGAAAAATTCATGTCTTTATACCTTAATACATGAAAATTAAGTTTCCTGATGTATGTGTTCAGCAGAGGTTTTATTGCTCCTCTTTTTTATATAAGAGATAGTTTATGTAATCAAATACATCGCTTTATGCACAGAGGTTCTGTTCTCTTGCTGAGTGTCATCTCGTTTTTCTGATTACTTTGTAAGTGTGACTGATAATTGCTCAGTTGGATTAGTGGATGAATGAGATTGCTCGAAAACTTGGATATTCGTTGAATTGGTTACCGTCACCATGCACTAGAAAATGGATGTTAGTAAACTTGATTTATTTTGTTATATTGCATGCCGACTTTATTGAATTTGTTTCTAGTTTATCTATTGTGGTTACTGTTTCTTTCAATTCTTGTTAGTCATCACTCATAACTTATAACTAAGTAGAAAAGCTTTAATTTTTTTTTCTTCAACAACCTATAATGAATTCGTGTTGCACTAATGGCTTCTCCATGCAAATGACAATATGAAAGCATTCCCGTTTTCAATCTCCGACTTCTTAAACTGATGGTTATGGCTTTTGTTCTTATAACTATACCATGTTCTAAAATCTTCTTGTAAAAACTTTGCGCTTTTGGCAATTGATTTTGAGTGTGAATAACTTGTGACTTTTGTTTGTTTATGTTTTCTTTGCTTGTAAACCAAGGAAGGGAACCCTTAGGCCACTAGAGGGGAATCAATCGAGCTATTTTTCTGGCAAATTGTATAAGCCTGCATTATTATTCTTGTTTTGATTTAATTCACGGAAATATTCACGATTAATCATACAAGGCTTGAAATGTTGAATTTATTTTAAATTTTTCTTGTTTTGGACTTGGACATATGCATTCTTTGAGCAGTTTTCTAGAACTATTCAAGTTATTAATATAAGTGTGCTATTTACGATTTTTGGTAGAGCAGCCTTGATTCATTTTACGAAGTACGTTCGATTTTGATAGAAAAAATTGATTTCAAATCTCATGGAGGTACGTTTGTTGCCTTTTGGTTGGCAGTTTGATTTTTTTGCAGTTGCTCAGTTGAACAGAAATTGATCATGCCGAAGATAAAAACAAGCCGTGTCAAATACCCAGAGGGATGGGAGCTTATTGAGCCTACTCTACGCGAGCTAGAGGCAAGGATGAGAGAAGGTTGGTCTTGGTTTTACTTTTTCTTTTGTTAATATAATCATTGTTTACTTTATATTGGTTCTTGAAATATTATCCTCTTGATGTGATAGGCTGAATATGTATTGGACGATTGGTCATAATGAAACTGAACTTTTGTCAATGGCAGCTGAAAATGATCCGCATGATGGAAAGAGAAAGTGTGAAGCACTTTGGCCAATATTCCGAATTGCACATCAAAAGAGTCGGTACATATTTGACCTATACTATCGAAGGAAAGAAATCTCAAAGGAGTTGTATGAATTCTGCTTGGATCAGGGCCATGCAGACAAAAATTTGATCGCAAAGTGGAAAAAGGTTGGTTCTTCAGAAAATATAAATTACAAATAATCTTCTTCCTACTGTTCTTCATCAATCTTTTTATACATTGACTAGTGCCTAGCATGATATTGACATAGGTTATTGCTCACAGAAACTCTTCGAAATGTAGACCTGAAAAAAATGGCTGCTTATCTGTCTGATTTTTTCAATAAATAATAACTTATATTAAACTCATGTATTCTGCTTGTGTGACTTTTGTTTAAGTCTATAAATCTTGAAGAGGAAAATAATCTAATTGAATTGTATAGTAATTTCTATAGTGAAAGCATAAAGTTTTTCATCTTCAGGACGTTCTTCAAGTAACCAGAAAAGTATCTAAAAGTATGGAAGTGGGTGACATCCTGTGTTGATATCGTTGGAGTGACTTCCCTTTCCAGTTATCAATTTCACTTAGGAAATATTACCCAGATCTCTAGTGGCCTGGTTATTATGAACCTGTTTGTATATTGTGGGACACAGATCAACTGGAAATCATCAACCATATTCATTGCATCTGAATGTACTCACATATTTGAGGACACAACTCGGCTGGACAATCATAATAAAGGATGTACTACTACAATTATAATTGGATTACGTTTGGATTGATATTTGATCCTGATTATATGCTGGTCCCGCTTGTCTGCAGCTGATACTGTTGTAATGAGTTATTGTATTCTCATTGTATTCCATGTATGTTGCTCTAAATCTATATATTTTGGTTGTGCTTTTTAATTGTTACAGCCGGGCTATGAGCGACTCTGCTGCCTACGCTGCATTCAGCCACGGGATCACAACTTTGGGACGACTTGTGTCTGTAGGGTTCCTAAACATCTGAGAGAAGAAAAAGTTATAGAATGCGTCCATTGTGGTTGCGGAGGATGTGCAAGTGGAGACTGAAACTGTTACCTGTGTAATGTCATTCTGGTCAGCCATCAGCATGTAGTCAGGTTTACCCAAAAAAGTTACTCTTAATATGACTATGACACCAGATCATATATGTTACATTGTTTTCATTGTCATTGTCTGTGTTGCTGAAAAACATAGCAATCTGTTATTGTTAATGATTTTAAGAACAAGTTCTTGAACTATCGTAGGGCTGAAATTCAAAAGTTCCCGTCGTTATGAAACTATGACTTGTCACTTGTAATTGTTTCCCGCGGTTCATACATGATAAATTTACTCTAATTTGGTTTTGGCTGATTTGTCATAGAATAACTTATTCATACAATTTAGTACTAATAACTTGAGGTGTGTTGTTATTGTTATTATTATATGTTGTATGTGGACAATTCTGCCCCCCTCTTATACTCTTAGTCTAATTGTCTATTCTTTTCCTCCACCATGACCACCACCATCTTCTTCTTCCCGATCACCACAATTGTTCCAAAAGTTTCCTTCCCACCGTCACACCACCATCTGTCACCATGACACTCAAAACCATTCTCTCAATTGTCACCATCACTATTATCTTCAAACTTGCTCCCCGACATCACTCCCAAGTCCCAACCCACAGTCTCCATCTACCGTGAAATCGCCTCTGCAACCATCACAACAATAATCCTAATCCTCAACCCCACCACCACTGTCATCGACATCACCACCATTTCTCTTTCCTGAAATTCCTTAACTCCATTTCATCATTCCTATCGCTGCCTTTTCTTTTCTGGCTCATAGTGAGGGAAAAGAGGGATGAGGGCATTTTAGCCATTTTCGTAATTTGTGTGGTAGTAAGGACCTGAGATATTTATTACTATTGCGAAAGACATCATGTTATCTACTACTAAATTGAATGAAAGTTTAGGGTATTTTTTGCTAAATCAGCTTTTACGTTTTTAACATAACTTTGTAATACATGTGTGATATACTTTGCTGTTGATGCATGTTTATTTCAATCTGTGGACTGGCAATGCTTACCTACCTAGCTTATGCAATCATTTATTTTCTGATTATATTTAATTTTGAATTTTTCCCCATACATGCTCTTCATAGTGAGAGATGACTTATCACACTACAATGTACACGCACTTGAAGCATTGTTTGTAATTCTGGAGTTGTTGAATTTTCTATACAATAAGTCAGCTCTCACTATGAAGAGATGACTTATTGTATAGAAAATTTGCTAGTCCTGGTGCGCGCTTTCAGTTTAGATCCATATTTTAATGAATTGTCGGGGTTTTGAAGTTGTTCGGTGATTTCTGAGTAAGTTAATACTTGATAGGCTAAAGGGGATTGTCTAGGTGCCGCAAGTTGCTTTGGCAACAGATGATCAATTCTGGATGATTCTTTTGCGAGAGAACCACTTCATGTTACATGACCTTAAGCCTAGATAGCCTGTATTAGTTATATTAGACTGCTATATTAGACTGCTAGTGTTGCATGAACCTGTTGATCATTGATAGAGGATTCTGCCACGAAATTGTGAGATTTGAGAACCAGCTCATGTTATATGATCTTAAGCCTAGATACCTGTATTATTATATTATTAGACTGCTACTGCTGCAGTCTTGTTAGGAGGTGATGAACATGATCTTTTATATTATGAGTTGACCCATGTTCAAAATGTATGCTTTAGAGGTCTGACATTATTATTTTAGGTCATATATCTGCCAAGTAATAAGATCTCAGAACATGTTTGACATTGTGAAGTTGTGGTATAAATTATTATCCAAACTAGAATCCGTATAAATTACTGTTGGACAGCTGTTCTGTTATTAAAGTTGCAAGACTTCAAGGGAGGCTTACAACTGTATGAATACACCACTTTAGAGATTTGCTCACTTTATTTATTTTGGTTGTATATTTCATTGTTTTGACTTGACATTGTTTCTTTAGAGATACAATTAATACGACTTTTTTTTTGTAAATCTCCGTGAGATCCTATGATAATGGGATATGCCACTGCCTACTTACAAAGTGCATGTACATGTTATGTTGGAAGATCTAAATGGTTTGCACTTAAATTAGAGAAGTAAGAAGACAAAAATTATTAAGACGAGAATTTTTTATGCCACAGTTAGGTTCTTTGTCAACTATTTTATTATTGAATTTGGTGGTTTGGCGAGGCAACTCTGTCATTTTCTGTCCCAACTCCAAAGTCTAGAATTTGGTCACAAACCGGTAAAGAAGGGTTGTGTTAGGTAGTTGATAGCCAGCGTAAAATTTTGTCAATTTTCATGAACATGAATTCTAAAATTATTAATATACGAGCAAATGCTAGAGCATTCCTTGTAAGCGATGCGTTGTACCTACCTTCGGGTGCTTTAAAAATGGTGCAAGGAGTGTCGCACCGGTGCCCATAAGCAGTTGAAAATTGTCCAGGGTTCGTGCACCATTCTGGACGTGTGCGGATAAAGAAGATAGTGCAAGATAGGAGGCTTAGGTTAATGACTTGGAATATAGGAGCATTAACAGCAAAATGCATAAAACTAGTAGATACCATGATTAGAAGGAATTTTAATATTGCTTGTTTATAAGAAACAAAGTTGGTAGGGAAGAAATTAAAGAGAGAAATGATTTTAGATTATATTATACCTGTAAAATTAAAAATAAAAATGGAGTAGAAATTTTAGTAGATAAGAAATTCAAAGGAGATGTAGTAGGTGCTAATAGAAAAGGATATAGAATAATACAAATTAAGCTTGTATGAGGGAAAAACATAATTAATATCATTAGTGTGTATACACCCCAAGTAGGATTAGATGCACAAGCTAAAAATAAATTTTGGAAAAATATAGACAAGATAATTTAAAAGTACCTTTAGGTAAGAAATTATTTATACGAGGACATTTCAATGGATATGTAGGAGAAAATAATTTGGGATATGACGGGGTTCATAAAGGACATGGATTTGGACATAAGAATGATGATGGAAAGGCTCTCTTGAATTTTGCGGTGTCGTATGATCTTATACTAGCAAATACTTATTTTAGAAAGAGGGATGAACATTTGATAATCTTTAAAAGTGAGGTAAATATGAGTAACATTGATTTTTTTTTCATTACTAAGAAGGTGGATCGTTTGACGTGTAAAGATTGTAAAATTATATCGGGATCGAGCTTAGCCTCTTCACATAGGGACCCAAGAACTAGGCGGTGGAACTTTGAAGGAAGAGGAACTAGAGATTTTTAGAGGTAAAGTCCTTAAATGAGCGACAGATTTGGGAAAGGGAGGCTAATATGATGTGGACTAAAATGGCTGTGTATAAGAGAAATATTAAAGCAGGTACTTGGAGAATGTAAAGGTAGAGGGCTTCAAACTAAAGAAGCATGGTGGTGGCAAGAAGAAGTCCAAAATATTGCAAGAAAAATAATGTCAACCTGTACTATCCCTAGTATTTAAGATATATGCATTTGTTCTTTTTTTTCTTACAAAGAAAATATATGTATACATTGATTGTATATATAGATATATGTGCATTGTTTATGTTAACACACTATGCCTACTTTCTTTATCTGATAAGTTTTCAAAAAAAAAAAAAAGCCCAACTTTCCCTCTTAAAGCCCAACCCAACAATATAACCATAGGTAAGTGTAAATAAGTAAAGCTTAAGGGGGTAAAAGTAAAAAGGAATGACACCTAAGCACCCTAGAAGCCTCCACACTCCTCCACATCTCTCTTTTCCCTTCTCATCCATTCTGGCCGGCAGTAACCAGCCGAACCAGCAGCACCATTCACCCATTTTTCTATATATATGTGTGAAAACTTGTTCTTTACTACTTTTACAGAACCCTACTTCTCTTATAATAACCCTAGCCTAACTTTCTTCCACTCTTTCTATCTGCCATACTTAAATATCTATATAAATATATATATATAGCTTTACAACTTTAGAAAAACATAAGCCAAGGAAGCTCTTGAAGCAAGGAAGAAGAAGCATATCCTTGAAGAAGAAAGTGGGTATTTTCCTTTTCTCTTGATTACTTTTGTGATTTTTTTTAGAAGATATGGCTTGATAATATTGTGGTTTGAAAGTAGTAAAATTGTGTTAAGAAATATGCTTGTAAAGTACTATAAAATTTAGTCTCCATAAAATAAATATACCATCAGTAGTGGTAGTATTATACCATCAGTAGTACTACTAATACTATTAAGTATTAGTGCATCAGTAGTAGTAGTAATATACCATCAGTAGTGGTAGTATTATACCATCAGTAGTACTACTAATACTAGTAAGTATTAGTGCATCAGTAGTAGTAGTAATATTAGTGGTATAAAAATATAAGTAGTAGTAGTAATATTAGTAGTATAAAAAGCATCAGTAGTAATAATAATGTTAGTAGTATTAAAGTATAAGTAGTAGTAGTAATACTAGTAAGTATTATAGCATCAGTAGTAGTAATAATATTAGTAGTGTTAAAGTATCAGTAGTAATAGTAATGTTAGTAGTATTAATAGTGGCACTAATAGCAACAACAGTAGGCATAATAGTAGCAATAACAGTAGTAATAGTGGCAGCAGTAATAGTAGCGGTAGCAGTGATAGTAGTAAGCATCAGTAGTAGTGAATAATACTATAATAGGCATGAGAAGGCATCAGTAGAAGCAGTAATTTAAAGAAGTAGTAATTCAAAAATAAAGCTTGTAGTCTCTTAATAGTAATGATAGCAAAGTACGAAGGAATAAAAGCTATAGTTGTATACTTAGCTAACTAAAATTTAAGATAGTTTAATAATGGTAGTAAGGTAGGAAAGCCACTCGTAATTATATACTTAGCTAATCAAATTTATAATACATGGAGTAGATTGTAGTAAAGTAAAGAAAGGATTATAAGACTTTATCAAGTGCTATGCATAAGTGTATGCATATGATGGAATTTGGTGCGTTAAGCGCACTAGTGTTGATATGCATATGGAGGTATTTAGTGCATTAAGTGCCTTTCGGTTATGCATATAGTGATAGTAAACACGTATTAAATGAACTAGTTTTAGTATATGTCAAATAACAAAGTATCCAAGCTAAAATGACTCTTAGCTTAAACTAAGAATTGCATTGAACCCATACTTGAGCTAGATAACTTGTTGTAAGACAAGATTAACCTTTGGATCTAGGATTAAATTACCTAGTAGCCACCCATCATTAAATAGGAAATAAATGACAACAATGATAATAGGATCGCATGACCAATAAAATAAGGACAGACACTGGTTGGAAGTGTTCTCACCTGTCAAGGGGACACGTGCGGCGTTGTCTCGTCTAGGACACGTGCGGCGTGATCTCGACTGTTAATTCCTGAGATTTAGTGATAGAGATGTCGAAATCTAGGGGAATGGACCCTTATGAGTACGTTATGTTCTAAGTTATCCATATGAACAATGAGTTAGAGTGTGACTCTTAGTCTCTGGCGGAGTAGGGAAAGGCCTGCCGATCCGCCCGATGTTCGGATAACTTATGGTAGAGTCCGGGTGTAGAGAAGGACCACCGATTCTGACAGAATTGCAGCGGAGCTGAATGATCACCAGCCTGTCGGGAGTGGAGAGAGACCACCGGTCGGGCAGAGTGGAGAGAGACCACCGATTCCGATAGATCGGAGTGATCACCGACTTTCGGGAGTGGAGAAAGACCACCGATCTGATGCAGTAGACGGAATAGACCGTATTTGCTGCAGCTCTGCCAGTCATTAAATAAATGTCAGGAACAGGAAGGAGTACAAGAGTAGGATGCATGACGAGGGATTGAACCTTATCATCTGGAGAATACGAACTCGAATTAGGAAATATGTTGTATGGGATGCATACGTTTCCAAATCAAGTTTGCATTAGATTAAGAGCATGGTGTGCATATAGATTGTGCATTAGTAACTAGATCATAACATACACCAATACTCCTATTACACGATTACCACGTTTCTTTCTTTCTACATTAAAGATTGTTTGTGAAGAATTAGGAAATTGCGGTTTTCATCCGTTTTGCGTCAGTTGTATTCCACTGACGTGCCCACAGTTGGTTTGTAGGAATTGATCGTGGGAACAAAAGAATATTGAGCTGTGGAGTATTCCAAGTGGGAAGTGAAATTTTTCTGAACAATGTAAGTTTTAAATTTTCTGTAATTTCTTTTCTGTGTTATGTACTCATTTGAAGTAATGATCTTGGGTTGTGTGACGAGTTTCCTGTATGTGGATCTCGGGGCGCTACAAAAGTGGTATCAGAGCATGCTTCATATGGTAGTACTAACATAGTAAGAAATTCGTACTTGGAACTCCCCTGAGTTGGGTTTAGTTTAGATTATGGAATAATCGTAAGTCATAGGGTTGCATTTTTCAACTTATGATTATGATTTCTTCCTATATATGAACTAATTTCCGTATTTTTACTCAACGCAGGATGGCTAATAATGATGATGGCATACCAATCCTCGATGGGTTCTTAGAAGAAGTAGTAGAACCAGAAGAAGAGGAAGAACCGGAAGAAGAAGTAGAACCAGAAGAAGAGGAAGAACCGGAAGAAGAGGAAGAGCCGGAAGAAGAGGAGGAACCTATGGAGATCGCGACACCTCCCCTTACCCCACCGCCTATAGGTTCCCCAAATGATCCAATCAGCTTGGAACAACTGGTCTCCCGGGCTGTACCCCGCCGACGAAACTCACCAAAAGTGTCGCAGGGTTTGGTCCATAACAGAATTGCTGCGTTGTGGCGGCACATGTACATGCATAAATGGAAGACCACTCAGCTCGAGGAGGAAGTTTATGGAATGAAGAAGCAGCAGCTTCTATTTAATAAAGAATTGAACCAGCTTAGAAAATCAAGGATCAGGGCGTCCCAGAAGTTACATCGACTAAAAATCAAATACCGCTATAAGATACTACGCCTTGAAGAAAAGCACGAAAAATTGCAGAATCAGGTGGCCCAGTTGCAGGCGCTACTAGGGCAACGCCAGAGAGGAATAGATCCTGTTGAAAATGGTCGATAGGAATAGAATCAAGAAAAATGTTTTGTGGAAGTTTTGTGTTTTGTAAAAGCCAAAATGTTTTGTGTCTAGTAAATATTTTAGATGTTGTAAAAATCTACTTAAGGATATTATGGATATGAATGAAAAACCTAATGACATGTTTTGTCTTAATACTCGTGTGATATATATATATATATATATATATATATATATATATATATATATATATATATATATATATATATATATATATATTATTGCTCTGTCTCAATATACATTACTGAATATCCTTGTGTATTGAATGTTATTTTTGTAAGATATAGTACGCGCATAGTTATTTTTGGAATCGTGTAGCAGATGTCGGGAAGAAATGAAGATGGCGCTAACGGAAGGACCGAGGGTGAAGGAAGAGTCTATCAAAGAAATAGAGGTGGCAACAGCAGGAGGACTGAAGGTGAAGGTAGTGGAGTTAATAATGTCAACGTCAATATCGAAGCAGAAATTGCGCGAGTATATCGCATAATGGGGACTTTTATGGAGGCCAGCCGAAATATTGTACCACAGCCAGGAGCTCAAGAAAGGAATGTAGGCGATGCCATTACTAACCACATCAAGATGGTGGAGTCTTTTAAGAGAATGAAACCACCAGTATTTGAAGGACAAGCAGATCCAACAGCAGCTGATGATTGGATTCGTCAGGTGGAGATTGTGTTTGAAGTACTTAAGACCCCAGAAGAAAGCAAAGTTACATTGGCTACTGTCCTTTTGGAAAAAGACGCAGGAGTGTGGTGGCAATCAGTCAAACGAGGCATGGGCGATGGGCCAATTGCATGGGAGGACTTCCTAGAAGAATTCAGGCAACATTACTTCCCCCTGGACGTCTAAGAAGAAAAAGCTATGGAGTTCATCAATTTGAGGCAAGGCAGTATGACAGTTCGAGAATATGAAACAAAGTTTACACAATTATCTCGATATGCCCCAGAAATGGTTCAGGATGAAGTCAAGAAAGCTAAAAGGTTCGAGCAAGGCCTTCGACCCGGACTGAGGTCAAGGATGGTGCCATTAGGCATTCGACGATTTGACAAGCTAGTACGTCGAGCTGCAGTGACAGAGATAGATATGAACCAAAGCCAACAACCACCAGGGAAAGCAGGGGCATGGAACCATGGGAAGCGACCCATTTCCACTACCAATTTTAAGAAGCAGGACACGAACCAAAAGTTTAAGAAGCAGAATACCGGTACGGGAACTTTCAAGACAGTGGAGTGTTATCTCTGTGGTGAGCGGGGACACTATAAGCATCAGTGCCCAAAGAATAAAGTTCAGCATGCTGGGAGCACTTGTTTTCATTGTGGGAAGACTGGGCACATCAAGCCAAACCGCCCACAACTGCAAAAGAACAACAATGGACCGAGTCAGAAGAACAGTGATAAAGGAAAGAAGCCTTTCCGTCAGGGCCGTGTTTTTGCCTTGACCGAAGAAGATGCTAAAGAGGATGAAGGAGTCATTACTGGTATGAAGGATTGAAAGATATTTTGTTATCTTGATGTAATAAAGGATAGTTATTAAAATATGTAATCTTTTGTAACAGGATGTTTGAATGTTAATGAAATGGAAGCCAGTGTTTTGTTTGACAATGGATCTTTCCATACTTTTGTATCAAAGTCCTTTGCTACAAGGTTGAAATGTACTCATGAGGCAGTTCCCGATTTAGCTTTAGAGGTAGCCACACCATCAGGAGCTACTCTAACTGCTAATGAATGCTATAAAGGCTGTAAATTGCAAATAGGTGGAGAAACTCTTAGCATAGATCTGTTGGAATTGGGATTTGTGGGGGCAGATATTATAATCGGGATGGACTGGATGACGAAACACAAGGCGACCATAGATTGCAAGGAAAAGAAAGTGACTATAGTGATAACCGAGAAAACAGAGATCGTGTTTCAAGGAAAGAAGAAGCACGAAGAAATCTTAACGGCTGTGACTGGGATAAAGGTACCAGAGGAAGTAAAGAAGATACCCATCATACAAGATTTTCCACTAGTATTTTTGGAGGAGTTACCTGGATTACCCCGCATAGAGATGTGGAATTCAGTATCACAATTCAGCCAGGTAGTGCACCAATATCGAAGGCACCGTATCGAATGGCACCAGTAAAACAAAAAGAAGTCAAACAGCAAATTGAAGAGTTATTGCAGAAAGGATTTATTAGACCTAGTGCTTCGCCTTGGGGAGCACCAGTGTTGCTTGTCAAGAAGAAGGATGGATCGATGAGAATGTGTATCGACTATCGAGAATTAAATAAGGTCACAATCCAGAACAAATATCCATTTCCAAGGATCGATGACTTGTTTGATCAGCTTCAGGGTGCGGCTGTGTTCTCAAAGATCGATTTGCGATCAGGCTACCATCAGGTCCGTGTGAAAGAAGAAGATATACCCAAGACAGCTTTTAGGGTTCGACATGGTCATTACGAGTTCTTGGTGATGCATTTGGAGTGACAAATGCCCCAGCTATTTTCATGGATATGATGAACCGAATTCTACGGCCATATATCGACTCATTTGTTGTGGTCTTTATAGATGACATCTTGGTATACTCAAGAACGGAGGAAGATCATGCCAGGCACCTGACTGAAGTTTTGAATAAGCTACAAGAGCATGAATTGTATGCAAAATTATCCAAGTGCGAGTTCTGGAAGACCGAAGTTGCATTCCTTGGTCACGTCCTTTCTAAGGAGAGAGTGGCTACTGATCCGCAGAAGATTGAAGCTGTGAAAGAATGGCCTCAACCAAAGACAGTAAAGGAAGTCAGAAGCTTTTTGGGGCTAACAGGGTACTACAGGAGGTTCATCCAGGACTACGCCAAGATAGCAGTGCCGCTTACGGGATTAACCAAGAAGGATAAAAAGTTTGAATGGACTGAGGCATGCGGAAAATAAGAAAAAATGACGAAGTTACTTTGAGAAGTTATTTAATGAAAAGGTTGTGGGTAACTTAAATAAAGAAGAATTAAGAGAGAGTCGACAACATATATTTTTCTATAGAATTATGAACTCAAATATTCAAAATGCTCTAGGAATGATGATAATAGAAAAAGCTTTAGGACTGGATGGTATGCTCATTGAAGTTTGGAGGTATCTTGGGGATGTAGAAGTGGGTTGGCTAATAAATTTGTTTAATAAAATTTTGAGGATCAAGAAGATGTCCGATAAATGGAGGAAAAATATTTGGGTATATATATATAGATATGTAAAATAAATGAGATATACATAGTTGCTCCAACTACTGAAGCATTAAATTAATGAGTCACACGACGAAACTTTGGGAAATAGTATTCGAACATTAACTGAGACTAGAAACAAGAGTGTCTGATAATCGGTTTGGATTTATGTCTGGGATGTCAATAATGAAAGCAATTTATGTACTGAGGAGACTTATAAAAAAATATAAAGTATAAGAAACATCTACATATGATGTTTATAGATCCAAAAAAACTTATGATAAAGTTCCTACATATTATGGTGGGTGTTAAATAACAAAAGTGTAACTATTTGGTATATTGAGGTGATTAAATATATGTATGAAGGGGCAATGCCCACAATTAAAACAACCACATGAGAAAGTAGTGAATTTCCTATTACAGTAGATTTACACCAAGGTTCGGTTTTAAGTCCCTACCTCTTCGCTTTGGTGATGGATGAATTGACGTCAGTAATATAAGATGAGGTGCCTTGGTGTACGTTTTTTTTCTAATGACATCGTCTTAGTGGACGACACTATAGCAAAAATCAATGTTAAATTTGTGAAGAAAATTTTTGAATGGTAGAGGTTTTAAAATAAGCAGAAGTAAAACAGAGTCTCTGAAGTGTAATTTTATTGATATTCAGAACACAGATGAGGAAGTAGTAAATCTTGATGGTCAACAGATACCTAACCTAACAGAGACTATTTCCGATGTTTAGGCTTGATTATACAAAGAGATTGAGAGATTTGTGAAGATATTATACATAGGATCCAAGCAGGATGGCTTAAATGGGAAAGTGCTAGTGGTGTTTTATGTGACCAACATGTACCTTTGAAGCTGAAGAAAAAAATGTATAGAACTGTTTTTTAGATCTGCGCAATGATTTATGGAGCAGAGTGTTGAGCAACAAAGAAACATGTCCAAAAAATGAGTGTAGGAAAGATGAGGATGCTAAGATGGATGTGTGGTAAAACCAGGAAGGATATAATCATAAAGAAGCATATAGGAGAGGTGGTAAAGATAGCTCCTATCCAAGATAATTAAGAGAGAATCGCTTCAGGTGGTTTGGACATGTCACACGTAGACATAGTAGTGCTCCCGTTAGAACGAGTGATTTGATAAATATTGAGGGTAGAGTTATGAGTTAGGGGTAGGGAAAACCCAAACTTACTTGGGTGAAAACTGTGAGAAAAGATATGATATCTTGTAGCCATAGAGAAGATATTGCGCTAAACCCAGTAGAATCGAAAATCATGATTCATGTAGTCGACCCAACTAGTTGAAAAGAAGGCTTTGTTATTGTGGTTCGGAGAGGCAATGGTTTTGGTTTCTCTAGGGTTTCTCTAGGGTTCCTTTAAGAGCATTGACTGTCGTTCAATGTAAAAAATGGCAAAATGCATATTTTGACAATCCATTTTGACGAAACGCTGTAGTCGTCGAGTGGCAAAAAAATGCATAAGTCCGTTAAAAAAGAAACAAACGAAACATGATGCTTCGTCTGTCATTAAAAAATAATTTATACAGGCCGAAACTTAGAAAATATTAATAAAAAACACGGGACAAAACATCATGTTTCGTCCCAAAGAGAAGAAAAAAATTTCAAATTAACTGATCTTTCGTCTGGGTTTTTTTGGCAAAAAAATTGCAAAAACAATTTTAAAAAATAGTTTGTAAAAAATATTTGCAAAAACAATTTAAAAATTTGCAAAATCAATTTAAAAATTTGCAAAATCAATTTAAAAATTTGCAAAAACAATTTAAAAATTTACAAAATTAATTTTAAAAATTATTTTTTTAAAAAATAAATCGGATAGGATGTTTCGTCCCACATGGGACGAAACATCATGTTCATTCCCACCCTTAAATTCATTTAACCGGTTATTTTATTTGGTTTTTAATTTTTTTTTACTTCGTCCGATCAATTTAAAATATAATTAAATAATCCTGACGATAATATGCATTTTGCTATTTCGAATGCTACTTTTTCCTTTCTACTGTAACCGAATTGTCAAAAAAAGGCAAAATAACTCACGACTGTGTGCGCTACAGTAAAAAAAAGGGCAAAAATGGCAAACAAAAAAAACGACTGTGGATGCTCTAAGGTAGTGTATTTGAGTTGAATCTATTTCGCGTTAGTTATGACTTTACATATATCTTTGTTGTTAAGGTTAAGGGCAAAGTTCATCTGATCAATGGGGCATACAATTTCCAAAAAAAAAAGGCAATATTACCTGTTCTGAATGGCTTGCCGAGGAAACTATATAATCTTGTGCATAATGCCTGATTCTGATATATTATATAACTGGACTGAGCAGACATTCATTAAGTATTTATGAAGGCATATTACCTGTTCATGATCTCTATCGAAGTTAGCATTTTCAATTTGAGCAGTTCGTATCTTTTGATGCCGGCATGTAACTTTAATCCAGTATTATGGTTTATTATAGTTAACTTTGGTTGCTAATCAAAAGCCAAGTACACTTCATCATGTCAGAGTGTACCTCTGAGTAATTAAGAATATCAAATGAGGTGGTGAGTCAGTAGCAGCAGCTAAGCTGATCGATGCAACTTTGATTAAACTATTTAACAATGATTGTTACTTGTTTTTCAAAAGGGTTTGATGCTGTTTTCATTCTGAACATTATCTGGTTGTTGCTTCTCTGTTGAAATCTATTTGTCCTTTGGTTTTTGAGTTTTGGTTCTTTTATGCATTGACTAATGACTAGTATATTATTAGTAGAGTATTGTCGACATATTAGATTAGTTGTACGATAACTGTTTATTAGTATCATACATATTAGTTGTACGATAACAGTTTATTAGTATCATCATTACAGATATTAAGTCCTTCCGGTATTTGCACATGGTTTCTGTTGGGACGGTGTCATGTAAGGAAGGCAACACGTTGTAGGATCTCACTTTGGGATCTTTTAATTAGATAATTTGTACTAGCAGGTCAACCAACGTTTTCTTGAACATTTAACTATTTCGACAATATGGTTGTGTTAGACTTTCTGATCAGATTCATTGTGAGGTTTCACAGAGCTTCAGTTTGGAAACTGGACTTACAATCCTCGAGGATTGAAAGCTTGCTAATTGACTTATTACCAATTTTGCAGCGTAGGTAAAATAGAATGAGAAAAATTACACAAAGACAAGCAAAAAAAAAAAAAAAAAAGACTTTGTATTACTCCTACGAACTTATTTTTTAGATCCTGTGAACTGTTAGGAAGAACGGCCAGTTACAGGAGACAGACTACAAATTATAGCAAAAACTAATCCTAGGTTATATAAGTAAGAACTAACCTAGAAACTAAAAAGATAACAATGTAAGACATGTCATCGGAGAACGTTTTCTCCAACTGCTCATTATCCACCTTCTCACTTAGGTTTATGCCGTAAGTGGTCCACTATTGTTTGCGCTTTCACAGTTCCACTCTTCAATCAGGGGCAAAGCGAGAAATTTTTTACCGGGAGGGCCAAGGTAAAATTTTATGATTACATGTAAAAATATAGAGATTTTTTTATAATTTTTTGGGGGGCCAAACAATAAAACTTAGTTTTCATGGGGGTTAAATTATAATTTTTTGAAGGGTTTATAAAATTTTCAATAGTATGAAGGGGGTTTTTGAAAATTCCGGGGGGGCCCGGGCACCCCCGGACCCTTACTAAGCTCCGCCCCGGTCTTCAATTCAAGATCATAGAAACCAGTATGTTTTGAAACCCTTCAAGTCTTCCACCATTTGGGCTGGTCTGATGTTCGCTCCTTGCTCTCCTCACCTGCTATATTCCACACAGTATTCTTAAGCTACCCAAGCGTACTGCATATGTTTTCCGTTATTTAACTTCTTAGGGGTGGTTTGCTTGGTTGTAAAGTTTATCTAATCTATAAGATTACTATTTGGAAAAGAAATCTTTGAAAATAAATTGTAAAAAAGTACTTTGTTTGGATATAGTTTTACTGTAGAACATGATAGAAAGGAGAGATGAAGAAATTTTTAAAAATAGTTAAAAATTACTGAAGCGAAGTAGGCTGAGTTGTTTTATTGGATAATGTGAATAGAAATCAATTTAAAATCCCATGAATAATAATTTTCTTCTCATTTTCCTTTCATTTTCATTTTCGCCTGAAACCGAATTGATCATAAAGTGCTATAGTAATCCAAGTGCTTTTACTCTAAAGTCTAAACAAAGTTATAAACAGACTAAACAGTAATGTTTCTTCAAAATTTATTTTCAATTGGTCAAACAAACGACCCCTTAATTCCTAAGTTGTCAAAGTATACAAATTTCAGAACCCTATGGAATTTCAAAGATCGATATGCATTGGATTTCTGAGTTGATTGGATTCAATAGCCAGCACTATGACATTCATACACACATGGGGGTGGTGGGATTTGCTGGTACTAATTCTGGATTCTGAGAAGATTTATTAAATTTGCCAAAACCGGATGTTATTTGTTTGACCTAATCAAGAACATGCAACATGCACGCATTTTGAGGTGAGCAGCAACTCAGTGCAACAGGATCCCGAGGATAGCGCAATATCTTCAATCTTCTTCTGTTGCTGCTAACTTCTTCCTCAATCCCCGCCCACTGCCATTCATTTCATTGAGATATCATCTTCATGTCGGTATATGATATATTATTTGTCTATTAGGGTTTAGGAATCTGAGGCATAAACAATGACAATGCGTTTATTTAAAAATCATATCAACTCAGCACATACTTTTCAGTACCTGTTTACAGGTGCCTATGCCATATTCTTTTGTTTAATCAGTAGGTTGACATTGTTAATATATATAGAAAAAGTGTTATTAGCTACTAACTAGCTTATTAGATAAGTAATTAATGATGTAACAACAATGTATTAATAGTTGAGGTGATTACTTAATAATTATTGTACAATTATTGTTTGTCATCTAATAAGTGAGCTAGTAACCTATAATATTTTATATATATATAGTTTAGCACGCATATGATACATGCATATCCTATCATGTATGTGCTAGTATATATAGTTGGCTTGTGTGCCCTAATACATTATATTGATTCCATTTCCTCTATCTTCTATCATGGTATCAAAGTCATTGTTCTTGATCCTCAAATCCAATATAGAGGGTTTGAGACCCTATTTGGATTTGGATTTAGGATTTAGGATTTGGAGATTTTGAATATGTGATTGATTTAGATTTGGATTCCTCTATCTTGGATTTGAGGAACAAGTGCAATGTGGCTCTAATACCAAAATATGATAGACATGTATCATACATGTACTAGACTATATATATATATATATATATATATATATATATATATGAGAGAGAGAGAGATAGAGAGAGAGAGAGAGAGTGAGAGTGAGAGAGAGAGAGTCCCTTTCCACTGTGTACTAGCCATGGTGTGCATTCGGTCTTCGGATCTTCGTATCAACGATCAACCGTTCACATTGATCTACATGATTAAATTGATCTAAATATGTAAAATCAAGTCATTTGAAATTCATTTGCCCATGAATTGAAGTGTTACAAAATTGTATAGCTGAATATCATTTTTTTATAATGACACGATGGATAGGCAAATGAATTTTAAATGACTTAATTTTACATATTTAGACTGATTTAGACGTGTAGATCAATGTGAAAGGTTTAGATCGTCGATACGAAAACCCGAAGGCCGAGTGCACACAATGACTAGTGCACAACGAAAGGATACTATATATATATATATATATATATATATATATATATATATATGGGAAAAAGGGGTATGAACAACTTGGTCATTTAGTAAATGAGCAATTGATGATGTGGCATGCATGTGATTGAAAAATTCTTCCCTTTTACCCTATATATATATATATATATATATATATATATATATATATATATATATAGAGAGAGAGAGAGAGAGAGAGAGAGAGAGAGAGAGAGAGAGAGAAATCTTTGGTTGCACACTACTTTGGTGAGCACTCATGAAATAGAGCACCTATGATAAATCCGAACCGCTCATATTGTTCTATATACCTTAGATAGCCTAACAATAAAAAATCAAGTAATTTGAAGTTCATTTGCCCATGATTTACATCAATACAAAATTGTATGGCTGAAAATTCTAACAGCATGATGGATGGGCAAATGAACTTCAAATTACTTGATTTTTTATTGTTAGGCTATCTAAGGTATATAGAACAATATGAGCGGTTCAGATTTATCATAGGTGCTCTATTTCATGAGTGCTCACCAAAAGTAGTGTGCAACCGAAGGGGACTCTCTCTCTCTCTCTCTCTCTCTCTCTCTCTTTATATATATATATATATATATATATATATATATATATATATATATATATATATAGGGAAATGCTCCATTGAAAATGGGTCTAGTTTTCACGGGTTGGAAAACAGCGATCTGAGCCGTTGGATCGCTCATGATCGTGATCAGCGGCTCAGATTGAGCCCCCCATGCCCCGTTTCAATTGATCAGTGGAGGGTTATTTTGGGAATTTCGTCCTAAATAATTCTTCGCCTGATTCGCTCTAAAAAATTGATATAACCTAAGTCGTTGTTGGGAACAATGGCCTAGGTTATAAAAAATTGAATTATAGGCCCTTGTTTGGAACAACGGCCTTCATTCAATTTTTTATAACCCAACAACGGCCTAGGTTATAAAATTTTATAGCATAGGTTATTTGAAACAACGAAATTTTATAGCTTAGGCCATTGTTGGGAACAACCGCCTAGGTTATAAAAAATTGAATGAAGGCCGTTGTTCCAAACAACGACCTATGATTGAATTTTTTATAACCTAGGCCGTTGTTCCCAACAACGGCCTAGGTTATATCATTTTTTTAGAGCGAATCAGGCGAAGAGTTATTTGGGACGAAATTCCTAAAATAACCCTCCGCCACTTAAGTGATAACGGGTGATGGGCGGAGGTGATCTGAGCCGCTGATCACGATCAAAAGCGACTCAACGGCCTAGATCGCTGTTTTCCAACCCGTGAAAACAAACTCGTTTTTAACAGAGCATTTCTCATATATATATATATATATATATATATATATATATATATATATATATATATATATATATATATATATATATATATATATATGGGAAATGCTCCATTGAAAACATGTCTAGTTTTCACGGGTTGGAAAACAACGATCTGAGCCGTTGGATCACTCATGATCGTGATCAGCGGCTCAGATCGAGCCCCCCATCACCCGTTTCAATTGATCAGCGGAGGGTTCTTTGAGAATTTCGTCCCAAATAACTCTTCGCCTGATTCACTCTGAAAAATTGATATAACCTAGGCCGTTGCTGGGAACAACGGCCTAGGTTATAAAAAATTGAATCATAGGCCGTTGTTAAGAACAACGGCCTTCATTCAATTTTTTATAACCTTGGTTATAAAATTTTATCGCCTAGGTTATTTGAAACAACGAAATTTTATAGCCTAGGGAACAACGACCTAGGTTATAAAAAATTGAATGAATGTCGTTGTTCCAAACAACAGCCTATGATTCAATTTTTTATAACCTAGGCCATTGTTCCGAACAACGGCCTAGGTTATATCATTTTTTTAGAGCGAATCAGGCGAAGAATTATTTGGGACGAAATTTCCAAAATAACCCTCTGCCACTTAAGTGATAACGGGTGATGGGCGGAGGCGATCTGAGCCGCTGATCACGATCAAAAGCGATCCACCGGCCCAGATCGTTGTTTTCCAACTCGTGAAAACAAACCCGTTTTCAATGGAGCATATATATGTATATATATATATATATATATATATATATATATATATATATATATAATTACATTCTAATTTTAATTTTTATTAAAATTAGAATTCTTAATTAAATAATTAATTAAGTCAAACTTAATTAATATTCTAATATAATTCTAATTCTAATAATTAGTAAATTTGAAATTCTATTTAATTAATTAATTAAGTCTCACTTAATTAATATTATAAATAAAATCGAATTACTATTTAATTTAAATTCATAATTTAAATTAAATCTCCTTCAAGCGTTCTTGTGTGTGACCCTGTAGGTTATTATTACGTTGGCAATAATTTTATTATTCAATAAAATTATAAACAATGAGCGGCATCTAGTAATACATCATTGCTACCCAAGTAATAATAATAAATCGGTGATTCGATTAAACCTTTCGTGACTAATGTTCCCTGTAATATAATTCTTTTAACCTTGATATTATAGATTAAACTTGAGGCATGGTTTGTGTCATCCTCTTCATAATTTAATCTTTATTTTCTTGATCGATGAGTAGACTATTCAAACAAATCAATATTTGAGCATGGCCATGCATTTCATAGTCTCACTCAAACAAGAGGCCAATAATATCACTCCTATAAATAGGAGGGTTAAATCCCATCTAGATCATTCATATCTCTCACATGATTCATAATATACCCAACAACCATCTTTATCATTACCCGGTTAAAGATAACTTTTGATGAAATCAAAGTATATTAGTTCTCATGTAGAACTATAATGATTTCAGGTCTAAGGATCATTATACCATTATCACTGTGAGATTTCTTATGACACTATTTATAATCTTCCATGTAGAATCTCACGGTGGGTCAGTCCAGTACACTGTACTCTTACATGTACCTATGCATTGACTTTAGCATCTCTATACTAATGACCAATGAGATATGGTCATCAGTCAATCAACATACTAGTCTCGATGTATTATTATTGTCCTTATAATAATAATACTCGACTAAGGACATTTAAGAATATGATACTCTTAACATATATAATCTCATGTTCAAATCTCATATTTGAATCTATATAATTTGTATCATATTCTAAGGACATTTATTATGCTAACATTTATAACGCAGTAAATAAAGACATAATAAACTTATATTTTAATAATCACTAAAACATAATGACATAATAGCGTTTCTAAAACTCTAATGTATTGTCTCTAGGGCACCTACACTAACAATCTCCCACTTGCACTAGAGCCAATCATCATGTATCCAATACCCATTGGACTAGTGTGACATTAAAGCTTTTACTGCGATAAAGGCTTTTGTCCGTGGGTCTGCAAAATTATCATTTATATGCACTTTACATATATTCATTGTAGAATCATCTACTATCTCTTGTTGTGAACCATTCCAACTTATAGCATCTCTATTTGGACAAAAACACAAAACCAAACTTAGACATTACATTGTCCTTGTCTATCTAAAACTAGTACCAGTGTAGCATTTCACTACTAGTTTCTCATTTTCTCCATACACCAAGAATGTTCTTCAGTCTTGTACTTAAGAATATTCTTGACCGCTGTACAGTGACCTTCACATGGATTAGACTGGTATCTGTTCGTCATGCTAAAAGCATACGACACATCAGGACAAGTACATTTCATTGTACACATGATAGATCCAAATCTTACTCATGTGATCCGTATCATCTAATGATTGAAAACAATTTTTCACTTGAGATCGATATCTCATGAGACATGGGGACGAATCCCCTTTAGTATCTTGCATCCTAAAATGATGCAGAACTTTATCAATGTATGTACTCTGACTTAGATCGATCAATCTTCCTGATCTATCTCAATAGATTCTGATCCCTAATATGTGGGTCGCATCATCTAAGTCCTATATAGAGAAACTATTTCTCAACCAAGTCTTAACAGTCTGTAGAGAAGAAATGTCATTCCTATATCATCAACATAAAATACTAGGAATGCCATATGGCTCCCACTAACCTTCTTGTAAACACACGGTTCATCTTCATTTTGAATAAAGCCAAACTCTTTGACTGTCTCATCAAAGTGAACATTCCATCTTCTTGAGGCCCGCTTAAGTGCATAAATGGATCAGTGCAGCTCACATATCTTTCTAGTGAGCCAAGATCCATATTTCATCATGTCTTGAGTCAGCGTTGGCCGAAACTCCCAAAACACAACTATTTAGGTAGACAACATTTGTCAATTATATCACGTATATAACTCTTGGATAGTTTGGTGAACAACCATTGCTCTAATTTATCTAATAAAATTTTTGCCAAACTCTATGCTTCTAAGTTCGCAATCCTATTGCGACAACTTAGTTAAGTTAGACCCAATGATTAACATGACGAGTATCACATTTACTCTTTCGCACCTAACCACGATTAAAAAGAGTGCTCTACTTTGGCAAACACACCCCTTATGATCTAGGCCTTGATGAGTGTTAATTCATTGGAAAGCATCTAGTTAACTTAATATTTTGATAGGGGGTTTACTTATAAACGATCATGATCCCATCATAAAGAGATTCTCAATTTTTCCTTGAACTAAATATTTCAAATCAAAATTCGTTGAATGAATGATTTCCAGATCAGAGGTTAACGCACAGACGGCATTATGGACACCCCCTTTCTAACAGATTCGTAATCGGTTGTTGACAAAATCATTCAATCGTGAACAATGAAAATCCACATTTAATTACCGTGTTTCATAAACACAAGAATCTCATGATCGTTTGTTTAAAATTCATCTTAAATCGTTACAGATTTTATCTTGTTAAGCATGCATGGCATGGGTGTCGTATCTAATACATACATCTTAATCTAATTAAGCATGCATCATTATCTCTACACATACATTGTATCACATACATTCATACATATGTAAAGTGCATAAAGTAAACGTGTTTGGTTATGGCCCATCCTATATGATCTTTCCAAGCTAATGGAAAAATCAAGGTCAATCTATGGGTGGTTTAAAATACTACACTATTACATGTCTTTGTCTTCTTCATCTTCATCTTGTATCTCCTTCTTTGGAATGCTCATTGGTTTGCCTCCTTGCTTCCATGTCTTCATTGATCATTACATTGAATAATGGAAAAAATATATATATATATTCTTATGAACTTACAAGAGGAACTCGAGTTACATTCGAGAATATAAATGACAAGAAATTGAAGACGACATGCAAGTCGTATTTAGAAACCAAACCATAAATCAAAACCACTAACCTATGGGTCTTAAGGCCATAACCATACACCATGCTCATATAACAATTAAGAATATCTCATATTTCATTATGTCATCATACCACATCATATTTGTCATGATCCAATCACAAAAATTAAATAGGGTAAAATCAGAAAATTGCAATCAAAATTCTGAAAACAGTAAATCGCAGTTTTCAGGTTCTAAACGGCGTCAAACGCCTTATATCCGCATCGGTGACAAAGTCAGTATTGCTCAGTGACCCGATTCCAGTCAGAAAACATATTTTATTTGCGAAAATCGGACACTGGACATAGATTTCACCAAATCTGCTCATCTTTGCAGAAACTGTTTCGTATACAATCTACGCAATAAGAACAAATATATGATATTCAAATAATATCATATATTATCTAATCATGTTATACCATATCATATTTCATCATGATCCAATCATAAAAATCATATAAGACATAATTCAGAAAATTGAAATTAAATCTGAAAACATAAAATTGCATATTTCAGGCCCTAAACGGCGTTAAACGCCTTACAGACGAGTCGGTGATAGCTAAATCTATCAGTTTTGTTCAGACGCTCGTTTCCCTTTCCGAAAAGGTACTCATTTGCAAAAATCGGACACTAGAAATAGATTTCAGCAAATCTGCAGCAGCCATTGCAGAATCCATATCGAATACGATTCTCGTAATTAGAACAAACATAAATCATATACATATCAGTATACATACAGATTATAAGATCATCATATGATCATCCCAATCAACATTAACTTACACTTTATGCATATATACAGGCCCGACCCTGGCCCAAGCCCAACAAGCCAATGGGCTTGGGCAACCCCCTTTTGAAGGGGCAACAAAATTTTAAAAAAATTTGAATATATATATTTATATAGTAAATTTTTTTTAATAAGGACCTATGTGTAAAGTTTAACAAAAACTTTCATCTCTCTTTCTCTTCATCTTCCAGACTACTCCCCAATTTCCCCAATTTCCCCTCGATCGAGATTTTTTTCCCACGTCTCCTCTGCTTGTCCGATCATTTTTTTCGAGAATCAGTCTCCATTGCACCTCGCTTTTCTTGGAAACTCAGAATCTGAGGTAAGAATTCTGATTCTTGTATTGCAATCTCTGTTCATCTATTTCTATCAGTTACTGCAAGTCTGCAATTTCAGATCTTGTTCATGTTTGGTTTGAACTGTTTTTTTCAGATGGAAAGATTTGAGTGAGAGGATCATATTCTTTGAAAAATTTGATGTGTTTATGGGTGAAAATGTTATATGGCAAATGGGTTTTGTTTATATGTATTATGTGTAAAGGAAAGCTAGAAAAAATTGCGCGTGTATAGGAATAATGTGCCCCTAAGGTGGTTGGTAATGCCCTCAAATGAGGAGAAGTAATTGGTAAGCACAGATGATTTATTAATTGGGTTTTTTCTTATCTGGGTCACTACTCACTAATAACTTGTATGAGATGGGGTTTAGCCCAATTGGGTTTAGTTGGTAGAGCATTCAGCATTGAGTAGAAATGGGAATGTAGATCTGGGTTGTTTGGTTTTCATTTTGGGTCAGATTTCAAGAATTGGGTCTTAGTTTAAATGTAGAATAAGCAGTTGGTTTGTTTGAGTGTGACCCACTTGTATTGTTGTGTTTAGTTCCTCATTCATGTTTGTTTGTGTATTTATTTGTCGAAGAATTGTTGATTTTAGGGATTTGATAGTTAGTAGATACTTTAATTATAGACTATGTTGTTTCTTTAGCAGTTAGTTCTTTCTAATATAATGGTATGCTTAGTTTTAAGGCTTAGTATTTGCGTAATTGTGGTCTTGTGGTCGAGAAAGATGATATATAGAGTTGATCGGGGCTACTACTTCTGAGAGTACTACTCTTACTTTTGTTTTCATTGCAAATCCGAGAATAAACCATCAAATGGAAATAAGATGTGATATGCATCGTCTACTATATAAGTAATAAATATTTCACTAGGTTGTAGGATATGGTAATCATATTATTGTAAGTTCATTTCTGGATTTGTAGTATGTGTAGGCTAAGAAGCACGGACAAGATGAAACACCCGTGATGGATATTTTTTCATGATTGCTTTTTCCTTGTTTGGTGGGGATCTCTATTTAAAACTGTCAGCTATTTATAATACACATGATTGCTTTTTCCTTGTTTGGTGGGGATCTCTATTTAAAACTGTCAGCTATTTAGAGAAGAAAAGTAGAGAGATCATACAATGGAGATTATAATACACATGTAAGGAAGAACCATTAGGATTTTCCGAATACCCTCCTCACCTGTTTTCATGCAATAAGAAATAATTATCTTACTACACTATTCAAGTTTTAGGGATATTAATGATCTTACTACACTATTATTTATTTGTGTTAGGGATATTACTTTATTTAATACACTATTCAAGTTTTTCAAAATGACAAGAACCGAGTGAGGTTTAATTCTTATTGCGATATCCTATAGGTACAAAGACTAAGGATGAAAATGACAAGAACCGAGTGAGGTTTCGGAAACAAAATTCCGGATCTCATAATAGGAGGGTCAAGCAACGCAAAGATGTAATTGCACAATCACTGGTGGGCTCAATTTCTAAATTATTTGATGCAAAATCTCAAAAATCTCTACATTCGAGTCAAGTTGGAGAAGCTATTGGCACTAGTGTTGAAGACAGAGATGGATTTCTTGATGAACATGAAGATGTTGATGTAGATGAAGACGCTCATCGACAAGATAGTGATGAAGATCTTATGGAGCCTATGAATGATCTTATTCATGTAATAAATGAAGAATCTACGGAGGAGCATAATGAAACCATTCTGGACTTTACGAAAGATGTTGATGTGAATTACGATCCGGGATTGTGGGAAAGTATCAATGATTCTAAGAGAGTAATGTTGGTTCACCGAGGCCCTATTAAGATTGTAAAGGAAAATAATGAGTTTCCAAGAGACGAAAAGAGTGGTAGGTGCTTTTCATCCAAGCTTTACACACGTTATTTTCCAAATGGAGAGAAAAACGAAAGGAAGTGGCTTGTCTATTCAAATGAGTTAAATAAGGTGTTTTGTTTTTGTTGCAAGTTGTTCAAGCATAAACCAATGTCAAGTAACTTGGCCGAAAATGGGATAGATGATTGGCATAACCTTCCTACAAAGCTTAGAGACCATGAAAGCAATAGGGAGCATTCGACAAATATTGTGAAGTGGGTTGACTTGCAAAGAAGACTAAACCTAAAGGAAACAATTGATAAAAAAATGGAAGCACAAATTGGCAAGGAGAAAATTCGTTGGAAGAATGTACTCATTCGCATTATTTCAGTTGTGAAGACCCTTTCTCAAAATAATTTACCATTTCGTGGATCAAATGAAAAGATTTATGAGAAGAACAATTGACTTTTTTGTCAACTTATTGAGCTTCTTGCTGAATTTGATTCAGTTATGCAAGACCATCTTCGGCATGTGGTAGATAAAGAAATGCAACATCACTATTTGAGTCATAAGATTCAAAATGAGTTGATAAGTTTATTAGCTAATGAGATCAAAGAAAAAATTCTCCAAAAAATTTTAAAAGCAAAGTACTTCTCAGTTATCCTTGATTGTACTCCGGATTTAAGTCATGAAGAACAATTGTCAATTATCATAAGATGCGTGGATGTTGAGGATGCAAGTGGAGTTAAGGTGGAAGAGTTTTTTCTTGGGTTCTTAAAGGTTGATGATACATCGGGACTTGGTCTTTTCAAACGGCTTGAAGATACTTTGGTTGAACTTAAACTCGACATTGATAATATAAGAGGTCAAGGTTATGACAATGGGTCTAACATGAAAGGTAAACATCAAGGAGTACAAAAGAGACTTCTTGACATAAATCCTAGAGCTTTTTATGTACCATGTGGATGCCATAGCTTAAACCTTGCATTATGTGATCTGGCAAAGTCTTGTGTGAAAGCTAGAAATTTTTTTGCATATGTGCAAAAGATTTATACCTTATTTTCGGGGTCCACCCAACGGTGGGATATTCTTAGAACATATGTGACGGGTTTGACACCAAAAGCATTATCCGTAACTCGTTGGGAAAGTCACATTGAAAGTGTTCGAGCAATAAGAAATCAAGCACCGGAATTGAGAGATGCCTTAATTCAAATCGCCAATACTTCTAAAGAGGATGTTGTGATGGCGGAAGCTAAAGGTTTGTGCAAAAATGCTTTAGAGGATTTTGAGTTCTTGATTAGTTTATGTGTTTGGTATAAAATCTTAGACAAAGTTAATCGTGTTAGCAAAATACTTCAACAAGAAGAGATGAATTTAGAGGATGCAATTACTATTCAAAAGGAACTCATTATTTTCTTTGAAAAGTTTAGAGAAGATGGTTTTGAAGACTTGATGAAAGAAGCGAAGGAACTTGCTAATGATGTTGGCATTGATCCGGTCTTTCCAATGAAAAGAATTGTTCGTAGAAAGAAGCACTTTGATGAGGATATGGAAGCGAATGCCGAAGGAAGCCAATCACCGGAGGATAATTTTAGAGTTACATACTTCATCTACATCATAGATCAAGCTCTTACATCATTAAATGATCGGTTTAAACAATTTGGGCTCTATGAAGAAATCTTTGGATTTTTATTTAATGCGAAGTTTGTAAGTGTTAGTGAAGAGAAATTAAGGGAGCACTGCACTAAACTACAAAGCTTCTTGGAACATGACCAACAATGTGATATTTATGGGAAAGAATTATTTCAAGATCTTAGAGAGTTGAAAAGAATATTGCCAAAGGAGATGATCAAATCAATTGATATCCTTAACTTTATAAGATCTTATTGGGATGAAGGTGGTTTCCAAAATGCATGGTTTGCTTATCGAATTTTGTTGACTATACCGGTTACAGTTGCCTCGGCGGAGAGGAGTTTTTCTAAGTTAAAGTTGATCAAAACTTACCTTCGGACTACCATGTCACAAGAAAGATTGAGTGGATTGGCTATGATCTCAATCGAGAATGAATTTTTGGAAAAACTCAAGTATGATGACTTAATTGAAGAATTTGCTTCAAGAAATGCAAAGAGAAGCATATTTCTTTGAACCAAATTGTAATCCGATGTAATTTTGATTTTGCAAATGTAATCAAATTTTGTTTGATTTTATGTTGCAGTTCAAGATTTAAAAAACAATGTAATCATGCTTTTATCAAAGATAAATTCTTGAAACATAAAGATAAGTCCTTACAACATACTTAACATATTTTAGAATGATTTGTCGGTACACTTGTGCTGGCCTATATAAGAGGACATCTTCACAGAAAAAGTGGGTATATTTAATTAATATGCATTAATTTCTACAAATCTTGTGCTTCAGCTTAAACTTAATTTTCTGAATTGTCATTTGTGAAGGGATCTAAGCCTCTACAAGTTGGTGTTCATGGATTACATTTTACTTGAGGGAGCCAAAATAGGTATTATGTTCGAGGCACAGTATTTATTAATTAATTACTGTTTTTATTGCTTAAGTTTACCATTATATGTTTCTTCTTTTTCACTAACAAGTTTATTTTATTGACAGAAACTATGCGATGGGTATATAAAAGATTCTGGAATATACTGTCATTGATGTAACATTGTGGTAAGTAGATTTTCTGTTCCTAGATTGATTTTTATTTTAAATCAGAAAATATTTTTGCATAAATTGCTTTCCATGGCATAGTGTACATTTGATGCTTTTTATAGCTTTGCGTAAATTTATTTTATTTGCTTTACTTTTACCTTTTGTTGTTAGTTTTAAATTTTTTTTACTAAAGGGCAACAAAACATGTGTTCGGCTAGGGCAACCCGGATCTCCGGGCCGGCCCTGCATATATATCAAAACTTAGCGCATCATACACTGACAATCACAAAGCATGCTCATATATATATCAAAACTGTAACAAATAAACGAATTAAAACGTTTTCGCAACCTGGCTCTGATACCATTGAAGGATTTCGAGCACATAAACGCAGCGGAATAAGCGTGAAAAATAAATAAAAATCGAAACCCTCCGCAGGATCCATGCGAAAACACAAGATTTAATTCGGAGATTAAGAATAAATACCTTAAGGAGCTTTAACAATTTAATAAGGGAGAATTAAAGAGGTCCAAGCTTCTTGAATCACCACGCATCCCGCTCTCGCAATCTACGCTCTACCGGTATCCACACGAACGCTTGATCTTTGAAGGAGCGATGTACTAGCATCCGAAAACCAACTTCTCTCTATCTCCATCTTCATCTCTCAAACGGCTAGGGTTTTTCTCTTGAACCTCTAACCCTAATTTTGAGAGTTTAAGATGTTTATATAGAGAGAAAAATCTGTTTTCTAAAGCCCAATCCCATTGGGCTTTTATTATATATCTTCATTTTTCATATCTTCCAATAAAATATGACAGTTCAACTTCCAGTGTCTCGGTTTTCCACAGAAGCGACAATCACCTCTTTAGCAACACCTAAGTGGGTGTTCTAGTCTACCTCATTCATCTTACTGTTCATAACATAATGAGAATAGCTATTGTTCAAAGATTTCAATATAACTCATCATCTTTCAAACATGTGGTCCAACCGAATCTCACTCTCCCTTCTTATAATTATAGAGTGCTTAGTTATTGTCAAATCTTTCTTGATAAACAATCCCTCAAAACATCTTTTGAAGGTACTCTATCATCTCATATGCATCCATATGCTTAGCACTTACAAGCATGAGACATGAAACATCAGTCGCATCATTAATTTGCTTCAAATAAGCATATTATTCAGCATATGTTACATTCTCATCTAAAGGAGTAGGGGAGGGATATGAATGACATAGAGCTTTTGCATTTCATGAGGACGATCCTCAAGTTCCTATGTCAAACAAGGAAGTTAGTTCTTGTCATATTGTCCTTCTCAAGGACTGATCGCCTAGAGAAGTTGTTTGTGTTATTTATCATTTGATATCTACAATATTAAATTGCATAAAATGAACTAGATTACATCTATTAATTATTATGTTCAAGTGATTATGGTACATTCATCTAATATACCTCCCACTATTTTGATCAAATTAATAGCCCTTACTATTAATTCGGAAAGCATTTATTATAGAAGTAGGTCAAGAAACACAAACTAGTGATCATATGATGAAGAGCGTGAAATCTCTGAATATTTCTGATTCAGGTATTCATGTTATAGAAGTCAATTTATCTACTTCTACATCTTGGGTATTGGATACTGGATGTGGTTCTCACATTTGTATTAATGTGCAGGAACTTCAAAGGAGTAGATCTTTGGCAAAGGGAGAGATCGACCTACGCGTTGGCAATGGAGCAAAGGTTGCTGCTTTGGCCGTAGGGACTTATTATTTATCGTTGCCCTCTGGGCTTATTTTAGAACTTGAGAACTGTTATTACGTGCCTGCGATTTGCAGAAACATTATTTCTATTTCTTGTTTGGACAAGAAGGGTTTTTCGTTTATAATAAAAGACAATTGTTGCTCTTTTGGTTTAAATGATTTAACTTATGGTGTAGCGCGTTTATTTAATGGTTTATATGTTCTAGATCTTGATTATACTCCCGTCTATAATATGAATAAACATCATAAAGCAAATGACTCAAATCAAACATACCTTTGGCATTGTCGATTAGGCCATATAAATGAGAATCGCATATCCAAACTACATAAAGATGGATTTTTGGATAAGTTTGATTTTGAATCATACGATGAATGTGATGCTTGTTTACTTGGTAAAATGGCAAAAGCTCCTTTTACTAAACAAGGTGAAAGGGCCAACGAACGATTAGAACTGATACATAGTGATGTATGTGGTCCAATGCGTTCTATGGCAAGAGGTGGCTTTTATTACTTCATAACATTTATTAAGCATGCTCCCACTATTCTCATTGTTCAAACATGTGGTCCAACCGAATCTCACTCTCCCTTCTTATAATTATAGAGTGCTTAGTTATTGTCAAATCTTTCTTGATAAACAATCCCTCAAAACATCTTTTGAATGTACTCAATCATCTCATATGCATCCATATGCTTAGCACTTACAAGCATGAGACATGAAACATCAGTCGCATCATTAATTTGCTTCAAATAAGCATATTATTCAGCATATGTTACATTCTCATCTAAAGGAGTAGGGGAGGGATATGAATGACATAGAGCTTTTGCATTACATGAGGACGATCCTCAAGTTCCTATGTCAGACAAGGAAGTTAGTTCTTGTCATATTGTTCTTCTCAAGGACTGATCGCATAGAGAAGTTGTTTGTGTTATTTATCATTTGATATCTACAATATTAAATTGCATAAAATGAACTAGATTGCATCTATTAATAATTATGTTCAAGTGATTATAGTACATTCATCTAATATACCTCCCACTATTTTGATCAAATTAATAGCCCTTACTATTAATTCGGAAAGCATTTATTATATATCTTTCTAGTGAGCCAAGATCCATATTTCATCATGTCTTGAGTCAGCGTTGGCCGAAACTCCCAAAACACAACTATTTAGGTAGACAACATTTGTCAATTATATCACGTATATAACTCTTGGATAGTTTGGTGAACAACCATTGCTCTAATTTATCTAATAAAATTTTCGCCAAACTGTATGCTTCTAAGTTCGCAATCCTATTGCGACGACTTAGTTAAGTTAGACCCAATGATTAACATGACGAGTATCACATTTACTCTTTCGCACCTAACCACGATTAAAAAGAGTGCTCTACTTTGGCAAACACACCCCTTATGATCTAGGCCTTGATGAGTGTTAATTCATTGGAAAGCATCTAGTTAACTTAATATTTTGATAAGGGGTTTACTTATAAACGATCATGATCCCATCATAAAGAGATTCTCAATTTTTCCTTGAACTAAATATTTCAAATCAAAATTCGTTGAATGAATGATTTCCAGATCAGAGGTTAACGCACAGACGGCATTATGGACACCCCCTTTCTAACAGATTCGTAATCGGTTGTTGACAAAATCATTCAATCGTGAACAATGAAAATCCACATTTAATTACCGTGTTTCATAAACACAAGAATCTCATGATCGTTTGTTTAAAATTCATCTTAAATCGTTACAGATTTTATCTTGTTAAGCATGCATGGCATGGGTGTCGTATCTAATACATACATCTTAATCTAATTAAGCATGCATCATTATCTCTACACATACATTGTATCACATACATTCATACATATGTAAAGTGCATAAAGTAAACGTGTTTGGTTATGGCCCATCCTATATGATCTTTCCAAGCTAATGGAAAAATCAAGGTCAATCTATGGGTGGTTTAAAATACTACACTATTACATGTCTTTGTCTTCTTCATCTTCATCTTGTATCTCCTTCTTTGGAATGCTCATTGGTTTGCCTCCTTGCTTCCATGTCTTCATTGATCATTACATTGAATAATGGAAAATATATATATATATATTCTTATGAACTTACAAGAGGAACTCGAGTTACATTCGAGAATATAAATGACAAGAAATTGAAGACGACATGCAAGTCGTATTTAGAAACCAAACCATAAATCAAAACCACTAACCTATGGGTCTTAAGGCCATAACCATACACCATGCTCATATAACAATTAAGAATATCTCATATTTCATTATGTCATCATACCACATCATATTTGTCATGATCCAATCACAAAAATTAAATAGGGTAAAATCAGAAAATTGCAATCAAAATTCTGAAAACAGTAAATCGCAGTTTTCAGGTTCTAAACGGCGTCAAACGCCTTATATCCGCATCGGTGACAAAGTCAGTATTGCTCAGTGACCCGATTCCAGTCAGAAAACATATTTTATTTGCGAAAATCGGACACTGGACATAGATTTCACCAAATCTGCTCATCTTTGCAGAAACCGTTTCGTATACAATCTACGCAATAAGAACAAATATATGATATTCAAATAATATCATATATTATCTAATCATGTTATACCATATCATATTTCATCATGATCCAATCATAAAAATCATATAAGACATAATTCAGAAAATTGAAATTAAATCTGAAAACATAAAATTGCATATTTCAGGCCCTAAACGGCGTTAAACGCCTTACAGACGAGTCGGTGATAGCTAAAGCTATCAGTTTTGTTCAGACGCTCGTTTCCCTTTCCGAAAAGGTACTCATTTGCAAAAATCGGACACTAGAAATAGATTTCAGCAAATCTGCAGCAGCCGTTTCAGAATCCATATCGAATACGATTCTCGTAATTAGAACAAACATAAATCATATACATATCAGTATACATACAGATTATAAGATCATCATATGATCATCCCAATCATCATTAACTTACAGTTTATGCATATATATCAAAACTTAGCGCATCATACACTGACAATCACAAAGCATGCTCATCTATATATCAAAAGTGTAACAAATAAACGAATTAAAACGTTTTCGCAACCTGGCTCTGATACCATTGAAGGATTTCGAGCACATAAACGCAGCGGAATAAGCGTGAAAAATAAATAAAATTCGAAACCCTCCGCAGGATCCATGCGAAAACACAAGATTTAATTCGGAGATTAAGAATAAATACCTTAAGAAGCTTTAACAATTTAATAAGGGAGAATCAAAGAGGTCCAAGCTTCTTGAATCACCACGCATCCCGCTCTCGCAATCTACGCTCTACCGGTATCCACACGAACGCTTGATCTTTGAAGGAGCGATGTACTAGCATCCGAAAACCAACTTCTCTCTATCTCCATCTTCATCTCTCAAACGGCTAGGGTTTTTTTTCTTGAACCTGTAACCCTAATTTTGAGAGTTTAAGATGTTTATATCGAGAGAAAAATCTGTTTTTTAAAGCCCAATCCCATTGGGCTTTTATTAAAATTAGAATTCTTAATTAAATAATTAATTAAGTCAAACTTAATTAATATTCTAATATAATTCTAATTCTAATAATTAGTAAATTTGAAATTCTATTTAATTAATTAATTAAGTCTCACTTAATTAATATTATAAATAAAATCGAATTACTATTTAATTTAAATTCATAATTTAAATTAAATCTCCTTCAAGCGTTCTTGTGTGTGACCCTGTAGGTTATTATTACGTTGGCAATAAGTTTATTATTCAATAAAATTATAAACAATGAGCGGCATCTAGTAATACATCATTGCTACCCAAGTAATAATAATAAATCGGTGATTCGATTAAACCTTTCGTGACTAATGTTCCATGTAATATAATCCTTTTAACCTTGATATTATAGATTAAAGTTGAGGCATGGTTTGTGTCATCCTCTTCATAATTTAATCTTTATTTTCTTGATCGATGAGTAGACTATTCAAACAAATCAATATTTGAGCATGGCCATGCATTTCATAGTCTCACTCAAACAAGAGGCCAATAATATCACTCCTATAAATAGGAGGGTTAAATCCCATCTAGATCATTCATATCTCTCACATGATTCATAATATACCCAACAACCATCTTTATCATTACCCGGTTAAAGATAACTTTTGATGAAATCAAAGTATATTAATTCTCATGTAGAACTATAATGATTTCAGGTCTAAGGATCATTACACCATTATCACTGTGAGATTTCTTATGACACTATTTATAATCTTCCATGTAGAATCTCACGGTGGGTCAGTCCAGTACACTGTACTCTTACATGTACCTATGCATTGACTTTAGCATCTCTATACTAATGACCAATGAGATATGGTCATCAGTCAATCAACATACTAGTCTCGATGTATTATTATTGTCCTTATAATAATAATACTCGACTAGGGACATTTAAGAATATGATACTCTTAACATATATAATCTCATGTTCAAATCTCATATTTGAATCTATATAATTTGTATCATATTCTAAGGACATTTATTATGCTAACATTTATAACGCAGTAAATAAAGACATAATAAACTTATATTTTAATAATCACTAAAACATAATGACATAATAGCGTTTCTAAAACTCTAATGTATTGTCTCTAGGGCACCTACACTAACAATCTCCCACTTGCACTAGAGCCAATCATCATGTATCCAATACCCATTGGACTAGTGTGACATTAAAGCTTTTACTGCGATAAAGGCTTTTGTCCGTGGGTCTGCAAAATTATCATTTATATGCACTTTACATATATTCATTGTAGAATCATCTACTATCTCTTGTTGTGAACCATTCCAACTTATAGCATCTCTATTTGGACAAAAACACAAAACCAAACTTAGACATTACATTGTCCTTGTCTATCTAAAACTAGTACCAGTGTAGCATTTCACTACTAGTTTCTCATTTTCTCCATACACCAAGAATGTTCTTCAGTCTTGTACTTAAGAATATTCTTGACCGCTGTACAGTGACCTTCACATGGATTAGACTGGTATCTGTTCTTCATGCTAAAAGCATACGACACATCAGGACAAGTACATTTCATTGTACACATGATAGATCCAAATCTTACTCATGTGATCCGTATCATCTAATGATTGAAAACAATTTTTCACTTGAGATCGATATCTCATGAGACATGGGGACGAATCCCCTTTAGTATCTTGCATCCTAAAATGATGCAGAACTTTATCAATGTATGTACTCTGACTTAGATCGATCAATCTTCCTGATCTATCTCAATAGATTTTGATCCCTAATATGTGGGTCGCATCATCTAAGTCCTATATAGAGAAACTATTTCTCAACCAAGTCTTAACAGTCTGTAGAGAAGAAATGTCATTCCTATATCATCAACATAAAATACTAGGAATGCCATATGGCTCCCACTAACCTTCTTGTAAACACACGGTTCATCTTCATTTTGAATAAATCCAAACTCTTTGACTGTCTCATCAAAGTGAACATTCCATCTTCTTGAGGCCCGCTTTAGTTCATAAATGGATCAGTGCAGCTCACATATCTTTCTAGCATCCTTTGGATTGACAAAACCTTCAGGCTGTGTCACGTACACATCCTTATCAAGGCTTCCATTAAGGAAGGCTATCTTGACATCCATCTGCCAGATTTCATAGTCATAATAAGCCGCTATTGCAAGCAAAATCTAATGGATTTGACCATTGGCACTGGTGGAAAAAGTTTCATCATAGTCAATACCATGAATTTGTTTGAAACCTTTATTTTAACCAGACTAGCTTTATAGGTCTGTACATTACCTTTCATGTCGGTTTTTCTTCTAAAAAACCCATTTGTACCTTTTAGGTTTTACCCCTTAAGGTGGATCAACCAAAGTCCATACTTGGTTATCATACATGGAATCCATTTTGGATTTCATGGCTTCAAGCCATCTCTTAGAGTCTGGACTGTTCATAGCATCCTTGTAGGTGAGGGGCTCATCTTAATCTATGAGCATCAAATCACCATTACGAGTTAAGAGAAATCCATAATATCTCTCAAACTCATGGTGAATCCTACTAGATCTACGGACAACCTGTGTTTCTTGAGCAATATTACCATCATCATTAATTTGAATATCCTGCTCATGTTCCACTTCTGGTTCAACGTTATCTTATGGTTCTCGAGTTTCATCGAGATCTATTTTCCTCCCACTATTTCTTTTGGAGACCAGTTCTCGTTCTAGAAACACAGCAGTTCGAGAAACAACCACTTTGTTCTCTGTAGGATTATAGAAGTAATGTCCCTTAGTTTCCTTTGGGTACCCCACAAAATAACACTTATCTGATTATGGTCCAAGCTTATCAGAGATCAGACGTTTTACAAACGCTTCACATCTCCATACTTTCATAAAAGACATGCTTTGACGTTTCTCAGTCCATATCTCATATGGTGTCTTTTGAACCAATTTAGTATGAACACGGTTAAGTGTATATGCAGCCGTTTCCAAGGTATAACCTCATAAATTTATTGGAAGATTAGCATGACTCGTCATCAATCGTACCATGTCCAACAAGGTGCGATTTCTCCTCTTGACACACCATGTCATTGTGGTGTTCCAAGTGGAGTTAGTTGTGATACAATACCACACTCTTTAAAATCCAAGGCTTAATTACTAATCTCTTTGATCAAATCTTAGAGCTTTTATATTTTCGCCTAGTTGCTTTTCTACTTCATTCTTTATTCTTTGAACTTTTCAAAAGATTCAGATTTGTTCTTCAAAAGTTACACAAATCCATACCTACTGAAATCATCAGTGAATTTAATGAAGTAGTAATAGCCACCTCTTGCCATCGAACGCATGAGTCCACATACATCATTATGTATTATTCTAATCGTTCGGTAGCCCTTTTATGTATACAATAAAAGGGGCATCATTCATCGTTCCAAGTAAACAAGGTTAGCAACATCGTATGATTCAAAATCAAACTTATCCTTAGTTCATCTTAATGAAATTTGGATATGCGCTTCTTATTTAAATGGCATATGCAATAAAGCCAGAGATATATTTAATTTGAGTCATTTTAGAACGTCTAAATTATTAACTAATTGTGCAACATTATAAGTTTTATCATCGAAATAGAATGAACAACTATTGTTATTTAATTAAAATGAAAAAACCTTTCTTGTCCAAACAAGAAATCATATAATGTCTCTACTTATTGTAGGCACGTAAGAACAATTATCAAGTTCTAAAATTTGCCTTGTGGGCAAATTAAGTAACGAGTTCATCTAACCAGAGCAACAACCTTTGCTCCAAATTAAACTCGATACTTGAAGCTTGACCCTTATCGGTCTTCTTCATTTTTCATATCTTCCAATAAAATATGACAGTTCAACTTCCAGTGTCTCGGTTTTCCACAGAAGCGACAATCGCCTCTTTAGCAACACCTAAGTGGGTGTTCTAGTCTATCTCATTCATCTTACTGTTCATAACATAATGAGAATAGTTATTGTTCAAAGATTTCAATATAACTCATCATCTTTCAAACATGTGGTCCAACCGAATCTCACTCTCCCTTCTTATAATTATAGAGTGCTTAGTTGTTGTCAAATCTTTCTTGATAAACAATCCCTCAAAACATCTTTTGAAGGTACTCTATCATCTCATATGCATCCATATGCTCATGTTGCTTCTAAAGCTTAGCACTTATAAGCATGAGACATGAAACATCAGTCGCATCATTAATTTGCTTCAAATAAGCATATTATTCAGCATATGTTACATTTTCATCTAAAGGAGTAGGGGAGGGATATGAATGACATAGAGCTTTTGCATTACATGAGGACGATCCTCAAGTTCCTATGTCAGACAAGGAAGTTAGTTCTTGTCATATTGTCCTTCTCAAGGACTGGTCGCATAGAGAAGTTGTTTGTGTTATATATCATTTGATATCTACAATATTAAATTGCATAAAATGAACTAGATTGCATCTATTAATCATTATGTTCAAGTGATTATGGTACATTCATCTAATATACCTCCCACTATTTTGATCAAATTAATAGCCCTTACTATTAATTCGGAAAGCATTTATTATATATCTTTCTAGTGAGCCAAGATCCATATTTCATCATGTCTTGAGTCAGCGTTGGCCGAAACTCCCAAAACACAACTATTTAGGTAGACAACATTTGTCAATTATATCACGTATATAACTCTTGGATAGTTTGGTGAACAACCATTGCTCTAATTTATCTAATAAAATTTTTGCCAAACTGTATGCTTCTAAGTTCACAATCCTATTGCGACGACTTAGTTAAGTTAGACCCAATGATTAACATGACGAGTATCACATTTACTCTTTCGCACCTAACCACGATTAAAAAGAGTGCTCTACTTTGGCAAACACACCCCTTATGATCTAGGCCTTGATGAGTGTTAATTCATTGGAAAGCATCTAGTTAACTTAATATTTTGATAAGGGGTTTACTTATAAACGATAATGATCCCATCATAAAGAGATTCTCAATTTTTCCTTGAACTAAATATTTCAAATCAAAATTCGTTGAATGAATGATTTCCAGATCAGAGGTTAACGCACAAACGGCATTATGGACACCCCCTTTCTTACAGATTCGTAATCGGTTGTTGACAAAATCATTCAATCGTGAACAATGAAAATCCACATTTAATTACCGTGTTTCATAAACACAAGAATCTCATGATCGTTGGTTTAAAATTCATCTTAAATCGTTACAGATTTTATCTTGTTAAGCATGCATGGCAGCATGGCATGGGTGTCGTATCTAATACATACATCTTAATCTAATTAAGCATGCATCATTATCTTTACACATACATTGTATCATATACATTCATACATATGTAAAGTGCATAAAGTAAACGTGTTTGGTTATGGCCCATCCTATATGATCTTTCCAAGCTAATGGAAAAATCAAGGTCAATCTATGGGTGGTTTAAAATACTACACTATTACATGTCTTTATCTTCTTCATCTTCATCTTGTATCTCCTTCTTTGGAATGCTCATTGGTTTGCCTCCTTGCTTCCATGTCTTCATTGATCATTACATTGAATAATGGAAAAAAAAAAATTCTTATGAACTTACAAGAGGAACTCGAGTTACATTCGAGAATATAAATGACAAGAAATTGAAGACGACATGCAAGTCGTATTTAGAAACCAAACCATAAATCAAAACCACTAACCTATGGGTCTTAAGGCCATAACCATACACCATGCTCATATAACAATTAAGAATATTTCATATTTCATTATGTCATCATACCACATCATATTTGTCATGATCCAATCACAAAAATTAAATAGGGTAAAATCAGAAAATTGCAATCAAAATTCTGAAAACAGTAAATCGCAGTTTTCAGGTTCTAAACGGCGTCAAACGCCTTATATCCGCGTCGGTGACAAAGTCGGTATTGCTCAGTGACCCGATTCCAGTCAGAAAACATATTTTATTTGCGAAAATCGGACACTGGACATAGATTTCACCAAATCTGCTCATCTTTGCAGAAACCGTATCGTATACAATTTACGCAATAAGAACAAATATATAATATTCAAATAATATCATATATTATCTAATCATGTTATACCATATCATATTTCATCATGATCCAATCATAAAAATCATATAAGGCATAATTCAGAAAATTGAAATTAAATCTGAAAACATAAAATTGCATATTTCAGGCCCTAAACGGCGTCAAACGCCTTACAGACGTGATAGCATAAGCTATCAGTTTTGTTCAGACGCTCGTTTCCCTTTCCGAAAAGGTACTCATTTGCAAAAATCGGACACTAGAAATAGATTTCAGCAAATCTGCAGCAGCCGTTTCAGAATCCATATCGAATACGATTCTCGTAATTAGAACAAACATAAATCATATACATATCAGTATACATACAGATTATAAGATCATCATATGATCATCCCTATCATCATTAACTTACAGTTTATGCATATATATCAAAACTTAGCGCATCATACACTGACAATCACAAAGCATGCTCATATATATCTATCAAAACTGTAACAAATAAACGAATTAAAACGTTTTCGCAACCTGGCTCGAAATCCTTCCTACAAACGAGTTCATCTAACCAGAGCAACAACCTTTGCTCCAAATTAAACTCGATACTTGAAGCTTGACCCTTATCGGTCTTCTTCATTTTTCATATCTTCTAATAAAATATGACAGTTCAACTTCCAGTGTCTCGGTTTTCCACAGAAGCGACAATCGCCTCTTTAGCAACACCTAAGTGGGTGTTCTAGTCTATCTCATTCATCTTACTGTTCATAACATAATGAGAATAGTTATTGTCCAAAGATTTCAATATAACTCATCATCTTTCAAACATGTTTTTATGAAAGTATGGAGATGTGAAGCGTTTGTGAAACGTCTGATCTCTGATAAGCTTGGACCATAATCAGATAAGTGTTATTTTGTGGGGTACCCAAAGGAAACTAAGGGACATTACTTCTATAATCCTATAGAGAACAAAGTGGTTGTTTCTCGAACTGCTGTGTTTCTAGAACGAGAACTGGTCTCCAAAAGAAATAGTGGGAGGAAAATAGATCTCGATGAAACTCGAGAACCATAAGATAACGTTGAACCAGAAGTGGAACATGAGCAGGATATTCAAATTAATGATGATGGTAATATTGCTCAAGAAACACAGGTTGTCCGTAGATCTAGTAGGATTCACCATGAGTTTGAGAGATATTATGGATTTCTCTTAACTCGTAATGGTGATTTGATGCTCATAGATTAAGATGAGCCCCTCACCTACAAGGATGCTATGAACAGTCCAGACTCTAAGAGATGGCTTGAAGCCATGAAATCCAAAATGGATTCCATGTATGATAACCAAGTATGGACTTTGGTTGATCCACCTTAAGGGGTAAAACCTAAAAGGTACAAATGGGTTTTTTAGAAGAAAAACCGACATGGAAGGTAATGTACAGACCTATAAAGCTAGTCTGGTTAAAATAAAGGTTTCAAACAAATTCATGGTATTGACTATGATGAAACTTTTTCCACCAGTGCCAATGGTCAAATCCATTAGATTTTGCTTGCAATAGCGGCTTATTATGACTATGAAATCTGGCAGATGGATGTCAAGATAGCCTTCCTTAATGGAAGCCTTGATAAGGATGTGTACGTGACACAGCCTGAAGGTTTTGTCAATCCAATGGATGCTAGAAAGATATGTGAGCTGCACTGATCCATTTATGGACTAAAGCGGGCCTCAAGAAGATGGAATGTTCACTTTGATGAGACAGTCAAAGAGTTTGGCTTTATTCAAAATGAAGATGAACCGTGTGTTTACAAGAAGGTTAGTGGGAGCCATATGGCATTCCTAGTATTTTATGTTGATGATATAGGAATGACATTTCTTCTCTACAGACTGTTAAGACTTGGTTGAGAAATAGTTTCTCTATATAGGACTTAGATGATGCGACCCACATATTAGGGATCAGAATCTATTGAGATAGATCAGGAAGATTGATCGATCTAAGTCAGAGTACATACATTGATAAAGTTCTGCATCATTTTAGGATGCAAGATACTAAAGGGGATTCGTCCCCATGTCTCATGAGATATCGATCTCAAGTGAAAAATTGTTTTCAATCATTAGATGATACGGATCACATGAGTAAGATTTGGATCTATCATGTGTACAATGAAATGTACTTGTCCTGATGTGTCGTATGCTTTTAGCATGACGAACAGATACCAGTCTAATCCATGTGAAGGTCACTGTACAGCGGTCAAGAATATTCTTAAGTACAAGACTGAAGAACATTCTTGGTGTATGGAGAAAATGAGAAACTAGTAGTGAAATGCTACACTGGTACTAGTTTTAGATAGACAAGGACAATGTAATGTCTAAGTTTGGTTTTGTGTTTTTGTCCAAATAGAGATGCTATAAGTTGGAATGGTTCACAACAAGAGATAGTAGATGATTCTACAATGAATATATGTAAAGTGCATATAAATGATAATTTTGCAGACCCACGGACAAAAGCCTTTATCGCAGTAAAAGCTTTAATGTCACACTAGTCCAATGGGTATTGGATACATGATGATTGGCTCTAGTGCAAGTGGGAGATTGTTAGTGTAGGTGCCCTAGAGACAATACATTAGAGTTTTAGAAACGCTATTATGTCATTATGTTTTAGTGATTATTAAAATATAAGTTTATTATGTCTTTATTTACTGCGTTATAAATGTTAGCATAATAAATGTCCTTAGAATATGATACAAATTATATAGATTCAAATATGAGATTTGAACATGAGATTATATATGTTAAGAGTATCATATTCTTAAATGTCCTTAGTCGAGTATTATTATTATAAGGACAATAATAATACATCGAGACTAGTATGTTGATTGACTGATGACCATATCTCATTGGTCATTAGTATAGAGATGCTAAAGTCAATGCATAGGTACATGTAAGAGTACAATGTACTGGACTGACCCACCGTGAGATTCTACATGGAAGATTATAAATAGTGTCATAAGAAATCTCACAGTGATAATGGTGTAATGATCCTTAGACCTGAAATCATTATAGTTCTACATGAGAACTAATATACTTTGATTTCATCAAAAGTTATCTTTAACCGGGTAATGATAAAGATGGTTGTTGGGTATATTATGAATCATGTGAGAGATATGAATGATCTAGATGGGATTTAACCCTCCTATCTATAGGAGTGATATTATTGGCCTCTTGTTTGAGTGAGACTATGAAATGCATGGCCATGCTCAAATATTGATTTGTTTGAATAGTCTACTCATCGATCAAGAAAATAAAGATTAAATTATGAAGAGGATGACACAAACCATGCCTCAAGTTTAATCTATAATATCAAGGTTAAAAGGATTATATTACATGGAACATTAGTCACGAAAGGTTTAATCGAATCACTGATTTATTATTATTACTTGGGTAGCAATGATGTATTACTAGATGCCGCTCATTGTTTATAATTTTATTGAATAATAAACTTATTGCCAACGTAATAATAACCTACAGGGTCACACACAAGAATGCTTGAAGGAGATTTAATTTAAATTATGAATTTAAATTAAATAGTAATTCGATTTTATTTATAATATTAATTAAGTGAGACTTAATTAATTAATTAAATAGAATTTCAAATTTACTAATTATTAGAATTAGAATTATATTAGAATATTAATTAAGTTTGACTTAATTAATTATTTAATTAAGAATTCTAATTTTAATAAAAGCCCAATGGGATTGGGCTTTAGAAAACAGATTTTTCTCTCTATATAAACATCTTAAACTCTCAAAATTAGGGTTACAGGTTCAAGAAAAAAAACCCTAGCCGTTTGAGAGATGAAGATGGAGATAGAGAGAAGTTGGTTTTCGGATGCTAGTACATCGCTCCTTCAAAGATCAAGCGTTCGTGTGGATACCGGTAGAGCGTAGATTGCGAGAGCGGGATGCGTGGTGATTCAAGAAGCTTGGACCTCTTTGATTCTCCCTTATTAAATTGTTAAAGCTTCTTAAGGTATTTATTCTTAATCTCCGAATTAAATCTTGTGTTTTCGCATGGATCCTGCGGAGGGTTTCGAATTTTATTTATTTTTCACGCTTATTCCGCTGCGTTTATGTGCTCGAAATCCTTCATTGGTATATATATATATATATATATATATATATATATATATATATATGATATGGATAAAAATAGAAACAAATCAAGACCGCTCAAATCGGGCACGGATCTTAAAGCACTCAGGGATAAAACGGTAAAATCCAATACAAACGGGTTCATAAACAGGAATTGAGCCCTTTTCAAGCCCAATAGCCCAAAACGGATCTGTCTTACTAGGTTGTCATAACAGCCCAATGTAAATGAGTACATAATTATTTAAATATGATCTCATAATTATCCACAAGAGACGGTTCAAAAATCATATCTCCTATCATGAGAAGAGTTTTAACTCAACCTCTTTAACCTCTTTTATCTCTTTATGAAGAGGACATAACCAATTCAATCCCAAAACACCGGAAAGTAGAGATAAATTATTTTCTTGAAACTGGCCCCCAAAGCAACTATAAATACCTCATACCTCCACAAGAACAAGGTAATCAGTATTTTTCCTTTAAAAATTCTCTTATTAATCTTGAGTTCTGACTTGAGCGTAAGAGAGTCTATCACCGAGGTCAACCTCGATGTTTCAGACTTTTGTAGGTCAGTCGGAGTAATCGTCACCGTCCAAATCAGATCCAACGGTGCAGACGAGTCAGATTCAGAAGTCAACATCAATTGGAAATAGTCAACATCGGTGAAAGTAAAAAAGATAAGTTTTTTATTGTTTTTAAAATAATTCACAACATCTGTTTGCTCCCACACAGGAAAAAGCAGCAACAGATTGACGCCTTCTATGGGAACAAAAAAAAACAATCCAATAGTTTTCAGTCATACCTCCAAAGGAGAAAGGGAAGGCGGCGACCTCAAGCCGACGAATCAACCATCTTTCTCCACCTCCTCCTCCTCCTCCTCCTCCTCATGAGGACGTCCTCCCACCTCTCAGCCAGAGCTACCCCCTCAACTTGATCCACCTCTTCATCCCCAACAGCCTACCCGACCTCCATCTAGAAAGGCCCTACCGGGGGACTCCCGAAGAAATCAGTACCTTGCACAACATATTGGAGAGAACAGAGGGTCGGTCTACACTTCCACGCCCTCCACGGTGCCCCCTGAAGCACTTCAGCCACAGCAAGACCTTCGCCATCTCATAACCTCCAAACAGCAAGAGTCTGAACGTCGGGGCCGCTCAAGCAGACCGCGAGCAAGTGACGGTCTGTCCCATCCATCACACCAAGAATACAAAAGGGGCCCCTCTCCCTAGAGTCGGGGAAGTTGAAGAACCCTCTCTCCTAGAGAGCGAAGAAGAACCTCCTCTCCCAGAGGGTGAAGAAGCCATCATTCTCCAAGAGGACACAGAAGAACTCCTCCTCGGGGGGGAATGAACTCTACTCTAACAAGCCGACCAGTTCCCAGGAGAGAAAGAGGGGAAGAAATACTTGTCACCCATGCAGAGTTTCGAGAATTCAAAGATGAAATCCTTAAAGCCCTTAACACCACTTCAAGCAGGAGCCGACAAACTAGCCATCGCCATCCCACTCCTCCTCAACGTGAAGAGTCTTTATCGTCTTTCAATGCCTCCAAAAGATGGAAAATCGCCTTGCGCTGCTAAAGCAAGAAGTATGAAAATATGAAGGAACACACCGTCCCTCCAGGCACTCCTTCATCAGGAAAATTATCGAAGCTCCTATTTCGACCAACTTCAAGATCCCAGCCTTCGACTCTTACAATGGGGAGACCAACCCAATAGACCACATTGAGAGTTTTAAAACCCTCATGATGATCCGTCAAGCATCTGATTCTCTCATCTGCAAGAGTTTTCCAGCAATCCTGAAGGAATTCGCACAGGAGTGGTTTTCTCATCTCTCTCCATGGTCCATCTTCTTCTTCAACCAACTTGAGGAACTCTTCCTCACTTACTTCATCACCAGCCGCAAGACAAAGAAGACAAGTGCTTCCCTACTTGACCTGAGGCAAAGAGAATGGGAGTCCCTTAAGAGCTATGTTTGATGTTTCACAGCCGAGTCTTGTTCAATCCCCTCGTTAGACTTGGGCGTAGGCACTGCAACTTTTAGATACAATATGAATCATGACCCCCTCAAAGCTTCTCTCGTCAAAAGACCTCTTCGGGACTTTTCCGACCTCCTTCAATAGGTTGAGAAGTACATCCGAGTGGAAGATGTCATCCGGCCTCAAGAACAGAAGGTGCCATCATCCGGGAATAAACAGAAGAGCACCGATGAAGAAGGACCCAGGAAAACCCAAAAGGATGCCTCAGGCCAACGCCGTCAACCCCCAACGCCACGCTTCGAGAAGTATACCCCACTTAATGCTAGAATCTCTACTATTCTGATGGAAGTCGACATGGAGGGACTCCTCCGACCTCCTAAGATGAAAGCCTCAAACAAGATAAGGGATAGGAACAAGTGGTGTGCCTTCCACAAATATCATAGGCACCTCATAGATGATTTCCGAGCACTCAAGGACGAACTCGAAGGGCTACTTCGACGTGGGTACCTCGCCAAGTTTGCTTAAGCAAATGACACTGAACCTCCTCCCGTGCGGGGAGTCAACAAGCAACCAGAGAAACCTTCCGAGTCCCAAGGCTCGGGACGCATGAAAATATTCCATTCAATCCATAAGGGACCCATGAGGGATTATCTAACTCCTCAAGGAAAGCATTTGTTCATGAAGTGAATTCAGTGCACAATATCCCCTCTCCCAATGACTCGGGGGTTTCCGATCACATTTTCAGACTGTGACCTTAAAGGTGTTTAAACACTCATTGCAACACACTCGTAATCAGCATATGCATGACAAACCATGAAGTGCATTGTGTCCTAGTAGATAACGGAAGCTTGATAAACATTCTCTTCCTGAATGTATTCGAGATCCTCAAGCTCAAACGAGATCGTCTCGAACCCCCGGGCACATTCTCCATGGATTCTCGGGAGCCCCCATTCAGATCAAAGGAATTGTCACCCTTGTCGTAACCTTGGGAAAAGCTCCAGCCACCCGTACAGAAGCATTAGATTTCATGGTAGTCGACATAAAGTCCACCTACAGTGTCATCTTTGGTCGCCCAGGATTAGTAGCCCTTCACGCAATTGCCTCCACCAATCATGTGAAGATAAAATTTCCTACGGCAGCAGGAGTAGGGGAAACCAAATGAAGCCAAGAAGCCGCTCAGGCATGTTACACAGCCACAATGGGGGCTCGGTCATTCCCCTAGATGCTTTGGAACTTCTTCAAGATAGCGGACAAGCCATCTCTGAACCCATAGATGAATTAGCAGAAATCCCCTTCTCTCAAGAGGGTCAAGCTAAGTATTTTCGAGTGAGCAAGGCGCTCCCCTATTAGGTCAAGGACCAGCTCATTACCTGCATAAGGGAGAACTAGGATCTTTTTGTTTGGACCGCTACAAACATGTCGGGCATATCCGAAGATCTAATCATGCACCGTTTAAGTTTGGACCCGGAAGTCAAGCCTATCCAACAGAAGCGCCGCAAGTTCGCCCCAGAGAGGCTGTAATACCCAATATGAGATGGACCTTCATAGTGGGCTTAGTAATTAATTCATGGTTAGATGAACCTATAGATTTGGTAGTGTGTCTATAGAGTCTATAGAAAGAATGAATTAATTACTATGGGGCCTGGTGTTCATGGTAGGTGGTGATGACTTAGTCCCACATGGAAGATGAGTTAGGATTGTATGTGTATATATTAGATTGCATATAATCAAGAGGCACCAACTAGTCATGACACCTTTTGAGAGGCAACATGTGGTGGGTAGTTGTTAGAATTTATTTGGGCGGGGCTCAGGGCGTTACAAAATGGTATTAGAGCCGAATTTCGACACCGATTGTGTGTAAAAGTGAGTGAGATGTATGCCTGGCTGAGGAATGTACGTTGATAGAGAGACCAGAGGCAGTATGCTAGTACGGTACTCCACTCCACATCGGCTAGAAAGGCGATCCTGTATCAGCTTGTGAGTTCCGGGCTCAGCGAGGATGCTTAGTTCTTAAGGTGGGGGGTGTATGTAATACCCCGTATGAGATGGACCTTCATGGTGGGCTTAGTAATTAATTCATGGTTAGATGGGCCTATAGATTTTTTAGTGTGTCTATAGGGCCTATAGAAAGAATTAATTAATTACTATAGGGCCATGGTGTTCATGGTAGGTAGGTGGTGACTTAGTCCCACATGGAAGATGAGTTAGGATTGTATGTGTATATATTAGATTGCATATGATCAAGAGGCACCAACTAGTCATGACACCTTTTGAGAGGCAGCATGTGGTGGGCAGTTGTTAGAATTTATTTGGGCGGGGCTCAGGGCATTACAGCGGCAGCAAGCAATCAAGGAAGAAGTAGAAAAGCTCATAGCCACCCGCTTTGTTCAGGAAGTTAGCTACCCTGAGTGGCTAGAGAATGTGGTCATGGTTAAGAAAGCAAACTACAAATGGAGAATCTGCATAAACTTCACCGACCTTAACAAAGCATGCTCGAAGGACCCCTTCCCTCTACGAAGCATAGACGTCTTGATCGACACCATTTCAGGACATGTGCTCTTAAGCTTTATGGATGCCTTCTCGGGATACAACCAGATCCGAATGTTTTCACCCGACATCCCCGAAGACATCCTTCATCACTGATCAAGGACTATATTGCTATCGAATTATGCCCTTCGGGCTAAAGAATATCGGAGCTATGTATCAGCGCTTGGTGAACCAAGTCTTCAAGGAGCAAATTAGCCGAAACATGGAGGTATATGTTGATGATATGCTCGTCAAGAGCCTTAGGAAAGAAGACCATGTGGATGATCTCCAAGTAACCTTCAACGTACTTCGAATAAACAACATGAGGTTGAAGCCCTCAAAAATGTGCCTTCGGGCTCTCCTCGGGAAAGTTCTTAGGGTTCACGGTAAGCCAGAGATGTATCGAAACTAACCCTGAGAAGATCAAAGTCATACTCGACATGTCTTCCCCAGCTATAGTCAAAGAAGTCCAGAAGCTCACTGGCCTTCTAGCCGCCATCGGGCGCTTCCTCTCCAAGCCTGGGGATAAGTGTCTTCCTTTCTTCAAAGCTCTTTGAGGAGCAAAGGATTTTGAATGGGGGAAAGAACAACAAGCAATCGTCGAAAGCCTGAAAGCACTTCTTGTCAACCCCCCGCTCTTTAGCAAGCCTACGCCGGGAGAGGCTCTCTACCTCTACTTTGCCACTTCAGATTAGACCCCTAGTGTTTTCTTGGTGAGAGAAGAAGACCGAGTGCAAAAGCCAATCTACTATGTGAGCAAGGTTCTCCACGATGCCGAGCTCCGATACTCGAAGATAGAGAAGATGGCTTACGCTCTGGTGATGGAAGCTCGAAAGCTCTGACCCTACTTCCAAGCACACTCTATTTGGGTCCTCACTGATCAACCACTCAAGCAAGTCCTCCACAAGCCAGAGAGATCCGAAAGACTTATGAAGTGGTCTGTCGAATTAAGCCAACATGACATCACTTATCGACTAGGGACTGCCATCAAGGCCCAAGCCTTAGCCGGATTCATTGTAGAGAGCATTATCCTTGATCCCCCCTGAAGAAGGAGACAACCCCCCATTGTGGAGTGTATACGTGGACAGGTCCTCTTGTCTCGAGGGGAGTGGGCCAAGTGTCATCTTACTAGGTCCCAATGAGTTCTCTCCAATACTTGCCATGCCTCAACTTCCAATAACGATGCCGAGTATGAAGCCCTCATCGTCGGGCTCCTCATAGAAAAGAAAGTAAGGGCACAAAGAGTCGGAGTGTTTAGCGACTCCCAATTGACAGTAAACCAAATTCGGGGCGAATGCGAGGCTAGGGACGACCGCATGATCAAGTACTTGGCCCATGTGAAGAAACTTATGACTACTTTCAAAGAAGCCACAGTTACCTGCATCCCACACGAGGAAAACGGGCAAGCCAATGCCCTCTCCAAGGTATCATCCTCATCATTTGACGGACTGACCATACAGTGCTAATTGAGGTCCTACTTAAGCCAAGTATCGAGGTAAATGCGCTAGAGCTCATGTCCATCACCCCCCAAACACCCTAAGATTCTTTGATGAAATGGTTGGTCGATTTCCTCGACAAGGGAGTCTTCTGTTAGGATTGTGTCTTGAATACTCGTTGTTCAGATTAAAAGAAGGTAATATGATGCACGGAGGTCGAAGTGTCGAAGTGAGTAGAAGGAGAAAACAACAACAGCAGGGTGCAGGCTAGTTGCGGCGACCAATCTTGGTGACAGTCGACCGCACCTCCCGACCGCGCCTCTGACCGCTCGTAGTACAGGGAATGTCAGAGAGTGGTACGGTCGACCGGTCTTGTTGGACGGTCGACCGCCCGCGGCGCTGATTCGTTTTTGGGCTTCGATTTGTTAGGTCGGTTCAGCCCAATCTTCAACTCCAAGTTAGATCGTGCGGCTCCTATTCAATTACTTCTTTTTCAGGTTATATCGGACGACTAAGGATCAAGATTAGACCTAAGTTTTCTCTCTATTCTTCTATATATATTATAAACTCCTCCAATATGAGAGGTAGTACTTCATAGATTCTTTCTCCATTACAAAAAGAGGCTCGAGAGAGAGATAGTTCTTGGTGGGTGAGTTTAATTCCTTGTGTCAAGTAAATCAGTAAATCCTTGTAATCTCTTCTAGTTGAATATATTTCCTTGTAATCCTTGTGATCCTTGTGATCTCCCTATATTTCCCCCCGGATTAAGCAAAAGCTAACCGGGATATGTCATCATTGTTGTGTTTGTATTAGTTTGGCGGATCTACTTACTTACTCAATTTATTTGCTTCGTCTACTCCGACTTCCTCATTGCTCTATTAGTTCCGCTGCGACAACGGGCGTTGGTTGATGCCCCAATCCCAACAACTAGTATCAGAGCTTCAGGTTGCCGAGTTCCTTGGTTAAGATGACAGGCCACAGTATTTTGAAGATCAAGTAGTTTGATGGTAAGATCAATTTCAATCTTTGGAATACTGACATGTATGATGTTCTTGTTCAAGAACGGTTGCAGTCAGCAGTTAAGAAGAAGGAAAAGCCAACTGATATGAAGGATGACGTTTGGGAAGATATTCGTGAAAGAGCCATAAGTCTAATCCGACTATCCTTGGCGGACGAGGTCAAGTGCAGATTTCTTGAAGAAACTAACGCGGCAAGTTTGTGGGAAAGACTCATAACCGACTACTCCGGTTCGTCGTTATTAGATCGGGTGCATTGGAAGAGGAAGTTGTTCCATTTATCTATGAAGGAAGGTACCGATCTCCAAGACCACATTACAGAGTTCAATAAGGTATTATCTAAACTTAAGGCGATCAACGCAGATGTGTGTGAGGAAGATAAAGCTTTCAACCTGATATATTCACTGCCGGATTCGTACGAGCCTTTGATCATTACCATGCTACACGGTGGATCTGCCAAGGAGAGTATTTCGGTAGATGGTGTAATCAAAGCATTGAAGGAAAATCAACTAAGGAAGGAGACCCATAAACCATCATCGTCTATTCCTACAAGTTGTCTAGCAGTGGATGGTCCTTCGGGGGGAAGAAAAAGTGTTTTGCAAAAAGATTCGATCCGTTATCAATATTGCAAGAGGCCAGGGCATATCAAGAAAGACTGTTGGAAATTACAGAATCAAGAGAGCGCCAAGAACGGGAGTTCAACCGCTAATGTAGTTAGTGCCTTTGGTGCCTTTGATTCAGGTGGTCCGTGTCTTCTTGTTTCAAATTCTTTAGAAGTGGATTCTAGTTGGTTTCTTGCCTCAGGGAGTTCTTCTCATATTTGTCCGAGAGAGAATTGTTTCTACTTATAAGTCTACTGTGGGGCATTGTGTGACAACAGAAATTGGGGAGTTTGTGAAGAAGTGGGTGAGGGGACAGTTGAGTTGAAGATGCCAGGTCTAAATTTGTTCACTTTAAAGGATGTTTTGCATATTCCTCTGCTGAAACGGAATCTGATTTCCATGGGAACTCTTGATGCACGGGGCTGCAGGTACACAGCTCGAGGTGGAGTTCTGTCTGTTTTTCAAGGTTGTTGTGAAGTGATTAGAGGTATGAAAGTGGTTGGGCCAAGCCAACACAATCTCTACAAGCTTTGGGAAATTCGAAAATCCTGCGCAGGGGTTGATAGTTCTTTTTCCATTATTCCCGCAAGCTCAGCTAGTCTGCCGCAACTAGAATCATCGAGACGAAACCACGACATTCGAATATCGTCGAGAGGTGGAGAAAGCCTACGGGTAGGTGGAGTTTGTGCGGAGTTTGGCAACTTCGTGAGTACATCTATGGAGGTGTGCCTTTGAAGGGGCATACTGGATATGGTGAGATTGGGTATAGATCATTTCAACTAGAAGAAGAAGCTATTGTTCTAAGTTTTCTTTGCTGGAATTTGTTAGAGTTTGGAGATGAGTAACACATCATGTGATAGCACTCGTATGCAATCCAAGGTGGAGTTTGTTAGGATTGTGTCTTGAATACTCATTGTTCAGATTAAAAGAAGGTAATATGAAGCACGGAAGTCAATGCGTCGAAGTGAGTAGAAGGAGAAAATAGCAGCAGCAGGGTGCAGGCTAGTTGTGGCGACCGGTCTTGGTTATATACTCAAGAAACCAACGTCCTCCCTGCAGACCACAGAGAGACAAGAAAGATCCGGGTTAGGGCTGAGAGATACACTTTCATCAAAGTTCTCTGCATGCACTCATACACTCAAGTTGACGGCCGACCCTACATAAGATGCCCCTCCCCCGAAGAGGTCGAGAGGTCGAGTACGCCCTCAAAGAAGTAAATGAAGGAATAGGGGGCAGTCACTTAGGCGTGAGGTCTCTTGCACAAAAATTCTCAACCACGGTTACTATTGGCCAACTCTCCTCAGTGATGCCCAAGCATACGTCCACTGATGCATCCCCTGCCAGAAATACTCCTCCATCAAGCGGGTTTTGTAAGCCAACATCAACTCTATGTCCAGCCTTATCCCCTTCGCAATGTATGGAATGGTCTTGCTCGGACCCTTTCCTCTAGCCACAAGCCAACGGATCTTCCTAGTGGTCGCCATCGACTACTTCACAAAGTGGATCGAGGTAAAACCACTTGCAACCATCACAGAGCACAAGGTCCAATAGTTCTTTTGGAAGAACATAGTATGCCGGTTCGGGATCTCCCGCACACTACTCACCGATAGTGGAACTCAATTTGCTGGCAAGGGGTTCCGCAAGTTTTGCACCGCTCTTGGAGTTTAGCAACGCTTCTCATCCATTTCGCACCCCCAGACCAACAGCTAAGCCGAGAACGCCAACCAATAAATCTTTGATAGCCTAAAAAAGAGACTTGGTGAAGCCCCAAATGGACAATGGGCCGAAGAACTCCCGAGCATACTCTGGTCCTATAGAACCACAAAGAGAACCCCCACAGGAGAATCCCCATTCAATCTCACCTTCGGCACGGAAGTTCTCATCCCTCTGGAAGTAGGACTACCTTTCCATCGCCTTCTCTCCTTCAACGAAGTGCAGAACTCAAATGACCTCCGGGCCAACTTAGATCTCATCGACGAAGTCCAAGAGAAGTCCGTCATGAAAAGAAAAATCTACCAACATAGGGTAGAAAATTTTTACAACAAGAAGGTCCGCCCGGTCAACCTTAAAAATGGGGACATTGTCCTTTGAAAGCTCGAGATATCCAACCCACGTAAGAAGGGAAAGCTCGCCCCCAACAAGGAGGGACCATACAAGGTCTCACAAGTGGTTCGCCCGAGAGCTTACCGACTTGAAGACCTGGGGGGAAGAAGATTTCAAGGACTTGGAACGCCGAGCACCTGATGAAGTACCATGAGGGCGCTTAACGCTCTCCCTTGTAGCTAGTTCAAACATGTAATAAAGGCCGATAATTATAACGGTCACAACATATAATAAAGGCTTGCAATCAAGCAGCCGCCTAGTTTAAATTTTTAATAAAATTTAGTTTTTCTTTTGCAAAATTCTTGTGTAACTTTATTGAATACACTCTATCGAATACAAGCAAAGAAATGCACACATGGACCGCTTCTGAGCAACACCATCCGCTCACTAAGCACCCTAATGGACAGATGAGGAGTCCATTCATGGTTCAAAGGACCCCCTCTAGCGACTTGCCCCCGATCAAGCATGCGGAACGAGGCTCGCCATTCGAGTGCTCCTAAAACTCATCGTCACCTTGTTCGGAGTCCATTCATAATTCACATGGCCAATATAGTCTCTTGCCCCCGAGCAAGTATGCAGAGCTCGGCTCGCCACTTGAGTGCTCCCAAAATAACCCGGACAAGTGTGGAGTCCATTCATGGTTTGTAGGATCCCTCTAGTGACTTGCCCCCGAGCAAGTATGCAGAGCGCTGCTCGCCATTCGAATGCTTCCAAAACTTGTCGTTACCTTATTCAGAATCCATTCGTGGTTCACAGGGTCACTCTAGCCTCTTGTCCCCGAGCAAGTATGCGGAGTTCGGTTCGCCACTCGAGTGCTCCCAAAATAACCCGGAAAAGTGTGGAGTTCAATCATGGTTCGTACAACCCCTTTAGCGACTTGCCCTCGAGCAAGTATGCGAAGCGTGGTTTGCCATTCAAAGGCTCCCAAAACTCATTGTCACCCTGTTCGGGGTCCATTCGTGGTTCACAGGGCTGCTCTAGCCTGTTGCCCCAGAGCAAGCATGCGGAGCCTGGCTCACCACCCGAGTGCTCCCAAAACAACCCCAAACACAAAAGATGTAATTCAAAGAGACAAAGCATGAACACTTAGAAGATTTTTATTCCACATTAATATTTGATTACAAGTGTCATTGGAGAAAAATTCTCTACAAGATTACAAGTCTCCTCGAAGTCATCTTTCCTTCCTCGTGGCAAAGGGATGTTCCTATTAAGAGACATGCGCGGCTTACGCCCCCCCTCGGGGCAGATGAGCACCGCTCCACTCCCTTGACTGATCAGTAGGTAAGACCAAGCCTGCTGATTGTGTATGAGCCACACAACCATCAACATGCCTCGCATCTTCAAATGAGGCAACACTCGACGAACCAGTCACCCCACTCTGGGCATCTCCTGGATTTCTTGAGGTCTCGTATGGGCACAAGGCCAACTCATGAAACGACCTCCCCTTATTTATTTCGTCACGGGAGCAAGAAGCACTTATTGTCTTAACCCCCTCGGAGACGCTTCAGCTGATGAATCTTCACTTCTTGTTCAACAAGCCTCTCCTTAAATTAGGCGTCCTTCACCCTGATCTTCTAACGAAATGTGCTCGCACACGCCAAACCACCAGGGCGGGTCTCCTACAAAAGCTCGAGAACTGCTTTCCTCAATTGAGCCACTTCTAAGCTTTTCTAAAGTATTATATTCTTCAACTCATCCCTTTCAGTGGTAGCCAAAAGTAGAGAACGGTGAAGTGATTTTACTTCTGAGCTCCTCACTGCCATTGCCTTAGTGACGGAAACCCCTCTATCATAAGGATAATCCTCCACACCGGCCAAAGGTTTCTCTCATAGAGCTTCGTCATGATGCGTATTCTTGATATCCCTTTAGATTAACACTCTCCTTAAAGGCCAAACTCTACTTCTGTCATAGAAGAGCTTCTCCCGTGAGCAAGAAGGTCTCAGATCTACCATGTGGAGCTTAGTATGAAGACGGGCAATCTTGCTATCACGAGGGTAGCACCCAACATACACGATGACCTGTTAGTGGAAAAGAGCGTTGGATCACTACAACAATACAACCAAGGCTACAAGACACGCACATAAACTCAAGTGCTCAAGCTCAACACAAGTTGTAAGACATCAAGAAATTTTCATTAAAGAAAATACATTAAGCGGTGGCCAATCCGCTATTAGGCATCAGTACAAAACCCAAAACAAAGACAAAAGATAGAAAAAAAAACAGAAGAGTGAAGGGTCCACCTCAGTTGATGGCACCATAGGAGGGGGAGACTCGTAACCAATTTCCCCCGCAACTCATGAAGTCTCGCCGACCGCTGTAGAGGCGTCCTCTTCCTCTTCCTCAAGGGGGCAAAACCATACAAAAAATACCCCGAACTATCAAAATCGGGGACTCACTCGTAGACGTGCTCGAGGGCTCTGGCATAAGCCTTCTCCATACGCCTCCGGCTCGGCCTTCGCCTTCACCATTGTGGCTTCTCTCTCCTTCGCCGTGCTCTCCCTCTCTCGAGTTGCCTACTCTTTCTCCTTGGCCAAATCTACCTCCAATTGGGCAACCTGTGCCGCCAGAGTCTCCCACCGAAGCTTCGCTGCTTCCAACTCCTTAGCAGCCTTCGACCGTTCTCCCTTCTTCTTATCAGCTACCACCGTTTACTCCTTCTGTTCCTTTACCACACTCCTAAACAGGTTACCAAAGTGACATGCAATCTATAAGAAGAAAATGATTCGAAGTCACCAAAAAGAAATAATTACTGATGCCAGAAAAAAACTATAAAGATGTACCGTCATAGTGGCACTAGAGATCTCCAAGGCGGAATCGCCAACAGACCCTGAAGTCATCGAAACTTTGTCCTTGGGGGTAGCAAGGTGGTGAATTGCCTATATGCAACTCGCTGAATCCCTAAGGAAGCCGTTGTGCCTCCTAACCTGTTAGTCCGGAATGAAGATCTTCTTTAGCTCATCGGTGAGGATCTCGTCGGCCTTCATAGTAAGAGGGAGAGCCTCAAGCGTGACCGCTGAAGCTAAAGAGAAACCACCACCAGCAGGGACAGTCGAAGAAGTGGGCGGAGATACTACATCCTCCCCCGCAGCAGCGCCTGCCGAACCCCTCGCAACCTTCGAAAGCACAGGCTTCGTAATCGTTCTCTTCCTCTTCTTCCCTTCGGGGTCTTTGTAGCTCAACCCTGATCGCCTCGCCTTCGCATCGAAATCCATGTCAGCAACCCCTGCAATAGACAACACAAAGTGGTTAAAAGGATAAGAAACTACAATGACAAAGATAAAATGCAATGCAAAAGAAATGCTACTAGGGTCGATCGGGCTAAGACCCTCCCTGAAGAGAGCCTCCTCAGTCATCTCCTTCCAACTCAGAGACGGCTGCTGTAAAAGAGACCTTACCTTACCCTCCTCCTCGAGGCTCAGAATCGAATCTATTTTCACTTTCTTTGCCACCTCCTCTCTCCAAGTTATGGGAATCCCCCACGGCTCCCTACTACGAATAATAAAGTACTTATTCTTTTAGAACTTGATCAAATCATGGTTGTCAACCAGCTTCATGCCCCACTGAGGGGTGAAATAAAATCTAAACTCTGCCCTGACCTTCTGGTGAAGCTTGTAGAGCATCCTCAATACACTCAATTGCAGATCAATCGCCGACGCCTAACAATGCAAAACAAAGTCATTCACGTGCCTCCACATATTCAGCATGTATTGAACGGGTCAAACAGTACCACCTCAGAACTTCTCTAACAAACGAGTGTAGAGGGAGGTGAAGTCCTGCATGAAAAGCATCGAACGGGAAGAAGCACAATTCGGGGGAGATCGGTGAACAGGCTCTAACCCCGGGGCCTGGTAACATCAAATCCAATTCTCCCGAGATCTTGTAACACTCCCGTATGCGACCAAGATCTTCTTCAGAAAGAATCGAAGGTGTGTCGCCAGCCTCCGAAATATCACGATACTCATTTTTTTATAATGCCTCCCCATGCCATACTCGACTCTGTCAACATGTCGACGGAATACTTTTTAACATTCCTAAGACCCGTCGACGGACCGGGCATTCTCCCCACATCTCCCATCCTTCTTTCTCGCTTGACTATTGTCTCTACGACGACTAAAGATGGCTTTGCTATACCCTTCCCCTTATCGGCTCTAGGAGGTCGGATCGGCGACGACTCCTCGACACGACTCGTAGGGGAGGCCTCGCCACCCGAAGATGCCTTATTCATCGTAATAAAAAATATATAATTTATCTCGGATGTGACAACTACATTCGGAAAGATCTCCGGAGAAGCAAAACCAGTCGCGGAGTTCCTTAGCGAAGAAATGTTTAACCGGAGATTTTTTAGGAAGAATAGAGAAAGTGAGGAAGAGAAGTGAGTGAAGGGGGATATCTGGGGTGAACCTCATCTCTTGGGCTCCCGGGTTGTTGGGCTCCCAACTGTCGAGGAAGCTCAACAGTCGGTGAAGCACAACGGTCAGGAAGCACAACAGTCGAGAAATTCAAAGGCCAAAAGTCATTGACTAGTCAACCATCAAACGGTCAAAGTGCCACGTGTTGCCTTCAGAGAAGCCACGATAGCTCGGTGGCGCCCGCTAAACAAACGTGCTCCCAATCCAAAATAGCGCAAATGGCCGTTGACTGGTCAATGCTCAACGGTCAAAGTGCCATGTGTTGCCTTCAGAGAGCACCCCAATGCTTCGGGTGCGTGCGTCGAGAAAACGTGCTCCCAACCCAAAATGGCGTAAATAGTCGTTTACGGGTCAACGGTCAAAGTGCCATGCGTCACCTTCAGAGAACGCCACGATGCTTTGGGGGCGCGTGCTGCGCAAACGTGCACCCGACCCAAAATAGCACAAATGGCAAGTTGACTAGTTAACGGTTAACGGTTAAAGCGTTATGTGTCGCCTTCAGAGAGTAGCACGATGCTTCGGGGGCGCACCGAGCAAACGTGGTCCCAACCCAAAATGGCACAAATAGTCGTTGACTGGTCAATGGTCAACGATCAAAGTGCCACGTGTCTCCTTTAGAGAGCGCCACGATGCTTCGGGGGCGTGCGCCAAGCAAACGTGCACCCGACCCAAAATGGCGCAAATGGACGTTGACTGGTCAAAAATCAATGGTGAAAGCGCCACCTATCGCCTTCAGAGAGCGCCACGATGCTTCGGGGGCGCGCGCTGAGCAAACATGGTCCCGACCCAAAATGGCGCAATATATCATTAATTGATCAACGGTCAAAGCGCCACGTGTCGCCTTCAGAGAGCGTCACGATGCTTCGGGGCCGTGCGCCGAGCAAAGTGCCCCCGACGCTTCTGAGTGCAAAATCTCGTTGACTGGTCAATGGTCAACAGGCACACGTGACACGCAACACTTCCGCCGTCCAATCTCCACAATCTTCACTCCATATCCCGATCAATGGTTATGATTCAATCAAGGTAATTTCTTTTATTTATTAATTATTTAAAAATCCAAAAATAAATAATAATAATAATAAATTAATTTAAAAATTCTAAAAATAATTATTAATTCGGAAAAATATTTTTAAAAATTTCAAATATATAATTATTAATTTAGAATAATTAATTAAAATTTTTAAAAATTAATTATTAAAATTCGGAAATTGAATAAATATTTGAAAAATGATTAGAAAAAAAAATTCAGACTAATCAAGACTAATCACAAAAAATCCAGAAAATTCTTAAAATAATTTTGGGTATTTTACAAGCTCAGAATAACACCGTTACACCTCGAGCAAGATCCAAACTTCCCCAGAACTCCGATAAGTTCTGTAAACCATTAAAAACCGGCGAACTACTTCTCAAAAGCTGTGAAACTCCGTCTTCGGAAGTTGGGGCTTGTGATATGGGTAAAAATAGAACCAAATCGGAACCGTTCAAATCGGGCACAAATCCTAAAGCACTCAGGGGGTAAAATGGTAAAATCCACTACAAAAGGGTTCGTAAACGGGAATTGGGCATCTTTTAAGCCCAATAGCCCAAAACGGGTCTGTCTTATTGGGTTGTCATAACAGCCCAATGTAAATGAATGCAAGATTATTTAAATATGATTTAAACTCATAATTATCTATAAGAGGCGGTTCAAAAACCATATCTCTTATCATGAGAAGAGTTTTAACTCATTCTTTCCAACCGCTCTTATCTCTTTATGACGAAGAGATAACCATTTCAATCCAAAAACACCGGAAAGTAGAGATAAATCATTGTCTTGAAACTGATCCCCAAAGCGACTATAAATACCCCCTACCTCCACAAGAACAAGGTAATCAATATTTTGTCTCTAAAAACTCTCTTTCTATTCTTGAGTTCCGACTTGAACATTGGAGGGTCTGTTACTGGGGTCAATCCCCGGTGTTTCAGACTTTTGCAGGTCAATCGGAGCAATCGTCTCTATCCAGATCGGATCCAACGATGCAAACGAGTCAGATTCAGAAGTCAACATCTGTTGGAAACAATCAACATCGATGAAAGTAAAAAATGTCAGTTTTTTATTGTTTTTAAAAGAATTCACTGTAGGATAATGGCTCGATTCTGGTTCAGAGTGTTTTGGAGTATCTGCAGCAAAAGAAAGTTACAGCATATCAGTCGACTGATAGAAGGATCAGGCGACTGTCCAGAGAGTTTTCGAAGGCTAAAGATACAAGCAGCAGCAGAGGATCAGTCGACTTATCAGTCGACTGCCAGAAGGATTACCAGTCGACTGGTAAGTCGACCAGTCGACTGTCGACGGTATTTTGAACTGGATCTGGCCCAATTCGAAAAGGCCCAATAGTTTCCCTATAAATACACCCGTTAGGGTTTTGTAAATAGTAACACCTAATTCGGATTTTGTAGCCGTCATCTCTTGTAAAGGCTTTGTTTTGCCCATTGGAGATCATAGTAAAGAAACCCCAACCGCCCCTTGTGGATGTAGGCATCGTTTTGCCGAACCACGTAAATCTTGTGTTCTTGTGTTGTTTGATTTTCTGTGTTTTTCTCTCGCTGGTTCTCTCTTTGATTCCGCATTAGTTCGTTTGGATTGTTGGTTTGATTTGTACTCACGCACAACAAGTGGTATCAGAGCTATTGGTTCGACCTAGAGGGAGATGGCGGGTGACACAGATGCAACCAAGGATGGTGTGGGATCAAGTTCATCAAGAACAACGATTCACAACGCAAAATTTGAAGTTGAAAAATTTGATGGGACAAACAATTTCGGGATGTGGCAATGTGAGGTGTTGGATGTTCTTGTTCAACAAGAACAGGATGTTGCTTTGGAAGTTGAAAAACCTAAGGATATGTCCGAAGCAGATTGGAAGAAGTTGAATCGAGTTGCGTGTGGGACTATTCGGCTCTTTATTGAGAAGGCTCAGAAGTATGATTTGATGAGGGATACCATTGCTGCGGTGTTGTGGAAGAAGCTCGAAGACAAATACATGAGGAAAAGTTTGGAGAATCGGCTGTATTTGAAGAAGAGACTTTTTCGCTTCACCTATACGGAAGGTATGTCTATGAATGCTCATGTTGAATCATTTAATAAATTGTTGGCTGATTTGTTAAATTTGGATGAGCAAATTAAGGATGAAGATAAAGCCCTAATTCTGTTGAATTCATTACCTGAAAGTTATGATCATTTAGCAACTACTTTATTATATGGAAAAGATACAGTGAAATATGAAGATGTTGCAAATGCTTTGTTAAATAATGAAACTAGGAGAAGGGATAAGATGGTTGATAGAGAAACTTCTGAAGCGTTGATTGTAAGGGGCAGGACTGAGACAAGATCTGAGTCCAAATCTGGGAAAAAGGGAAACAAGTCTCGTTCCAAATCGAGAGGAGTTTCGAAGGACAGGAAAATACCGGCCAAAGATGAATGTGCTTTCTGTCATGAAAGGGGGCATTGGAAGAAGGATTGTCCAAAGCTACGAAATAAGGGAAATTCGACTGCAAATGTGACTGTTGATAATTCAGAAAGTGGCGAGGATTTTTCTTTTGCACTTGCTTCTAGTCCCTCACTTTATCAAGAAGTATGGTTTCTTGATACAGCAGCCTCCTATCATATGACTTGGAAAAAGGAGTGGTTTACATCTTTGGAGTATATGGATGGTGGTGTAGTTTTGATGGGAAATGATGCACCTTGTAAGAAGGTAGGAGTCGGGAAGATTGAATTGCTAATGCACGATGGTCTCATTAGGGAGCTTTCAGATGTATGGTATGTTCCAGATTTGAAAAAGAATCTGATTTCACTAGGTGCTTTAGAGGCCAGTGGTTTGAAATTTGCTAGTGAAGGTGGCGTTCTGAAAGTGACTAGTGGATCACTTGTGGTGATGAAAGGCCAAAGGAAAAGAAACTTGTTTTTCTTGCAGGGAAAAACATATTTGGGTCAGGCTGCCAGTGTAACTGAAAAGCCTAAACAGGTTGTTCCCGACTCTACTAGGTTGTGGCATATGCGACTCGGGCATGCAGGAGAAAAGGCCTTGCAGGGGCTTGTGAAGCAAGGGTTGCTTAAAGATGCTAAAGGGTGCAAGTTGGAATTTTGTGAACATTGTGTTTTGGGTAAGCAAACTAGGGTGAAATTTGGTACAGCTGTACATCAGACAAAGGGTATCCTCGATTATGTGCACAGATGTTTGGGGCCCTACTCAGACACCTTCTATGAGTGGTAGACACTGGTTTGTTACGTTTGTGGATGATTACTCTAGACGAGTTTGGGTATATACCATGAAGCACAAAGATGAAGTTTTGACATTGTTCACAAGTTGGAAGAAGAAAGTTGAAAATCAGACTGGTAGGAAGATTAAGGTTCTGAGGTCAGATAATGGAGGGGAATATAAGAATGATCCGTTTCTGAAGTTGTGTGAAGATGAAGGGATCCAGAGGCACTTCACAGTTAGGAAGACTCCACAGCAAAATGGGGTTGCAGAAAGGATGAACAGAACCTTACTTGAGAAGGTAAGATGTATGTTAGCACAGTCTGGGTTGAAGAAGACATTTTGGGCAGAAGCTGTTATATATGCAAGCCACATCGTCAACCGTTTACCATCAGCAGCACTTGAAGGCAAAACGCCTATTGAGGTATGGAGTGGTAAACCTGCATCTGATTATAGTTTTTTGCATATATTTGGTTGTCCTGCTTATTTTCATGTAACTGAAACTAAACTTGATGCAAGAGCCAAAAAGGCTATATTTGTTGGTTTTAGTACTGGTGTCAAAGGTTACAGGTTGTGGTGTCCAGAACAGAAGAAGTTAGTAATCAGCAGAGATGTCACTTTTGATGAGACCAGCATGATTAGCTCGGGACAGTCGACTGGTGGTATAGGACAGTCGACTGGTGAGCAGCAGAAGAGTGGGACAGTTCTTCAACAGGTGAGTAGAAGAAGTTCGGGACAGTCGACTGATGAACAGGAGCAGTCGACTGATGGTCCAAAACAGCAGAATTGTGGGAGCTCGGGACAGTCGACTGGTGGCAATAACCAGTCGACTGGTAGGAGAGTTTTTCAACAGGTGGAGTTAGAAAATTTGTCAGTTGAAAATCCTGTCCCTGTCCAAGATGAAGATGATGTGGTTGATACTGAGAATGATGAAGAAGTTCCTATCCAGCAGGAAGAATCAATTGCAGTAAGAAGGCAAAGAAGAGATATCAAACGACCGTCTCGTTTTACAGACACAGTTGCATTTGCTCTTCCCATTGTGGATGATGAAGTTCCCTCCAACTTCAAAGAAGCCACTAGAAGTTCAGAAAATACAGATTGGAAAGTTGCTATGGATGAAGAGATGAACTCTCTTCATAAGAATAAGACTTGGGATCTAGTGCAACTACCAAAGGGGAAGAAAGCAATTGGTTGCAAGTGGGTGTATACGAAGAAAGAGGGTCCAAAAGGCAGTGTTCGGTTCAAGGCTAGACTAGTTGCAAAGGGGTATGCTCAAAAGGAAGGAATTGACTACAATGAAGTGTTCTCTCCGGTTGTGAAGCATCCTTCTATTCGGATTTTGTTGGCATTGGTAGCACAGTTTGACCTTGAGTTGACACAGATGGATGTGAAGACTGCGTTCTTACATGGGGAACTAGATGAAGAAATTTATATGTTACAGCCAGATGGGTTCAAGACAGCTGGGAAGGAAAATTGTGTTTGCAGGTTGAAGAAGTCTCTCTATGGGTTGAAGCAATCTCCAAGGCAGTGGTATTTGAGGTTTGATCAGTTTATGAAGGTGCAGAGATATTCCAGAAGTGAGTTTGATCATTGTGTTTACTTCAGGAAGTTGCAGGATGGCTCTTTCATATATCTGTTATTATATGTGGATGATATGTTGATTGCCTCTAAGAATGCTAAGGAGATTCAAAATTTGAAGAATCAGTTGAGTTCTGAATTCGAGATGAAGGATCTTGGTGAAGCCAAGAAGATACTTGGGATGGAGATAGCTAGAGACAGGGCAAAGGGCACAGTGAGTTTGACTCAGAAGCAATATCTTTTGAAGGTGCTGAAACGGTTCGGTATAGATGAGAAGACTAAACCAGTAAGTACACCCTTAGCCAGTCATTTCAGAATTAGTGCTTCTCAGTCTCCAAGTACAGATGAAGAGAGACAGTATATGGCAAATGTACCTTACACTAGTGTGGTTGGCAGTTTGATGTATGCCATGGTTTGTACTCGACCAGACATCTCTCAGGCGGTGAGTATGGTTAGTCGATATATGCATGATCCAGGCAAAGAGCATTGGCAAGCAGCTAAATGGATTCTAAGGTACATAAGTGGCACCACAGATGTGGGTTTGAAATTTGAAAGGGATGACAATATTAGCAGGTTATTAGTTGGATATGTTGATTCAGACTATGCAGGTGATCTAGATAAGAGGCGGTCTACTACAGGCTATTTATTTACGATGGCTAGAGCACCTATAAGTTGGAGGTCAAATTTGCAGTCCACTGTAGCGTTGTCTACTACTGAGGCTGAATACATGGCGGTTGCTGAGGCCATGAAGGAAGCCATTTGGGTTCATGGACTTTTGAAGAGCTTGGGGATTCATCGGGAGAAGGTGGAGGTACATTGTGACAGTCAGAGTGCTATCCATTTAGCGAAGAACCAAGTTCATCATTCGAGGACCAAACATATTGATGTCCGTTATCACTTTGTGCGTGATTTGATAAAGGATGGTGATATTCATTTGGTGAAGATTGGAACAGCTGATAATCCTGCTGATATGTTGACCAAAGTTGTTGGAGCAGCCAAGTTCAAGCATTGCATGAACCTGGCTAATATTTTGCATGTTTAATAATTTGGCATGGGCGAGTTGGGATAGTACTTTGCTATTGGTTTGTTTAGTATGTGATATCATACTAAGGTGGAGTTTTGGGTTCGTTTGTTGCATTTGGTGATGAGCATTGTTTTGGAGTATTTGTGGAGATTGCTTGGGCTATTTGGAAGATCTTGCCAAGGTGGAGATGGTTGGATACTTTGTGGAAGATCTCGCCAAGGTGGAGATTGTAGGATAATGGCTCGATTCTGGTTCAGAGTGTTTTGGAGTATCTGCAGCAAAAGAAAGTTACAGCATATCAGTCGACTGATAGAAGGATCAGGCGACTGTCCAGAGAGTTTTCGAAGGCTAAAGATACAAGCAGCAGCAGAGGATCAGTCGACTTATCAGTCGACTGCCAGAAGGATTACCAGTCGACTGGTAAGTCGACCAGTCGACTGTCGACGGTATTTTGAACTGGATCTGGCCCAATTCGAAAAGGCCCAATAGTTTCCCTATAAATACACCCGTTAGGGTTTTGTAAATAGTAACACCTAATTCGGATTTTGTAGCCGTCATCTCTTGTAAAGGCTTTGTTTTGCCCATTGGAGATCATAGTAAAGAAACCCCAACCGCCCCTTGTGGATGTAGGCATCGTTTTGCCGAACCACGTAAATCTTGTGTTCTTGTGTTGTTTGGTTTTCTGTGTTTTTCTCTCGCTGGTTCTCTCTTTGATTCCGCATTAGTTCGTTTGGATTGTTGGTTTGATTTGTACTCACGCACAACATTCACAACATCTGTTTGCTCCATCACAGGTTGCTTGTAGTTATTACACATGTATTGTATGTGTTTTATGTGGTTTTCGATGTGGAAGATGAGGGAAATTGCTAATAATATTTTGAGCAATATACGTGTAAAAAAGTTAGTAGCATGGAAGATGTTGGCTTCATGCGGTTGTAGGACGACAGACTTTAGTTATGCAGATTAAAGAAATCAGTTAGTACATGCAATGCTGTGAGAGCTACACATAATTTCTGGTGATAGGTCTTTAAGGGATGGTTAATTACACTTTAACCTAAGATCATGTGATTGAAACTCACAGATTGATGGTTTAATACAAAATATACAACTCCCAACTCTCTAGGCTCTAGTTATAATATTCCACAAAATTAAAAAAAATTTAAAAAAACTCTCTTAAAGTGACAATGTAATGCAATTGTTGAGTCCATTTTCTTGAAGCATTAAGGGCATCAAGCTATTTTACTGTCATATCAATAGTTACTTATACTTACGCACAGATAATTGGTTATTAAACTTCAATGTATCTCCTTCGGAATTTAGAATTTCTACAATCCCGACTTTATACTTCTGAAAAGTTATTTTTTTTCCGGTCCTTACATTTATAGATGGTTTATTATATACACTGAAGTTTTAAATGTGCGGTCTGATATTTTTCTGAAGCATTTTTTTAAGACTTTAAACTTATGATATGGGATATTAATGCATATGAATTGCAGTTGAATTCTAGATCTTCAGCCTCTCAAAGATTCTATCATTATATGCTACTTTCAGTTTTTGAAAGAAGTTAAAAGGAAAGGATTCCATCTTTTTTCTAATACATAGATCACTCTAATTAATTTTAATTTAGTGAAGGCTCATGAACTCAAGGGCATACTACAAACAAAGTTTAGGTAGTGCAAATGGTCTCTCATAACAGTTAGCATATTCCAAAACTGTCACACTTCACCTACAACATGGAAACTTAAATATGTTGATCACAGTTAGCATATTCCGAAGTCTCCGTCATCCAACGCTGCACCCGTTCTTCGCTGATCAACTTTAAAACTGTATGAATCTTTGGAAAATACAAGATTAGCAAGACTGCAAACTAAGTATTATATGGTCACAACATTTAATAGTGTAGTTACTATGGTTACACCGGCAAATTTGGCTTTGTATTATATGATGTAGTAATGCATGACTTAAATATTGGTCATCGAAAGGTTCAGAAGTCAGGACTGAGACCAAGGGTGAAGTCATTGATGAGAAATATGCATATCAGGCTTGGTATGTTGAGTGAATCATAAGATAAGTGTGGTGTTGCTAGGCAAAGCAGTGGAGATATATACCAGACTTGAATAATAAGTCATTGACTGTAAAGTTTTTTTTGATGAACCGGATAGATCCTTGCAACTCCAGCCACTATTGACTGTAAAGTTGGTAACAGATTTACTTCAGCATTGTCATTATTGTCCAGGAATTAATATCATTATGACTAGCAGCTGAAGCTGCTAACTGATACAGAAAAATGGTTTTTTTTTTTTTTTTAATCTGATTTCATATCCATATGTTATTTAATATGGACATTTGTTATAGAATACTGATACAGATATTGCTAAATATCCAAAATGTTGAAAATAGATATCTGTATAACCGAATTTATATTCGGACATAGAAGAAATTGATGTAAAAACCCTTGTTTTATTATTAATCACTAGTATATATTATTTATTATATCGGACTAAACTGAGTATTCGATCCTTATTCAGATATGTATTTGTCAAATTCCATCGAGATATCTATACATAGCATTGGTATCGGGTCGGGTCGGATCATATCCTTCACTACCCGGTCCCCTACGGGTCCAAAAATTGGATCCGGATCCGAACCCGTGGGGACCGGGTCCAGTTCCGGATCCGGGTCCGGGTCCGGGTCCTATTAAAATATTCCTACCCGTTCGGATAGGAGCGGTAGTGTGAGCGGCGAGTGGAGGCGGCGATTGGAGGATTTAGAATAGCGGAGAGAAGAGAAAGGCATGAGTTTTGAGTTTGGAAGAGGAAGGAGGGGAGGGATGAGGATAGAATATTTATTTTTATGTTGATTTTTTGGGTTTTTTAACGGGTACGGGTCCGGGTCCGGGTCTGAGTCGGGTCTCTTTTGAGCGGACCCGAACCCTGACCCAAAAGTACAACGGGTTCCACTTTAGGACCTGGATCCGGATCCGGATAGGTCAGGTCGGTTCCGGTCCAATGCCAGGTCCGGATTTTGGGTATTTATACCAATGCTATTTATACATTTGTGTTTGCACCAGTGAGAATAAAGCAAATACGGATATAGTAATACATTGTATAATCCCCTCTGTCCCCTCCTAGTAATTATAGATGCAGTAATTTCCAGGGTTGTATTCTATCGAAGGCATCAAACTGGAACAACGACAATTGAACTTAGCATCAAAGATTCTGAATCAGTGTTGGATGATTAATTAGATAATGACGTAAGCTATTTATTAAAGAATAAACTGTACAGAGAATAAGCATCGGATATATATAACTGCTCCGAGCTACATGACAAAATCATAGTTTTTCCTTTTTTTTGTCGTCGTCGTCGTCGTCTGCGTGGCTAATTAAGATGGAAGAGAATCTTAATGAGCATGCGTTAAATGATACTCCATGCTTGAAGATGCACACTGGTCGATCATCACTCCAAATATCTTGGAGATTATTGATGAAGGATGTGTGTCAATTAAGTATCGAGCAAAGCAGAGTACTTGTGCACATAATAACGAAGTGCGTCCCGTACGTATTACTTTGGTACTAGTAAAACAGGGAAATATGGAACCACGTAAAACAAGCAATCGGTAATTAGTGTTCTTAACTTGTACAATTAAACTCGTTAATCGGTGTCTATGAGCAAATTCTTGGGCGTGGGCATTGGTCCTCGGTTGGTATGTGTGTAACTTGGGATGAAAAACGCATTTGTTTTCCTTATCCTGAGAGGAGAAAACACGACATGGGATTGCTTTATTTTCTATGATTGTATTCATGTCCCCTTTTCCATCTTTGGGAAAGAAACCTTTCGAACGGCTTGAACGATGATTCGAACGAGTTCCAAGTGCTACATCAGGCTTATATAATGACAATATTTGGTGGTGTGATTTTTCCGAACTCGTCGGTTGATACGGTGCTACTAATGTATCTACCGTTGATCGCGGATATTAGGAAAGCCGGTAAATATAGGTAGGGTAGTGCCGCATTAGCCACTTTGTATAGGAGTTTGTGTTTGTGTTCATTGAATGTGGTTCAAATGACTAGGGATAGCATTCGGGCCAACCGGGCCGGACCGAAACCCACAGTTTTTTATACCTTGGGCCGGGCTTTCATGGGCCGGGCCGAGGCCGAGCCTCGACAGGAAAATGCCGGTCCGGACCTGGCCCCTGGCCTCTGGCCCCTGACTCGGGGGCCGGGCCGGTTCGTTGCGGGTTCGCGGGTTATACGGGCTTTTCATTTTTTTTTTCTTTCTTTCTTCGAGTGTACAAAGATAAAAGGAAAGGAAAATAGTGAACAATTGAGTTGTACACATAGATAAAAAAGATATTCATAAATTAAATTATTTTTATGAATTACAAAATTTCAAATTAATCAAATAGATAAGTAACATACAAATCTGAAATCTTATTAAATTACAATATCAAAATAAAATTAAAAATTAAAAAAAAAAGAAAAAAAAAGAAAAAAAAAGAAACATGAACTAAAAATAAATTTGATAAAAAAGTGATTAATTCTTACAAAAATAAAATTACCTAAGCTTTTTCAGGATCGAACCCGCGACCAACCAAAACTCAATGAACTAATTTGCATGAACTAGCCAAGAAATCCAACCTAAAACATTATTTCATTAAAATTTTGATAATGTGTGTGTGTGTGTGTGTGTGTATATATATATATATATATATATATATATAATTAAGACCCTTTGAAGTAGAAAACTTTTAGTCCGACAGTGGTGAGATTAGAGAAAGGAGGAGGTGGACTTGGCTATAAATAGGTAGGGTGAGGGTTGACAAATTGGGTAATGAGTAGTGATCAGTTAATTTTGATGTCTACTCTCATTTTTATAAAATTTTGAAATATTTTACACTATATCTATATGTATATACATATATATATACATATACTTTGCAGTATTAGCACACAAATCCAATTTTTTTATGAAAAAATCTGAAAAATCCAAAATTGGCCAACGGTCAGTTATGTTCAATCCGGTCCCGGGCCCCTAGCAGGCCGGGCCGGATTCGGGCTTTTAGGGGGAAATGGTGAACTAGACTGGACTGGGTCTATTGGGTGGGCTGGCCCCGATTCAGCCCGGGTTTGGGCGGTCGGGCCGGGCCAAGGATTGAGCGGGCCGGGCCGGGCCGATCCCGGGCTAGCTCGGCCCGAATGCCATCCCTACAAATGACTGTGCCACTGGTAATACTACAAGTGTGGAGCTGGGAGCCTCTACACATCGGTCAACCCCGCATAACTCGGCAATCATAGTAGTGGATGGCCCATGCTGAGGATCAAGCAATGTTGGCACCCATCGGGGTATAATGGACTGGGTCACACACGTGGAAGGATAATCTGTTAGGTTTTGATGGTAGTCTCATATCAAATACACAGCGGAAAAATTACAAATAAATATCGAAACTTAGGCATGGATCCATGCGAAAATCATAAATCTTGTTTAGGAGTTATACCTTGAAGATGGAGCTACTGTCTCCACAGTATGTCGATCACAACACCGTAATATTGCGGTGCCTTTACGGTATCCACACGAACAGATCAAATCAAGCTTTCCCTCACGACGCAGTGCTAGCTGCGGGAAGGGAATTTTCCTCACGATCTCTCTATCACACAATTTCTGTGACGGGTAGGATTTTCTCATGTGACACTTTTTCACAGATACGTATCATATGTATAGTTGCATAAAATCAATTCTAAGAGAGTAATAAGGCTGTTGGATTCACAATCTGACCTAGTTCAGATTCATGTGTGGGCTTTTGAACTTTAGTCAGGCTATTTAATCTAATTAAATGTCCAACCAATGTCAGGAGGCCAAGTCTTACTTGGATCCCCAATTAAATTCATCTTATGAATTTCAATTCCAATTTCAATCCATTCTAAGTGTGTGACCCTGTAGGTTCCCGTTACGTTGACAATAATACTAAAATCATATTCTACTATTACAGTGAGCAGTATCTAGCAATACATCACTGCTACTCAAGTAACGGGAATGTCAATGATTAGACATAACCTATCCGGACCAATGTTACTATGTAGTATAGTCTCTTTGTCCAGATATCTTAATTGACCACAAGACATAGAGCGTGTCAGCCTTGTAAAGGTCAATCTTGGATTTTTTGATGTCCGAGTAGACTTACTAAAACAAATGAACTCAATATCTCATATTGACTCATTTGAGCATGACCATGTATTTAGCAGTCTCACTCAATCAAGGGGCTCATAGATATCGCTCATGTTATGTAAGAGTGACAAATCCTATCTAAGTTACTCACATCCCTCAGCATGATTTGTAGTATATCCAATAGTCAAATTTATAATCACTTTATTACAGACAATGTTTGACGACATTAAAATATATAACTTCGCATGTAGGGAACCGTAGTGACTTCAAGTCAAATGACTACATACATCATGGTCACTGTGAGAATCGCTTATGACACTCACATAACGATCCATGCAGCGTTCTCATAGGGGTCAGTCCAGTACATTATTACTCTAATATGTACTCATGTAAAGACTTGATATCTCATATCCATAACCCGTGAGATATGGTTGTCAGTCTACGTACATACTAGTCTCTATGTATTATTATTGTCCTAATTCACAATAATACTTGATTAGGGACATTTAAAAATAGTGTTATGATTACAACCAATAGGATCTCACAATCAAGTCATGCACTTGATATTTTATGGTATTGAACCTACTATTCTAAGGACTTTATTATGTTCATTTAATCACAATAAACAACACAATAAACGAAATGCCTCATATATGAAATAAATATCATGATACAATGTAAACAAGTAATGTCAATACACAAGTGGCCCGTAGGGCATACACCAACATAATCCATGTGGTGTGTTAACATATTATAGAGACAAGCTCGATCAATTGCAGGATGAGTTCGTCAATTGGGTGCCTTACAATGAAGAGTGAGTTGAAAGATTGCCACCTGCATGTAGGGCGACCCTGCAGTTATGGTTGACGAGATCACCACTTGTCAACTTCGGTATTGTAGAGTTACATTTCGCGGACTGAATGCTTCGACAATTTAGACTTCATTAACACGTTCTGATACAACATAGTTATGACATAAAGTTGCATGGAACCAAGGGGATGGGTCGACTCCCTGATCACAACTGGGCGGTACACCACCAACTACATGTCAACCATTGGAATGAGGAGTGCTTCAACGCAGTTGTAGACTCGTCTTCTCCATTTGACCCAGACTTGCACCGGCCATATATGAACTAGTATAAGAGAATCACATGATTGTATGTTGCTCCGCCCCGACCTAGCCCACCTGGCGTTTAATATCCAGTTCTAAGGAGAGAGGTCGAGCCGGCACCCGGGTATTCTACGCTGCAACCAATGTTAACTGAGGGCACCGACTTACCGATCCTTAGTAAGACTAAATGTTTGGGTATTCTTTTTAAGGCAATTCATTTAGTTATTATTACTTATATCATTTATGAATCATATACCATTATAAGTTATGATATAGATCAAAGATGCATAGGATATTATGAAGCAGTGTGCTCGTGCACTTTTCCAGCAATGTGGCCGATGCAGTAAAGAATTTCGCAAGAGGCATTCTCAAACCCTGCAGGTCGCAGCTCGAACATGTTGGTGAAGGATTCCGACTGGATGTATTGTTGAACACCCTGGTGCCGAACATGGGAAACGAAGGAAAAATGTGGCAACTAAACAAATGAGGCATGCACATATACTCGAGCCCAACTGGATGTGGTTGTTGATGGAAGTTTGTTGGTTTGAAATATTTTGATGCATGGGTAGTGAAAGGTTGTTGGAAGTTTGTTGGTTGCTGAAGAAAAAATGTGTAAAATGGGAAACAACTGCCATTGGCATTGTGCTGTAAAAAATTCCAAATTAAGCCGCAGTTGGAAACTGCGGCCCATGCACAACTAAAGCCGTAGTTTCCAATTGCGTCTGTGGATATTTCAAGTTTCCTAGAGAGTTAGCAACTCTGGAAAATGTAAATTTCCATAGACGCAATTGGCAATTACGTCTTTAGTTGTACATGGGCCGCAGTTGGTAACTGCGTCTATGAATATTTCAATTTTCCAGATTGTTCTAACTCTCTGGAAAATGGAAATCTCCACAGACGTAGTTGGCAACTGTGGCTTTAGTACAACTAAAGACGCAGTTGGTAACTGCGTCTGTAGATATTTCAAGTTTCCCAAAGAGTTAGCAACTCTCTGGAAAATGTAAATCTCCACAAACGCAATTGGCAATTGCGGTTTTATTTCTACATGGGCCACAGTTGGTTACTGCGACTTAATTTGAAACTTCTTACACCACAATGCAGATGGCAGTTGTTTCCCTGTTTACACATTTTTCCTTCAGAACTCAGGCATCACACAAAATGGACCTGTATCAGCATTTCGAAATTCCAATTCCATTTTAGGATATTTCAAACCAACAAACTTCCATCTAAGCAAAAAATGTATGAATATCCAAGCAATAATCATACCTGAAATGAAACCAAAATACAAACCAAAAGAGTTTCCAAACGCAATAGAGTTCCCAAATGCAAAAGCAAAAAAAACATCGCTATCATCCTCCGACAAAGAAATTTAAACAACAACACTCAAGCGAGATTTGGCTATATAAATTACAAGTACAACCAAGCAACTACAACCAAGCAACTACAACCAAGCAGCACTCAAGCAACTTAGAATAAACGACAATAAAAGAAAATACAGATTACACCATGTCACAATCACCAGAATATAAATTACGGAGGCCCTGTCGCAACGCTCGGGGGGCGTCCACCACGAGCTCGTGCTCCCCTAATTGCGGGACCTGTTGCAGAAACACCACTAGACCCACCCTGTAAAGTATGTATGAATGGTTAATTCACATAGTAATGCAAACAAAGTTGAAAACTTGAAATGCATTTATATAACTTACCCGTGAACTACTCGAAGTAATACCGGATGGAATATCACTATTACAACTGTGCCTATTGTGTCTTATTTGATGACATTTATTGCAGGTTATACTACTCCTGGAGCTTGTTCCTACATCCATGACATTGCGAATACGTGTAGTTCTCGGCCGACCTGTCCTATATCTTCTGAGTCTCGCATTAACTATTAGTTTGGGACCAATTTCAATAGGCCAATACGCTTGGTCTTGCACACGATGAAATTTGGGCATCCAAGTTGCTGTAATGGATGTCACATAATAGAATGGATCAATATTCGGACGATAATCAAGGGTCCGAGAAGCACAAGCCGCCAATAGATGTGAATACGGTAGATTATAAAGCTTGAATTTCTGACATGTACATGTACGCTCTCCCAAGTCAACAATCTAAATTTTTCCACCCTTCCACTTAATACCAACAAGTCGAATATCTGTTTTGACTTGAAATACGCCCAGATTATGATGAAATATTATAGCCTCATGCAAATTGGCTCTATCCCGCCATTCATCAATCACTTCTTGAACTCTCGAAGCCCAAACCTTCCCTTCACTAATCAATTTCTGTGCCTGTTGACGACGTTCGGTGAAGTAGGAATTAAAATGATAAAATATCATTTCGACGATTGCTGTTATGGGCAAACTACGAACACCTTTTAAAACGAAATTGAATATTTCTGATGCATTTATGGTCATGATACCATATTGACATTCTCCATCTGTAGCTAGTGCCCACTTCTCGACCGGTTTTGCCTTCAGCCAATCGGCAGCCTCGAGTGGAACTTTTTCAATCTCTTCCAATTATTTGTCAAATTTTTTGGGCTGATTCTGACACGCAACACCCTTAACCTTATTCATCAAAGATTTGCTACTGCATGTGGTGTAGAAATTTGTTACAAAATGCCACATACAATATCTATGATATCCATGTGGCTCATTCCATGATCCATTTTGAAGCTCCATCGCCGATAAGATACCCGCATGACAATCTGAAATAACACATAAGTCTTGGCGATCGGTGACAAAATATCTAATACAAATCATGAACCAAGTCTAACTTTCTATACTCTCTCCATCTATTGTTGCAAAAGCAAATGGAAGTAACTTGTTATTTGCATCCGTTGCAACCGCAATCAACAAACAACCCTTGCATTTTTCCATACATATAAGTTCCATCTATACTAATAACAGGTCGGCAGGACTTCGAACCTTCAATCGAATCCACAAATTCCCAGAAGACTCCTTTAAATGTTTCTTCACCAGGACTAGAAGGATTTTTATTCTAATGCACGTAAGTTTCAGGATTAAAGGCATGCATTGCCGATAAAAGGGCAGACAACTTCGGAGATGCTTCATCGAATCCTCCAAACAACTTCTCAATAGCTCTCTGTTTTGCAATCCAAGCTTTCTTGTAAGAAATCTTATAATTACATTGTAGAAAGACAATCTCAATTATGGCCCTAGGTGTTGTCCCTAATTGTGCCTTAACAACATTCAAAATTACATTAGAAACTAGTTTTGAATCAACTTTAGTGTGATCCTGAGTTAATGTCGGATTGGTACATGTATGCACCCCTCCCAACTTTTTCACAATGAAGTACGTCTGTCCTTTTAGGATACACTCATGTAGTCGCCATGGACAAATTGCCTCGGCCCTGCCTTCGAAATTGTGTGACGTACCCTGATTTGCATGTAGATTTTTATGGAATTTACATTGGACGACATAGTACATTTTGTTCGATTTCACAACTACAAATTCTTGATGTTCCTTAATAAAGAACATCTTCACCGCATGTTGAATATAATCTTTACTTTCAAACTTTTGCCAAATGTACAATAATCCTATCTCCGATGGTCCATATGATTCTTCAGGATTTTCATGAACCAGAGCATTATTACTCCCTTCAGTAGATTCAAATTCAGGTACAGTTAGCCTCATGAATTGAGTAGTGGGGGGCGGGGGTGGAACATTGGCTCCCGTTTCCTGAACGTCATTGATGTTATCATCTGGATGATCACCGTCTTCATATTCCTCATCATCTACAATAATCTCCTCCTTTTCGTCTTCTTTATCATCTACTAACTCATTATTAACCGTAGCATTGTTATAGTCTTGAACATTGTTTTCGTTATCAACAAGATTGCGGATAAAGTTTGAATTCAACCCTTGCAAATCATGTAAGGGTGAATTTGTTAAAACTAGATTTGTGAAAACTGAATTTTCTTGTCGAGGTGACACTCTTTCATGTAGTTCAGCACTCGGATATGGACTCGTCTCATGAGTCGGCACTTCATGTAATGGGCTTGGTATACGATTAACATGTGGCAGACTATTACGAATCATAATTTTGTCAACGTATAACTCCAATGCATTTCAACTATAGTTCGTATCAATTGTTCTTGCAATCATGGAAGTAAAAGCGTCATCATCGACTATAGGCACCACCATGAAATATTGTGACTCTCATTTTCCAGCTGTATATCGAACTCGGATTTTAACATTCCATTCAACTCTATCCCAGTTAGTAATTTTATACACCTTCTCTTCTAGTTCATGCTTTGTAATATTACAGGAAACCCAAACTACTTCCGGTTTAACATCACTATAACAAGCTCCTAATTTTGGGTCTCGAATTATCTCTCCCATAATATAACCAAATATAAATTTTGTAATCCATACCTATTCGTAATGGAAGAATATGCGAGTAATTATCTAATCAAACAATAATAAGAAACATAAATTATACTTTCTGCGGTTGTATGAATACCTTAAAAAAACCCAGTGTTTGAGAGGGAAAATGATGACATGGATGTTGTCGAAGAATACAAAGACGATGTTAATCGTCGAAGGTGTTGTCGCCGAAGAATGTGGGTAGCAAGGTTTGGAGAATTGGTTGAGAAATAGGGAAATTAGGGTTTAGGGATTTTGGGATTGGGGGGTTGAAGGTTGATTCATTAATTAGGTGGAGATTGTATGAAGGGACAGAAGCTAGATTAGGGTTATAGGGTTTTTTAAGAATTTGGGTTTCAGAGTTGGGGCAATGAATTGGGGAAAGAGATGAAAAAGAAATGAAGTTATAAGAATAAAGGTTAGAATGTTTTAAGAAGCATTTAACTAAGGCCGCAGTTCGGAACCGTGACCTAGGTAATATTGAGGTCGCATAGCCAACTGCGGCCTCAGTTAACTTAGTTTTCGCCTCGAAATTTTTTTGGACCAAGTCTTCGAGTGTAGAGTATTATGATATGTACTTAGGCCTGCGGCAACGAAATCGAATAGGCCGTAGTTCGGTACTGCAAGTGGCCTATTTTGAAAATTGGTTTCGAATGTGGCATATTTTGGGAATTAGTCTAAAAAAGTACCCTATTTTGGGAAAAGAACCGCTCTCCCCTCCCCCATTCCCGTCAGTTTTTTTGCCGTACTAGGCCACTTTTTGAAAATCTTTGCGATTATGGGACAATTTCGAAACTACTAGTGCTCGTGGGTTACTTGGTGCCTTGTCAGCAGTAGCCGCTATTCTCATTAGCGGTTTGTTCCATTTAGAAGTCGTTAATAAGAATAGCGGCCTCTATCTAAAAAAAATTGAAATTTTTGTTTACTGTCGCTATTCCTATTAGCGACCAAAACACATATGAATGAGTTTAGCAACCTTCATTGAACTGTACTTCAACATTTAGTAAAATCTAGAGAGCTTTTGCTCCCTGAAAAAATAACAATCAATTTATTTTTGAAACTGAGGTCGCTATTCCGCTATTCGGAGTCACAGATAACGACCTTAGTTGTACAAAGGTCGCTATTCGGAATAGAGGCCTTAGTTGTACTAAGGTCGCTTTTCCGTATAGAGACCTTTATTGTACTAAGGTCGCTATTCCGAATAGAGGCCTTAGTTATGTGACTATTTTGTAAATTTTACAAAGAACAAGGAAATTGAGTTTCCTACTGAGGTCGCTACTGCGAATAGCGACCAGATTATACTAAGATCGCTATTCCCAATAATGACCTTAATTAGATGATTATTTTGCAAATCTTAGGTACTGTTCTTTTTTTTACCTCTTATAAGAGGTTACCTCTTATAAGAGATTTACAGTAAGAGCCTCTTGTAAGAGCCTCTTTTTGAGGTGTTCTTTTTATATAAAAATAACCTCTTATAAGAACCTTTTATAAGACATTTCAGTTCTTTTTTCACCTCTTACAAGAGCCTATATTACCCCAAAGTCTATATTACCCCAAAGTATAAAAATAGTGAGATGAAGGACAAGAAAAGAAGAAAATTTGAGATTGAATATGGCGTTCCAATAAACTAAATATAAAAAAAAAGAAAAAAAAGTTAATTAATAAGGAATACATCACAATCCTCAGAAGGTATGCAAAGGTTGGAGGCGACAATTTTATCAGTGCAATACAACCTCAACAACACTATAGAAGGAAGTCAAATGTACAACATTAATATAATATAGATAGTAGTTGCTTTTAAACGTCTAAATCATTTATTTACATATGATGCTGAAATGAATGTGTATCTACACTTCTAAATCAATTACTTATAATTGACAGGCCCCATCTAAAGTAAAATCAGCAACATTGAATTCAAAAATATTAGAGGCGAGCCAAGAAATGGCAGTCAGATTGAAGAAGCCAAGAATTACAAATAATCAAAATCCCTAGATGGAATCCTATAATAACAATTGTGATTCTAACAGCCACTAATGTTCCCTTCGAAAAGAAAACAATGACATAAGCAAAGTATAAAAATAGTGAGATGAAGGAAATTTGAGATTGAAATTAGTAACAATTATAATATAGACTTTGGGGTAATATTGACTTTTTAAGTGATAGAAGTCTTATAAGAATTTGAAAGAGGCTACTAGAAGTCTTTTAGGCTTATAAGAGATTTTGGAGAAAATATCTTACAAGAGGTAAAAAAAGAACGCTAAAAAACCTCTTGTAAGAGGTGGACCATCTATTACAAGAGGTAAATCACTTATAAGAGGAGAAAAAGAACACTACCTTACAGAGAGCAAGAAGATTTAATCATGTACTAAGACCGCTATTCGGACTAGCGACCTCAATTTTATTTTTTTTTCATTCCAAGAAAGCAAAATTTTCAAAAATGGCCTAGTACGGCTAAAATTATCTTCCCGTCATCCTCTTCCCTCCCTGCGTCAACGCCAAATCCCCGAATCACCAAACCCTAAAAAAATATTCTTTTTACCCATTTCCCCCAATCATCAACTCAAAACCCTAATAAATTAATATTTCCCCCCATTCAAACTCCCCATATTTAAACCTACCACCATGCACTCAACTCCCCTCACCCCCTTCCCAAGTTCTAACCCCCAATGTCAATGTCGACCGCTGACGACATCGCCGGATCCACGAGCAGCCGCCGGAGCAGCTGGATGGCCCCCAGCTTCCGGGATCCCTCCGACGTGTTCCGGCGGCCCTCCGTTGACCGGTCAGCGGAGGAGGAGGATTTGGTGTGGGCGGCTATCGAGAATCTGCCGGTGAATGAGAGGATGCGGAAGGGGGTTTTGAGGAGGGAGGGGGAGAGTAGTGAGGTGGAGATTGATAGGCTGGGGAGGAGCGAGAGGAAGCTGCTGGTTGAGAGCATTTTGAGGGTTGTCGAGGAGGATAACGAGCGGTTCTTGAATCGGCTCAAAAGTCGAATCGATCAGTTGAGAATCACTTGTTTGAGCTCTTTGGATCAGAGAATACACTAAAATTTGGAATTTTTTGCCGTCATAGGCCACTTTTTGAAAATATTTACGTTTTTGGATCAGTTTCCCAATTATTAGCGCTTGTGGGCTACTTTGTGCCACGTCAGCAGCGACCGCTATTCCCAATAGCGGCCTCTTCATTTCGAGGTCGCTAATGGGAATAGTGACCTATGTTTTAATTATTTTTTTGAATTTTTTGTTTGCCGTCGCTATTTCCACTAGCGACCTTAGGATTAACGATCTCGAACGAAGGCATTGAGAAACTTAGCGATTTCTAAAAAGCTTTCCCCAAAAATTTAAAACTGAGGTTGCTATTGGGAATGGCGACCTTAGTATACTAAGGTCGCCATTTCCAATAGCGTCCTCAGTAGGAAACACAATCTCCTTATTCTTTGTAAAATTTGCAAAATAGTCATACAACTAAGGTCTCTATTCGGAATAGCGACCTTAGTATAATAAAGACCCCTATTCCGAATAGCGACCTTAGTTTTCAAAATAAATTGATTATCATTTTGCAGAGAGCAAAAGCTCTCTAGATTTTACTAAGTGTTAGAATACAGCTCATTAAAGGTCGCTAATCCCATTAGCGACCTCATATAATGATATATACTAAGGTCGCTAGTGGGAATAGCGACGACAAATATAAAATTCAAAAAAAATTAAAACATAGGTCACTATTCTCATTAGCGATCTCGAAATGAAGAGGCTGCTATTGGGAATAGCGGCCGCTGCTAACGCGGCACAAAGTAGTTCAAAAGCGCTAATAGTTGGGAAATTGGCCAAAAAAATCTAAATATTTTCAAAAAGTGGCCTATGTAGGCAAAAAACTCTAAAATTTGCTACTTTATACTGTTTGTTTGGAAAAAAATACCAACTTTGGATTGGAGAGGGTTCAGGGAGTTGCAAGTGACAAGATGTGGATCAGTATATTTTAGAGTAGAAAAGTAGGGAATTTTAGGGAATTTTTTGGTGAATTACCATTCTTTAGGCTCAAAAGTCGAACGGATCAGTTTTGTAATTCTTTAGGGTAGTTACAAGTGAGAAAAATGTGGATTAGGGTATTTTAGTGTGAAAAGTAGTGCAGTTGAGGGTGTTTTCTGCTAATTTCCTTTTGGGGTTGGATGGTTTGATGGATCTGTGCTTATTATTTCTATTTATTTTGTGGTGGATTAGGGTGGGCCTTGAGCTTCCGAAGATTGAGGTGAGGTTTGAGGATTTGTCGGTGGAAGGAGATTCGTACGTGGGAGGTAGAGCGCTGCCTACTTTGCTTAATGTGACGTTGAATATAATTGAGGTAATTTAGTATTTTAGTTTGTTTAAATGAGTGAGAATTGTGTTATTTTCGATTTTTTTTGTAGGATTTTGTTAGAAGTTTCAATTTTTAAAAAAAACGGAAGACCATTTATGAACAGTGTCTATAATAGTTAGAGGTCATATCTGAGAGTAGAATTAGGATAACTAGAGTTGTATTTTAAGTGGATGCATAGGAATGCTAACTTTAGTTAGCTTGCATAACTTAACCGTTAGTTAAAAGATATGTTTAGCTATCTTTTTTAGAAGTGTTTAGCAATTGGAGAAAAAAGGAGATAACGTAAATTGTTGAAAGATAAATTGAGTTGAAGTGGGGTTTGAGATAATCAGATAACTATGGTTACCTCAATTTTTTGGCTAAGTTAATTGGAGTTATTTGAACCCCAAAAAGGGCTCAAACAGCCGAAAGCTGTGATAACTAAAGCTATATAAGATAACTTCACATAACTCTGGTTTCAGTAACTTAATTCCATTCCTAAATAGGGCCTTCGCTGTTATGTTTCCCCCTTATGATGGAAGAAATAGCAGGTGGTAATTTTTTATTATTTGAAATTTATCTTGGATGTTTATGAACTGGAATGGTTGAATTTCATAGTTGTGTTTTGGTTTCTTTGTATACAGGGAGTCTTTGGTTTTTTTGGGCTTTCTCCCTCCAAGAAAAAAGTTAAGAAGATACTTAAAGATGTCAGTGGAATTCTGAAACCGTCAAGGTATGTTTATGAAGTGCAATATTTTTCAGTAATGTCTTGCAAATTTTTTATTTTTTTTGGGTTTCTTAATCCATTTCTTTAAAACGAAAGGGAAAAAAAATCTCTGAGGGTGGTAGATTATGTTACAATGGCAATCATAATATTTTTGTTATTAATAAATATTATCACTGATTGCCTATGTCACTATTGTTAACTGTGAGTGAAACATATACTTGTACCATTTGCCCCCAGTGTCGTGGAAAGAGGAAAAGTGGGTAAATATTCAACAGGATTCTAGGTCTTAGGCTTCATGGGATTTAGCACCTAAAAATAGCTAACAGTTCTTTTGAAAGTACTTTTTTAACAAAAATTTTTGAATAATCGTTTGGCACAAACCTTTCTTTGGCACATGCCAGTGAAGTACATGGAACAGAAAAGCAATGATTAGATTTGACCCTGGATCTCATGAAATATGTTGCACCGATACCATATGAATGATCAACATTAGCCCAAAACTTAAGCATATATAAGCAGTTTATTTAATCCGAGAGTTGTTGTCTATATTTATGATAAATATTTGTGTGGTATATTTATGAAAAATTGTGTTTTAAATCTTTTTCAAATTTCAGGATGACGCTGCTACTTGGACCTCCCGCATCAGGAAAAACAACACTGCTTCTGTCTCTTGCTGGAAAGCTTGATAAAGAACTCAGGGTCTGTTCCTCTCTATATGATTGGGCATACAGGATCTGCGTTTTTTCTTCCTGTATGCGTATACCTTTCTAGATGTGGGGACTTATTTTATATTGCTGACAGCATTGTATAACTATTAGGTATCTGGAAAAATTACTTACTGTGGTCATGAAATATCAGAATTCATCCCCCAACGAACTTGTGCATATATCAGTCAGCATGATCTTCACAATCCTGAGATGACAGTTCGAGAGACTATTGATTTTTCTGGTCGATGCCTTGGTGTGGGACCAAAATACGAAATGCTGTCGGAACTGTCTAGACGGGAGACTGATGCTGGTATAAAGCCAGATCCGGAGATTGATGCTTTCATGAAAGCAACTGCATTGGAAGGGCAGAAAACCAGTTTAGCAACAGATTACATTCTCAAGGTAAAGTTTGAAGTTTAAACATAGAATTGCTTAGTTGAAATGCAGTAAACCATTTTTGGCAATGCTAACTTCCTATAATATGGGATGCAGGTACTTGGTTTGGATATTTGTTCAGATATTATTGTTGGTGATGAGATGAGAAGAGGCATTTCTGGAGGGCAAAAAAAGCGAGTAACTACAGGTATGGTCATGAGGTTATACTTACCTAGTAGAGATTATTGTGTTGAAACCACTTATCTTCATAGACTTTTAGTCAGTCTGTTCTCTAAACTATCTGCAGTTATCTTGAATTCAATAAAAATACATGTTATTCTTTTTTAATACTTTAGACGCAGATATTATTCTTATACAGCCCTAGTAACCTTTATAATTCTTAGTTTCTAATGTAACTTTCCATTTGAATCTTATACAACCTTTTAGGTTTTAGAGATTGCATTTAGCTGCAGAAAATATTTTAATCCAAGTTATGAATGCATCCTACAATTACAGAGGGCACAGAATTGAATTCTGATATGACGTCAATTTTTTGCCATCACTCATGTTTCCTTTTGTTGATTGAATAATTTCTTTATATGACTCTCATTTGGTTGTATGCGTCATTTTACGATCTTGTTTGCCTTGTTTCTCTATATTGTCACTTAGCTTTTGGTTGTGAAAACTTCTTCCTGATTTCGAAGAAATGATACACATTTCTGGTTCTGAGTTAGTACTTATTAGTGCTTTCTGCTATTAGCAGTAGAGTTTTTTTGCTACATTTACCATTTATTCTCTTTTTATTTCATTATTCAGTAAACTTCTTAATGTTATTTGGCATTGCTTTTGTTGTCTTCACTTAATTCAGTAAACCTTTTAAAGTTATTTATATTGTTTTTGTTGCTTTGGTCACTTAAAAGAGTTTGAAAATCTCAGGGGAAATGTTGGCTGGACCTGCAAGGGCATTATTCATGGATGAGATATCCACCGGACTTGATAGTTCTACCACTTTCCAAATAGTAAAGTTCCTCAGGCAGATGGTTCATGTCATGGATGGAACGGTGATCATCTCTCTGCTTCAGCCAGCACCTGAGACTTTTGAACTTTTCGACGATATCATCCTATTATCTGAGGGAGAAATTGTCTATCATGGCCCTCGTGAGGATATCCTTGAGTTCTTTGAGTTATCAGGGTTTAGATGTCCTGAAAGAAAAGGAGTAGCAGACTTTCTTCAAGAGGTGACTTCAAAAAAGGATCAAGAACAGTACTGGTTTAATGAAACTGAACCTTACCACTATATCTCAGTACCCGAGATTGCACAAATGTTTAAATCATTTCGCATTGGTCGACTGATTTCAGAAAGTCTTAGAACTCCTTATGATAAGTCTAATATCCATCCTGCTGCACTGGCGCTTGCACAGTATGGAATACCTCGTTGGGAGCTCTTGAGGGCCTGTTTATCAAGGGAGTGGTTGCTAATGAAAAGGAACTCCTTTATCTACATATTTAAGACTACTCAAATAACAATAATGTCTTTGATATGCATGAGTGTGTTTCTGAGAACTCAAATGCACCATCAATCAATTGCTGATGGAGGAATGTACCTGGGTGCATTGTTTTATAGCTTGGTTAATGTGATGTTTAACGGGATGGCTGAGATGCCAATGACCGTATATCGACTTCCTGTTTTCTATAAACAAAGAGATTTCTTGTTTTTCCCTCCATGGGCTTTCGGAATTTCTTATTGCATTGTTAAGATACCTCTCTCACTCTTGGAATCAGGAATATGGGCCATTCTTACATATTATACAATTGGTTTTGCACCTGCTCCTAGTCGGTAAGTACCTCGTCAGCTCACAAATTTTACTGATATCTGTCCACTGATTGTTTTACTTATGATGTTTCTTTTCCCATCATTTTAAATTTCTGGAAAAATATAAATATTCTGATCTGTACGACTGCAGAAGGTCACGGAATAGTATGTTGACACATCTCCAATTTTCTCAGATTCTTTAAGCAGTTACTTGCCTTCTTCTTCACCCATCAAATGTCATTCGCTATGTTCCGGTTCATTGGTGCAGCTGGAAGAACACTGGTGTTATCCAGTACATTTGGAAATTTCGTCATGCTTCTCGCTTTTGTCCTAGGAGGATTTGTTGTCTCAAAAGGTCACTATCATTTGTGTTTTTATTTCAAACATTTATGAATTATTTCGTGGGGATGCAAAAAAGGGATATAATTGTTGCATATGGGTTAACCATTTGTATTTATCCTTATTCAATTGATACAAGTACATACACAAATAGTATGATAGAATCCTTATATCATCATATGAATGTGGAGATGGTTGTTTGGGTACTCAGCTATTGTTATATGCATATCAATATAAGAATCGATAAACGTCTATTATTGAACTACATTCATATTTGCCACTCAGATGTGCAATTTGTTTATGTTTAATTGATTATGGCATGAAAAGAGAAAATGGCCAGAGTTAAACTGGATTTATGCTCATCCTACTGTTTCCATTGTGTTATTAAGAAAATCAAATTTTATTACTGAAGTTTGAACCGAAAATACTAATGAATATTATTTTCTGGTTGGGTAAATTAACAGTTGCCATTTACTACTATTCACACTCCACTTGACCCTTCTCCTTTCCTCTGTGAGCAGACAGAATTCAATCATGGTGGATATGGGGCTACTGGACTTCTCCAATGATGTATGCACAGAATGCTATTGCAATCAATGAATTCCTGGATCCAAGATGGAGCACTGTAAGTTATTTTGATATGCCTTTATTTCAAGAGATTTTCCCTTGATTATCTTTAGTTTAGAAAATAAATCTTATACTTTCCTTGAACTAAAAATAATTCTCTAACTATCCCTATTCTAAACTACTTGTATGCCACATCATCAAATAAGTACATAAAATAAGTCAAATGGAAAATGCTTTCTTCGTACACAAATCCAAATTCTGATTATATCATCTTATTTTGTTTGTCTATTACAGATTATCAAATTATAAAGGGTTATGTGAAAGTTTTATATAATAAAAGTAAATTAAAATAATGACAACTTCTCCAGTATTTGAACCTACGTTCCTTGAGTTGGATAAAATACAACTAACCATTTGAGCTGACACACGTTCAGGAAGAAGATTGAAAAAGAAAGGAATTATTGTACACATAATGAAGGTTTATTTGGTTTCATATGTAGAAAACTAATACAGGCTATGAAAAACACGTCCAACTAGTAAATGCTAGTGGTAAGACAGTTTGCTAATGAGCAACAGGTCGGGGGTTCAAGCTCTGCTTACACTAATCTCTTATAATGGAATGACAGTATGTGTGTGTGACGTACGTGTGAGGTTATAGCACAAACTCATAGTACATATTACCTTCATTTTACTGTCAAAACAAACTTATCAACGAACATAGCACATTCAATTTAATTCAAATATAAACATTGTATATTCAACTTAATTAATGTTTCATTCTCCAATGGATAAAAAACCTCATAATAAATAATAAGCGCAGAAAAAAATATGTAAAACTGTCAAACATTAGAGGTATATAAAATGAAAAGCATGGGAGCATAAACAAGAATGTTCCAATTAGAGAATTGCTAGCTTAATTTGATTCACAACTGAGCATTAGTCCAATTTGTTGGGGTCCATGCAACCTATCGTGGGGACCGTGGTTCGAAACTTGAAATAGTTTTTTCCCAAAAAATATACTTTAAAGTAGTGGTTTTTTTTCTTACATACGCTTTTCACATTACCCCTTCTCACCTTATAATTTGCCAAACAAATTAATATAAGATGACATGGCGTGTTAGATGCACTGTTTTAAATTTCGACCGATACGGCCGAATTTCGTTTCGGCTAGCTTGCCGATACGAAATCATGAATTTTATACTTCATATCATTTTGGACCGAAATTGATGAGGACATCAAATTTGTTTTTTTTTAATTTTAAGATTTAGCAATATGTAGTTTATTTGAGAGATTTGTTTTAGATTTGTTTAAGATTTGTTTTGAATTTGTTTTGAGTCTATGTATAGACCTTGAGAATAATGAGAAAATATGCTATTCTTGATTAACAAAATTATTGTGTTGAGTTATTGTTCTTCATCCATCTTTTTTGTGTGAGACAACTGAGAGAATTATTAAGGTTTGTGAGAAATCCTAATAAAATTTTAGGATTTGTGATAAACTCTAAAACTACATCCAAATCTCCAATTTAAAAGGAAAAAAAATCTCAAAACCCTAATCCCAAATCCAACTCAAAGTCAACCCTAACCCCTTCTCCTCCTTCGTCTTACTCTTGCATCCCGAAACCGTAGCTCCTCGATGCCGTTGTCTTCCCCGTACGCCCCTCCACCGACCCTCCTTCACCACCCTCGTCACCCTCTTTGCCCTCGCTTCCACCTTTAACTACCCAACCTCGACAGCCCTCATTGACCAACCCGCACCATCACTATTTCCCCGTCGCCTTCCCCCGCTCTTCGCCACCTCCTCACCCCCTACCGCGACCCAACTCCTCATCCAAACCCCGACCTCATCTCCTTCCCTCCTTCCCTTCGTCGACGTCTCTTCCCGACCGCAACCACTCCTTCACCTCTGTCGCTGCCTTCCACTGCTGACGACCACCGCTGTTAACCGCGAAGCCCTGCAGCCGCATCTTGCTATCCTGCTGCTCTTCCGCAATTATACACAATCTGCAATCCTGGTAAACTCTTTCCTCTTCTCAAATATTTGTGTTACTGCTTTATCATACCTATAATATTATTTGATTTATCTGTCGTCCACAAATATTGAGAGTATATTCAACTAGTCTATTAGTGTACAAATCTTTTTTAGAATATTTTACATGCTAAGAACGATTAAGTATTACTGTTGTTTGATAGGGTTGAACATTTAATTGGGCTTGTTAAACTATCTCACATCTTGAAAATCCATCAAACCAATTAATAGTTATAATTTCTAACTTATCTGCATTATGTGTTGGTAAACTTAATCTTTTAATATTCTTTGAGATTATCTATTTAGGGTTAAGTTTACATCATTTTGGTATCAGAGTAAAGGTTCTTAAAATCCTAGTTCTTGCATCATTTAGGCATAATTTTGCATTCATTTAGGATTGTTTTAGTGTCTTATTTTTCTTTCTTTTAGATCATTTCAGATAAAAAAACTTAGGTGCATTAGGACACGTTTTTCCAAATTTCAGCATACAGACCCCTAGTTTTTCACCGTTGGTGAATGCATCTTCGCAGCACCATCACAAATCCTTAAGAGTCTTTCTTGTCCCTCCCAAACCACCCAATTAGGAATTCTAGATTTCTGCGAGCCCTTCCTCGAACTGAGATGGACAACTCTAATATTTTCACTACCCTACATGCCATCCAAGCAACTCATGCCAATACCAATCAAAGGCTTGAGAAAGTGGAATTGAATCAAAATGTTGCCCCTGAGCTTGATCGTTAGATTTCTCAAAGGAATGATCGTGACGATCGACGTCAAGATCATGACTCTGATGAACAATACAAAAAGAACGTTAAGGCTGACGTTCCCCACTTTGAAGGCCGTATGGAACCCCAAGCTTATCTCGATTGGATCCGTGCCATGGACCATTACTTCGTGTGGTTTGACATGAGCGAAGTCCTGAAGGTTAAATTTGCCACTGTGAAATTGACTGGTAAAGCTCAACAACATTGGACCAATTTTGAACATACCCGTAGAGGTCGAGGCCTAGCACCCATAGCTACTTGGGAAGCTATGAAAAAGAAGCTCACTAAGAGATAATGTGCCGTTATCGTTCCACACCCGATTGCTGGATTCGTGGAACCAACTCTATCAAGGAAGCAAATCCATCCAAGAGTATGTTAATAAGTTTGATGACTTCCTTATTCGGTGCAATGCCTTAGGTAAAGAGAGAAGAACAGATCCTATCTAGGTTCAGAGCTGGATTACAAGTCGACCTTAGGAATGAGCTAATTCATAGAAACGTGGACTCCTTGGCCGCAGCTTATGCCCTTGTCCTCGATATGAATTTCCTTATAGTAAGTTTCCATTACAAGTTCAGCGATTCGATGGATCATTCTTCTAGAATGTCCCCTCCTGATCACTCTAGACCTGAGCACTCCTCTCCTCTGTACCCCAACTAGTCTTACCCAAGCAAGCCTACTTCAAATTTCTATTCGCTTAGAAATGACAATATAGGTAAGAACACTGAAAGAGACTTCTAAGATTGATCCTCTCACTAAGTGCTATAAATGCAAGGGATACGGTCATGTTGCTGGCAACTGTCCCAGCCCAAGTAGGATCAATATAGTAGAGGGTACCGCTGTCATCGCTGATGAGTCCGACAATGAGTTTACTTAAGAACCTCATGTAAGTGATGACTTTGATGAAGAAGAGGATGACCAACCTATCAACTGTATTCGTTCGATCCAATCACATCCATTGAATATACCCAAGTCACCCATTCCTACCCAATTCACTTGGCAACCTATAGATTTTATACATGTGTTAGAACATCCTAAAGTCACAGAGTCGGTATCTACATTTGCATATTGCATTCATGACTTGCATAGAGAAATTTTCAAGGAAATTAATTAGAATAATTTTAACTACAAGTTAATATCAGATACTAGAAGAAAATTTAAAACTCTTGATGTTGGTGACGAAGTGATGGTTCAGATTCATCCGGAACGGTTTCCAGCTGGATTTGTTAAAAAATTGAACATAAGTGCTGTAGGCCCATTAAAAAAATGCTTAAAATCAATGATAATGCCTATGTTGTTGACCTTCCTGAAGGTTTTGGCATACGTATGACTTTCAATATTAAGGATCTAGTGTTCTGTGAAGGCTCAAAATTTAAACCTACAAATTCTCTTATAGATGAGCCTACCCTGCAGTCTAATAGTGAGATTTTCACATTTTCCCTTCACCTGATACTACTTACCCACTGACAAACAAATTGGATAATATTTTAGCTCAGATAATCTCTACCAGAGTTGGTGGTATTTATAGGTATTTGGTGAGATAGAAGAACAAGCCGAAGTCAGATGACACTTGGAGTAATCGTGAAGAGCTCCTGCCATTGAATCCAGATCTTTTGGAGCACTATGATAGGATCACTGGTTTTGACTCAATTGGGTCGAGCCCTCTCACACTCGGAGAGAATGATGAGGACATCAAATCTGTTTTATTTTATTTTGAGATTTAGCAATATGTAGTTTATTTGAGAGATTTATTTGAGAGATTTATTTTAGATTTGAGAGATTTGTTTTGGATTTGTTTTGAGCCTATATATAAGCCTTGAGAATAATGAGAAAATATGCTATTCTTGATTAACAAAATTATTGTGTTGAGTTCTTGCTCTTCATCCCTATTTTTTGTGTGAGACAACTGATAGAATTATTAGGTTTGTGAGAAGTCCTAATAAAATTTTAGGGTTGGCGATATATTCTAAAACTACACCCAAATTTTCAAATTAAAAGAAAAAATCCCAAAATCCAACTCAAAGTCAACCCTAACCCTTTCTCCTTCTTCCTCTTGCCTCCCGAAATCCTAGCTCCTCGACGCCGTTGTCCTCCCCGTTCGCCCCTCCATCGACCCTCCTTCACTACCCTCGTCGCCCTCATTGCCCTCGTTTCCACCTTCAACTACCCAACCCCGACAGCCCTCGTCGACCAACCCGCACCCTCACTATTTCCCCGTCGTCTTCCCCCGCTCGTCACCACCCCCTCCCTCGCCCCCTACCGCGACCCAACTCCTCATCCAAACCCCGACCTCATCTCCTTCCCTCCTTCCCCTTGTCGACGTCTCTTCCCGACCGCGACTACTCCTTCACCTCCACTGCTGCCTTCCATTGCCGACGACCACTGCCATCAACTGCCGAAGCCCTGCAGCCGCATCTTGCTATCCCGCTGCTCCTCTTCCGCAATTACACAATCTGCAACCCCGATAAACTCTTTCCTCTTCTCAAATATTTGTGTTATTGCTTTATCATCTCTATAATATTATTTGATTTATTTGTCGCCCACAAATATTGAGTGTATGTTCTACTAGTCTATTAGTGTACAAATCTTTATTGAATATCCTACATGCTAAGAACGATTAAGTATTACTGTTGATTGATAGGGTTGAACTTTTATTTGGGCTTAAACTATTTCACATCTTGAAAATCCATCAAACCAATTAATAGTTATAATTTCTAACTTAATCTGCATTACGTGTTGGTAAACTTAATCTTTTAATATTCTGGGAGATTCTCTATTTAGGGTTAAGTTTACATCAGAAATATTGGCCGAAATAGACACTAATGTTATTGTGAATATATAATTTTTTTTTGTTTTACTTTTTGCATATGTCTTTCAATATAGAACCTTATACTAAGAAAATGTGAGGATTTCGTCTCTCAATTGTTTGTGTATATGCAAAGTCATGTAAGTCCATTAACTAATACATTTTTTCTAATCAATGCAAATTCAGTTTAGTTATATAATTATATTACATCTTCTTTTATATTATTGTTAATTATGCGAATATTTACCGTGATGGATTCATATCATTATTTACATTATACAATATTTTATATGATAAATAACATGTAGAACATATAATATATTGTTTAGTAACAATTTTTTTTATATTTAGTGTCCGAAATGAACATCCGAGATGATTACTTTTCCCCGAGATCTCCGATCCGAGACGAAACACCCCTAGACGAAACGAGTATGAAGTCCAAGATTTAAAACCTTGGTTAGATGATTTGGCAAACAAGTTGTCTACAACAGGAATGCTTTGAGAATTATTTATAGTTCAAGGATAGTTTAGATTTATTCTAAATTACATATACTTAAGGAATAACTGTTATTTCGGTCGAACATGCCCAGTGGTTAGCTTCGTTGTTAATAGTTCTGTTCAAGCTGATATGGTTCTTGTTTTATATCTGAACAGCCAAACAACGATACTACTATCAATGCACCTACAGTAGGAAAAGCGATTCTCATGTCCAGAGGCTTGTTTATGGATAGTTATTGGTATTGGATTTCAATTGGAGCCATCCTCGGTTTTGCTCTTCTTTTTAATGCTTGCTTTATTCTGGCATTAACTTTCTTAAATCGTAAGTTCTTACTGTTAATTTCTAATTGTGCTTTTGCGAGATATTTTAGATTCTTATGTCAAACATATTTGTTGTAGCTATTGGGAGTACTCCGGCTGTTACAGTAATTGATGGTGTGGAGAATAAGAAGAACAATTACTTAGCACCAAGCTCAGAACATGTGCCAAAATCAACAGAAAGGGGCGGTGCATCTACTGCAGGTTTGCAGATTTTGTTGCCTTTACATCTTTACCGGTTCTTGTTCCCAAAAGATATGCTCTTGAGAAATTCTTAACACCACATTTATGTAATGTACTGTTTATCATTAGATATTGTTGGAAGAAAGGTCTAGTCGTCCCATGATTTTATTTTATTTATATATATATAGGGCAATGCTTCATTGCAAACGGGTTCCGTGAAAACGGGTATGAAAACTACTGAAGCTGTTGTTGGGAACAACGGCTTCAGTTATGTTAACATTGAAGCCGTTGTTTCGTTTTTAAAAAATTTATATGGCTTTAGGGTTAACATAACTGAAGCCATTGTTCCAACAACGGCTTCAGTGGTTTGCAATAGGGCATTGCTTATATATATATATATATATATATATATATATATATATATATATATATATATATATATATATATAGATATAGATATATATATATATATTGATAGATAGATAGATAGATAGATAGATAGATTTTCCCGTGGGCACGTACCTACGTCACGTCTGCAGAATGATACAACATATAAAAAGCCTTGTAAACAGTAAATCAACAATTATGTAGCTCAAGTTTAAATAGTATGACAATAATTAGTTGTAAATAAAAGTCCATGTTTCCATAAGTATAAGTGTGTGTATATATATATATATATAGAGAGAGAGAGAGAGAGAGAGAGAGAGAGAGAGAGAGAGAGAGAGAGAATTAAATAAGTCAAGGAGTTGTTTTGGGGGATTTGAATTTGAGTTTTGGGGGGAAACTTTTGGAGGGGAAATGTGTTTTGTGAGGTTCGATTTGGGCCTTTGATTTGGGGGGATTGAAGGAGAGCCACTTGATAGCTTTATTTGTGTTTTATTATATATATATACTAGGTTTGCCCGTGAGCACGTGCCTACGACATGTCTTCAGAACGATACAACACACGAAAAGCCCTGTAAACAGTAAAACAATAATTATGTAGCTCAAATTTGAAGTATGACAATAATTACTTGTAAATAAAAGTCCATATTTCTATTAGTATATGTTGAAAAAAATTATAAATGGGGGTGTAAAAATCCAACTTCTTAGAACTTTAAGGGTGGAAAATGATGAAATTTAATTGTTGAAGAGATATTTGCTATTTTGAATATAACATGTGCAATAAAAAAACTTAAAAATGCTGAAATTTTTTACAAACTTGAAATCTTAAAATCTAAATTTCTAAGTAAATAAAGAAAGAATGGGAGAGAGAGTGAGTGAGAGAGAAATATGAAAAAGTGAAGAGAGAAGAGAGAGATAGTAATAAAGTAATGAGTTTTTTAGTTTTGGTGGGAAAAATTTGGTTTTGGGGTTTGAAATTTTGGGGGGGAAAATGTGTTTTGTAAGGTTGGATCTGAACCTTTGATTTTGGGGGGATTGAAGATGAGCTACTTGATAGCTTTCTTTGTGTTTTATTATATATATATATATATATATATATATATATATATATATATATATATATATAGTCCCCTTCCGTTGTGCACTCTGTGTGCACTCGGCCTTCGGGCTATGGCATGGATGATTCAAACCGTTCACATTGATCTACACGTCTAAATTAGTCTAAATATGTAAAATCAAGTCATTTGAAATTTATTTGCCCATGCATTGAAGTGTTACAAAATTGTATGGCTGAATATCGTTTTTTATATTAAAATGACATGATGGATGGACAAATGAATTTCAGATGACTTGATTTTACATACTTAGAATAATTTAGATGCGTAGATCAATGCGAACGGTTTGGATCATCCATGCGATGACCTGAAGGCCGAATGCAGTGCACACCATGGCGAGTGCACAACGGAAGGTATATATATATATATATATATATATATATATATATATATATATATATATATATATATATATATATATATATATATATATATATGGTGATCCATAAGAACTAATATCTCTTGTTATTTTAGGACCCAACACCGCCAACCTCTATGAGCCGTCGGATCTGAAATTTCTCAGATCCAACGGCTATCTATCCTTCACTTAAGTTAGAGTAGGGAAAAGGGGCTTGGTTCAAAACTAAAGAAAAAAAGACCCATTTCCTTTTATTCTCTGTTTTGCGACCGCATTCAACTTTGAATGGTTTTTCTCTCTTGATGGTGATGAGGCAGCAGTGGTGGTGGAGATGATTCAGGATGCGGTGATGGAGGGGGAGAATTGGGAGGTGGCGGGCAGCGATGTTGATGGTGGTGCATGGGATGGTAGATTATAAATTGGTGGTGGTGGTGGTGAGATGGGGGTAATTGAGTTAGAGAAGATGGCGACCGGGTGACGGTGATGGTGATTGATGATGGTGGAGATGGTTGTAGGGGTGGTGGCGGAGATGGCAGAGGGGGCGAGAGAGGGGAGAGCGAGATTGCAAAACGAGATGGGAGAGCGCGATCATATGGGAAGGAAAAGAACGGGTTTTTTTCTTCATGAGTGAACCGGACCGGGTTTTTCGTTTTTGTTTTTTGTTTTTTGTTTTTCCGCTTTTAAGATAAGTGAATTGTTTGGAGCTTTTGGATTTGAGAAGTCCAGAGGTTGGCAGGTGTTGGATCCTAAAACAAACAATGAGATCAGCTTTAGAGATCATTCCCTCTATATATTCATACCATAAAAATACAGCGTGATGCAAAATCACTACATTGGAACATGTTTTACCCATTTATCAATAAGGTTGCAAAATGAACGGTTTTTCAGCTACAGAACAATTGCGACCACTCAATACATGGGCAAAATATATTCAACTTTGATAATATTTCTTCCTCGTGTTTTATAACATGTTGAACACTTTAATAGTGTGGATCATGCATATGAGAGATTTCCACTTATGCCACATTTCCTTCCCTTTCCTCTCACCCTCTCTCTCTCTATATATATATATATATACATATATATGGGATGATTCCTTAAGAACTGATCTTACCAAAGCCGGCCCCGGGCCAGGGCGGGCTGGGCGACCGCCCAGGGCCCACTTCAGATGAGGAGCACAAAAATTTTAGTTGGTTAGAGCACTTGTGTAGTAAGTGGGAGGTCTTGAGTTCAACTCTCAAAGAGAGTAATTTTTCTTTTGCTTTTGTCTTCATGTTTACTAATTAATGGTTTTTTAGTTTTTACTTTTTTAATTTTTACCCTTTTAATTTCTGTTTGCCAATTAATGGTTTTCGATTTTTGATTTTTACCTTTTAAATTCATGTTTGCTAATTAATGGTTTTCGATTTTCGATTTTTACTTTTTAAATTCATGTTTGCTAGCTATTTACTACATTCTGAAACAACTTTAATTAAATCAGCAGAAATTTCCGATGATTCTAAAGTGAGTTGAGATGCTGAGAAATTAGCATCAGGTGAATGTTCAAGTTTTGATTTAATTTTAAGTTAGGTTATTTGGCATGAAATTTTGTACAAGATAAACTTAAAGAGTAAAAAATTGCAGACTGAAGATATGCTTCTTGATGTTGCAATTAAAAACTTGGAAGGGTGGGTTTCATTTTTTTGAAAAATATAAAGAAAATAGATTTACATATGCTATGATTGGAGCTAAAGAAATTGCATCTGAAATAAAAAATTGAGTCCTTATTTCCTGTAATAAGTTGGGCTTTTAGAAAGAAACATTTTGATGAGATTCCTGATACGGATAGAGAACAACAATCTGATACGGATAGTGCACAACAATCTGCTCAAGATAATTTTACAATTGATTATTTTCTTGTTTTAGTTGATATGGCTCTTTCTCAATTGATAAGTAGATTTGAACAAATGCAAATTTTTGAATTTATATTTGGCTTCTTGTTTGATGCATCACAGTTAGTTTTGATTAGATGATAATGAAATTAAAAATTATTGTATGCAACTTGAAATTGATTTGAAACATGGTGAGATGTCTGATATTGATGCGAATTATTTACTTTCAGAATTACAAATATTGCAAAAAATGCTATCAAGTTAAGCATATGAAACGCATAAACCATGACATTCCATTGAAATTATGGAGTTTGCAAAAAGAAATAGATATGTTTCCAAATATTTTGGTTGCTTATAGATTTTTAGTAACTGTACTTGTGGCTGTGACATCTGCGGAAAGATGCTTTATAAAATTAAAATTATTAAAATCTTATTTGTGAATAACTATGACTTAGGTTAAATGAATTTTAAGTAGTGAAAAAAATATGTTGAAAAATATTGAGGTTGAACATACAATTGATGATCTTGCATCTAAAAATGCAAGAAGAAATTATTTTAGATGAGATGTGATTGATTTGATTGATTTTTGTTTTTGTATGTACAAGAATTGTTGTCACCTTGCTTATTAAAAAATATGAAGTATTTGGTGTCATAAAGCAAAACAAGGTAATCTTTATTTTTTGGGGTATTGATTTTATGTCCCCCCGCCGTTAAATCATATTTTATATATATATATATATATACACACACACACACACACACATATATACATGTGTGTCTATAAAGGGCACAATTTTATTTTTCCTCCTGTGCCTTAATTACCTCAGGACCGGCCATGGGTCTTAGGGGCCGTTTGGTATGTGGATTGAAGAATTCCTTGGAATGATCAGATTCCTGGGAATGTGAGGGTAGAAATCATGATTCTCAGGAATGTTGCAGTACTACGTTTGGTACAAGACATTGCATTCCGAGGAATATTGTATTATTGTGTTTGATATAGACCAATTCATTCCCATCAATCCTTCGCTATAGTAGACATTACCGAAAATACCCTTTTGACTTTATTTAAAAAAAATACAACTGTTATCTACTTTAGTAATCGATGCATATGCATGACACGTGCAAAACTAATATTTATATATATCTTATAAAACTTGAGTACAATTACAAATAGATGGCTCAAAAAATTACATTATGATTCTAATATATTTCAACTAGGTATTTAAACAAAACAACAAAAAGAAAAAATGAAGTGTACGTAGTACAAACACATGATCTTAGACATACCTGGATTATAATTATCAATAAAATATATTATTTATGACTTAGTAGACAGAGGGTTTCCCCTTCAAATTTTTATGAATAATGGTGAGCACTATTGCTAAAATTGTTACATTATATTGAAACATATATCCTACTTATATAATTTTGTTCAGTCTCTAATTGGACGTTCCTCTTTATATATAAATATACACAAATCCGACCCTGATAAGGCAGAGTAACAAATTTATTGGAGGAAACATAGAATGACAATATGATAAGGCATAAAGATTATCAAAAATCTGGAGGGTGATTTAGTAAAGTGATAATCTCAATTATTTTTTATTTGGAGGAATCCACAATTCCCACCATTTTAAAGAGGAATGAACCCAACAAAGAATTTTGATTCCCATGGAAATTTAAAAATCCTTCCAAAATTATACTCATATCTTACCAAACCAGGTAATCCAAAGGGTAATCCTAGACTTCCTTGTATATTATCACCTACAAAACGATCCCTTATAACTTAATTTAGGATCCAATACTCGACAACTATTATGAGCCGTTGAATTTGAGATTTATCAGATCCAAAGGTTCAGAATCCCTCACCTAATCTAAAAGCAAAAAAAACAGAAATAACCCAAGGCCTGGTTCACTAGCAAGAAAACCAGATCGCTTCTTCTGCAGCCATCCGATTTTCCCAAAATGTGTGTTCCGATCGCTCCACGATTCGCGCCCATCATATATATATATATGTGAGAACTAGTTCTCACGATAAGCTTCGTGTGAACTCTTTACACCGCCTTCACATGAATGATCCGAACCATTCACATTGTTTAGAATGACAAAATTTGTTTAAATATGTAAAATCAAGTCATTTGAAATTCATTTGTCCATCCATCGTGTCATTATAAAAAACAACGATATTTAGTCATACAATTTGTAATACTTTAATGCATGGACAAACAAATCTCAAATGACTTGATCTCTCATTCGTAGATTAATTTAGATGTGTAGATCTAAATGAACGGTTCAGACTTTTGAATTTATATCCCAAAAAAAAGTTCACATGTGGTTCTCACCGAAGGAGTTCTCATATGATCATAGCCAATATATATATATATATATATATATATATATATATATATATATAGGTAAAAGGGATATGAACAACTTGCTCATTTAGTAAATGAGCAATTGATTATGTGGCATGCATGTGATACATTGGACAACTAACCCTTTTAAGGATTTTCCAATCACATGTATGCCACATCATCAATTGCTTATTTACTAAATGAGCAAGTTGCTCATACCCCTCTTTCCATATATATATATATATAGGGTAAAAGGGATATGAGCAACTTGCTCATTTAATAAATGAGCAATTGTTGAGGTGGCATGCATGTGATACATTGAGTATCTAATCACTTTTATGATTTCCCAATCACATGCATGCCACCTCATCACTTGCTCATTTACTAAATGAGCAAGTTGCTCATATCCCTTTTTCCCATATATATATATATATATATATATATATATATATATATGAAAATAAGGAACCTAGAGTGGCACTCTAGGAAATTTTCATTTTGTTTTTGTTTCTTTGTTCTCTTCTAAACTGATTCAACTTTAGAAGCATTTGAGTTGATCTCTTGTTGAGGTGGTGCTGCTTTTTTAGTGCTTTCTATAACCAATTTAAAGATATAATGGATACAACTTAACACCACTTATCACTTCCAGTCTAGAGTATTTATTATAATACTGATACTTTAAAGGTTTTTTCCCCCTCAGATACTGATGCAGCGACTAATGTCTTGAGAAATTCAAACCATCCAGTCACGAGAGGAATGGTTTTACCATTTCAGCCTCTTTCTCTCGTTTTTGATCATGTGAATTACTATGTGGACATCCCTGATGTAAGTCTTTTGTTCTTGACATCTGCTCTTGTCATTTACAAACTATGTCATTCTTTGTAAAAATTTATTCAAGAAGATTCATCTTTTCTTCTTTATTTTGAGGTTTGAATTGAAGTGCCCAAATGACTTTCATTCAGCCCTGACTTTGCATCATAGTTTTCTGCAATAGATTAAAAAGATAAATTCAGGATTGTTACAATTGATGTAAAAACTAACGTTCAAGCATTCACTTAACAAAAGCTTTCTGAGGACTACAATGATGTTTACAGTTAAAAACAAATTTGCCGATACAGTAACAAATCATAATTTTTTTGCTTCAATTGTTTTGATTCTCTTCATTTTTTCGTTTTTTTTTCTTGATCTTTCTTTTTGAAATTTAATTTCTAGAAGGTTCTGGATTCATTACCAATCGTTCACCAATTAGAGCTAATTGTATGACTCAAAAATTGGAGGGATTTGAATTGCCTACATAATTAATGTAATTAGATGGTACATAGAGCCGGCATGACAATTTCATTCATCAATACCCATTGATAATAACCTCACAGCCTGCCTACATAATTAATGTAATTAGATGGTACATAGAGCCGGCATGACAATTTCAATCATCAATACCCATTGATAATAACCTCACAGCCATCCTTGTAGTATCCTAGAATATCTGGCAGTGACCAGCCATAATGTGAGACTAAGTACTACCATAATCTTTACAAAATCTGATATCTTCAAAAGCCCGTAATCTATTACTACCTCTAGTCTCATACTAGATAGTAATTGTTGATATCCAAGTAGGTATAGATTGGTTGGATTAAACAGTAAATTCAGAGATGACTATCTGCTATTAGTCTCATGAATAAGGTATGACTTGCTATAAAAAAAAGATATGACTTTGATCAATATTGATAATAGGAGCACCGACGTGTTCATAATGTTGAGTGTATAATGTATGGGTGTAATATTGAGATTGTTGGGTGTCTATATTGTAAGTTGTCCAAGACTTTGCATATATATATATAACTCATATATAACTCATATATATATATATATATATATATATATATATATATGAGTCTTGCCGTCAATGTATTTGCTGCATTTCTAATTTGTACAACTAGTTCTCATTTCCTCATATGGTATCAGAGCCACTTTGTTCCAAAAAGGGAACCCAAGATCTAGATCTTCACCTATGAAAAAAAATTCAAAATCATCCAAGATCTGATCCAATCCAAATCCCAAATCTAGATCCTATCCAAATCCAGATGTTCAAACCAACAAGAGCGGCGACAACAACGACAGCCACAACACTACTTGACGCTTCCCTCGGCCCTCGTGCTCTAGCCTGACGCCATCGTAACCCGACCTGATGCTGCACGATGCCCTCGCGTCGACATCAGCCCGGTCCATCAACGCAGTCGCCTGCGCTGCTCCCTCGCCGTCAATCTCCCTACGTCGCCTCGTCCACCACCATCGCAGTCGACCTTAGCCAGCGCAGCACCCTGCGCTGCTCTACTCTGCCACAACGTCGGCCTTCCTGTGCTGCTCGTCGCTAGCACCAGACCGCCGCAATCGCCATCGACTTCCTACGCTTCCTTTACCTCGATTCGCGAGCCACCGCAGCAACGACAGCCCGACCTTAGTCCCCGATGCTCCTACCTCGGAATCCGCCCCCGACGCCTGGATACGACCCGGTTGCGGCTTTCAGCCCCTCCGACCGTCAACCAACCGCCTCTCCCTGCGTTGCAGCAGCCGTCAACCTCCCTTCACGTACGCTCTACATGCGGTGCTGGAGACCACCAAATCAACAGTCGGTGTTGCCGTCGTCAAGTTCGACATCTTCGATCCTGCCGCCGCCTGTATTGCTAATGTCTTTTTGGGGCTGAGCGTCGCCATCGCCGCTCAGATCGTTTGGACTCCCATCCCCAAACCCAACGACAAACCCTAATCTCCATAAAAACCCTTGCCGCCTCACTTCTTTTCTGTTTGTTTGGTTTTGTTTGCTGGACCCGACCCGCAAACCCGAACTTAACTTGATCCATCAACCCGATTCGGTCCAACATCAACCCGACTCGGTCCAACATCAACCCGGTCCAACTTAACCGAACCAGTTCCAACCAACCTAGGTCCACACCTGCGCCTGCCTCAACCAAACTGAACCCGATCCGGTTCAGATTTTGTATTTGAACCAACCTCGACTTAGATCCTCTTCGATATGAGTCTCTCAAAAACTAGAAGTCACCTCGTCATCTTTTTACGAATCTATATCTTGATCCAATAAGCCGCTCCTCATCGGCGCCTTTCAAATATGCTTATTTAATTGGATTTAAGATCTTGCATTTTCATGTCTGATTGGTAGCTTTCGGCTCAGTCGGTTTATTTGTATTCAAATTCATGTTGGTTAATCCACCTTGAGTTTGAAAAGGGGCATTGAGTGTATGATGTATGAGTGTCATGTTTGGGTTGGGCGTTTATATATGTAAGTTGTCAAAGGCTTTGCATATATATATGAGGTCATTGCCCTCAATGTATTTGTTGTATTTCTAATCTATACAACCAGTTTCTCATTTCTCACACAGGTGTTAGTGTATTACATCTAACTCATGTTAGGAAGGTTCCAAAAAATGTGCCATATTTATTTGCCTTTGCTTTAATTTTATGTTGGATTTCCTTTTGCGAATCATATAATACTCATAGAAAATTTATTAATGCGGTCTTTTACCACCTTTGCTTTTATTTCACTCAATTTTTTGTTTGATTTTTAACTTCTTTTTAATGTTTTATCATTATTATTGTTGTTTTTTTTATTTTAATCTTGTGTGGGGTTTTTTTTTCTGTATGTGCATGCACGTGTGCGTGTGCCTTTCAGTCAAATTCAATTCCTTAAGCAAATTTTTCCTCTTTATTTTCTTCTAATTCTTTCTCAATCTAGAAGATATTGGACATTTGTTTCTTGAGCTTCACTAACTAAAGTCGTAATCAAGTATGAAGGCTTCTTTGCTCAGCAATGGCTTTCTTGGATTTATAAGATGGCTTCTCTTATCCATACCTTTCTTGACTAGTACCATGATACCAAATTAGAAGGGTTAACTCAGGTTGTCAACTGGTTGTAAAGTTAGTCCATTTTTCCATGGACCCTTGTGCTCCATACTGACCCTATTTTGAAGGCAATGATAACCATGATGGGTCCTTCTTATTTCCCTCTATGAACTTTGATAGTTCGCCGCAAATATTGATGATTACAATCGTTGAATACGATCTCAGTATATAATAAATTCTTACAGCTATCTACATGAATAGATGGGCCCTTTTTTGCAGAAGACAATGCTTTTTTTTTGGTCTGTGTGATTTAACAAGAGTAGTACACGAATACACATATTTAGTTTTGGATGAATATTAAGCCCTACTATGCATTTCATTATCCTAATTCATGGCATTCAACTAATGGTTTCAGCCTTTTTGTATTAGTGTGGCATTGCAAGTTACACTAAAACATATTATCTGCTCAGTAAGTTTGTCTTCCTTTATTTAGGAAATGAAGAGTCAAGGAATCAAGGAAACACGTCTCCAACTTATATGCGGTGTGAGTGGTGCTTTCAGACCAGGTCTACTCACGGCTTTAGTTGGGGTCAGCGGTGCTGGCAAAACGACACTGATGGATGTCTTGGCTGGAAGGAAAACAGGAGGCTATGTTGAAGGAAGTATCAGTGTTTCTGGTTACAGTAAAAAGCAAGACACTTTCACTCGAGTATGTGGGTATTGTGAGCAGAATGATATTCACTCACCAAATGTCACTGTATATGAATCTCTTGTTTACTCAGCTTGGCTGCGTCTTGCCCCAGAAATAGACCGGGAAATGGTGAAGGTAAATTGCTAACCTGTTTGGCTTTTCATTTCTTCTTTTACAATGAAGTAATGCAGTATGATATAGAAAACAATAATTAAGAAATGCAGGTTTAACAGGAAAAGTCATGATATTACGATTAGCTTCTGTGTACAAATTATACATACTTTCTGATGGTACAGTATAAGTTAAATTATATGGACCTGATACCACTTAAACCCTATTTACGAGGATTTTCAACTGATATAATCCTGTCGTTCCTGTTTGAGTTGAAGAGATTCATGATAAATGGATATTAGTTCTCATAGTAGGTATTGTTTTACCAGTTACTGATAAACTGGTTACTACTTCTTTAAAATTGCAAAACTGGTTAGTGCTTTTTAAAATTGCAAAATTGCAAAACTGCATTCGTCTTTGGTGTGGTTTCCAGGTCAATTTTTCATCAGCAGCATAATTTCAGTATGGACTTCGGGTAATCATTTAACTGTACTGATGTTGAATATTTGATACTGCTGTAGAATAAAATATTAGAGAAAATAAAGTATATTATTTATGTATTGATGATGTTTCTTGATTAGATACATAACGAGAAACAAATAGGCCTATATATATAGACCTACAAAACTTGGGTATAAAGAAAGCCTTCTAACCTAATATAATCAGGTATGGATATGAATATAAATCAACCCCATATAGAATATAAATAATCTCACATATAGAATATAAACCATCCCAAATATGGAGCATAGATGATAGATCAACTTCTATAGAGCAACTTCTATCTTACTGAGTATGAAAGATATGGTAATTATTCCAACATGATACTAAAGACACCGTATAAGTTGGTTAGAATATATGTCTGGGTCAAGGTTTACTGACTATATCAATTTAATCCATTATGTGAAATATGCTTGGCTATCAGGTACTTCTTTTTACCATGTTTGGAACCCCACCATATGTTTATTGCAAGCACAGCCTTTAATTTATTTGTAATATAGTAGATGCTCTGCTCCTATGAGTATTTGATGAGTTATATACCTTATTCTGATGTGACCTTTATATGCTTATAGATTGGATCTGATTGGCTGTAACCTTTTAGCTAATTACAGGACACTTGCATATGACAATATTTGCTTGGTCAATTATCAGAGTTTTACAGTTCATTCCTTACTGGATATAATCTCTTTGTGAGACTTGGGAAGATTTAAAATTTTAGTGTTAAATAGATTTTCAGGTAAAAGAATATATAAAATATTTAATTGTCATGCTGTAGATGTTCGTGGAGGAAGTCATGCAGTTGGTTGAGCTGGATTTGTTGAGAGATGCTCTGGTAGGCCTCCCAGGTGTAGATGGTTTGACAACTGAGCAGAGGAAGAGGCTCACGATTGCTGTGGAATTAGTGGCAAATCCATCAATAATCTTCATGGATGAACCAACATCTGGTCTTGATGCTAGAGCTGCAGCAATTGTTATGCGTACAGTGAGGAATACCGTAAATACTGGGCGGACCGTTGTGTGCACAATCCATCAACCAAGTATTGATATATTTGAAGCTTTTGATGAGGTTTGTGTATTTTTTCCCCAAGCTAGTTGAAGTTAGTGCACTAAACAATGTTTTGAAACAGCCATATTTTCCTATATTTCAGCTGCTGTTGATGAAGAGGGGTGGGCAAGTGATATATGCAGGAGCTCTAGGTTACCAGTCACACAAGCTTATAGAGTACTTTGAGGTGACTTTACTTTTCTGGAGTTCATATTTTATTGGCGATAGATTGTACTGGGTGCATATTGAGATTAGATACATGCTCTGTATGAGTGTCACTCTGTCCAAGTTTTGTGTTACATCTTCATAGTGTTTGCCCTGATAAATGACTTGGTGCTCACATATCTGTAAGTCTTTGCTACTTGAAGTTGAATGTCTACTGGAAACATGCACAAATACTGTTCAGGATGAATATATTTGTGTGTATACCTATATATTTCTCTACATAATATCTATGAATCTATCTATGTATGTACATATGTTGATAAGTCTTTCCTCGAAACATATTCTCCCTCTCTTCAGGTGCTTACGTTGAACACTTGCATATCTTTTTTTCATCACTATTGAGGATTATGTTTAATTTTCTTCAAATTGCCTGTTTGTCAGTTCCATAGAAAACTTTCAAAGGAGAAAATGGAAACCGTGATGTTTGTACATGCACTGATGCTTCCATCTCTAGTATTTTCTTCTTAAATATTTAATGATGTTCAATTGGATTGCTGCAACCTTGTTACTATCTTATTAAGTCAAATCACATTTACCTAAACAATAATCCTACTAGTCCTCCTTAAAAAGAAACTAAAGTAAAGAGAGGACAATTGTTAAAACTTTGATGGAAAAGGGTAACTTACCTGCTAGGAGAGCCTTCTGTACTATCGTTAAAATTTCCAATGTTCTACAGGCATTTCCAGGGGTCCCAAAAATTAAGGAAGGTTGTAACCCTGCTACATGGATGCTGGAGATCAGTTCCTCCTCGGTCGAGGCCTGCCTCAGCGTGGATTTTGCTGAACTTTATTCCAACTCCACTCTATACCAGTAAGCAGTTATACTATAGTACATTCTCACTTTTCGAAACCCTTCTTTAATAGCTTATACAAAAGTTTCGTTTGTGTCATTCAGGAAAAACCAAGATCTCATTAAGGAGTTAAGCATACCTGCACATGGTTCCAAGGATCTTTCTTTCCCTACCAAATATGCTCAGAGTTTTTTTATTCAATGCATGGCTTGTTTCTGGAAGCAGCACTGGTCGTATTGGAGAAACCCACAATACAATGCTATCCGGTTCTTTGGTACACTTGTCTATGGTATTCTTTTTGGTACCATCTTTTGGAACGCGGCTGCCAAGATGTAAGTCTTGAAAATCTCTCTCTTCACTTCTTGTGTAAACTGCCCAGTTTTGTTAAGAAGTATGACAGGGCGAAATGTTCAATGATTCCTCAGCCATTGTAGTGTGCATGTGCCAATACTTATATTTCATATATAATATAGTATGTATTAGCATTTAATATAGTGATTAGGGCTGCAAACGAATCGAGCTATTCGCGAGCTATTCGGCTCGAGCTCGGTCAAAGCTCGGCTCGAACCTAGCTCGAGCTCAAAACTGAGCTTGTTTTGTAAATGAGCCGAGCTCGAGCTTGGTTTTTTTTTTTTTAAGGCTAAGCTCGCGAGCTATCCGGCTCGAATATGGTCAAAGCTCGGCTCGAACCGAGCTCGAGCTCAAAACTAAGCTCGTTTCGTAAACGAGCCGAGCTCGAGCCTGAAGGTATTCGGCTCGGCTCGGCTCGATTGCAGCCATAATAGTGATTAAATGTGCAAATCATTGTTACGTTCATCACATATAAACCTTTTCCTATGAAATGAGGATTGACTGCTCAAACTTGAGATAAATATTTTCTCCTCTCTTAATCATCACCTAAATCTTTTGCAATTTTTATATGAAAGACTGACCGAATTAACAGTCCTTGGACACTGTTGTCAACCTCTTCCTATCAAATTCCAGGGATTTCCCTACGACAGAAATTGCAATATTGGTCATGCAACATTAGAGAGCATCTAAAGAATAAACATGTCACCTGATTTCCGTGAACCTGTTACCTCTGCCATCACAAGCCAGGAGATTTAGTAACACCCTATAGTTTTACCACCTTATCGGAGATAGTTGAAGTTCACTACATCTAGTTGCATTCATCTGTAATGCACTATATTAACTAATGGGGCAAATGACATATATATATACTAGGTATGCCCGTGGGCACGTGCCTACGGCACGTATTCGGAACGATACAACATATTAAAAATCATGTAAACAGTAAGAGATGATTTATATGCTAGTAGACGTTGATGTATTGATGTACTTTGAAGTAGGATTATGAAGTGACTTTGATGTTTATTAGTTTATATATTGCATGATTATTTGTCAGCAGCTCGGGATTCAAAAATAGTATTGTGAATCTACAACAGTAGTGAATCGGAAATTCCTTGTTATGTGTGACTTGAGCATAAGAGATTTCTTTTTTGATTTGGAGTCTAACATAAGTAACAATTCATTTTCTAACTGCATGAGTTACGGTCAACGCCTCAAACTGCATGAGTTAGTTCCCCCTTATTTGTTTTTTTATGTAGTTAACCATATATGAATTTAAAAGAGAAAATTTGTTTTGATGTATACGTGAAGTGAAATTGCAACAAAGCAGACCAAGATACAATTTTGCAGCTATAAAAACCCGAAATACAGGGATTAAGCATGAATTTGTCCATAAAAGTACAATCAAGCGAGTCAATTAAAGAATTTGCAACGATTTTTCAAAACAGCAAATGCCCAAATATTCAAAAAAAAGCATAATCCGAAATTGCATAATAAAAAAAAGAATTCTAATCAAAATTAACTCAGTGAAGCATTCTAATCTAAAACCATTACTCAGTGAAGTATAATACAATCATATCAAATATGGTAATTCAAAAGCAATTAAATGGAAATTAATGTTATTGAGTTATGAATGCATAATCCGAAAAAAAACATAATTAAAAATTTGAAATAATAAAAAATGCATAATCCGAAATTGCAAAAAAAAAAATCTCGGTTTTTTTTTTGACATACATGGGTAAAAAAAAAAGAGAAGAAAGAAAGAAAGAAATATGAAAAAGGAGAAAAGAGGGCGAAGAGAGAGTAATAAATGAAGAAGTTGTTTTGGGGGGAAATTTTTGACATTTGGGAGGGAAAATGTCTTTTGGGAGCAAAAATCTAGACCGTTGATATTCCTCCAAATGAATGAGAGCCACTTGATAGCTTTCTTTGTGTTTTATTATATAGATATATATATATGGAAGTCTTCCGTTGTAATGCACTATTTTTTACCATTGTTTCAGGATGTATGGTAAAAAATTCTTTGATGTTTTGGCTATCGTTCTTTCGGATTTTTCATGTTCTTTAATTACTCTTTTGTTTAGGAGAGGCTCCAAAATAATTACTCAAGGATTAACTTTTGACGGTTTTATACAACTGTATTGCTTTTTTGGAAAAGGCTAAATTTAAAAAAAAAACCCACCGAGTTTTGGGCCAGTTTAAAAAAACCGCACTAAGTTTAAAAAAAAAAAACGACACAAAATTTCAAAAAACTCCACTCGGTTAGGGTTAGGGTTAATTCGGGGGGGTTTATTTAAACATCTGATTTGTTAAGTGATCTTTTTAAACACAAATGAAAGATGAAGTTGGTTTTTTTAAACACAAATGAAAGATGAAAGTGGTTTTTTTAAACCCTACCCTAACCCTAACCCTAAATAACCCAGTGGAGTTTTTTGAAATTTTGTGCCTTTTTTTTTAAAAAAAAACTTGGTGCGGTTTTTTTAAATTGGCCCAAAACTCGGTGGTTTTTTTAGAAAAAATTTAGCCTTTTGAAAATTCTATTCTCTTTTTATGCTTTACTGTAATGATTATGATTGTCGATATCTAATGTTTGACACATTTTTGTTGTTTAACAGAAGCAAGCAACAGGACGTGTTAAATCTTCTAGGAGGCATATATGCCGCCGTGTTCTTCCTTGGAGCCACCTGTACTATATCATCCCAGCCCGTTATTGGCATTGAGAGGACTGTCTTCTACAGGGAAAGAGCTGCAGGGATGTACTCTTCTCTGTCCTATGCATTTGCTCAAGTAAATACTCCAATTTTTGTTTCCTGTTTTCATACTAGCAAAGATGGGCATTAGTGTAGAATGCCCCAAGAATCTTTCTTTCCCAGAACACGTCTCTAGGATGATTATCCTTTCAAACATTTTTACATATTCAATATTCAATATTTCTATCTTAAACTGGTGAAACAAAGGATCGTGGCTCATCCCTTCTAACAGATGGTAGCCTTGTGCCAGACATGCATGATTTTTTTTTTCCGCATAAGTTGTAAGAGCTCAAATTCACATCTTTTTTCAGAGATCACACTCTTTTTCACCATTGGCTCACGTCTAACTTCTTTTTAGTTGGAGGAAACACTTTGTCATATTTCAAGAATTAGTGAACATTACAGAGAATTGAGTTTATGCACTTCAAATTGTGAAATTCCCTGCTACCAAGCTAAAACTTCGAAGTTGCAGAAGAGTTGAGGGAAATTGCACTTGTATTCTAACACGACCCCTTCAGGTCGAGAGCCCACTTTTTTATGGGCCAAAGAAATTGATGTAAAACTAACCCTAAGATAGAGAATTTCCAAAATTCTTAATGGATTAATTTTACCAACATGTAAGTGCGGATCAAAGTTGGGAATTTTAACAGTTAACAGGTTTGATGGATTTTCAAGAATTGAATCAAGTGTAACAGTTATTAATAATTCAACCTTACGATCAATAATTAAAATCCTAAGTGTTTAGCAAGTAATAGGTTCAATATTGAGTCGTACTCTACTTAAGCATGTGGAACACTCAATCTCAGTTATTTTGTGTACGACAGACAAATCAGATAATATAATAGGTAATAAGGCAGTAGAACACAAATATCTAATAATAGAAAGAGTATACCGAATGCGAAGAAACCAGCGTAGATCTCGGAGTTGGACAACAACCAAGAACACAGCACTGGCAGCAACAACTTCAAGGGCAACGGCAACAAGCAGATCTGGGCTGGCGTTAGTGCTCGGGGGGAGCACAGGGAGAGTTCAGGGGTTCGTCTGGCTGGCTGACGTTGAGGTGCCGGTGATGGAGGGTGAGAGACGACTGGAAGTGAACGACGGGCTGGCGCTCAACAGGGCGAGGAGAAGACGGGATGGGGAGTTGACGACAGGGGCTGTCGACGTGGTTGGGCGACACGACAGGAGGAAGAGGGCGAGGGGAAGACGAAGAGGGAAGGGGTTGTGCTGCGAGGTCGGAGGTTGAAGGAGGGTCGGGAGATGGGTTTCGAAAGGGGGCTAGGGATTATTTTTGGGTCGGGATTTTGATAGCGGGAGGAAGAAGGTGACGATGGAGAAGGGTCGATCTGTTATGGGGGTTTTAATGGAGATGGGGTTTGTGGGTAGCAGAAGAGGAAGAAAAAGAAGGAGGTGGCGGCTGTTGTAGGAGAGGGATAACGGATTAGGGTTTGTATTAGGGATTTGGAAAATTAGGGTTTTGGAATTGGTTGTATTTGGGGATGTTAATTTTGGGTAGATTTTAGAGTTAATCACTAACCCTAAAACTGTATTAGGATTTATCACAAATCCTAATTTGGATCTCAGTTGTATCACACAAAGGAGAAGGGAAGAACAAAAAAACTCAACACAATATTTTTTTAATCAAGAGTGGCATGTTTTCTCATTAATCTCAAGGCCTTTAAATAGGCTCAAAATACATCTTGATACAAATCTCAAAATATTCTCAAAATCTAAAAAATACAAAAAGATTACATATGGCCATAATTGCCAGAAACAAATATGGTACTGAAATAAAATCCTAAACTAAATAAAGCAGCTGCTGAAGACGACGCCTGCGCTGATAGAAACGCCCGAATCGTCTTGAACCGATGTCCTCATCATGCTCCCCGGGTGGGAGAGGGCTCGACCCAGTCGAGTCAAAACCAGTCCTCCTGTCATAGTGCTCTAAAAGGTCTGGATCCAAGTGTTGGAGCTCTCCACGATCTATCCAAGTATTCTCCGATTACGGCTTGTTTTTCCAACTTACCAAATATCTATGAGTACCACCATCTCTAGTAGAGATTATCTGATCATCTAAAATATTATCCAACTTTTCTGTCGATGGGTAAGTAGTATCTGGTAGTGGGGGTAATGGGGGAATTTCACCATTAGGCTGCAGGGTAGGCTCATCTATAAGAGGATTTCTAGGGTTAAATTCTGGGCCTTCATAGGGTACTAGATCCTCAATATTGAAAGTTTTACTGATGCCAAAGCCTTCGGGGAGGTCAACAACATAGGCAGTATCATTGATTTTATGAAGAATTTTAAATGGGCCTGCAGCACGTGCATTCAATTTCTTAACGGATCCCGCTGGGAACCGTTCCGGACGAATCCGAACCATCACTTCGTCACCTACATTAAAAGTTTTAAACTTCTAATATCAGCTCTTAACTTGTAGTTAAAATTATTTTCATTAATTTTTTTGGAAATTTCTCTATGTAAGTCATGAATGCAGGATGCAAATGCAGATGCAGACTCGGAGACTCGGTGATGTTCTAACATGGGGGCAAGATCTATAGGCTGCCTAGGACGATAACCGTGTACAACTTCGTGTGGACTCATGCTAGTGGTTCTATTCCTAGATGTGTTATAAGCAAATTCAGCAACCGTTAATTTTAAATCCCATGTTCCCAAGTTCTCTCCCACAAGAGTACGTAAGAGATTGCCAAGACTCCGATTGACAACCTCAGTCTGTCCATCTGTCTGTGGGTGGAACGCAGACGAAAACTTCAATTTTGTACCCAACTTGTGCCATAGGGTATTCCAAAAATAACTCGGGAATTTCACATCCCTATCAGACACAATGGTTTTGGCAACCCATGTAGCTTCACAATATTATCAAAGAAAATCTAAGCCACGCGGGATGCATCAAAAGTTTTCGAGCACGGGAGGAAGTGGGCCATTTTAGAAAAACGGTCCACGACGACAAGAATGGAGTCGTGTTTCTTTTGTATTCTCGATAAGCCTAACACGAAATCCATACTCACGTCTTCCCAAGGGCGGCTGGAAACAGGTAATGGAGTATACAGGCCTGTGTTCTGTTTTTGTTGCTTGGCAAGTTGACAGGTGTGACATCTGTTAACAAGTCTCACAACGTTTCTCTTTAGCTTCGGCCAGTAAAACCTATGTTCCACAGCATTAATGGTCTTGCTATGCCCAAAATGTCCAGCAAGGCCACCAGCGTGCAATTCCCAAACAAGATACTCTTGTAAAGATGTACTAGGAATGCACAGTTTGGAGCGATAGAAGAGGTAATCATCTTTCAAGAAATAATTATCTATCACTCGAGTTATGCCATCCTTCAAAGAAGTGTAAATCTCGTGAAAATCTGGGCAGGAGGCATACTCATCTCTCAATCTCTCAAAACCAATAATTTCGGTGCGCAGTGTAGATAAGATCATGTGACAACGACTTAGCGCATCTGCGGCCTTATTATCAATCCCTTTCGTGTGCCTAATGGTATATGAATATTCCTGTAAGAACTCTACCCATCTAGCATGTCTCAGATTCAACTTTTATTGAGAATTAAGGAATCTTAAGGCCTCATGGTTTGAGAGGATAACGGATTCTTGCGGCAGGAGATAATGTCGCCAATAGCGAAGTGACTGAATGACCGCATAAAATTCCTTGTCATAGGTGGAGTATTTTTGTTTTGCTTCGTTCAGCTTTTCACTGAAATAAGCAACAAGATCACTCTCTTGACTGAGGACTCCACCTATACCAATACCAGAAGCATCACACGTTACTTCGAAGACTAGTGAAATCAGGCAACCTCATGACAGGTGTCTGAGTCATTCTCTTCTTGATCTCTTTGAAGGCTTTCGTGGCTTCTTTCGACCAGACAAACTCACCTTTCTTTAAACAGTCGGTTATCGGAGCCATGATCGTGCTAAATCCTTGCACAAACCGACGATAAAAGGTGGTAAGGCCATGGAAACTCTGCACATCACGAATATTGCGGGGCTCAGGCCACTTTTTAATAGCTTGTATCTTTTCTGGGTCAGCAGATACTCCTCTGACAGATACAATAAATCCCAGAAAGATAGTCTGATCGGAGAAGGTACATTTGGTAGGATTAGCATAAAGCTGTTCCTTCCTCAAAACACCGCAGACCTGTCTCAAATGGTCAAGATGTTACCCAACGGATCGGCTGTAAATGAGAATATCATCAAAGTACACCACAAGGAACTTGCCTATAAAGGGACGGAGTACTTGCGTCATGATTCTCATAAACGTGCTCGGGGCATTTGTCATTCCAAATGGCATGACCATCCATTCGTACAGGCCATCCTTCGTCTTGAAGGCAGTCTTCCACTCATCACCAGGACGAACACGAATTTGGTGGTAGCCACTTTTAAGATCAATCTTGGAAAAGATTGTGGCACCAGACATCATGTCCAACATGTCATCCAAACGAGGAATGGGAAAACGGTATTTCACCGTGATCTTGTTTATGGCACGGCTGTCCACACACATACGCTAGGTTCCATCTTTCTTTGGCGTCAATAGGGCAGGAACAGCGCAAGGACTTAAGCTTTCTCTGATGAAGCCCTTTGCCAATAACTCCTCAACTTTCCTTTTCAACTCAGCATACTCTGTCGGATTCATCCGTTAATGTGGCAAGTTAGGAAGAATCACTCCCGGAACCAGATCAATAGCGTGTTGGATGTCACGCAATGGGGGCAACTGGTTGGGGAGGTCAGCAGGAAACACATCTGCAAATTCCTGTAGGACAGGAGTAACTTGGGACGGGATGAGTGACTTAGGATCTTTAGGGACTTCTCTCACTGTGAGTAAAAGAATGGTAGCCCTTTTGTCAATTTCTTTCGTAAGTTCCTTTTCACCCATATACGTTACTTTCTTGCCCTTTCTCGAGGGAGCTGGTGTTGTTTCAGCTGGACTAGTTCGTGATCTCACGGGTATGAGCTTTATTTTTAGTCCATCGTGCTGGAACACACATTGGTTGGATCGACCATATATGGTCACATCGTGATTGTAGAACCAAGGTCTCCCTAAAATGACTTGACCCACATCTATTTTGAGCACATCACACCAAATTTCCTCTTTGTAAGCTTTGAAGTCCTCAGGGACTAAGCATCGATGTGTTACTTGGAGTGCTGTTGCATCAATCCAAGATAATTTGTATGGGCGTGGATGGGGTTCAGCCTTAAGTCCGGTCTTCGCTAAGACCGCAGAAGAGACAGCGTTGACGCAGCTCCCACTGTCAACAATCACCTTGCAGTTTTTGCCACCTATAGTCGTAAAGGTGTGGAATATAGCAGTGCGCTTCCAATCATCTTCTTTTGGTTGGGACAAAGCACATCTGACTACATTCAAGTGAGGTGATTGGATAGACCAAATACAGTGGAGATACTGGTCATCCTCTTCTTCATCGAAGTCATCGCCTTCAATAGGCTCATAAGAAAACTCGTTGTCAGAGTCGTCAGCAATGACAGTGGTACCCTCTACTATATTGATCCTACTGGGGCTAGGACAGTTGCTAGCAACGTGACCATATCCCTTACATTTATAGAACTTAGTGAGAGGGTCAATTTTAGTGTAATCTCTTTCGGTGTTCTTACCCTTATGTTCATCTCTATGTGAATTGAAATTTGAATTAGGTTTGCTGGGGTAAGATTTATTGGGGTGCTGAGAGGGAGGCTTAGGTCTAGGTGGGTCAGTAGAGGTCATTCTAGAGGAATGATCTCTCGAGTTGCTGGGCCTAGAATGAGAACTAGCTTTGAGGGAATCCATGTCGAGGACTAGGGCGTAGGCTGCCGCTATGGAGTCCACATTTCTATAGATTAGCTCGTTCCTAAGATCAGCTCGTAGTCCAGCTCTGAACCTAGAGAGAGTTTGTTCTTTACTCTCTTTACCTAAAGTATTGCACCGAATAAGGAAGTCATCAAATCTATCAACATATTCTTGTGTGGATTTACTTCCTTGATAGAGTTGGTTCCATGAATCTAGCAATCGGGTATGGAACGATAACGGTACATATCTCTCAGTGAGGTTCTCTTTCATGGCTTCCCAAGTGGCTATGGGTGCCAGGCCTCGGCCTCTGCGGGCATGTTCAAGATTGGTCCAGTGTTATTGAACTTTACTCGTCAATTTCATAGTAGCAAATTTAACCTTTAGCGCTTCGCTCATGTCAAACCACACAAAGTAGTGGTCCATGGCACGAATCCAATCGAGATAAGCTTGGGGTTCCATGTGGCCTTCAAACTGGGGAACGTCAGCCTTAACGTTCTTCTTATATTGTTCGTCAGGGTCACGTTCTTGACGTTGATTGTCACGAACATTCCCTTGAGGGATCTGACGATTGGCATGAAGCTCAGGGACAATGGTTTGATTTAACTCCACTTTCTCAAGCCTCTGATTGATATTGGCAAGAGTTGCTTGGATAGTAGCTAGGGTAGCGGAGATATCAGGGTTGTCCATTTCAGGTCGGGGAAGTCTAGGGTTCCTAATTGGGTGATTGGGAAGGGATAGGAAAGGTTCTTCAGGATCTGTGATGGTGCTGCGAAGACGCATTCACCAAAAGTAGAAACTAGGGGTGGTGTGTGTCCTAATTTATTTATTTATTTATTTATTTATTTTTTTAATGAATCTGAAATGACCTAAAATAAAAGAAAGAAAAAAAAGACTACACAATCCTAAATGAATGCAAAATTGATGTCTACGATGCAAGAACTAGGGTTTTAAGAACTTTCGCTCTGATACCAAAATGATGCAAAACTAACCCTAAGATAGAGAATTTCCAAGATTCTTAATGGATTAATTTTACAACATGTAAGTGCGGATCAAAGTTGAGAATTTTAACAGTTAACAGGTTTGATGGATTTTCAAGAATTGAATCAAGTGTAACTGTCCCAATTAATAATTCAACCTTACGATCAATAATTAAAACCCTAAGTGTTTAGGAAGTAATAGGTTCAATATTGAGTCGTACTCTACTTAAGCATGTGGAACACTCAATCTCAGTTATTTTGTGTACGACAGACAAATCAGATAATATAATAGATAATAAGGCAGTAGAACACAAATATCTAATAATGGAAAGAGTATACTGAATGCGAAGAAACCAGCGTAGATCTCGGAGTTGGACAGCAACCAAGAACACAGCACTGGCAGCAACAACTTCAAGGGCAACGGCAACAAGCAGATCTGGGCTGGCGTCAGTGCTTGGGGGGAGCACAGGGAGAGTTCAGGGGTTCGTCTGGCTGGCTGACGCTGAGGTGCCGGTGACGGAGGGTGAGAGACGACTGGAAGTGAACGACGGGCTGGTGCTCAACAGGGCGAGGAGAAGACGGGATGGGGAGTTGACGACAGGGGCTGTCGACGTGGTTGGGCGACGCGACAGGAGGAAGAGGGCGAGGGGAAGACGAAGAGGGAAGGGGTTGTGCTGCGAGGTCGGAGGTTGAAGGAGGGTCGGGAGATGGGTTTCGAAAGGGGGCTAGGGATTATTTTTGGGTCGGGATTTTGATAGCGGGAGGAAGAAGAAGGTGACGATGGAGAAGGTTCGATCTGTTATGGGGGTTTTAATGGAGATGGGGTTTGTGGGTAGCGGAAGAGGAATATAAAGAAGGGGGTGGCTGCTGTTGTAGGAGAGGGATAATGGATTAGGGTTTGTATTAGGGATTTGGGAAATTAGGGTTTTGGAATTGGTTGTATTTGGGGATGTTAATTTTGGGTAGATTTTAGAGTTAATCACTAACCCTAAAACTGTATTAGGATTTATCACAAACCCTAATTTGGATCTCAGTTGTATCACACAAAGGAGAAGGGAAGTGTCAGGATTCTTCAGATTCCAACCAGCTAGCCCAGCTATATTCCGGCAGTAATGGAGGAAATAGGGAGTAAGGGGTTGAGGATTGAGAAGATAGAGGTTAGGGATTGAGATTGGATCTGAGATTGGGGGAAGAAGAAGAAGATATTGAGGAAGATGAGAAGATTTGGGGAAGAAGATATTACTTTTTCATTGCATAATCCCGTTTGTTACAGATGAGTGGTTTTAAGTAGCTGGAGAGCGTAGGCGGTTACACATACGACAAGGATTTTGGAAAAGCACGCGCTAAACGCACCTTTCCCTTCCCGCTACTCTCCCGCTACATCTCTATTGAAAAACAGTGCTCTCAGCACGTAAAAAACAACAGACTCAAAGATTAAAAACAACACACACAGACAACTACAGACTCTAATACAATGGAACCCTTAGCCTTCAACGATGACGATGGACTAGAGCTTCCCTCCGACGGTGGAACTGCCGGCGTCCCTGACAACTCCACCCCCCTTAAAAATGAGCTTGTCCCCAAGCTCAATACCAGGAAATCTCCGCCGTAGATCATCTCTAAAACTCCGAGCATCATTAACAGCATCCAAACCATTATTAACAACCATAAGAAACTTATTCTTTACTGCCAAGGTACTAACTTGAGTCTGGCAAAAGCCTTCCAACAAACTTCCTGGATGTTTCTCAGATGAGTCTCGTCGAAGCAACAGAGGCAAGTTTTGATTCAATGAACCTGTGTTTATTGAGTCTGAAAGAACACCAGGCCCATGCTCCGGCAAGAATCGTTCAAACTCATTTTTCATCTTCTGCTTCACTTCCATGCTCATATACAGAAATTTCTTCTTCACTTCCATGCTCATATACAGAAATTTCTTCTGACAGTCAATAAGAGGAAACCCCATCCTGGCAAGCAAAAACTTCAACTTCTTCATACCATTATCATTCCATGTCTTCAATTTTGTTGCAATGTAAGAGGAACAAAGCATCGACTCAAACAAATTCCCCTTCCTTAGGAGCATCAGCCGTGGCTGAACAAGAAGGCTTTGACGGTTTTCCTCACAACTAGATAGCTCCATCCGCCCACTTGCCATGCGCAAAACAGAGAGAGCCTTCTCAGCAAAATATCCAACTGCTGACTCACCTGACAACATTAAGGCATCAGCATACTTCCTAACTGCTTCTGAAACATCTGCAACCTCGGCACGTGTTGGAGTGGGATACTCAATCATTGACTCGAGAAGCTGAGAAGCTACTATTACAGGCTTGTTCAATTGTCTGCAGGTACAAGTAATTTGTTCTTGGATTGAGGGAATCTGCTCAAGGGGAATATGAACTCCAAGATCACCACGTGCCACCATGATCCCATCAGATGCTTCTATAATATCACCTAGATTCTCAAGAGACTCAATGCTCTCAATTTTTGTTAAAACTTTAACAAACTCTGATGATCTTCTGGAAAGATAATTCTTCAAATGCTTGATATCATTAGCATCCTTCACAAATGAGACAGCGATAAAATCAACCCCCTCTGATATACCAAATGCAATGTCGGCCCAGTCCTTTGTTGTCAGAGTTGGAAGCCCTGAGCTCTTCCCGACAAGTTCCCCATCCCTCCAAAATGACAACTTGGCTCGGGGTAGGAGTAGGCCTGGATCTATGCACTTACAACGCAAATCAGTCCCAAACCTCTCCACAACTTCGAATGTTGCCATCCCACCATCTATGACAAGTTCATCTCCCACCATAACTCCTTCAGAAAATTCTTCATAGTTCAATTGAACAGTGAATGGACGTGAACCCTCAAACTTTTCAGTAGTAAACAACCACATAGAGCCATCCTCAGCTTTGACCGACGAATCGCTCCCGTGATCAATCAGGCACATCTGACTCCCCTCCGTATCAATCATCATTGCAACACCAAACCCCTTGTAATCATCAACACCATCCATGAAAACCCCGTTCTCACCCAATCCCAAACTCAACCCTGGCCCTTGTCTCTCACAACCCACAATCTGATGCTCTTCGAAGCTCCTCTCATAATTGCCTTCACAGTCCCCCTCATCCACTGAAGCATCCATGGAAGAATCAGGCTCAGGAACTAGGACTTCCGTCACTTCTGCTCCTCCCTCAAACAGTCCAGGCTGCTGGTATTTCAACAAACACTGGAGGTGTGAAGCATAATGACAGCTCCCCAACCTCGGGGCATTCACAATCTCCTTTTCAACCAAATCCCACATCAAAAACCCGCAAAACAGAATTCCAGGCAGTGACAGCTTTGGGTAGTAGAACATCTCCAAAGCCACAGTAGAGAGGAACGTAATCACAAGCTTCCTCAGAAAATCCCTTACAGTAGCCCCTACAATCTCCTTCACGATCTTCATTCCTCCCCTATACTCCTCCCACCAACGAAACCAAAGAAGTAGAAATTTCTTTGGGGCATTTTCACAAGCAATTAGTGAACTCACATTCAAAAATTCTTTCAACTGTAGATAAGTCCCCTTGCCTTTACTGCATCTTGATTGACTCTTTGTTTTCAAAGATTGAGCACAACTCAAAATCGCCCATGATGTCTTGACGAAATGCAATTGAAACAATTTGTTGATCTCTTGTCTATTGATATCACCCTCTACAACAACCCTCGCCACTGGTTCAACAATCACCACCTTTACTTCTCCTTCATCTTCTTGATTTTGCAATGGTGAAAATGTTCCAACTGATTTTGACTCCGCCATACCAGAAGCAGGTAAATCATGGGAAGGGTCTGGAATTAGAGAAGGATCCGATGGAATTTCGGTTGTGTCAGGGTAGGGGATGAAAGGGTTTACCGAAATCACCAGAGGATACTCTTGTTCTTGGAATGCTCCTTCTTCGATCACTCGTTCTTGAAATGCTCCTACTGAGGAACCAGTAAAACCTCTGTTAAAACTATGAACCGAGTCATCCAAACGAAACTGATCTAAATCAAGCTCCAAGCTAGAGCTCGCAGAAGAACCATTCTCCTTGAGGAATCCGAAGTGGGAAGCACTGACCAACTTCTGGGGCCGATCGATCTGAGAAGCAGCCAGATCTCGCAGATTGGAGACGCTCAACGGCGCGGCGGCGGTCGTCGTCGTCTTTGGAGGTTCGACTTTGGGGTTGAAATCTAGGGTTTTCTTGGATTGAGAGATCGATTGCTGACTTTGATGAGAAAATGGTTGCTGCACTGAGAACAACATCACCTCCATTCTTGTTAGCATGGCCTCAAGTCTCTCTTCCACTCTGGTCGCCGACGCCTCAAATTTTTCCTGGAGCGAATCGAGTTGCTTCTCCATCAACTTCGATTGTAGATTCATCGCTCTCACCCCCTCAGTTAAGGATCGGATTCCCATCCTCACCGTCGACATGCTTCCGGTGAAGGTTTGCTTTGATACCAATTGTCAGGATTCTTCAGATTCCGACCAGCTAGCCCAGCTATATTCCGGCAGTAATGGAGGAAATAGGGAGTAAGGGGTTGAGGATTGAGAAGATAGAGGTTAGGGATTGAGATTGGATCTGAGATTGGGGGAAGAAGAAGAAGATTTGGGGAAGAAGATATTACTTTTTCATTGCATAATCCCGTTTGTTACAGATGAGTGGTTTTAAGTAGCTGGAGAGCGTAGGCGGTTACACATACGACAAGGATTTTGGAAAAGCACGCGCTAAACGCACCTTTCCCTTCCCGCTACTCTCCCGCTACATCTCTATTGAAAAACAGTGCTCTCAGCACGTAAAAAACAACAGACTCAAAGATTAAAAACAACACACACAGACAACTACAGACTCTAATACAATGGAACCCTTAGCCTTCAACGATGACGATGGACTAGAGCTTCCCTCCGACGGTGGAACTGCCGGCGTCCCTGACAGGAAGAGCAAAAAACTCAACACAATATTTTTTTAATCAAGAGTGGCATGCTTTCTCATTAATCTCAAGGCCTTTAAATAGGCTCAAAATACATCTTGATACAAATCTCAAAATATTCTCAAAATCTAAAAAATACAAAAAGATTACATATGGTTATAATTGCTAGAAACAAATATGGTACTGAAATAAAATCCTAAACTAAATAAAGCAGCTGCTGAAGACGACGCCTGCGCTGATAGAAATGCCCGAATCGTCTTGAACCGATGTCCTCATCAGAATTGGAATAAATGCCCAACAAATTGTGGGCCGAGACAGAGACTATACATAGTGGTATTTTTAAAAAAATCCGTATTTAAATTGCGTAGCCGGTGAGATTCGAACTTGGGTTGCTCAGATACCATGTGAAATTCCCTCCCACTAAGCTAAAACTTCGAAGTTGTAGAAGAGTTGAGGAAAATTGCACTTGTATTCTAACACAAATGAACTTTATCTGAAAATATCCACTTTAATTATTCATTAATCAACTAATCCATTTTTTTTCTTCCTGAGTAATAAAACCAACCCATTTTTAAAGTTGTCAATTTCTGTTATACAAATATGACTAGAATAGAATTTAAAAGTGAAATAGCATGATTCACCTTCAAGATTTCAAAAAAAACTCAACTTTGTTCTATAAAAGTATTTTCTATCTTCCCCTGTATAGTGTATCATAAATAACTACGAAGTCCATTGTACCCTTACCTTAATATTTTTACTTTTTTCCCTCCGCCTCTCATCTATTCTTCTTCACCAATTTCTCTGTTGTGTCCACTGCGTAGTAATCATTATATCTGTCATATCAATGGCCACCGTCGACTGTCCCTCCTGACCAGTATTTTATGCTTTCTCCAGTTACTATTGTTATTAATTCGTACATTGTATTTCAGTACAATTTGACCCGAAGTTTATATTTCCATATGTTGGTTATTTTATGGATTACTTAAGTTTATTCTTTTCCCTCAACTCCTTTAACATCCTCTCTCCCTCTCTTCTTGCTTATTATTTTTTTTTTCTTTTCTGTTTCTATTTTAAAAAATTTCTCAAAGAGAAGAAAGGAAGACATTATTGGTCTCAAAACCAATATTTTCTCCGTCCCTTGTTCTTTTTCTTTTCCTTGTTCCTCGCTATGATACCGGTAAATCTACCCCACTAATATTTATAAACCAAATCTCTTCCTCCTTATTCCTGTTTTATACATTATTTAAACCTCATTCTTTGAATTGAAATTGAAGTGGATTTCCTCTTTATTCTTTCTTTCTACAGTTCATTCTTAACCTCATCCTTTCCTTTGAAAATTTGTGGATGCATTGGGGTTGAGAGAATGTGTCGAAATGTGAATCTAAAAACCGGAGGTGAATACAAAATAAATTACTGCCAGGTTTGGAATTCATTTACATGAAACAATCCTAAGGCTTGGACTTGATTTACATTAACCAAGCTAGTACCAGATAAATATTGGAATTGGGTATGTTTCTATTAAGCAATCCCTGCTATTGTTTTTAAGCATCTACAGGATATATCTCCTTTAACCTGGTCCTTGTATGTTTCTCATTGCATCCTGCATTCTGCTTCTCTTTTTGACAGCTTGAATTTCTCTTTTTTTGTTGCTGCAGGTGAGCATCGAGATAGTCTACATTGCCCTGCAGAGCATTTTGTATACTTTGCTTCTCTTCCCTATGTTTGGTTTTGGCTGGCAGGCAGACAAGTTCTTTTGGTTCCTCTATTTTGTCTTTATGTGTTCTGTTTACTTCACACTCTATGGTATGATGGTGGTTGCTATCACCCCAAACCACCAAACTGCAGGGATACTTTCTTCATTCTTTTTCAGCTTATGGAATTTGTTTGCTGGCTTCATCGTTCCAAGGCCGGTATGTAATATGAAAACTTACATGCATATCCTCCTTATCCTTTCAATTTTTTTTTTCTCTCGCTATGACTTGCCTCTTTTTTCCAGCTAATTCCAATATGGTGGAGGTGGTTTTACTGGGTCACTCCTTTGGCCTGGTCAATTCAGGGCGTTGTGGTATCTCAATTGGGAGACAAGGATAATATGGTGGAGATACCAGGGCAATCAAGCATGCATTTGCAAGCTTTCCTAAAGGATAAGCTAGGGCTTGACCATAGTCTCCTGGGGTATGCAGCCGTGGTTCACTTAGCATTCGTCCTTGTTTTCATCTTTGTCTTCGCATATTCTATCAAGCATCTCAACTTCCAGAATAGATAAGTGAGTCTTGCTCCTCGTAGCAGCTTATCATCAACCATTTAGATCAGTAGGATAAGAATCAATTTGAAGGAACAACAACAATTCCGATCATGAACTGATAGGTGAGAAACAAGGAAGCATTTTAGTGAGTGAAGCTGCTCACTGGACTCAGGATAGCAGAATGAAAACCTGGTATATTCTTCAGTTTTGCTACCTTCTCGTCCATGTTAGTTGTAAGAAAGCATTTTTGGTGCAGTTTCCTTTTTTCTTTTTCTTATGTATCCGTAGGTCTATATATTAACTCTTAATACTAGTCTGGGGATGGCTGCATGTACATAATGTGATTTTGAGTATGACTTGTAAATCCAAATTCCCTTGAGCTTATTTGTAGACTGTAGTTCAATGAATTAGATAAGTTTATGGGTCCGAGTTTTCTTGAGGAGAGTTGCTATAACTTAGTTTCATAGATGTTGAAGATGAGTCGAGGTAAATCTGTATTATTCATGGGGGGAAAAATGTTTTTAGAGAAAAAATGAGGGGGGAAATGATGCTGTTGCGGGTAAGCATCGTAATGCTCAATTCCCCATGCAGTTTACATTAAGACATGGAAGTGGATCTTGGGTTGGGGAAACACTGAATTGTTTTGTTTTAGATTGCCCTGATTAAAAGTCCCAGTTGTACTGCATAGGCGAAGTTTCAGGCATAAGGGGACACGTAAGCACAAATAGTTGCTACTGCATGAAGTAAGCTAGGTTAAAAGAAATTCTTTTCTATGCCTTTTATGTGCATATTTGATGAATTTTTGTAGAAAAAACAAACTATCTATTGTCCAATGCTTCTGATAATGTTGCTTTCCATTATGCTAGCAATTATACTAGCAATCTGCATGTGCTTTGCACGTCCTAATAAGTATATTTTTTAAAGTAAATATTTAGACATAATCTGTCATCGAACTTGAGACATCTTTGTACTCATTAAATACTCTTTATAAATTACCCCTGGTGACACCAACTTTTATTTTTATGAGTGACACTTTTGTAAATAATTATGCTGTAAATAAATTTAAACTTTGAGGGTATTATGGTAACCAACAACAGTTGAGTAAATGAATGGTTAATATAACTCATTTAAACATGAATGGTTAAGATTAAATGGTTAATTGTCTACAAATTACAAGTTATCAACAAATGGCAATCTTAATTCTCCCATTATAATATTAGAGATTCTTAACCTTTTGTCCCTAATGTTACAATGGCTTATAAATCTGCAACTATCAGATCCTATGTTTATAAAGTATGTAGACATTTATAATGGTGTACATAAAAATGCTAGAAGAGACTTGTTCTTTTCTAGTTCTCTAATCACATCTATTGTGATGAAATGATGAAAAAATCACAAAGCGGGAAAGAATAAACATGCTCAGAATACTAAAAGCATGACTCCCTTTTTAATTTTTTTTGTTACTTGTATTATGTGCTTGATAGAATACAAATCTAGCTAAATTACGGTATGAAACAACCTTGATATTAGATGAAAATGAAGGGCGATCTTTTAATATAAGGTGTGGTGATATGTTTGGTTATTGAGAAATTGCAAAAGTCTGAAAGAAAGATGTTGAAATCTTATCTCATAGAATGTTTGTTGAAAATTAGAGAAAAAGGAAGTATGAGAATGAAAATAAATTGTTTTTTCCCTTCTTTTCCCTTTTTTGTAATGAAAAAAAGTTTCCATATTTTTTCTTACTAGCCAACATATTTACTGTTCACGCTCGATTGTAATTAAAAAAAGGTACTTAAGTAGTAGCATAACTGGTAAATATCCACATAATTAATAATTAGAAAGAATAATGCTTTTTTACTTAAATTGTTCTTTTTAATTTAGAGAAAAGAATAATGCTTCACCTGCTACCATTCTCACTATCATTCTCTTCACTATCTTAGGTGGCACACTTCTATTGGAGAGTTTCCCTACCTACTTTCTCTTTTTCTACTTATTAGAGTGTGTCATCTAAGATAGTGAAGAAAAATATAGTAAAATTAGTAGTGGGTATAGCATTACTCCAGAGAAAATATAAAATAGGACACCATATTTTATTAATGAGTAATAATGAAACAAATCTAGTAAAACTGAAGAAAAAGAAAAGTACAAGTAACAATAATCCTCCAACATTCTTAGGTGGGTGGGAACAATATCAGCATCAATCAAAAGCAACAAGCTTCCTTCAACAAAGAAAAAAATTCTAGCAACTGACAAAAAATAAATAAAAGGTCCGCTAACAATCTTGGGGATAGGTCTAGTCTAAGGTTGGTCCAATCACTATTTTCTCGTCCTCACAGGTCTGCGGTGGAAGGATCCATGCAAGCAATCACGCCCTGCTACTTTAGTTGTCTTTGTCCAAAAAGAGATCAAATACATAATATGAGTTAATCTAGCATAAATACTATTATTTGTTCCACAAAAGTAAAAATTATTTTTATCTAGCCATAAATCCATGACGTCGCAACAATTGCAATATACTATGCATATTTCATATCATTTATGTGTCTATCAAATAATGGCCCCACCCAAAGGTCTCACACTTAGATGAGTGATGTACTCTAGGTTGTTGTACTTAAAATGTACTCCAAAACATATAAATTGTGAAGCCCATGTAAAATATAATTATTAATTGCTTGTGAGTTTCACTCTTACTTATTTTGAATAAATTGTGAGTATAAAATCTTGAATACAATTAACATCACTCAGGAAGAAAATATGTAGAAAATAGTTGGAATTTCTTGATTCTAAATATTGTTTTAGTTTTGATAAAATAGCAATGGGGAATTGATGAGTGATGTTCATTTAAAAATGTTCTTTTATAATTTTTTTTGCAATGTACAGCGATGAGTGGGGGCCTTTTTAAAATATTCTGAATTGAGACAAAGTCTATAATGCATCTTTCATGGTGGACCCCATATTCTGAATAGGTGAGATGTGTAAACTGCTATTAGGTTGGACGTAATCAAACCTGGCATATTCCATCCAACTATCCAAACAAGCTCTTATAACTAGTAAGTTGAATTGTGGCAAGTGTGAATTGTATTTATGTAATCTCATATATGCATTACATGTGTTTTGCCATCTTTGAATAATTAATATGCATTAAAACAATAAATTGACCACAAGATGCACTTGATAATCATCCAGTTCTTTCGTCGATTACAATCAAGCATACACGTATGGCCTCTTATACAGCAGATCATGGCATCTATGCACAAGCAAGCATACACGTATGGCCTCTTATACAGCAAGATCATGGCATCCATGCACGAGTAGTATGGCCTCTTATACAGCAGATCATGGCATCTATGCACAAGCAAGCATACACGTATGGCCTCTTATACAGCAAGATCATGCATGGCATCCATGCAGGAGTATAGTCGACAATAGGAAGTAGTATGACGCCATCAATCCCATAACTTCACCTGACAGTGAAAGAACACAAAATCACGAAGCTATCTTCTCAGTATACACATCTCATACAGAATTTATCTACAACATGAATCTCAAGTTTTGCAGTACATGTCCAACATATAAATTAAACTTATTGCAGTAGAAAATTAAACCTGTATAAATATATTCATAAAAGAGTGTTAATAAATAATGCTACACAAATGGAGACTCGGGGTTCCTTCATTAAACGATACACATGCAATTACAAATGAGTATACATAAAATCATAGGAGCATGCAAGCATAATCAGGCGTAACAGTTATAGCAGAAATATTGGTGGACGACGTTGGAGGAACCTTTAGATAGTTCCTCCACAGCTGATCAGCAACCTACAATCCAATCTTCAGCTTGAAATTGACTGCAGGTACTCATTCAACAGCTTTGGGATGTCATCCACACAGGGTGAGGTTGGAGGAACTCCAGTACACCACAGCTGACGGTCTACAATCCAATCGAATCTTTAGCTTGAAATTAAACTGCTGGTACTCATTCAATAAGTTTGGGATGTCATCCATACGCAACTGAAACAATAAATTCAATTAGTACATACTAATTGTACTGCAAATATGTTTCTATTCAATCTGTAAAGGAACGTAGACGGTCTTGGATATATTTCTTCATCTGTTGCATGAGCCTACATGAGTAAACTGGTAGGTTCTCAACGGCTTTGCATAGGGCTTTCATCTGCTATATTTGCCTTTTGTCATATACCGAAAACTTAAAATTAATGAGTTGACATCAAGTAATCAAGTACCAGTTTCTCATAATAACCAGGTAACTTTTGGGGCTACAGACATTAATCCGTGCTTGACAGCACGAGCCCGTTTATAGGATGATCACGGAAAAACATATAACATGTTTGAGAGGCAGACAAGTAGCTAGTAACAAGTACATCCTGTGTAAACTTCTGGAAGTAGGTTTTTATCACAATAAAAACATTAGTAAAGTATAGCATACCTGAGAAGCGCTTTTTAAATGAAAGTGTCGATGAACCTTCCATCTAGGACTTGATGTGGTAAACGGTGAATCCGACATAATATTAGTTCTGTCACAGATGAAATTCCACAAAAATAAAATAAAATAAAATAAAATAAATCACCGAAAGAATCATGGTGTAGTCTTGATAGTTGAAAAGCGCATTTGAATGTGAACACTTTGTTCGGTATAAAGATGAACACTTAGCATTGATGATTGAACTGTACATAAAGTCCATAACCCATGAACAAGTTGCTAGAGAAGGGAATAATGTATGTAACCAACTGACAAGTCATGGAATGTTGGAAGTGTTTAATTACTTTAAGTTCAAGAAATAAGTTAAAACAGACTTGGTCAAAGTTTGTTGAGTCATGTCCGATTATGTAGGACTTTAGTATTTGATTTGGAGTGTAAGTGTTGAAGAGGATGTTCTTCACACGTTTGTTAGTTGCTGATTTGTAGTATGTTTGGTTCCACAAAATCTCCATAGTAGTAAACATGCAGATAGCTTCTTTTCATGTATTTATAGTTGTGTTGTTCAGTTGATGGAATAACAAGAAAATTAGCCCCAAACTTTGTGTTCTTTTTTGTCATTCCAGTTAAGCTTGCATTTTAGTTTTAGCTGCTACCAACAACTGGTATCAGGGCTTGATCTGGCCTGAAAACAGAAACCAAAACCGAGCCTTGCAGAAGCAAGAATGGCAGCTGAAAAACCTGTTGAAAACTTCATCCAACCTGCTATCCCAAAGTTCGATGGTCACTAAGATCATTGGGCTATGTTCAGGGCCGGCCCTGAGTTTCCGGGGGCCCTAGGCGAACTTCCGACATGGGGGCCCCTAATAATATATATATATTTTTACGCGCAAAATATGACCTATATTTACAAGGGAAGTTCAAATTTGGGGACTCCTAAAATCGTCAAATCTCCGGGGGCCCAAAGCGACCGCCTTACCCGCCTCTAGGGTAGGGCCGGCCCTGGCTATGTTGATGGACAACTTTCTAAGATCAAAGGAGTACTTTGATATGCTGGAGACGGGTTATGAGGAGCCAAAAGAAGGAGCGATTCTCACAGCCGCTCAGCAGCAAAGGTTGGATGCAATGAAGCTGAAGGACTTGAAGTTCAAGAATTACTCGGACTATCCTGGAAACAATGCTTCAGAAGAATACTTCCAAGGATATCTAAGATTCAATGAAGAGGAAGTATCAAGGATCAACGAGAGTGAAGCGTTCACAACTTCAAGCAATTAGAAGAGACTTTGAAGTTCTTCAAATGCAGAAAGGAGTGACCGTTAATGACTACATTGGCAAGGTTATGGGGCTTGTAAACAGGATGAGGATGCATGCTGATCAGATTACTGATGTTGCCATGGTAGAGAAGGTGGTGAGGTCTCTAACATCAAAGTTTGACTATATTGTGTGCTCGATAAAGGAGTCAAATAATGTGGAGGAGATGCAGATTGATGAGCTCCGAAGTTCCCTAGTGGTGCATGAGCAGAAGCTCCATCGCACGAGTGCAATAGAGGAGTTGATAGCCTTGAAGGCGTCCACACCTGGTGAATCTTCAAGATTTAGAGGTAGAGGTCGTGGAAGAGGAGGTCGAGGAGACTATTGAGATGGAAGCATAGATGCTGACAGATCATCAGGATAGTCAAAGAAGGATGTGACAACAAAGGAAATGGCAAGGGACATTTTGATAGTCCAAAGTGGAGTGCTACAGATGTGGTAATCTTGGACATTACAAGAGTGAATGCTATATCAAACTGGACAAGGAGAAAGGGGAAAAGTCAAATTTTGCAAAGAAAAGAGAAGAAGAAACTCTCCTGATGGCGTTTCATGCAATGGAGGTTGCAAATCAAGGTGTGTGGATTGTGGATTCTGGTTGCTGCAACCATATGACAGGTTGCAAGAACTTCTTCTCAACTCTTGATGAAGGATTTCGCACCTCTGTAAGTCTCAGCAATGAATCGGTGGTTCAAGTAATGGGAATATGAACTATTGATATTAGAACTAGAAATGGCTTTGTAGAGACCATTTCTAATGTGTTCTATATTTCTGAGTTGAAGGCCAATTTGCTCAGTATTGGTCAGTTGCAAGAGAAGGGTTATGTAATCACATTTCAAAACAATAAAAGTGAAATATATGACTCAAGAAAAGGGTCCATTGCTGTAATGAAAATGACTGCAAATAGGTTGTATCCACTTAAATTGGATACAGTAGCAAGGAGGGTAATGGTGAAGGAAGAAGATCCGACTTGGCTGTGGCATTTCAGATATGGCCATCTGCAATTTAATGGACTCAAGACGTTGTCAAAGAAGAACATGGTGACCGGTTTACCTGAATCACTCCTCCCTCAGAGATCTGTGAGAGCTGTGTAGTAGCAAAGCATGAAAGAGACTCATTTCCCTCTGGACAATCATCAAGAGCTCAAGAAATTTTGGAGCTAGTTCATTCGGATTTGTGTGGTCCTATCTTTCCAGCATCAAATGGTAACAAGAAATATCTCATGACTCTTATTGATAATTTTAGTAGAAAAACATGGATTTATTTCTTGCATACCAAGTCAGAAGCCTTTCAAAGTTTTAAGAACTTTATTGCAATGGTTGAAACTGAAACAGATAGAAAAGTTAAGGCTTTAAGAACTGATAGGGGTGGAGAGTTTTGCTCTAACAAATTTGCTGAGTTTTGTGAAGAAAAAAGGTATAAGGAGGCAGTTGACAGCATCATACACACCTTAGCAAAATGGTGTGGCAGAAGGAAGAACAGAACCATTATCAACATGGTGAAGCTTGCTGGTTAGGGGAGATGTTCCAAAGAGGTTCTGGCCTAAAGCTACAATGTGGTCAGTTCATGTACTTAACAGAAGCCCTACTTTTTCTATTAAGAACATGACTCCACAGGAAGCATGGAGTGGAAGGAAGCCTGCTGTGGATCACTTCAGGGTTTTTGGGTGCATTGCATATGCACATGTTCCCGATGAAAGAAGGAAGAAACTTGAGGACAAGAGCTTGAAGTGCATGTTTCTTGGAGTTACTGAGACTTCCAAATCCTACAAACTCTATGATACGTTGACAAAGAAGGTGATAGTGAGCCGTGATGTGATCTTTGATGAAAAGAAGACATGGAAATGGGAAGAAAAGGTCACTGTAAATCAGCAGATTCATGTTGATCCTGAAGAAGAACAAGCTGAAACAGGAAACTTCTATTAAGCTTCATGATGATCAAGGAGCTAGCTCATCACAAGTTCAACTAGAGGAGTCACAAGAAGCATCAGAGGAGCATGAGTACTGATATGGCTAAAAATAGAACCAAATCGAGACTGTTCAAATTTGGCACGAATCTTAAAGGTCTCAAGGGTAAAACGGTAATTTCACCTACAAACGGGTCTGAAATGGGGGCTGAGTCTTTCTTTATAGCCCAATAACCTATAAACGAATCTGTCCTATTGGGTATGGGTGGCAGCCCGTTACAAAACCAGCCCAGGTCATTTGAAGAGTAATTCAAATTCATGCTTATCCCTTATCATGAAATGATTTAAACTCTATATCTTATCCAAAAATATCGGGACATAGGGATAAATGATTATCTCTAAACTGTCTCTAAAGGAGACTATAAATACCCCTCTCCCCCCACCATACAAAAGGTAATCAATATTTTTCCACAAAAGTGCTCTTTCATAATCTTCCTGATTACTGACTTGAGCGTTGGAGGATTCGTCGCCGAGATCCATCCCGGTGTATCGAACTTTTTGCAGGTTAACGTCAGCAGCGAGAAATAGTCAAACGCCGGCCAAAAGTCAACAGGTTTGCCTTATTTGTTTCCAAAAGAATCCACAAATTTATCTATTTGCTTCTACACCAAAATCAGCAGCAACAGATTGGCACCATTTGTGGGAAACAGAAAAAGTAATCCAACCTTCATCGATGAAGTTAATTTCTAAGCCATGCCTCCAAAGAAGGGAAAAACAATGAGTCCAGCCGAAGAGCCACTTCACTTCCTCCTCCTCCTCCAGTCCAAGATGTCCTTCCTCAACTCAAACAGCAAGTTCAGCGACCGCAGCCTGAACAGCCTCTTCTTCAACAGCTTCCTCCTCAGCAGGCCCCTCTAGGGTTTCGAGGGGCTACACTGGGGGGCTCTTGTCGAAGTCGTCCTGTAACACCCTAGATTTTTAAATAATATTTTTGAGATTAATAAATGAATTAAAATGATTTTTGGTGATTTAATAAATTTTTTTCTGAAATTTATCTTTTTACACCTGTAAAACACGTGCAAATATTTTTTTGGTAAGTTCAAAGTCATAATTTATTTTGGGAAAACCTATTATTTATTAGTGTTTATTATTTGAGAATTTTCTAAATTTTTCTGATATTGATTTGACCTATTTGCAAAAATTACAAAAAGAGGGGCTTTTGTGCAAAATTATCACTTGGAGTGAAAACTCTAGATTTTTGGGTTTTTTGGCTGAGCATGATGCCTATCCAACTTAGAGATAAAGATTTTACTTTTTATTTTAATAGATTTTATTTATTTCGCAAATTTCTTAAAGAAGGGTCTTTTTGCAAAATTGCCACTTAGAGGTCAAAATTACAATTTTTTTTCCTGGGTTTACAAACAGTGCCGGCCAGTATTAGGGTGAATATTTTTGTTTTTAAATCTAAATTTAATTGGTTAATCTAATTTCCAAGTATAAAGATTTATATATGTAAAGATATATTCAAAAGGGATATTTTGCAAAATCTATTCAAAACCCTAATAACTGAAAATCCGGCCTATTTAAAAGAGAGTGCAACCGTCTCTTCGCTGGACTATACAAAGGGTTTTCTTTATTATTTATTTCTTGGAGTTTCGAAGCGAGGATATTGGTTTTCTTGCGAAAGGAAAAACTTTTCTTATTCTTTTATTACTTCGGTTGATTCTTCAATAAAGTGAGTGACATATGTTTGGTTTCTTGCTATTGTATGCATGTTGGATGTGATGATTTATCTATTATAAAGCATGTTAGGGATTGTATGACAATATAATGAACTATGGATTGATGGATGAACAAAATTGAATTTTTTTTCATGAAAATCATGCTATTGATAATTAGAATTTCATATAAATGACTTGTGATTGTTAAAGAACCTAATAGAAATTATGGATAGGTTGTTTTCTCTCATAGTCTTGCTGTTTGAACATATATTATTGAGTTGTATGATGTCTTATGCAAAAGTGAACAAAACCTAATCTTTACTGTGCATGTATACAAATATGATCTGTTGGGGGTATTTTGATGAACAAACTTGATTATACATTTGTTGTAGTTGCATATATTTATGGGTAAACTGATGTGAGTAGTTACATATGTGTTTAATGAATTACAAGGGTATTTATTGACCAAAAAGATCAAATCTTGAAGGTTGGAGTTGGGGTTTTTCTTCGGGTCTAATACTTTCAGCCGCAATTGAATTTCGTTGTGATTTTGGGATGTTTCGATTGAATCATGATTGTTTTGATACTGAGATTGTTTGTGACAATATACTACCTATGTACGAAGTTTTCTTGATGTTTTACTGATGCAAACACATACACCTATACACTTATATATATATAGTTCACTGTTTTGAAGATTTTGATGAAAATTTACTCTTTCATGATCATGATGTGGTTTTGATTTGTTTTAAAAACTCCAGTATGTTATAAAAGTTGTATTTGATCATCTCAGGAATTTTGTTTTACAAATTTGTAATTTTACAAAGTATAATCAATGTATCAGTAAAAATGTGCACGAACATCGAAGCGGTCGAATTTTGAATTGTCGGTCGACTGTCAGGATTTTACACATGAATTGACAGCTGATTGTCAATTAGTTGATTTGGGAATTTTTTCATGCCGGTCGACTGTCACTTTTTGAACTTGTTTTGGTGGTCGACAGACAGTGTGTTGGATGATGGTTTTAGTGAGTTCTTCGTCGTTCTTCTCGAATGATTGTTTCTTCGATATTATGGATTATTGATTTGCTGTTTTAGATGATGTTTTTGCTACAGATTATAGTATTTACAGAGAGTTATATTTTGTTTATAATAGAATTTAAATTTGTATTTCTACGACTTTATAAAGTGGAATATATACGGTTTTTGAAGAAATTGATGTTTGTGACTTTCTATGACTTTAAAATATGATTCTCAGTTATTTAATGGATTTAATACTTTATTTCAATTCTGAAAATTTTGTGAGTATATCGACTGTAGTTGGTTTTGCTGATTTGAGAAGTTCTTATTGATATAAACGTTTTGATGGTGAAATAATAGTCTTATTAAAAATATGGTGTTGATATTCATTTTGTGAGTCTGTAGGAGTTGAGTGGGATTCCTGTGAACCGACAGATGAGATTTTTTGAATTATGACAAGTTGGGTCTTGGGGTTGTTATTTTGGAATTAAGTCCGACATGATACACTAACTCTAGAGGGAGAATTTGTGTTTTAATAATAACCAATCTATGGACAGGCACTAATGGGGATGTGATAGAACTTGGGAAACGTAAGTATATGCTCTAGAGGTTTAGTCCAACAGATGGGTTCCAGGACTGTGTGTTGTTCTGTCTCGAGAGGACATTTGGTATGTTCGCGTGTCAAGGGTCTGCAGGCCTATTCACGGAGCATACAGGTGCATTCTCGTGTCGAGGGTCGGTGGGCCTATTCATGGGATGTACTAGTGTATCTGCATGTCGAGGGCCTCGCAAACCTATTCATGGGGTACACGTCAGGGAGGTGATTTTTTCCCGGGGGTCAGAGCTATTCTTACATGATGCTTGTGCGTCGAGGGTTGTGATGCCTATTCACGGAGTATTCTGGATCTTGATCTATCACCGTAGTAGGATTAGTTACATAATGAGGGATTTAACACTATAAAGTGGAGAACGATAAGGGCTTGCACCGGACCGATGTAGTATGGAATGCATAGAATCCGACAAGTATGTATTAGAGAGTCATTATCCCGCATTTGTGTTTTCTTGACTTGGTTTTATTCATGTTTGTTTTCTGTTTTCTCCACTTGACACTTAGTCTAGTTTCACTTTATGTTTTCATGTTTTATTTATTGTTCTTTTATCTTCCATCCGTTATTACCATTGGTATGTGTTAATTATGACTTTATTCTTTATATTTTATTCATGTTATATTTCTTTTGATGTCACTCACACCGTTATGGCTGACCCCTGTAGTTTTGGGGTTAGAGTTATCTCTAGCCTCATGTATTACAGGTAGGCACCTATAGCTTAGGATTTGGATGCATGTGGTAGAATTATAATGTATCTTATGTAGATTATAAAAGAATGTGTTGTAAAAGAAAAGAATTGTAATTCAAGGTGTTTAATTTTTTCGCTGTGCTTTGTAAATAATTGTTGTAAAAAAAGTTGAAAAATTTATCTGTGTTTTGGCTATGTTTACTATTACATTGAGGTTGATGCTGGGAATTGTGCCACGTATTTCTGAGATATCATATTGGAAATTCTGGGCGCTACACGTCCAAAGCAACACCCTCTTCATGACCATATCTCGGTCCACAATCCTTCAACTGACTCTATGGCTTCTCAAAGCCCTCCCGGGTAGGATCTCCATCAAATAATTGTTAATCGTTAGCAGGGGGTCAACCTCCAAACTCGCTTGAATGAAAGGAGAGCCCTTGAGGAAGTCCCTCAACCCGAGCGCCTAGGGGCCCTGAGAGCTCGGACCCCCCGCAAGCCGAGGACCAGAAGATTCTCTCCCCCGAGGAGGCGAAGAGAGCCCCCTCCACGTCATCAGCGGAGAAGTCATACTCCAATAAGCTGAGCCGAACCAGGGGCCTGCCAAGCTAGAGGGGCACCAGTCACTCGGGCCGAGTTCCATGACTTCAAAGAAGATATCCTGCGAGCTCTTAATATTGCCACGAGTCAGGATCAGCGTGGGCCTGGCCATCCCCGTGCCCCGAGTTATGACCAGCGTATACCTAGCCCTCGCCATACCGCCACTCATGAAGGAGAGTTCCGAGGGTTTACTAGATCTGACCAGAGGGATAACTCGGTCCACCGCCATCTCTACGAGATGGAGAGGTGCCTCATCAAGATCAATCCTGAAGAAGAACAATGGACCAACAGGTTCCGCCCAAGCAGACCCCCATTCTCTAGGGCCATCATGGAAGCTCTGGTCCGCGAAGCCTTTAGGTCGGCTAGCTTTGAATCCTACAATGGGGAGTCAGACCCGGCCGATCATATCGAGAGTTTTAAAACTCTTATGATGATTCATCAAGATTCGGATGCGCTATTCTGTAAGGCCTTCCCAGCAACGTTGACGGGACCAGCGCGAGAGTGGTACTCCCATCTATCCCCAGCCTCCATCTTCTCATTGGAACAGTTTGAGGATCTCTTCCTCATCCACTTCGTTGGCAGTCACCGGGCCGAGAAAACAAGTGCATCTTTGTTGGCCTTCAACCAAAGAAAGGGTGAACGCCTAAGAGATTGCGTTCGGCACTTTACTGTCAAAGCTTGGTCTATTGCCTCCCTCAATCAATCAGTAGACTTTGCGGCATGCAGGCACAACGTCACTAACACCGTCCTCACGGCGTCCCTTGCCAAAAAGCCTCCTCGGGACTTCTCGAAACTTTTGCTAAGGAGCGAGATGTACACCCGAGAGGAAGAAAATCTCAACCCCCCCAGTCTTGAGGAACCATCTTCCGGGAACAAACGAAAGAATACAACGAAGAAGGTCCCAGAAATTCTAGAAGGACGACAATGGTCAGCGCCGCCTAGCTCCTCGTTTTGAGAAGTTCACCCCCCTCAATGCTAGTATATCAGTTGTTATTATGGAGGTGGACAAGGAATGGCTACTCTGCGGTCCTCCTAGAATGAATACCCCTGGCAAGAAAAGGAACAGGGATAAGTGGTGCCGTTTTCATAGGGACCATGGCCATGACACGAATGATTGTCGGGCTCTCAAAGAGAATATCGAAGAACTCATACAGCGAGGACACCTGGCCAAGTTCGTTAGAAAAGACGCGGCCGATCCTCCACCCCGAGGAGCCAACAATCGAACTGAGAGGCCCAACGAGTTCCAAGACTCCAAACCTGGGGCCATCCTCCACATTATCCATGGAGGTCCAATGGGGGGAGAATCAAACTCCTCCCGGAAGTAGGTTTTCAGTTTCAATAAGGCCGATGCTTGTAACACGGTCAAAAGTATGTAATAATGGCTTGCCCCATTGAAACGGTCACTTAGTTTGTTTCAATGAAACTTTAGCTTTTTTCTATTGAAAATTATTTCATTTGCCTCATTTCTATCTCTCTGAGTCACATCTATGACTCGTAAAACGGTAAGTTCGGAGTCCAGCTTGTCTTACAGGGCAGCTCCGATAACTTACTAAGCTCAAAAGACGAGTTTGGAGTCCAACACTTGGTTCGACGCCGCTTTAGCCACTTGCGAACGAGCAAGTGCGGAGTAGCTCACCATTCGGAGTTGCTTCTATATCTCGTTAACCATCTCAAAAAACAAGTTTGGCGTCCAACACTTGGTTCGATGGTGCTTTAGCCGCTTGCGAACATGCAAGTGCGAAGTAGCTCACCATTTGGAATTGCTCCTATAACTCGTTGAAATTCTTAAAAAAACAAGTTCGGAGTCCAACACTTGGTTCGACGCCGCTTTAGTCGCTTGCGAACAAGCAAGTGCGGAGCAGCTCACCATTCAGAATTGCTCCTACAACTCGTTGATAACTCCGTAACAACTTGTTCGAAGTTCACAATCATGGTTCAAAATTGCCCTCATAGCTTGCAAGTATGAAGTTTCGGAGCTCAAAACGAACATTCACACCACTCCCACTACTAGTTAAATTTTGCAACAAACAAGTTCGGAGCTCAACTCTTCCATAGAGTTCTCCTCAAACTTGTCTCCCAAGCATCTTTCTCCTAGGGCCTGGTGAAGCTCTTCGCCCCGCTCACCTCTTGAGCGGCCTACTTCCAAGGGAATTCAGAGCTGAACTCGTCTAGAGATGCTCCTTAAACTCGCCTCCCGAGCGGCATTCTTCTCAACAAGTTAGGAGCTCAACCCTTCCCTAGAGTTGCTTCTCAAACTCGCCTCCCAAACGACTCTCCCTTAGAGTCAGGTGAAGCTTTTCGTCCCGCTCACCTCTTGAGCGGCTTACTTCCAAGAGAGTTCGGAGCCTAACTCGTCTAGAGATGCTCCCTAAACTCGCTTCTAAGAATGGATCTTCCTAAGAGTCATACAAAGCTCTTCCCAACTCCATGAAGACAAAGATGTTGCAGGACTATTTTGACCATGAAGAAAGGTGATTCTTCAACTGACTTCTGAAGAGAAATTTTAGATCTTTGAGTCAGCTTCGAAATGAGGGTTCACACGCCCCAATCCGACCTCTGCAGCACCAGGAAAACCAGTTACAATGCAGCTGCGCGAAGCTAACTGAGGGGTTGACCAAGTCAACACGAATTGGGTCAAAATCTCCTCGTGTAGCCATCTCGAAGCCCCTCTCGACTTCGGCAAGTGGCTCCGAGCATTCTTATCACTGACACCGTAATTGGAGAAATGTCGTTGATTGGTCAACGGTCAACGGTCAAAATCTCCACGTGTCACCTTCTCGAAGTGTCTCTAGACCTCGGCAGCGCTCCCCGAGCATTCTTGTCACCGACGTCAAAATGAGGAAAAAACTCTGCCTCCCGATGCGAGATCGATCGTGATCAATGGTTGTGATTAAAGCAAAAAAAGAGAGAGTCAACGGTCAACCATTGATAGCCATGTGTCAGCCGCTGAAGCCTCTCCTGGGTTCGGAAATGCGATCCGAGCATTCTTGCCACCGAACTGAAAAATGGAGAAAAACTCCGCCTCAAGATTCGTGCTCAATTATAATCGACGACTCAGATTCGTAAAAAAAAATTTAATGGGTTAACGGGTCGGGTTTGAACCCGTTTAGGACCCAAACCCGCTTCTTCAAAACCTCAGACCCCTTTACTTCGCCACCCCTTCTTCAAACCTCTGAAAAACCAACTCCAACTCGCCGAGAACCCAACTCCGAAAGCCTTGTTGTCGAGCTCCAAGCTGGTGTCGAGCTCCTCTAAATTTTGCCAAACTCCGTCGTCAAAGCAAACTACCCCTTCGCTGAGCTCCTCCCTCACCAGGCTCCGTCCCCGCCGAGCCACTTCGCTGCGCTCGACATCTATCAGCTAGTTTCTGTACAATATCAGAGTTGGGATGCCTTAGCTTCATCAGCGCAATGACCAACCAGTTTGTAATATATCTGAGCCATCTACTTATAAGTGATAAGCCTAAAGAGTCTGCATGATCCAAACCTACACATTCAATATCCACATTGGTTACTTCGGCTTCCTTCGAGCCCGAAGGACGATCAATATTCAAACCAGAGAAAGGACCAGAGAATGATCGAGAAGTTTCTAAATCTGAGACAGTACCAGAAAATCATTGAAAGAAGTTGTAACTGGAACTATACTCACAACTCCAATACTCCAAGTAATCACCGATGACTCCAGAACCGAACTGCTTGACTTTTTAATGAATAAGCTAGAAAATCCAGATGGGTTTTCCCTTATAACTTTGTAAAAAGAGCAGATAATGAAATCTGGCTGAATTAAAGAGAGCCCCAGTGTATCCAAATCATTTGGACCCAACCCACATGCATCAAGAATAACATGCCAACCATTCTCCTGAGCTAATTTTATCCATAGATAAGTGATATGGGGCAGATGACGTGGTCTCATCGGGGCCATCAGATCCCCTTAAATTTTGCCCCTCCATGCCAAAGCAGGTCAAACGGGCTTCAGCCCATTCAAGCCCACGGGCAAACGGGTCCGACCCGGTCCGTTAGGGTCTCAGACCCATTTGCCCCTACCTATAAATACCAGACCCCCTTCTCACTTCAAAAGGTAATAAACTTCTTCTCTCCTGAATTCTAGTTACTGTTGCTTTCTCAGTGACTGACTAGATCGTCGGAGGGCCCGTCACCAGGATTTCTCCCGGTGTTTCTGGGCAGCATGCAGGAATAGAAGACCGAGCCAAGCCTCAAAGATCTTAGTCGATCTACTGGATCCGAGCCAATCTACTAGATTCGAGTCGAGCACCCGGCCTCCACCTCTCTTCGGCTACTCCCGAGCCGGTCCTACGGCTTAGGATCGGATCGACGTCAATACCACATCTTCCCTTACACAAATTACAGGAACTCACACCTATTGCCCCCACACCCTAAAAACAAACAGCATCAGGTTGGCACCATCAGTGGGAAACCTCAGGTACTGTTGCCAGACCGAGCCCAGTCAGGGACGTCACCTCAAGTCCGAGCTCTTCCATGGCTCCCAAAGCTAAAAGGGTCGTCACCTCGGCACGACATCCGAGCCCTCCACATCACAGCCGCGCGGATGCAAGGGTTCCAACCAACCTTGCATCAACGACATGGTCGGGCACTCGAGTGAGACTGATTTGCGCCGCGTCATCTTAGATCGGCAGGCCAGCCAGACAAGGGGAGAGGCTGCTTCCAACTCGGTCTCGAACCATCACAGATGGCCGTCCCTAGAGCGCGACCCTGGACACAGCCGCCCGCCCCATGTACCTCCGCCCCCGTAGGACCCGGTGGGGCAAGCCCCAGTCACTAGGGCTGAGTTCCAAAATTTCCGGGACGAGGTCCTCCAAGCAATCCGAGGCGGCCAGGGGACCGAGGTCGGCAACAACTCTGACCCTCGGTCAGGAGTAAGGGACGGTAAATCCTACGGATCAGCCCCCCTAGAACAATAAGGTGCCGTCCTCCGACGTTTACAGGAGATGGAGAACCGCCTCGCCCACCTCGACGAGGGCGGATCAATGCTGGGTTATGGTCATCGGCCGTTCCGACCCCCATTCTCCTCCCAAATCTTAGAAGCCGAGATCCCCCCGAAATTTCAGGCCTCCCCAATTCGAGACATACGATGGCGAGGGTGATCCCGCTGATCACATGGAGGGGTTTAAGACCCTCATGTTGATTCATAGCATTGCGGATCCCCTCTTATGCCCGCCTTCCCCGCTACCCTTCGCGGTCCGGCTCGGGAATGGTTCTCGAAGCTCACCCCCGGCTCAGTTTTCTCATTCGACCAATTGGAGGCGAACTTCCTAGCCCACATCGTGACCAGCAGAAAGGTCGAGAGGACGAGTGCATCCTTTCTGGACCTCAGGCAGAAGGAAGTGGAGTCACTCCACGAATTCATCCTATATTCACTGCCGAGGCGAGGTCCATCTCCTCTCTCAATGCAAGCGTCGCCTCGGCAGCTTTTCGACACAATGTACGACACTCCCAGCTCAAAGCCTCCCTAGCGAAGAAACCCCTTGTCGACTTTTCCGACTTGTTCAACAGGATTGAGAAGTACATCCGGGCAGAAGAAGCCCTAAACCCTGAGGGCACCAAAGAAGCCGCAGCCAAGGGGAAACGAAAGGCAGACGATGCCGAGCCCTTCAAGAAGGTCACGAAAGAGGCAACAGACCTCAAAAGAATTTCTCCGGTCCCCCAATTTGAAAGATACACGCTGCTGACACAGAACGTGTCGGTAATCCTGATGGAGATCGAGGTAAAAGGATCGTTCGACTCCCTCCCTGGCCAAGCAACAACAAGAAGTGGGACCAGAGGTTCTACTGCCACTTCCACAGAGACAATGGGCACGAGACAGATAACAGCCGGGCCCTCAAAGATGAAATCGAGGCCCTTATCCAACGAGGGTACCTGAGGGAGTTCACCCAGGATAAACCAAGAGACCGGAGGGATATGAGGAATCCGAGGCCTTTGCCTCCCCCTCGAATGACCCACCGGCGACCCGAGCGGGACCCCGAGCCAGAGGAAACCGGAGGACAGGCCATCCTATACTGCGTCCATGGTGGGCCCATGAGAGGGGAATCCAACACCTCCCGTAAGGCCTTCGTCCGAGAGGTCAACTCCGTTCTGGACCACCCCTCCCCCCAGATCCAGCAATGCCCGGTCTCCTTCTCTGGAGAAGACCTGGAGGGAGTTCAGCTCCCGCACTGCGATGCCCTCATCATCAGCCTCGTCATGGCAAATTTTGAAGTCCGGAGAATTCTGTGGACAACGGAAGCTCAGTCAACATCCTCTTCTTAGAGGCATTTGAGAACCTCAAACTCCTCTGAGACAAGCTAAAGCCGGCCGGGTACACCCTGCACGGGTTCTCGGGTGTCCCGGTGCAAATCGAAGGGATTGTGATGCTGGATGTGACAGCCAGCATGACCCTTATCACGGGAACCGAATCAATGAACTTCATGGTGGTCAACGTCAAGGCAGCATACAAAGCCATTCTCGGTCGATCCGACCTCTGCTCATTCCAGGCAGTCCTCTCGGCCTACCATTTGAAGCTGAAATTTCCCACTGACGTCGGGGTCAGCGTCGTTAGAGGAAACTAGGAGTCGGCACGATCGTGCTACATGACCGCGGTCGGAAGCAGTGTTCCCCCTTGATGCGGTCGAACTCCCGCCGGATAGAAGCCCACAAGAGTCAGAGCTTGCAGACAAATTAAAGGAGGTCTCATTCGAGGCACCGGACAAGTCTAAGTGGTTCCGTGTGAGCCGCGCCCTTTCCCCCGTCCTTAAGCTAGGATAGATTGATTGCGTTCGCTGCAATATCGACCTCTTCGCTTGGACCCCATCAGACATGCCCAGAATTTTCGAGGACCTAATCATGCACAAGTTGAGCATCGCCCTGGGCTCCAAGCCGATCCATCAGAAGCGACGAAAATTCACCCTGAAGAGGCAACCGACAATAAAAGCAGAGGTGGACAAACTGTTGTCCGCCCGGTTTATTCAGGAAGTTAGCTACCCGAGTGGCTGGCTAACGTCGTAATGGTCAAGAAGGCCAGCGGGAGCTGGAGGATCTGCATAGACTTCATGAATCTCAACAGGGCGTGCCCCAAAGATCCTTTCCCCCTCCCGAGCATCGATGCTCTGATCGATGCAACGTCGGGTCACGAGCTTCTGACCTTCATAGACGTCTTTTTAGGCTATAATCAGATCTGGATGTTTCCTCCAGACATTGTCAAAACATCCTTCGTCACCGACCAGGGTCTCTACTGTTACCGAGTCATGCCCTTTGGGCTTAAGAACACCGGAGCCACCTACCAAAGATTAGTCAACCGAGTTTTTAAAGATCAGATCGGTGGTAATATGGAGGTATATGTGGACGATATACTCGTCAAGAGCCGATGGGGGCGGGATCATGTTGCCGACCTTGAGGAAGCCTTTGGAGTCCTTCGGTCCCACAACATGAGGCTTAATCCCACCAAATGTGCCTTCGGCGTGTCCTTGGAAAAATTTCTTGGATTCGTCGTTAGCCAGCGCGGCATAGAGGCCAACCCTGAGAAGATCCAGGCCATAATTGACATGGCCCCTCCCAGAAACGTTAAGGAGGTTCAGCGGTATACGGGAAGACTGGCGGCCATCGGCCGCTTCCTCTCCAAGTACGGAGAGAAGTCCCTCCCCTTCTTTAAGGCCCTGCCGGGGGCAAAGGGCTTCGAATGGGGCGACCCCCAGAAACGGGCCTTCGACCAATTGAAGTCCTACCATGTAAATCCCCCACTTCTGAGCAAACCCGAACCAGGCGAACCCCTCTCCCTGTACCTCTCAGCCTCGAAAAGCATGCTTAGTGCCGTGCTCGTTCGAGAAGAAGACGATGTTCAAAAGCCTCTCTACTATGTAAGCAAAGTCTTGCTCTCGGCCGAGACAAGATATGCAAAGATGGAAAAGGTGGCATATACACTGGTAATGGCCGCGCGAAAGCTTTGCCCATACTTCCAGGCCCACTCTATTCAGGTCCTCACGGACTAGCCTCTGAAGTTCGTCCTCCACAAGCCCAAAGGCTCCGGCCGCTTAGTCAAGTGGTCGATTGAACTAAGCCAGTATGACATCAGCTACCAGCCCAGGACAGCCATTAAGGGGCATGCCCTCGCCGAATTCATCACAGAGTGCACTATCTTCGAGCCATTCGACACTCAGCAAGCAGATCCGATCTGGGAAGTTTACGTCAATGGTTCGTCTTGAGAGGTGGGATGCGACACGGGTGTCATCCTTAAAGGCCCCGACAACTTCATCCTTCAGTATTCTCTTCGCTTGAACTTCCCAGTCTCTAACAACGAGGCAGAATATGAAGCTATGATCGCAGGGCTCACCCTAGCATGTTAGGCGGAAGCTAAACAAATTAGGGCCTTTAGCGACTCCCAGCTCGTGGTCAACCAAATCACCGAGGAGTACGAGGCTCGTGACGCTCGAATGGTCCGATACTTGGCAGTAGTCCAACAGCTGTTGACCTCCTTTGATTACTCCTCAGTAGAACAGATCCCCAGGGAGCAAAATGCCTAGGCAGATTCATTGTCAAAACTCGCCTCATCATCCTTCGAAGGCTTCGACCACACCGTCCTAATAGAAGTCCTCCTCAAACCCAGCATCGACCTCCTCGAAGCCCTCTGCCTCGCCACCGACCTTCAACCGAACAACTGGACAACACACATCCGAAACTTCCTTTTGGAGGGCGAGCTTCCTCAAGACCGGGCCAAAGCCAGAAGGACTTGAGTCCGCTCTGAAAGGTTCACCATAATCAACGGGGTACTCTTCAAGCGCTCATATAACATAACTGACAGAAGGCCCTACCTTCGCTGCCTAGCCCCCGAGGAGGCCAAGTACGCTCTGAAGGAACTGCACGAGGGGATCGGCAGATGTCACATGGGGAGCAGGTCACTTGCCCGGAAAGCCCTAAATCACGGATACTACTGCCCGGCCACGTTACAAGATGCCCAGGACCTCGTCAAGAGTTGCGGCCCTTGCTAAAGGTTCTCATCGGTAAAGAGACTCCCGCAAGCCAACCTTCGCTCCCTGGCCAGTCCGACCCCCTTTACCATGTTGGGGATGGATCTGGTTGGCTCCTTTCCCCATGCAACGGGCCAAAGAAAGTTCCTGGTGGTGGCCATCAACTACTTCACCAAATGGATCGAGGCGGGACCCTTAGCCACGATCACAGAGCACCAAACTCAACAGTTCTTCTGGAAGCACATTATCTGCCAGTTCGGGATCCCCCGGGTACTCATTACTGATAACGGGACCCAATTCGTGGGCAAGAACTTCTGCCAATTCTGTGAAGACATTGGCATCCAGCAGCGCTTCTCATCGATATGTCACCCTCAATCCAACGACCAAGCCAAAAATGCGAACCATCAAATCCTTGACGATTTCAAGAAGCGGTTGGATAGTTCACCAAAGGGGCTATGGGTCGACAAATTATCGAGCGTAGTCTGGGTGCACCGGACGACTAAGAGGATTCCCACGGGCGAATCCCCGTTCAACCTAACCTACAGAACGGAGGTGGTCATCCCCTTAGAGATCGGGCTTCCTTCACCCAGGGTCATGGCATTCCATGACGAGAACAACTCAACAGAACTCAGAGCCAACCTGGACCTAGTTAGCGAGGTTAGAGAAAAATCTGTTGTCAGAAGAAGCATATATCAACAATGAATTGAGAAATATTACAACAAGAAGGTCCGCCCCACCGACATCAAGCAGGGTGACCTCATGCTCAGAAAGCTAGCGGTGCCTGACCCCAGCAAAAAGAGAAAGTTGGCACCTAATTGGGAGGGCCCGTACATGGTCTTCGAAGTGGTACGCTCTGGAACGTACCGTCTCATGGTCCAAGGGGGAAGGATAATCAAGAGACTCTGGAACGCGAAACACCTCATCAAGTTCCTCGAAGGAGAGGACTTGACACCTCTTGTAACCAATTCTCTGTAATCGGCATTATGTGCCTCTTATGTTATTTTGTGGTTGTAAATAATAAGATGTAATCTTTGGTTTTCCCTTAGTAATTTTTATTTTTGTTCATGGGCTCGACGCTCAGCAATGACCTCGAGCCACCACCTAGCTTTCCACAGGTAGTGGGGGGCCCGACTCTCGGTATTGACCTCGAGCAAGACCCTAGCTTTCTCAAGCATCATGGGCTCGATGCTCGGCAATGACCTCGAGCCACCACCTAGCCTTCCACAGACAGTGGGGGGCTCGACTCTCGACATTGACCTGGAGCAAGACCCTAGCTTTCTCAAGCTTCATGAGCTCGACACTCGGCAATGACCTCGAGCCACCACCTAGCCTTCCACAGGCAGTGGGGGGCCTGACTCTCGGCATTGACCTCGAGCAAGGTCCTAGCTTTTTCAAGCTTAATGGGATCGACGCTCGGCAATGATCGCGAGCAACCACCTAGCTTTCCACAAATAGTGGGGGGCTCAACTCTCGGCATTGACCTCGAGCAAGGCCCTAGCTTTCTCAAGCTTCATGGGCTTGACGCTCGACAATGATCTCGAGCCACCACCTAGCTTTCTGCAGGCAATAGGGGGCTCGACTCTCAGTATTGACCTCGAGCAAGGCCCCAGCTTTCTTAACCTTCATGGGCTCGATGCTCGGCAATGACCTCGAGCCACCACCTAGCTTTCCGCAGGCAGTAGGGGGCTCGACTCTCGGCATTGATCTCGATCAAGGCCCTTGCTTTCTCAAGCTTCATGGTCTCGATGCTTGGCAATAACCTCGAGCCACCACCTAGCTTTCCACAAGCAGTGGGGAGCTTGACTCTCGGCATTGACCACGAGCAAGGCCTTAGCTTTCTCAAGCTTCATGGGCTCGACACTCGGCAATGACCACGAGCCACGAGCTAGCTTTCCATAAGTAGTGGGGGCTCGACTCTCGGTATTGACCTCGAGCAAGGCCCTAGCTTTCTCAAGCTTCATGGGCTCGACGCTCGACAATGACCTCGAGCCACCACCTAGCTTCCCACAAGCAGTGCGGGGCTCGACTCTCGGCATTGACCTCGAGCAAGGCCCTAGCTTTCTTAAGCTTCATGGGCTCGATGCTTGGCAATGACCTCGAGCCACCACCTAGCTTTCCACAAGTAGGGGGGGCTCAACTCTCGGTATTGACCTCGACCAAGGCCCTAGCTTTCTCAAGCTTCATGGGCTCGACGCTCGGCAATGACCTCGAGCCACCGCCTAGCTTTCCATAAGTAGTGGGGGGCACGACTCTCGGTATTGACCTCGAGCAAGGCCCTAGCTTTCTCAAGCTTCATGGGCTCGACACTCGATAATGACCTCGAGCCACCACCTAGCTTTCCATAAATAGTAGGGGGGGGGGGGGGGGCTCGACTCTCGGCATTGACCTCGAGCAAGGCCCTAGCTTTCTCAAGCTTCATGGGCTCGACGCTCGGCAATTATCTCGAGCCACCACCTAGCTTTTTGTAGGCAGTATGTAGCGCCCCAAATTTCTAATATGAGAGCTTAGAAAATAAGTGGCGAAATCCCAGTAATCCACTTCAATAGAACAATAAACACCAACAACACCACTAAAAATTTTCTTCTTTATTACAGCAATTATTACAAATCACAGCGGAAGTCTAATCATCTCAACTCAATTTAATCTTTCATTTACAGCTCAATAACAACTCAAATATGTCTTTACAATTTTACACCAAACACTAAATAATTTAAAGTATCTCAAAATGCCCACTCAAGCTTCCAACCTCCAAACTAAGCGACCTGCAACATGTGAGGCTAGAGTTGAACCCTAACCCCCAAACTAAAGGGGTCAGCCATAAAAATGGTGTGAGTGGCCACTAATCAAACAAATAACATAAATGAATTTGAAACATAATGTCCAACGAATAATAATCAACCACTAATGTATGAAGTAATAATAAAAGAGTAATGGGTGATACCAAAAACCAAAAAAGCCAAGTGTGTAAAAACAGGAAATCCAAATGCATAAAAGTGATTCAAGAAAACATCATGACTACATGCTGACAATGATGACTACTAAGAGATTAAGATAAACTGTGATAATTTGCTCATGCTTGATCATTCCGGAGATTGATCCCACATCACAGGTATTTTCCCTGGATAATTCAGGAGACCATCCCACATCTAAACATAGACTCAGCATCACAATAATACCCCAAAAGCGTCGCCTCGACTCCGATCATTCCGTAGTTCAATCCCACATCTCAAGATAATTACTTGGATAATTCAGGAGATATACCTCGCATCACAGGTTAACTGCCTGGATAATTCCGGAGATAAATCACACATCACAAGTTAACTACTTGGATAATTCAGGAGATTAAATCCTACATCAAAAGCCATACTGAGGTGCATAACTCAAGTTCCCATTCGTCATGACACTACTAATGCCTGTCCTTATTAGTTTGGGTTACTGAACAAATCTCCTAGAGTAGTGTACCCTACCGGACTAAAAATTTGAATAACTGAAAATTTGCCTCAATGGGCCTCAACAAATAACTGAACAAATATCTCAACACCGGTATACTAGGGTCACATACTTCTAGAGACTCAAAAACAAATATCTGAACAAATTTCCACTTAACAAGTGGCTCAACAAAATATCTCAAAATCATGTTCTTAACTGAACATCTCAAAATCAAATACTGAACAAATGTCTTAAAATCAATTACTGAACAAAACATCTCAAAATCAAACACTAAACAAAATATCTCAAATCAGATACAAAGATCCTTCAGGACCAGTCGACTGCATAATGGACCAGTCGACTGTCCAGAGGACATATCCCAACATTTTACAAAAATAATCTAAGGCATGACCAGTCGACTTGACAAGTCATCAGTCGACTGCCCCGAGACAAATTCAAATAATCCTCATCAAAAATAATCTAAGTACTTGAGTCAACTGAAGGGTCATAGGTCGACTGTCCCGAAAGGACTGAACAAAATCACAAACAGAGGATCAGTCGACTGACCTCAGTCTAGGTCGACTGTCCCGAACAAATCTCAAGACTCAAAAATACACAGTAGGCTCGTACCAGTCGACTGCTTCGCATGACAGTCGGCTGTCGGCTACAGATTCTAAAAACAGGTCTGAACACCAAAAATCAACTGGGGTTTTCCAAAGATCCACTGATCATAAAAGTTAATTTGTATCCAGGCAAATAAACAACTCTCAATAATCTCCATCAAGGATACATTACTCAATCAATCAAATACTCAAATCTCAAATCCTCATGATCTAAACTCTTAATCCTTTGATTAGGGTTTTTCTCAACAAAACTTCTTTCACAACATCATCATAAAATCTGAACTACAATCATGAGATCCAGATGTTTATTATCTGATCATAACACAATAAATTATTAATATGTCTCCCAACAATACGATCTCATAATTCCACATTTCCTCAACAAATCTTAATATTTCTCATACATGATCCAAATATCAATAAGAGTTCTCATCCTCCATATCAACTAATAGATCCATATCATACATACAATGAGACTAACAAAATAATGCCATAATGAACACAAGCAAGCATAACAAGATCTTACGTCATCCATCAATCAAGACAAACAAAACAAAGCAAAGCAAAACAAAACCACTCACTTTGATTTGAAGAAAAGATCCACAAAAGCTTTCTCCTTGCTAGATCCAAGAATCCTCCTTTTTGCTCTTCAAGAAAATCTCAATAATCTGAATATACTCAATGACGGCTGAGAAAAGGATTTCCCTTAAATATGCCGGATTGTATATTAGGGTTTTATTCCCACTTTGCAAAATAATCCTTTCAAGAATATAACTTACATATATAATTCTATCCTTGAAACTCAAATCAAATATCATTTAAATTAGGATCTAATAGAAAAATATATTTTTAAACCTCAATAAGTGCTGATCGGAATGTCCAGCAAATACATTTTGCACTCTAACCCTCAAAATGTCAATTTTGCAAATAAGTCCTTCTTTTCTCAAAAATTGCAAATAGGCATAATTAATTTCAGAAAAATCTGGAAAAATATTAAATAATTCTCAAATAATAAATAATGATTTTTCATAAGGAAAACTAAAATTTTCAAACTTCTGAAAAGCCATTTGCACGTGTTTTGCACGTGTACAAAAGATAAATCTTTTAGAAAATATTTATCAAATACTCAAAATCATTAAAACTTCATTTTCAAATAATTAAAATAATATTTGAAAATACGGGGTTCTACACAGTAGGGGGCTCGACTCTCGGTATTGACCTCGAGCAAGGCCCTAGCTTTCTCTAGCTTCATGGGCTCGACGCTCGGCAATGACCTCGAGCCACCACCTAGCTTTCCGCAGGCAGTGGGGGGCTCGACTCTCGACATTGACCTCGAACGGGGAAGGAGAGAAGGCATGGGAAGAAGTCGGAGGAAGAAGGAAAAAAGAAGAAGGAAGAAGAGCACAGTAAAAAAAATCCTGATCGCCACGTGTCAGCGATCCACCTCTTGTCACCGACGACAAAATGGGGAAAATTGCCTCTTCGCGATGCGTGCTCGCTTGATCGTGATCAACGCATAAGCTTGCGCCACGTGTATAGGTAAATATTAATTAATTAATTTAATTATTAAATTGAATTAATTATTTAAAAATTTCGAAAATTAATTAAAAAATCAAAAAAAATAATAATTATTAATTTCCAAAAAATAATTGGGTATGGGTGGCAACCCGTCACAATACCAACCCAGGTCATTTGAAGAGTAATTCAAATTCATGGTTATTCCTTATCATGAAACGATTTAAACTCTACATTTTATCCAAAAACACCGGGACATAGGGATAAATGATTATCTCTAATCTGTCTATAAAGGCGACTATAAATACCCCTCCCCCCCACCATACAAAAGGTAATCAATATTTTTCTAGAAAAGCACTCTTTCATATTCTTCCTGATTACCAACTTAAGCGTCGGAGGGTTCGTTGCCGGGATCCATCCCAGTGTATCGAACTTTTTGCAGGTTAACGACAGCGGCGAGAAATAGTCAAACGCCGGCCAAAAGTGAACAGGTTTGCCTTATTTGTTTCCAAAAGAATCCACAAACTCATCTGTTTGCTCCCACACCAAAATCAGCAGCAACAAGTACTATCTGAGAAATTCAATATCAAGAAAGAAACCAGCCTGGATGATGGATTATGATTCAAGCTCTGATAGTGCTCATTTTGCACTGTTTGTGGACAGTGATCCAATTGTCTATGAGAAAGCAGCAAAGGAGAAGAAGTGGAGAGAAGGTATGGACTGTGAAATCAGATCCATAGAGAAGAATCAAACCTAGGAGCTCATTGATCTTCCTGAAGGGCAGAAGAAAATTAGAGTAAAGTGGGTTTTCAGAACTTAGTTGAACGAAAATGGTGAGGTAGACAAGTACAAATCACGCCTAGTTGCAAAGGGGTACAAGTAGCAATATGGATTGGACTACAAAGAGGTGTTTGCACCAGTAGCACATCAAGATACCGTAAGGCTTGTGATTTCACTTGCAACACAGAATTCATGGCCTATTTACCAACTTGATGTGAAGTCAGCCTTTTTGCATGGAGAGCTTCAAGAGGAAGTGTATGTGGAGCAACCACTAGGCTATGTGCAGAAGGGTGAAGAAGAAAAGGTGTATAAGCTGAAAAAGGCCATATACGGCTTGAAGCAAGCTCGAAGGGCGTGGTACAGTCGCATTGATGCTCACTTTGAGAGGATGGGGTTCATAAAGTGTCCATATGAGCATACACTTTATGTGAAGGCTGAAAAAGGAGGTAACATTCTCATTGTCTGCTTGTATGTTGATGATTTAATACTTACTGGTAGCAATGAGGTAACTGGTTGCAATGAGGTAATGTTTGATAGCTTCAAGAAGAGTATGATGAAGGAATTTGAAATGAATGATCTTGGTATAATGCGATACTTTCTTGGAGTGGAAGTTGCTCAAACAACTTCTGGCAATTTTATTTGTCAGAAAAAGTATGCTCAGGAGATGCTTGAGAGGTTCGGGATGAACAACAGCAAGCCAATTGGAACTCCATCAGAACTGGGATTGAAGCTGAACAAGGATGCAGAATGGCGTGAGGTTGACAGTACTTACTACAAGAAAATTGTGGGAAGCCTGATGTACTTAACCTCAACAAGGCCAGACATTATGTATGCTATAAGCATCATAAGTCATTACATGGAGCATACAACAGAGAAGCATCTCAACTCAGCTAGAAGAATACTCAGATATGTGAAGGGTACTTTGGATTTTGGGGTGTTTTTCAGAAAAAGGAAATAATTCGAAGATGGTTAGCTATACAGATAGTGATTATGTAGGTGATACAGATGATCGCAAAAGCACTTCCAGAAGTGTTTTCATGATGAGTTCAGGTGCTATTTGCTTGTCTTCAAAGAAGCAGCCAATCGTGACACTCTCAACCACAGAAGCTGAGTTTGTGGTAGCAGCAACATGTTCATGTCAAGTAATTTGGTTAAGGAAAATGCTGGAAATTCTTAACCAGAAGCAAGTAGGTTCAACTATTATTTATTGTGATAATATGTCTACTATTAAGTTGTCTAAAAATCATGTGTTGCATAGAAGGAGTAAGCACATTGATGCCGGGTTCCATTTTTTGCTTGATCTGTACAAAGAAGGAACAATTGAGCTGGAATTTTGCAGAAGTGAAGAGCAAGTTACAGATTTGCTCACCAAGCCTCTGAAACAGCCACTGTTTGAAAAGCTCAGAAGTATGATGTGGATGCGTGCCTAGAAATTGATCAAGAGAAGAATGTTGAAGAAGACTATGTGATTGTGCAGAAGCTTTAAACTGTTTTATGAAGAATTCAGTTTAAGGGAGGGTGTTGAAGTGTTTAATTGCTTTAAGTCCAAGAAATAAGTTAAAACAGACTTAGTCAAAGTCTGTTGAGTCATGTCTGATTATGTAGGACTTTAGTATTTGATTTGGAGTGTAAGTGTTGAATAGGATGTTCTTCACACGTTTGTTAGTTGCTGATTTGTAGTATGTTTGGTTCCACAAAATCTGCATAGTAGTAATCGTGCAGATAGCTTCTTTTCATGTATTTAAAGTTGTGTTGTTTAGTTGATGGAATAGCAAGAAAATTAGCCCCAAACTTTGTGTTCTTTTCTGTCATTCAAGTTTAAGCTTGCATTTTTGTTTTAGCTGCTACCAACATGGAAGTGGCATACCTAACCTTTGAAGTTAAAGAACATATAGAATGTTAAGCAGGGAAAAGTAGAGGAACTAAGATACAAAATTTTTAAAGATAATATAAATGGTGTTGGGAATTCCCCTTGTTGGATCTGCTGAGTTTACGATGCAATCACTACGAACAACCACCAAGCAAATAGTAGATCAAATCAAACAGCAGACACAATTTTGTTCCGATTTGACCGAACTCTAATCCGGGGGAGAAAAACAAAGATAATATTGATAATGTTAGCAGAGAGATTGAAAAATGTTATTGGACTAATTATAATTGAGTACAATGTCTCCCATATATAGGAGGGAACCGAATATTAAACTAATACATAATCCGATATGGGACTAAATATGTGTATCATAATATATAATATCTAACACCCCCTCTCAAACTCACGGTGGGTCGAACAGTGTGAGTTTGCCCACCATGTATCAAAGTCTCTGAACAGTGTGGGATTTGGTGAAGAAGTCTGATGTCTGTTGTGAAGAGATAACAAAATGAAGTGAAATGGTCTATGCTTCAAAATGCTCACAAACATAGTGACAATTAATTTCAATATGTTTCGTTTGCTCATGAAAGATCAGGTTGCTTGTAATGTGCAATACACTCCGGTTATTACAATGAAGAGGAGTAGCTCCTATAAGAGTGTCTTTCCGTATAAAACTTGATATGGAGAAAGCTTGGTGGAGCTGTGTACAGTTGTATTGTACCAATACTCTGCCCAATGTATCAAATTAGCCCAACTGGATGGCTTGTATGCACAGAAGAAACGTAGGTAAGTTTCCAATGTCCTATTGACAACCTTAGATTGTCCATCAGTTTGGGGTTGAAAGGAGGTGCTGAGGCATAGTTGAGTTCCCTGTAGAGTGAAGATTTCGTGCCAAAAAGCACTTGTGATGACTGCATCTCTATCACTGACAATGGTTGAGGGAACACCATAAAGCTTAATGATACTGTGCACGAAGATGTCAGCTATCTGTTTAGTTGAATAAGGATGTGAAATAGGGATGAATTGGGCATACTTGGAGCTTGATTGTTATTCTTACATCTTTGGCAAATGTCACACTGCCTAATGTAATTCCTGAGCATGCTTTTCATACCTGGCTAGTAAGCAACAGACTTGAGCCTCAACCAAGTCTTCCTGTAGCCTGAGTGCCCTTTTTGTAGGGAATCATGGTGAATTTGTAGCAGTTGGGTAGTAATTAGAGATGTGGGATTGAGACTTCTCTTCCTTTGTAGTAATAAAGACCATGCTGGAAGCTATACCCTACAGCTTCCTCACTGTTCATCTTAGCTTGAAGCTCTTGATAGAAAGGCTCTTGTTGAACTGATGCCTTTAAAGAATTTAACCAGGTTGGGTTTAGAATTAACACTGCCCGCAACTGAGAGTCCTCAAACATCCTCAAAAGGCCATCAACACCTATATTCTCCCTTCCCTGCTTGTATTCAACAGTATCCATGAAGCTTCCAAAGCCATGTGTGTTGGGCCTTTGTCTCTAATCTTTGTGCCAAGAGATGTTTCAAGGGCTTGTGGTCTATCTTGATCAAAAACTCCTCACTCAATAAGTCATACTTGCATTTTTTGACTGTTAGGAGAATGACCAACATCTTCTTCTCATTGGTGGACAAATGCCTACTATTGCCCTTCAATTCTTTGCTAAAAAAATGTGATAGAAAGCTGCTAACAGCATTAGGATAGCTGATACTCTTGTAGGGGCTGCATCACATTATAATATAATTTTTTCTTCAAAATTTGGCAAAGCAAGCATTAGAGGTGAGGTGAGTGCTACTTTCAAAACCTCAAAAGCCTCCCGAGCCTCAATTGACCACTTGAATGCCCATTTCCTTGTAAAATCTACTAGAGTAGAGGCAATGGACGCATATTTGTTGATAAACTTTCGGTAGTACCTTGCTAACCCTAGAAATCCTTTCAAGGCATGAAGTATTTTGGGTTGAGGCCACTGCTTGATGGCTGAGATTTTGCTGGGATCAGCAGAGACCCCTTGCGCAGACACTATGTGTCCCAAATATGAAACTTCATTCACCCCAAACACACACTTACTTCTCTTGGCACGTAGGAAATTCTTCTCAAGCAGTTGTAGCACTATCTTTAAATGTTGAATATGTTCATGATGGGATTTACTGTATGTAAGTATATCATCAAAGATTACCAGCACAAACTTTTGGAGATATGGTTTAAACTGTTAGACATTTACCTAATATGTGGGCCTACATATATTATAAATTATGTATTGTAAATTATCTAAAGGATTATCCCATTTAAAGTGATCTTATATGAATTAAGCTATTGGGATTAAAGACATCTCATTTAGTATGGACTTTGTAATATGTAGATACCAAATGTATTATTTCTATTTTTATGATGGGCCAAAATAGATATAAGAAAGGTTTAAAGGTCATGACTCTTCATGAAGGGTTATGAACTCAAATGTCATGATTCTTCATGAAAGAGTTATGAACTCAAAAGTCATAGGTTATGAACTCAAGAGTCATGACTCTTCATGAAATGGCAAGTACTTAATATAAATATATGAGGTTATGGTCCCCAATTGTAGAGAAAAATATACAATTCTCTTCATCCCATTAGAAGAGAAACTAAGGTAAAATTAAGGAAAATCTACAATTGGAAGATCACTAATCCATCAAGAGCATCATCATTACTATCAAAGTCTCATGGATCCTTCAGGTATGCTTCCGCATTCATTAATCATCTTGAATGGCATGAGATTATACATAGAAATTGATTTTATGTTTGTGCTTAATAAAGAACATGTTTTTTTGTTGATTTTGTTTTTGTCTACATGATGTTTGAGGACTAGAAATATGTTGATGGGCACAAATAATTTCAGTTTATAAGTGGTATCAGAGCAACCCATGTTTCACTCATGAATGAATTAACGATTTTTTAAGGTTTAGAGTTTCGACAGTGGAGTTTTCAATTTTCGTTTTCTTGCTCTTCAATTGTGATTTTTATTTTATTTTTTTTGAATTGTGCTCATTGTTTTGTGATGTACATTCACTTATGCGTTGGACTTGAATTAATTTTGGACTTGAATTTGGGTTTAGTTTTGGAATTAAAAAAATAACAACCAATTTTCTTCATTTCTCAAATTCTTGCAAGTTATCATTTTAGGATTAAAGTTTTCAATCAAAATTCAGATAATTGGTCACATTTTGTAGATTATATAATTTTTTAATATTTTAAGTAAACTAATTAAAACAAGAAGTCACCAAAGTGACCCCTCTTGTGTAGATTGTTCACGAGAAATGTTGAATGTTAGTGTGTATGTGTATCCATGCGAGTATTAATCAGCCCAAAGGAAGATTAATATTTGACCGGATTGCATACACACCTGTGATGGTAAACATGTGATAATTATAAGGTTCTACATGTGAATGATAAATCAATCAAAAGATGGGTTTATTATTTGACATGCATTATTGTCAATATTTGATCATTACAACAAGAGTACCACTACCAATTAATATTATTATCCAAAGACTTGATATTAATGTTGCACTAAGTATCTTGAGATGAGTTATGCCATTATTTGAATTTTTTGATGATAAAATTTTGATTATGATGTGAGTATATTTATGTTGTTTATTTTATTATTTTTCAGCTACTATTGATACTGTATCTGCCAACCTGAACTTGTTTCTGGTCCTTAATGGTACAAACTTTAAGGACTGGAAAGAGAACATTTTAATTGTTCTTGGCTGCATGGATCTTGAATTTGTACTAAGGATGGAGCAACCCCCTTCTCCTACGGACTCCAGTACCTCTGAAGAAAGGAAAAATCATGAGAAGTGGGACCACTCCAATTGCATGAGTCTCATGATCATTAAGTGCGACATTCCAGAGGCATTAGGGGTGCTATATCCGAAGGGATAACAAGTGCCAAAGAATTCCTTGCCAAAATCGCTTTTGACAATGTTCGGTTCCTACACCTATCATTGATCAAGAAGTGAATCCAGAACCTCAACAAGACAATGTTGAACAACCCCATATTCAAAATAAGGTAATTATTCCAGAAGAACAAACTCAACAACCTCATGAACCAGTGCCATTAAGGAGATCCACGAGTGAAAGGAGGAATGCTATTCCGGATGATTATATTGTATTTCTCCACGAACATGAGGAAAATGATGGTTTGATGGCGAATGATCCGATCAACATCTGTCAAGCCATGCAAGATTCCAACTCAGAAAAATGGATTGAAGCGATGAATGAGGAGTATAAGTCCATGCAAGACAATAAGGTTTGGAAAATTGTCCCATTACCAGAAGGTGCGAAACTCATTGGTTGCAAATGGATATTTAAGACCAAACGGGATTCCAAAGGTAATGTGGAGAGGTATAAGGCTCGTCTTGTATCCAAGGACTATACTAAAAAAGAAGGGATTGACTTTAAAGATACTTTCTCTCCAGTATCATCAAAGGACTCTTTAGGACAATCATGGCTCTTGATGCACATTATGATTTGGAGCTTCATCAGATGGATGTCAAGACGGCGTTTCTCAATGACAACATTGATGAGACGATCTATATGGTGCACCCGGAAAATTTTGTGTCGGGAGACCCAAAGAAGACGGTTTCCAAATTGACAAAATCCATCTATGGGCTAAAATAGGCATCTCTTCAGCCAGTTAGTTAAAACGGCGATTAATTGCCGATCGGGAATCCGCCGATTATTTTTTAACAGATATTTGTGAAATATGTTTCCAGCGATTAAATCGGGATTATCGGCCGATATTTTGACTAATCGGCCGATAATCTGTATATCCGATTTATCGGTTGGTTTTAAATTTGGTTTTATTTCTCCTCAACCCGACCCGTTCCAACTCAGACCCGCAACCCCCTTCCACTTCAACCCTTTCTTCTATCTCCCTTTCCACTTCAACCCAAATCCAATCTAAATTCCAAAACCTAACCCCTTTCAACTGCACCTCTCTCTCCTCCAAATCGGTCGACAACTCCTCTTTCTCTTCTCTTTCCTCCAATTCGACTGCTCATCTCTTCTCTCTCCTCCTGTTCGGAAGCTCCTCTCTCTCCTCCAGTTCGGCAGGCGGCAAGTCCTTTCTCTCTCACCTCCAATTCGGCAGGTGGCAGCTCCTCTCTCTCGTCCAGTTCAACATCAGCGGCAACTCATCAACTAATCAGTCATCACAGTAAGTTACTAAGTATCAAGTATCAACTGCATTTTTATATATATATATTTTTTCAACAATTTTGGCAGCTCCTCATTTTGCACTTAGCTTTCCAGTAATGAATATAGATCAACCGATCCAGTCAGGGATGATGATTCATAGGATCATGAAGAGCTTTCAGCACCTGCAAATGTGCTAGATCAGTTGAGGAATTTTACTGCAGACAATTTCCAGGGGAAATTATCTTCTGCAGGACAGGATCATCTATTGCCTTCAGGTCCTTTGTCTTAAACTTGCCTTATGTTTTATATTGGCTGCATTCTCATGCAGCAGTATTAAATCTCCAAGTTTGTAAAATGTTGTAAATGTTTACATTTTACATTGCATTTATTGTTTGGCACCTATACTTCTTTTGTTTCAGGCTGAATCTATTTTAAAAGAAATGTGGACAAATGAGCCTGAACTTTGTAGGCTTATATGCAATATGCAAGAAAATAATTGAAGTGTATCTGGAATGCAAGAGTCGAAAAGAAGATGTAGTACAAGATGTAGTACTATAGTAGTGCCATTTGTTGATTCTTGGTTTTGATGACTACAACACAATACAAAGTTGTTCTACCACATATCTCTTGCAGAGTGTATCAAAGTCAATACCATGGTGAAATACACAAAGGCAACACAATCTAAAGAAGCCTTCAAGAGTAATTGATCAAGCTTCAAGACATCTAGACAACGACTCAAGCTCAAGCCAAAGACTCAAGTTCAAGACAAGATTCAAAGTGCTTCAAATATTTAAACAAAGTATCTTGTAATATTGTATTTTTTTCTTTGAGTCTTAGAAACTTGTAATAGCCTTGTCACACACACACTCACACATACTTTAAATAATCTGAGTGTTTTACAAAATTAAAATGTCAAAACAAGCTTGAATAAGTTCAGCTGTATGAGTACCAGTCGACCACTCCTTGGATTCAGTCGACTGTTATAGTATGAAACTGCTTGAACTCACACAAGCTCTGGCCAGTCGACTCATTATGGCAACCTAGTCGACTGTTCAAGCCGTTTCGACAGCTTTCTAAATTTAAAACTTGTTTTTCAAATTCAAATCTTTTATATCCATTTTATTACGGTTTATGGAACTGTTTTACAACGTTCCTTCATTCTTACTCCATAAATAGAGTATAGGAATCATTTGGAAAAGGTTCCAAGCATTCTTTAACTTTCAAGTCTTTTGTTTTCAACAAGAACAAGTGTTTCAAAAGCATACAAACTCTCTAAGACTTGGTTATCTGAATTTCAGTCTAATATAACATTGATATCATTTTAGACTGAATTCAGAAGTTGACCTAATAGCCACTATACAAAAGCACTATCACATACAAGACTATAGGTTGTTGTAAACTCAATTTTTGTTATTTTTCACTCTCGGGTTGTGAGAGTGGTCCTCTCGGTTGGAGAGTAGGACTCTTGGTTTTAGAGTCGGTTTCACTCTAGAGTGTAGAGTGGGTTTGCTCTCTCTAGTGGTGAGAGAGGTCTACGGATTTGACATTGTTGTTGTCAAAGGCCGTAGAGTATTCTTCTACTTTTCAAGAATAGTGGAAAATCTCAAGTGGGTTGCTTGGGGACTGGATGTAGGTCAGGAGGACCGAACCAGGATACATCATTGTGTTTGGCTGTGATTGACTCTCTGTGGTTGTATTCTCTCAACTTGCAATTTCAATTTCTCTGATTTTTATTTCAAAAACTTGTTTGGTAAGTCGACTGATTTTTCGTTATAAGTCGACTGATCAGACTTGTAACTCTTCAGTAAAATACTCTTCTTATTTGACGCAACAGTCGACTGTATATCCTTTTGTAGTCGACTTAACAATACGAAAATTTCAAGCTTTTACTTTTTTTTGTACAACACTATTCACTCCCCTCTAGTGCTATTTGCCTTGCCTACAGGATCCAACACTTGGTATTAGAACCTGGTTGAGTGCAATGGCATCTATTTCAAATGCAAGCCAATACCATGAAGGCCAATCCACACAAAGGCCACCCCTATTCGATGGAACAACTATAACTATTAGAAGTGTCAAATGAAGATCTACCTTCAGTCCATTAACTATGAGATTTGGAACATGACTGAGACAGAATTCACCGCTCCTACAATTCTCTATGCACAATGGAACGATGACATGAAGAGAAACACAATGAACAATGCAAAGGCGATGAATGCTTTATTCTGTGCACTTACCAAAGAGGAGTTCAATCGTGTGTTAAATGCAACAATGGCTCATCAAATTTGGTACACACTCGAGGTAACTCATGAAGGTACTAATAAGGTTAAAGAATCTAAGATATCTGTTCTTGTTCACAGGTTCGAGATGTTCAGTATGAAGGAGAAAGACATGATAACACGGTTCACGGACATTACAAACTCTTTTGTGGCCCTTGGAAAGACGTACTCGCAAGCAGAAATGGTGAGGAAAGTTCTTCGTGCCTTAACCCCTGAATGGGAGAAGAAGACCACCACCATAGAAGAAGCCAATGATTTAACACAACTCTCTCTTGAGAATCTTGCGGGAAATCTTATGGCATACGAAGTACAACTTGAAGAACGCAAGAAGGATCTAGAACCTCAACAAGCAAAGAAGAAGACACTCGCTTTCAAGGCCATGTCGGATTCCGATGATGAAGAAGAAGATGAAGAAGAAATAGCCATGTTCACTAGAAAGTTTAAGAAATTTTTACGAAAAGGTAAATTTAAGTCCAAGTTTAAAGATACTAATGAACTTCCCACTTGTTTCAAGTATAACAAGACAGGTCATATGAAGAAGGACTGCCCATTAGAAAATACGAAATCAAAAGTGAAGGCTCCCAACTTCAAGAAGGACAAGTACACAAAGAACAAGTATATGAAGAACAAGAAGGCATATCAAGCAACTTGGGATGATAACGACTCTTCATCGGAAGAAGAGAATGAGGAGTCAAACGAAGTAGCGAACGTATGTTTCATATGGCTACACAAAACGATGTAAGTGAAAACTTTGATTCAAATGACTTATTAGATGCTTTCAATGAAGTTTTTCAAGAACTTAAGAAGGAGAAAATTAGAGTTAAAAATTGAGAGAAAGTCAATCAAATACTTTCTCAAGAAAATCTTGACTTAAATGTTGAAGTCAAATCTTTAAATTTTCGATTTTCAAATTTGGATGTAGATATTGTATCTCTTAAGAAAAATTATGAAGAGATATCCAAGATATATCTAAATTTAACAAAGAAAAGGAGAATTTAAATGAAGTTCTCCAAAATCAAGTTCATTCTAATAAAAGATTTGGACTTGGTTTTCAAAAGACTCTTGAAAAACATCATTCTTCTAAGAATACTAGTAGTAATAAGACTGATTCTATTTCCAGTGTGAAGAACAAATTATATGAGTTTTTTGAGAAACCAAAAACTATTATTTTCCATGAAAATAGCAATTCTGTAGTTTAAACCAGTCGACTGAACCCTAATGTCAGTCGTCTGTCTTGAGGTTTGGAGTCCTATTCAAAGAGATGAAAACCTTAGATAAGTCGATCTATTTCACCTCCCAGTCGACTGACTTCTTATAACAATCGACTGAAAGGTACAATAAAGTCGACTGGACAGACATAAAACATTTGGGTTCCAGTCAACCTGAGTCTAAACGATATAATTATTTATATAAATTCTTATGTTCTTAATGTATGTAATTCTGTAAATTATATTCCTACTTTTGGTGTTAAATCAAACTCACTTTGGATTTGGTTTCCCAAAAACTAATCCCTTTTGGACCCAATGAAAAGGGTACCATATTCACAATGCTTATTTTATAGGTACCTAAAAGAGAACGTTGGATATTTGACAGCGGATGCTCCAAGCATACGACTGGTCATGCTAACCTTCTTTCTTCCATACAAAAGATAGATGGAGGAAGAGTCACATTCGGTGACAACAACAAAGGGAAGGTTATCGGAATAGGCATGGTCGGTAAGAACACTACCCCTTACTATAAAAGAAGTATTTCTAGTTAGTGGATTAAAGCATAATCTGTTAAGTATTAGCCAACTTTGTGATAAGGGATATAAAATTGTTTTTGAAAAAGATGCATGTTTAATATATGATTTATCTATGCAAAATGTTATTTTTTAAGGTTTTAGGAAAAACAACATTTATGAGTTATGCTTAAAACAAATGAATTTTCTAATGATTTTTACTGAGTAGCTTCTAACAATGATTCTTGGCTTTGGAAGAGATTTGGCCATGTAAATATGAAAAATATTGCTAAATTGTCTAAATACAACCTAGTTAAAGGACTGCAAAGACTATCTTTTAAGAAAGATAAGTTATGTGATGCATGTCAACTAGGAAAACAAGTCAAATATACTTTTAAGACAAAAGAAATGATTTCTACTAATAGGCCTCTCGAATTAATCCATATGGATTTATTTGGTCCTACTAGAGTCGCTTCTTTAAATAAAAGTAGATATGTATTTATTTTAGTAGATGATTTTTCAAGATTTACATGAGTTTTTTTTAAAACATAAATATGATGCCTTTGAAGAATTTGCAAATTTCTGCAAACGAATTCAAAATCAAAAATCTCTAACCATAGTCACTATTAGAAGTGACCGTGGTGGAGAATTTGAGAATGAAACGTTTTCAGAATATTGCAACAAGAATGAAATAACACATTCATTTGCATTTCCTAGAGCTTCACCACAAAATGGAGTGGTCGAAAGAAAGAATATGACATTACAAGAGTGTGCACGTACTATGCTTATTGAAAACAATTTGCCTAAGTACTTCTGGGCTGAAGCTGTTTCTACAGTATGTTATATTTTAAATAGAATATTGATTAGGCCTAAGCTTAAGAAAACTTGCTATGAACTATTCTATGAAAGAATTCCTAAAGTATCATATTTTAAAGTATTTGGATGTAAGTGTTTCATATTAAACACTAAAGATAATTTAGACAAATTTGATACTAGATCTAATGAAGGTATCTTCATTGGATACTCAAATAGGAGTAAGGCATATAGAATTTTCAATAAGTCAACTTTGACTATTGATGAATCTATGCATGTTTCATTTGATGAATCCTTACCTTCATCTATTGTTATTAAAGATGATGAAATTGAATCATCACCTTTAAATAACGTTATTAAATCACTAGAGCAAACTACCCTAGACAAGTCGACTGATAAGGATCTCAAGTCGACCGATGTGAATTAGTCAGCTGATGGACTTATTAAGTCGACTGATCCTGTTGTGATGACTCAAACTTTACCAAAAGCATTTGTTGAAGTTAGAGATCATCCTTATGACTTAATAATTGGTGACATTTCACGTCGTATTCAAACAAGATCTCATGTTAACATGATTTCTCATACGGCTTTCTTATCGGATTTTGAACCGAAGAATATACAAGAAGCTTATGAGAATGAATTTTGGATGAATGCCATGCAAGATGAACTTAACCAATTTATAAGAAATGATGTATGGGATCTAGTTCCACGACCTCCTGATCATACTATAATTGGTACCAAATGGGTATTTAAGAATAAATTAGATGAATCAGGACAAGTCGTTAGGAACAAGGCTAGATTAGTTGCTCAAGGATATAATCAAGAAGAAGGAATCGATTTTGATGAAACATATGCTCCTGTTGCTAGACTAGAATCAATTAGGATCTTATTATCTTTTGCGTGTTTTATGAATTTTACATTTTTCCAAATGGATGTTAAAAGTGCTTTCTTGAATGGATTTATTAAGGAAGATGTTTAAGCAACCACCCGGTTTCGAACATGAACAATTCCCAAACCACATTTTTAAATTGAAAAAGGCTTTATATGGTCATATACAAGCACCTTGTGCTTGGTATGATTGGTTAAAAACTTTTCTCTTAGAAACTGGTTTTGAGATAAGTAAAGTAGATACTACCTTGTTTATTAGAAAAATAGAGACAAATATTCTAATCATACAAATATATGTAGATGACATAATTTTTGGATCTACTAGTAGTAATCTCTATCAAGAGTTTGCTAATACCATGAAAAATGAGTTTGAGATGAGTCATATGGGTGAACTCAATTATTTTCTTGGACTACAAATAAAGAAGTCACAAAATGGCATATTTATTAATCAAGGAAAATATGCTAAGGAATTACTCAAACGGTTTGGCATGGATAGCATTAGTAGTAAGACCACACCTATGGCTACTACTACTACACTTGACAAAGATGATTTAGGTAAGAGTTTCGATCAAAAACTCTATCGAATTATGATTGGCTCACTCTTATATATAACTGTTAGTAGACCAAATATTATGTTTAGTGTATGTTTGTGTGCTAGATATCAGTCGAATCCCAAAGAATCTCACTTAAAAGCTATGAAACATATTTTAAGATATATTAAAGGCACGTCTGAATATGGTTTGTTTTATAAACGCACCGATAATTTTCAACTTTTGTCGTATAGTGATGCTGATTTTGTTGGTAGTAAAACTGATCGTAAAAGTACTAGTGGAACTTGTCATTTTTTTGGGACATTCACTAGTATCTTGGTGCAGTAAAAAGCAAAATTTGGTATCCTTATCTACTACAGAAGCTGAATATATTGCTGCAAGTTTGGCTTGTGCCCAAATTTTGTGGATGAAACAAACTTTATTAGATTATGGTATTTCATTTTCAAAACCTGCTATAATGTGTGATAATACCAGTGCTATTAATCTATCTAAAAATTCGGTTCAACACTCACGTACAAAACATATTGATATCCGACATTATCTTCTACGTGATCATGTTTTAAAGGGAAATATAACTTTAGATTTTATTTCTACTGATAAACAAGTAGCAGATATATTTACCAAACCACTTATGGAAGACACTTTTATCAACTTTAGAAGAGAACTAGGAATTTGCTGTTTTGATGACATTTTCTTGATTTTTTTTTTTCAAGTCGACTTAAACATCTTTTTCAGTCGACTTATAGAGTATTTTCGTTGTTCATTTTTTGGCTGAATTGTGTGTTCTGGATAGTCGACTGTTTCAGTAACCAGTCGACTGACAGAAGTTTTACTTGATGTATTTTTTTCTTTTCAACTATGTGTTATGTTTGTTATATTTCTATCTTCTCTTTGTGATCTGCAACAATGTACTTGCTTTCTTATGTATAAACGTGTTATGGTTATGCAATGTTGATTTTGTTCTTTATGATGTATCCTTCCTCCTTAGGTTTTTTGTTGATGACAAAGGGGGAGAAAAATATGGTTTTGTGTTTTGTACTTGCTTTCTTATGTGTAAACGTGTTATGGTTATGCAATGTTGATTTTGTTCTTTATGATGTATCCTTCCTCCTTATGTTTTTTGTTGATGACAAAGGGGGAGAAAAATATGGTTTTGTGTTTTTTGTGTGCATGTTTTATATATATTGTTATTATTTCACAATTGTGTGCATATTGTACATTATTTAGGGGGAGCTTATTTCACATTTGTATATCATTAAATTATGTGTGACATCTTGCTATGTATATTATTATTATTATAAGTTATTGTGTTGTCATCATCAAAAAGGGGGAGAATGTTGATTCTTGGTTTTGATGACTACAACACAATACAAAGTTGTTCTATCACATATCTCTTGCAGAGTGTATTAAAGTCAATACCATGGTGAAATACACAAAGGCAACACAATCTGATGAAGCTTTCAGGAGTAATTGATCAAGTTTCAAGACATCTAGACAAAGGCTCAAGCTCAAGACAAAGACTCAAGTTCAAGACAAGATTCAAAGTGTTTCAAATGTTTAAACAAAGTATCTTGTAATATTGTATTTTTTTCTTTGAGTCTTAGAAACTTGTAATAGCCTTGTCACACACACACTCACACATACTTTAAATAATCTGAGTGTTTTACAAAATCAAAATGTCAAAACAAGCTTGAATAAGTTCAGCTGTATGAGTACCAGTCGACCACTCCTTGGAACCAGTCGACTGTCATAGTACGAAACTGCCTGAACTCATACAAGCTCTGGCCAGTCGACTCATTATGGCAACCGAGTCGACTGTTCAAGCCGTTTCGACAGCTTTCTGAATTTAAAACTTGTTTTTCAAATTCAAATCTTTTATATCCGTTTTATTATGGTTTATGGAACTGTTTTACAACGTTCCTTCATTCTTACTCCATACATAGAGTATAGGAATCATTTGGAAAAGGTTCCAAGCATTCTTTTACTTTCAAGTCTTTTGTTTCCAACAAGAACAAGTGTTTCAAAAGCATACAAACTCTCTAAGACTTGGTTCTCTGAATTTCAGCCTAATATAACATTGATTTCGTTTTAGACTGAATTCAGAAATTGACCTAATAGCCACTATACAAAAGCACTATCACATACAAGGCTATAGGTTGTTGTAAACTCAATTTTTGTTGTTTTTCACTCTCGAGTTGTGAGAGTGGTCCTCTCGGTTGGAGAGTAGGACTCTTGGTTTTAAAGTCAGTTTCACTCTAGGGTGTAGAGTGGGTTTGCTCTCTCTAGTGGTGAGAGAGGTCTACGGATTTGACATTGTTGTTGTCAAAGGCCAAGGAGTATTCTTGTACTTTTTCAAGAATATTGGAAAATCTCAAGTGGGTTGCTTGGGGACTGGATGTAGGTCAGGAAGACCGAACCAGGATACATCGTTGTGTTTGGCTGTGATTGACTCTCTGTGGTTGTATTCTCTCTACTTGCAATTTCAATTTCTCTGATTTTTATTTCAAAAATTTGTCTGGTAAGTCGATTAGTTTTCCTCTATAAGTCGACTGATCAGACTTGTAACTCTTCAGTAAAATACTCTTCTTATCTGACGCAACAGTCGACTGTATATCCTTTTGCAGTCGACTTAACAGTACGAAAAGTTCAAGATTTTAATTTTTTTTATACAACACTATTCACCCTCCCTCTAGTGTTATTTGCCTTGCCTACAGGATCCAACACCATCTTCACCATATAAGGTACATTTTGCTAATTTCTGACTCAGATATCATATTTCATAATAATTAAGTTATACATTAGTCCAGAGGAACATATTGTAATTTTACAAAAATAATAACTTACACCTAAAAAATACATTGTATTTTTACAAAAATCACATTGCGCTCATTGCATCACTTTTTCTTTGGGGCAATAAAATGAACTCGCACAAGATTGTGTTAAGATTATGTCTTCTAGCTACCAAACCACCGGTTTGTGACCACTGCAAATCTTCCCATTATCAAAATATCGATTTGTAGCAAATCTTCCCATTATCAAAATATCGATTTGCAACCACTGCAAATCTTCTCATTCCAGATTATTCTCAATTATCTGCATTAAGACAAAATATACATTTTATTAACAACTGAACAAAGTCAAATAGATACCAAATACACGATAATTTAAATTTAAGATCTTCTTGACCATATATACTTCAGAGATAATAAATTATTCCTCCCCCCTCCCCCCACACACACACGATTTTTTTGATTTTATCCTCGTTTTTTTTCCCGATTACCCGATTAATCACTAATTTCTCCTAGACCAATTAGTTCCGAAAATCGATTTTATCTGCCTAGCTCGTCAGTGGTACCAAAAATTTCATCAGGTAGTTCTCTCATTTGGTTTCAAGATGAATACTGTTGACGATTGTGTGTATCACAAATTTAGTGGGAGCAAGTGCATTTTCTTGGTATTATATGTTGTTGACATATTGCTTGCCTCTAATGATATATGCATGTTGCACGAAACCAACAGATTCTATCAAGAAATTTTGAGATGAAAGATCTTGGTGATGCCTCCTTTGTATTAGGTATCCAGATACACTGGGACCGATCTCGGGGTACTCTAGGATTGTCACAAAGGAGCTATATCGATAAGGTGCTCAAAAGGTTTGGCATGCAGAACTGCAAACCAGGTGATACCCCGGTCGCTAAGGGAGACGAATTTAGTTTCAGTAAATGCCGAAAGGAAAACATTGAGATTCAAGAGATGCAGAAGATTCCTTATGCATCAACTGTAGGGAGTCTAATGTATGCTCAGGTTTGTACGCGTTCGGACATAGCGTACATTATTGGAGTGTTAGGCAGATACTTAATCAATCCAGGAATGGATCGTTGGAAAGCAGCCAAAAGAGTAATGAGGTATTTGAAAAGAACAAGGGATTATATGCTCACATATAGGAGATCAGACCATTTGGAGATCATTGGGTATTCTGACTCCGATTTTGCCGGATGCCAAGATAGTTGAAGATCCATTTCGGGCTATATCGATCTGTTGGTTGGTGGTGCAGTGCCAAGCAAACTCTTATTACTTCATCCACCATGGCAGCGGAGAAGATCCATTTCGGGCTATATCGATCTGTTGGTTGGTGGTGCAGTGCCAAGCAAACTCTTATTACTTCATCCACCATGGCAGCGGAGTTTGTAGCATGTTATGAGGCATCTAATCATGGAATTTGGCTAAGAAACTTCACTGGACTGCGAATTGTGGAAGGAATTGAAAGACCACTTAAGTTATACTATGACAACAAATCAACCGTCTTATACTCCAATAACAATAGGAGCTCGACCAAGTCAAAACACATTGACATCAAGTTCCTAGTTGTCAAAGAGAAGGTACAGAGTGGATAGATTTCCATAGAACACTTAGGGATAAACTCCATGATAGCTGACCCTCTTACAAAGGACCTTCCACCTAAGGTCTTTCATGAGCACACTGCTCACATGGGTGTCTTAGAGTATGAGGAATCCTTGGTTTAGTGGGAGTTTATCACTTTTGCACTTTATGTTCTATGTTTGATTTTGTATATATGAGTGCTTTTGTATTTGGATACTTTTCTGATCAGAAATAATGTTTGGTATTCAGTTTATTATACTTTGCACGATATTTTATTTAAATGATCTCACTCAAGTTAAGTTGGACCAGTTGGAAATATGAATGTTTAGATCACAATACATGTAATTTTCATGTTACACATCTGATGAGCACATTAGTTCTGTTTTATTTTTATTTTGAGATTTAGCCATATGTAGTTTATTTAAAAGATTTGTTTGAGAGATTTGTTTTAGATTTGAGAGATTTAGTTTAGATTTGTTTGACATTTGTTTTGAATTTGTTTTGAGCCTATATATAGGCCTTGAGATAATAAGAAGTTATGCTATTATTGATTAAAAAATTATTGTGTTGAGTTATTGCTATTCATCCCTCTTTTTTTTTGTGAGACAACTGAGAGAATTATTAGGGGTTGTGAGAAGTCCTAATAAAGTATCAGGGTTTGTGATAAACTCTAAAACTACACAAAAATCCCCAAATTAAAATTCTAAATCCTAATTCCCTATTCCAGCCCTACCCTCCTCTTCATCTTCCTCCTCTCTTCTTCCCTGACCCACCTTGACGCTACCAGCCCCTCGTCGATCGCGACTCCGATCAGCCGACACCGCCACAACCACCACCCGCAACCTTCGACAGGCAACCCCTTCCCTCTTCGTGTAACGCCCCGGTTTCCTATACCGGAAAACCGTGACATAAGTCAGAATCTTTTCCTTCAATTAGCCACAATACACAGAAAATAGGAAAATTTAAAACTTTTTATTCAACACAAATGTATTATAAGTCCGAATGTTATAAACTGCAATACATTATATGTAATGCCCCGATTTTTCATTTAATGAAAATTATTTATTTTGCACGTAGTATGCACGTGCAATATTTTTGGTTAATATTTTCATCAAGATGAGTAAAGATATTTTAATATGTGCTTTTAATTATTTTATACAAAAGCCTTCTTTTAATTAGACAAAAAGCCTTTTCTTTAAAAGCCCAAATTAATTTAATTTATTATTTTATAATAATTATTTTGGCCCATTAAACTAAAGCCCATGGACTATTTTTATACAACTTGTCATGTAGAATACAATTTAAAGACTATTTTATTTTTATACAAAAATTTAATGTACAATTTTTGGGCCTAGTTGCATGCACGTGCACTACGCGTACACGTGCAATATGCACCTTTTCAACTAGGCCGGTTGTAATCTTTTGGAGGGAAATGAAAATTGTAATGGTGATCATGGTGTGGTGGTTACTTGGTTGTGGGTAGTTATTGCAACTCCTACTTTCATCTTGACCCTCCATCTTACAACCAACTACTTGATCCTAGCCCTCCATTCTCTTTGATTTTTAGTATAAATACCCCCCCCCCCTGGCTAGTTATTCTTGTGTAAAATTATTCTCTTCCAAACCTATAGTTCAATTATATTATCTAGTGGTGATTTTTTGAGTTAAAAGATTGAGAGTGTGTGGGATCTTTGCTTACAACTAGAAGAGGGGAGGCCGGCTACATCAAGGAAGAGGGAGCTTTCGGTTGGCTTGGGTGCACGTGTTCAAGGAGGAGCCATTCGTCGCAAGGACATTCGTCTAGGGATTTGCTAGTTGTAATTTTTCTCTCCATACAAGGTGGGTAAATTTTCCCTATTTCTAACATATGAATGCATGCTAGATTTAATTGTCAAATAATGCATGAAAATGATTAATAAGAATGCACATTTAATTGAAAAGATGATCTCTAATTGATTGAATTATTGATATGCAAATTATGTGTGTTGCTATTAGTAAAATTCGAGATTGTGTGCAATAAGAATATGGTTATAAATTATGTGAAGAAACCTTTGTTAGTAGCATGAGAAATTATGTGCAAAAAAATTAGTATATCGACTATGTCACTTTTATGTGCTAAATTGGAAACTTTGTATGGCGTGGTAACGAATAAACTAAGATGTAATTTTTATGTTTGGAAAATGAATAAGAGTAGAGAACTGGTATAGAGATTGATGAAATTATAATGTCAAAAAAATGTATTAGTAGTATGTCACATTAACCAAATTGTATGGTAGAAATGTGTTAATTATGGAGAAAATTATGTTTAATTATTTAAGAAATTTATTTTCATCTACTGGAATAAAATTCATGATGGAAAACGATTAATTCGGATTTTTACAGTATATTAGTAAGAACAATGTGAAATGAAATTTTGATGAACGTCGAAATGTTCTAAATAACAGAGAGTATGGGTTAAATGAAATTGGAATTATACTAGTAACAACCTGAGCACGTAGCTCAAGTGGTCATAGGGTGCGGTTGGGTTCCCTGTGGTGACCGGTTCGAATCCCTGTGGCACACATTTTTGTTTCACAATTTTTAAAAATATAAGAATCAGCGACCGAGAGCATTAAATACTCTCTGTCTTATCTTCATGACGCCTGGCGCCTTTGGCCTAGTGGTCGGTGCCTTTGGCTGTGTTCTCTGGGGTGCTGGGTTCGAATCTTGCCCTCGGCAAGATTGAAAAACAATTTTTTTGGGGTTTTTTATTGTCAAAAGAATTATGAGAAAAATATGACTATTCTTCTAAAAATATATGGGACTTTATAAAGATAGTTTGGGAATCATTTGCATGAAATAAACTATGATTTGAGAATAAAATGCATAAATAGAACTATGGTTCTATATGTATATTTTTGTGAAATTATATCTTGCAAAAAGAATTTGACATGAATGATTAGAAGATTAATGTGGCAAAAAGAAATTATTGTTGTGATGTGATGCAAATTATTCTCATTTGAGAATAGTGTGAGAATTATAAAGTGTAAAGGTTCACTTTTGATTGAATAATTAGTGATGTGGGTTTTTATGTGAAAATAACATTTCATGAGTTACATGATGAATAATTGAGTTTTATAGCTATGGATTATTTGAACAAATTAGAAATCATGATTGGAAAAGAGAAATACTTTTGAGTATGACAAATCAACAAATGAATTTATGAGTGGAAATGCTCAAATTGGAAATTGTGAATTTGAAATTGAAACAAAAGAGTAGCTAAGTCTCCCCCGACATTTGGAAAGAAATGAAATGAAATATTGAAATGAAAGACCAAGGTTGGTCGTGTTTGAATGAATGAATAAGTCCGGTTTAGTGGAGAGGCTAACTCTAGAGCTTTGATTTGGTTCATGATTCTAATAAAAACTAAGGATTAGTGCATAGTGAAGACGTGATGAAAGTGAGAGAAAAACACGAGTATGAGAACTAGAGTTGCGGTGCGGGTGTGTGAGCCACAGAATGCATGCTTGACGAGTCAAGACATGGCGTGGGCACAACTCAGTAATGATCGAACTTTAGCCATGCTTGTGGGATGTTTGGTGACTGCAAGAGGATCGTGTTCAAGGAGGAGGCTGAATTGCCACAGAATGCATGCTTGATGAGTCAAGACATGGCGTGGAATTCCCCTCCAGGGTCCGGTGCACGTGCTTGTACTCATAGATCATCTAGGATACTCACCGTAGTTACAGTAGTAGATTAAGTCATGGTGAGGGATTGAACCCTACAAAGATGAAGAACGATTAAGAAGCTTGCCCTCGGACTTATGTAGTATGGGATGCATAGAATCCGAACAAGTGCGCATTAGTGTCATCTAATATAAACAATTGCATTAAGGACTAAGTGCACAAACACAACACGACATCAATAGGGTAGTCCCTTTAGTTTGATATGTGACAAGTTTGTGTTTGCTAAATATGGAAAATAAGTTATATTGTTTCCGGCATAGAGAGGATGGCCGTGTATAATGATCGTCGGTTGAATAAACCGACGTACCCACAGTCTTATATGCAGGTAAATGGCTTGATAAAGATTAAAGAGGAACAAATGCTTAAAGATTACTCAATGTTGTTGTATATTTGTTTTCATTGTTGTAAAAATTTTACTTCTGCTGTGCAATGTAAAGTGTAATATTGATGTAAACTCTGATGTAAAGTGAAAAGTTCAAATTTCCTTGTAAAATTGTACTAAAGGAAGTGAAAAGATCCTGTAGAACATCTCGAATTCAGTGTATTTGGGATTCAGGGCGTTACAGAGTGGTATCAGAGCCAGGTTTCCACACTTGTACAAATTTATAAGGAACGACCCCCTAGAAGTGGACATTAGAGTGTGTGTTTGAGTCTAGAGATTTAAATGTAAGTGACTTACATTTGTGTTGCTCTATGACTTATGCTTCTTCCTCTCTATTTCTAAGATGGCTGATCACTTCAACCCTGCTGGAGGCGACGACTGGCATATCATCGAGGAAGAGTACAATCCTGGACAGGCAGATTCCGAGGACGAGTACTACCCAGGGCAAGCAGATTCTGACGGAGATGAATGACCTGAATCCCGAGAGATTACCCCACCTCCGGATTCATCTAATGACTCTTCTTCTGACGAAGAAGAAGAACCAGTTCCGAATAGTCTTGTGACTTCTCTTCAGAGGCAGGTAGAGACACTGCGAGAGAGAGTCGGATTATTGGAGGCTCAGCTGGCAAAGCGGAAGGACGACTATTCTGTTCTCAGTCATCGTATATGGGAACTCGAGAAGAAGAATAATCTGACCGATGTGCTGAAGGATGAAGTTGATAAAGTACGGGGAGAACTTCGAGAAGCGAAGAGGAACCGTAGGAGTTAGACTGTTGTAGCTTCTATTATCTTTCATTCTGATGTCAAGAAATGTTTTTCAATTCGAATGTAAAAAGTTTGAAATTCAATGAAATGGAAATATTGACTTGAAAAATCATGTTTCATACTTCGAATTTGATGGACCTTTTACATCAGAATATGGAATGAAAGCTGTTGTGTTGTTCGATACTGGATCCTCTCATACTTTTGTGTCTCCTAAATTTGCTAAAGTGTTGGGAGTTGAACCGAAGATTTTTCCAGGCAAGATCTTAGCAGTAGCCACTCCATCAGGGAAAACTCTAACCACTGATCGGTATTATGCTGATTGTGAGATCGTAATTGGAGATCGAATCTTTGGCATTGATTTGATCGAGCTGACTATCTTGGGAGTCGATGTTATCATTGGCATTGATTGGATGTCGGTGTACAGTGCAAGCATCGAGTGCAAGACCAAGACAGTAACAGTGAAGGCTCCAGGTTGACCTGAAGTCACTTTTCAAGGGAAGAAGAAGTGTTCTAGGCTGGTGGCAGCTATCAGCAAGGAAGAGACTCCTGTGGAAGTGCAAGGGATTCCTGTGGTTCGGGACTATCCGACTGTGTTCTTGGATGATTTTCCTGGGTTACCCCCGCATTGTGATGTAGAGTTCAGCATCACTGTTCAACCAGGGAGTGCACCCATTTCTAAGGCACCGTATAGGATGGCTCCAGTGGAACAGGATGAGGTGAAACGGCAAATTGAGGAACTGTTGGAGAAAGGCTTTATTCAACCTAGTGCGTCACCTTGGGGAGCACCAGTGCTTTTGGTAAAGAAGAAGAATGGATCGATGAGAATGTGTATCGATTACCGGGAGCTGAATAAGGTCACTGTTCAGAATAAGTATCCTATTCCTCGAATTGATGACTTGTTCGATCGTCTACAAGGAGCAGCTATATTCTCCAAAATAGATCTTCGATCAGGATATCACCAGGTTCGAGTGAAAGCTGAAGATGTGCACAAAACTGCATTTAAAACTCGACATGGGCATTACGAATTCTTAGTTATGCTATTTGGAGTGACGAATGCACCCGCAATCTTCATGGATTTGATGAATAGAGTTCTGAGGCCGTTCATTGATTCTTTCGTCGTGGTGTTTATCGACGATATTCTCGTGTACTCCAAGTCAGAGGAGGAGCACACCGAGCATCTGACAGCAATTTTGAAGAAGCTGGAAGAGCAGAAGTTGTATGCCAAGTTATCCAAGTGTGATTTCTGGAAATCTGAAGTGGCATTCCTAGGTCACATCCTTTTTAAGGAGGGAGTGGCAACTGACCCTCAGAAGATAGAGACAGTGAGAGATCGGGCTAGGCCTACTACGGTGAAGGAAGTCAGAAGTTTTCTTGGAATGACTGGATACTACAGGAGATTCATTCAAGGTTATGCTCAGATAGCCGTACCGCTTACTGGTCTGACCAAGAAGAATGTGAACTTCAAGTGGACTGAGCAATGTGAGGCAAGCTTTCAGGAGTTGAAAGAGAAGCTAACTACTGCACCTATTTTGGCTTTGCCTAGAACAGGTGTTGAGTATGATGTTTATAGCGATGCTTCACATCGTGGGCTTGGTTGTGTCTTAATGCAAGAGGGAAGAGTAATCGCTTATGGGTCTAGGCAACTAAAACCACATGCGAAGAATTACCCGACTCATGATCTGGAGTTGGCTGCGATTATCTTTGCCCTGAAGCAGTGGAGGCACTACGTGTACGGTAAGAAGTTGAACATGTACACGGACCACAAGAGTTTGAAGTACATATATCAGCAGAAGGATCTGAATCTAAGGCAGCGGAGATGGTTGGAAGTGCTTGAGGACATGCGACCTGAGATCAAACATCATCCTGGGAAGGCTAATGTGGTTGCTGATGCACTTAGTCGCAAGAGCAGTTTAGCCAGTTTGATTACAACTCAGAAGCATCTGATTGAGGAATTAGATCGAGCAGGTATTGAAGTTGTTTTGCAAGGATTGGGAGCATCTTTGGCTCAGTTGAGGCTTCAGCCTACTTTGAATGGAAGGATCATTGCAAGTCAGGAGGTTGATGCTGATATTTTGGAGATGAAGGAGCAGGTTGGTGCTGGCAGGTTGCCCAGATTTCAAATCAGGGATGGAGTGCTGTGGTTCGGAGATAGACTGTGTGTTCCAAATCAGGCGAACCTGAAAGAAAGTATTCTTCAGAAGGTGCATGCTACTTTTTTGTCAGTACACCTGGGAGTACTAAGATGTACAAAGACATCAAACAGCATTTCTGGTGGTCAGGTTTGAAGTGGGATGTGGCTGAATTTGTGGCGAAGTGTGAGGTTTGTCAGCAAGTCAAAGCCGAAAATTAGAGACCCGGAGGTCTATTACAACCGTTACCTATTCCGGAATGGAAGTAGGATAACATCAGTATGGACTTCATTACGGGATTGCCTAAGAGTTCTAAAGGCAATGATGCAATTTGGGTTATAGTCGATCGACTAACCAAGTCCGCTCACTTTTTGGTGATGAAACTCACCGCTTCGATGGACAAGTTAGCTGAGTTGTATGTTGGCGAGATTGTCAGGCTTCATGGTGTTCCGTCAACTATTGTGTCTGATCGAGATGCGCGGTTTACTTCGCATTTCTGGAGGAGTCTTCAGACAGCTTTGGGTACCAAGTCAGATTTCAGCACTGCTTTTCATCCGCAAACCGATGGGCAGACCGAGAGAGTCAACCGTATTCTTGAGGATATGCTTCGGTGTTGTATACTAGACCTTGGAGGCAGTTGGGAAAGGCATTTACCTTTGGTAGAGTTTGCCTACAACAACAGTGTTCAGGCTAGCATCGGGATGGCGCCGTACGAAGCTTTGTATGGCAGGAAGTGCAGGACTCCTGTTTGTTGGTTTGAGGTTGGGGAGCGTCAATTGTTTGGTCCTGAGCTTGTGCAGCAAACTTCTGAGAAGATTGATCTGATCAGGAAGAGTTTGGTAGAAGCTCAGAGCAGGCAGAAAAGCTATGCAGACAACCGAAGAAGGGACCTTGAGTTTGAGGTTGGTGACTTCGTCTTTCTGAAAGTATCACCTAGTAAAGGTGTGGTTCGATTTGGCAAAGGCGGGAAATTAGCCCCGAGGTTTATAGGCCCGTATAAGATATTGAAAAGGATCGGGAAGACTGCTTACCGGCTTGAATTACCGGAAGAGTTATCTCAGGTGCACAATGTCTTTCACGTGTCTATGCTGAGAGGTTATATTCCAGATCCGAGTCATCATTTGCCTGAAGTGCCGGAAGGTTTGCAATTGGATCTGAATTACATCGAGTCTCCTGTCGAGATTGTTGATCTTCGAGAGAAAGTCTTGAGGAATAAGACAATACCGATGGTCAAGGTAGTCTGGAGAAACCATTTGGTTGAAGAGGCTACTTGGGAATCTGAGGAGAGAATGTTGAAGGACTATCCTGAGCTTTTTGCTTGATTTGTATCTTTGTATTGTTTTCTGTTCTTATTGTGAGTGTTGTATTTTGTTTCTCACTCTTGACTGTAGTTCCGGGGACAGAACTATTCTAAGGAGGGAGTGTTGTAATGCCCCAATTTTTCATTTAATGAAAATTATTTATTTTGCACGTAGTGTGCACGTGCAATATTTTTGGTTAATATTTTCATCAAGATGAGTAAAGATATTTTAATATGTGCTTTTAATTATTTTATACAAAAGCCTTCTTTTAATTAGACAAAAAGCCTTTTCTTTAACAGCCCAAAGTAATTTAATTTATTATTTTATAATAATTATTTTGGCCCATTAAACTAAAGCCCATGGACTATTTTTATACAACTTGTCATGTAGAATACAATTTAAAGACTATTTTATTTTTATACAAAAATTTAATGTACAATTTTTGGGCCTAGTTGCATGCACGTGCACTACGCGTACACGTGCAATATGCACTTTTTCAACTAGGCCGGTTGTAATCTTTTGGAGGGAAATGAAAATTGTAATGGTGATCATGGTGTGGTGGTTACTTGGTTGTGGGTAGTTATTGCAACTCCTACTTTCATCTTGACCCTCCATCTTACAACAAACTACTTGATCCTAGCCCTCCATTCTCGTTGATTTTTAGTATAAATACCCCCCCCCCCCCCCCCATGGCTAGTTATTCTTGTGTAAAATTATTCTCTTCCAAACCTATAGTTCAATTATATTATCTAGTGGTGATTTTGTGAGTTAAAAGATTGAGAGTGTGTGGGATCTTTGCTTACAACTAGAAGAGGGGAGGCCGGCTACATCAAGGAAGAGGGAGCTTTCGGTTGGCTTGGGTGCACTTGTTCAAGGAGGAGCCATTCGTCGCAAGGACATTCGTCTAGGGATTTGCTAGTTGTAATTTTTCTCTCCATACAAGGTGGAAATTTTCCCTATTTCTAACATAGGAATGCATGCTAGATTTAATAGTCAAATAATGCATGAAAATGATTAATAAGAATGCACATTTAATTGAAAAGATGATCTCTAATTGATTGAATTATTGATATGCAAATTATGTGTGTTGCTATTAGTAAAATTCGAGATTGTGTGCAATAAGAATGTGGTTATAAATTGCGTGAAGAAACCTTTGTTAGTAGCATGAGAAATTATGTGCAAAAAAATTAGTATATCGACTATGTCACTTTTATGTGCTAAATTGGAAACTTTGTATGACGTGGTAACGAATAAACTAAGATGTAATTTTTATGTTTGGAAAATGAATAAGAGTAGAGAACTGGAATAGAGATTGATGAAATTATAATGTCAAAAAAATGTATTAGTAGTATGTCACATTAACCAAATTGTATGGTAGAAATGTGTTAATTATGGAGAAAATTATGTTTAATTATTTAAGAAATTTATTTTCATCTACTGGAATAAAATTCATGATGGAAAACGATTAATTCGGATTTTTACAGTATATTAGTAAGAACAATGTGAAATGAAATTTTGATGAACGTCGAAATGTTCTAAATAACAGAGAGTATGGGTTAAATGAAATTGGAATTATACTAGTAACAACCTGAGCACGTAGCTCAAGTGGTCATAGGGTGCGGTTGGGTTCCCTGTGGTGACCGGTTCGAATCCCTGTGGCACATATTTTGTTTCACAATTTTTAAAAATATAAGAATCAGCGACCGAGAGCATTAAATACTCTCTGTCTTCTCTTCATGATGCCTGGCGCCTTTGGCCTAGTGGTCGGTGCCTTTGGCTGTGTTCGCTGGGGTGCTGGGTTCGAATCTTGCCCTCGGCAAGATTGAAAAATAATTTTTTTGGGGTTTTTAATTTTCAAAAAAAATTATGAGAAAAATATGACTATTCTTCTAAAAATATATGGGACTTTATAAAGATAGTTTGGGAATTATTTGCATGAAATAAACTATGATTTGAGAATAAAATGCATAAATAGAACTATGGTTCTATATGTATATTTTTGTGAAATTATATCTTGCAAAAAGAATTTGACATGAAGGATTAGAAGATTAATGTGGCAAAAAGAAATTATAGTTGTGATGTGATGCAAATTATTCTCATTTGAGAATAGTGTGAGAATTATAAAGTGTAAAGGTTCACTTTTGATTGAATAATTAGTGATGTGGGTTTTTATGTGAAAATAACATTTCATGAGTTACATGATGAATAATTGAGTTTTATAGCTATGGATTATTTGAACGAATTAGAAATCATGATTGGAAAAGAGAAATACTTTTGAGTATGACAAATCAACAAATAAATTTATGAGTGGAAATGCTCAAATTGGAAATTGTGAATTTGAAATTGAAACAAAAGAGTAGCTAAGTCTCCCCCGGCATTTGGAAAGAAATGAAATGAAATATTGAAATGAAAGACCAAGGTTGGTCGTGTTTGAATGAATGAATAAGTCCGGTTTAGTGGAGAGGCTAACTCTAGAGCTTTGATTTGGTTCATGATTCTAATAAAAACTAAGGATTAGTGCATAGTGAAGACGTGATGAAAGTGAGAGAAAAACACGAGTATGAGAACTAGAGTTGCGGTGCGGGTGTGTGAGCCACAGAATGCATGCTTGACGAGTCAAGACATGGCGTGGGCACAACTCAGTAATGATCGGACTTTAGCCATGCTTGTGGGATGTTTGGTGACTGCAAGAGGATCGTGTTCAAGGAGGAGGCTGAATTGCCACAGAATGCATGCTTGATGAGTCAAGACATGGCATGGAATTCCCCTCCAGGGTCCGGTGCACGTGCTTGTACTCATAGATCATCTAGGATACTCACCGTAGTTACAGTAATAGATTAAGTCATGGCGAGGGATTGAACCCTACAAAGATGAAGAACGATTAAGAAGCTTGCCCTCGGACCTATGTAGTATGGGATGCATAGAATCCGAACGAGTGCGCATTAGTGTCATCTAATATAAATAATTGCATTAAGGACTAAGTGCACAAACACAACACGACATCAATAGGGTAGTCCCTTTAGTTTGATATGTGACAAGTTTGTGTTTGCTAAATATGGAAAATAAGTTATACTGTTTCCGGCATAGAGAGGATGGCCGTGTATAATGATCGTCGGTTGAATAAACTGACGTACCCACAGTCTTATATGCAGGTAAATGGCTTGATAAAGATTAAAGAGGAACAAATGCTTAAAGATTACTCAATGTTGTTGTATATTTGTTTTCATTGTTGTAAAAATTTTACTTCCGCTGTGCAATGTAAAGTGTAATATTGATGTAAACTCTGATGTAAAGTGAAAAGTTCAAATTTCCTTGTAAAATTGTACTAAATAAAGTGAAAAGATCCTGTAGAACATCTCGAATTCAGTGTATTTGGGATTCGGGGCGTTACATTACATCAGTGTTACAATAATACTTTTACAAGCCCAAGTGTTACAAACTTTTAATAAATTTACATCAGAGTACATTGAATAATAAATAACACTTGCTACTTTCACTTGGATGCTTCTCAATAATTAATAAATTTACAATTGAAACAAAATCAACACTTTGCTTCTCTTGCCTTGAGTCCTCCTAAATCCTGTACCTGTAGTTTTGCAATCCAATACCTATTGAAGTGGGGATGTCAGTACATATACTGATGCTTTAGAACTGATGACTAGCAGAAATTCTCAACTTTAAACAAACAGATTGATGAAAAGAGAAAAGTGTATATATAATTGATGTGTCTGTGTATGCTATGACTTAGACTCTAATGCAAGATTAACTAATGAAATGATGCACTTATTCTAATGCAAGCAAGACTCTAGAACAGTATGCAGCACATACTACATACGTCCATATCAAGCTATTTCTTCATATATAGGGATTCGAACCCACGCCATGAATTCTACTCTTTTACTCAACCTGTTTCTGAAGATACATCGTGACTGATGAGGTTAACCTGAAACGGTCTAATCCCTCCATTCGCAGTCATATAGTGGTGTCTCCGTTTGCCACTAATGCCCGGCGTACCGGACCTCACTCAAAAATCTGATGAACCCTTGGATTTTACTACAACTCAGGTTAGCTCGAAGCATCCCCTATTGCCCCCTACCTTATAGACCGTAGTCTATGGCTTGTTCGCCTTTCCTGATATAAAACATGATGGAGTTCCGGGGTCCATCCCCTAGCTCCGACAAGAAACTTCCCGCTCTTATCATGACACTTCAGAAATTAACAGACGAGATACGGATCCCGTACTCCCAACTCGTGAGAAAGTACAGACCGTATCCCTTTGACAGGAAGGGTATAACCAATAACACCACCTAGTGTTGGCCTATAGAATAGGTCGGATCATAAGGTATAACCCTTAATACCAACTCTTTCCATTCGACGAAATGAAAATAAATAAAGGTTAAGTAGTAATAGCCATAAGTTACTACCCTAACGATGTCACTAACCCTAAACAATCTGAGGGATGACAACATTACTAACACAACATGCCAGATCTTAAGTTAGACTTCGCAAGATAACTCTACTAGGTGCTCAACCTAGACTTACCAGAATCCCTAAGGATCCTGTTTATGGCCTATCGATCCAAGACTCTGGCAATACGAACGTATTCACATGCTACTACCCTGAACTTGGATTCCGTTTACACTCCCGGCCCGCGATCAACCTACACCGGTTAAGATCCGACGGTGCACGAGGGGTGACTCGTCCATAGTCTACGAGGAGTAAAATAAATACACGTGTTAATGGTCGATGGCTCCTAGGGCAATGATATCGCCCTAGACGAGCAGAATAATGACGTACTAGCTAATAAGCTACATACAAGTAAAACAACTTACATACGAGCCGACTAACTACGTATGAGCTAAACGAATTACATACGAGCCAATTGGCTATGTATGCGACAAATGAATCATATAGAGGCAACCATAAAAGTCTTCTAACAACCTAGAAGCAAAATAACATGCTACTAGCAAAACTTGATCTTTTATACACAAAGGCAACATAAAAGTCTTCTAACACCCTAGAAGCAATTAAACATGCTACTTATAAACACAAGGAACACGTATTACTCATAATCAAGTGCATGATTCAAACTACTTACAAAACTTGATTTTTTATTCATAAAAGCAACATAAAAGTCTTCTAACACCCTAGAAGAAATTAAACATACTACTCTTATCGAAATTCAACGAAATTAGACTTTTTAGAAAGGTGAGAACATCTACTACAACTCTCTAGTTGACAACCTTCTCATATTCAGTCAATAAGATGTAGAAAAACCTCGAACAGGCTAAACAGTGAGCTTCAGCCAAAAAAAGGCCAGCTGCTGTGACTTTGTAAAGGTCATAACTCTTACTCCGCTTATCAGAATCTAAAAAAGTAGGACATTTTGGAAAGTTGAGAACCTCTACTACAACTCTCTAGTTGACAACCTTCTCAGATTCAGTCAATAAGAGGTACTGAAACTTTAAACAATCTAAACTGCAAAGCTTCAGCCAAAAAGGCCAGCTGCTGTGACTTGTGAAGGTCATTACTACTACTCTGCTTATCGGAATCTAACAAAATAGGACATTTTGGAAAGGTGAGAACCTCTAATACAACTCTCTAGTTGACAACCTTCTCAGATTCAGTCAATAAGATGTACAAAAACTTCAAACAATCTAAACAACGAAGCTTCAGCCAAAAGGCTAGCTGCTGTGACTTGTAAAGGTCCTAACTCATACTCCGCTTATCGGAATCTAACAAAATTAGACTTTTTAGAAAGCTCAGAACATCTACTACAACTTTCTAGTTAACAACTTTCTCAGAATCCGTATGGAACTCAAAATCCAGCTCTTTAATTCAAAGAACAATAAAGACAACAAAAGGCTGAAACTTGTACAGCTTATAACTTTTGCTATACTTGTCGGAATCTAACAAAATTGGACTTTTTGGAAAGCTCAGAACATCTAATACAACTTCCTAGTTAACAACTTTGTCAGATTCTGCATGGAACTCAAAATCCAGCTCTTTAATTCAAAGAACAACAAAGACAGCAAAAGACTGAAACTTGTAAAACTCATAACTTTTGCTATACTTGTCGGAATCCAATAAAATTGGACTTTTTGGAAAGCTCAGAACATCTACTACAACTTTCTAGTTAACAACTTTCTCAGATTATGTATGGAACTCAAAATCTAGCTCTTTAATTCAAAAAACAACAAGGACAGCAAAATGCTGAAACTTGTAAAGCTCATAACTTTGCTATACTTGTCAGAATCTAACAAAATTGGACTTTTTGGAAAGCTCATAACATCTACTACAACTTCCTAGTTAACAACTTTCTCAGATTCTGTATGGAACTCAAAATCCAGCTCTTTAATTCAAAGAACAACAAAGACAGCAAAACGCTGAAACTTGTAAAGCTCATAACTTTTACTATACTTGTCGGAATCTAATAAAATTGGACTTTTTGGAAAGCTCAAAACATCTACTACAACTTCCTAGTAACAACTTTCTCAGATTTTGTATGGAACTCAATATCCTGCTCTTTAATTCAAGAAACAACAGACATCAAAAGACTGAAACTTGTAAAGCTCACAACTTTTGCTATACTTATCAGAATTTAACAAATTGGGCTTTTTGGAAAGGGTAAAACATCTACTACAACTTTCTAGTTGACAACTTTTTCAGATTCCTTATAGAGCTCAATATCCAGCTCTTTGAACACAATTAGAGAACAACAAAAAGGACAGCAAAAGCTGAAACTTGTAAAGCTCACAACTTTTTCTATACTTATCGGAATCTAACAAAATTGGACTTTTTGGAAAGCTAAGAACATCTACTACAACTTTCTAGTTGATAACTTTTTCAGGTTTCTTATGGAACTCAAAATCCAGCCCCTTGAACACATGTAAAAATCAACAAAACTGCAGTTTTTGCTTAAAGCTCACTGTTTTGGGGGAAACGTTTATTTAACCTAGTAAATTAACCCAGAAAAATCTACAAAAATTAGAGTATGGTAGTAACAAATATAAGAACCTCTCAAATTAATTTGGAGTCAAAATTCCAACTTTAGCATAAGTAATTAATTCTAACCATAAAAACTACAAGATTGAATCTTTAGTGTTTCATTTTGTGTTCTACCACTTCAATCCTTGCATGCCAACTATTCTAGTCCATCCATTCTCATATGCACATGGTTTTAGTCCAAGTTCTTTAACATACAACAATAAAAACAATTAATCAAAAGAGAAACCCCTACCCAAACTTTGTAGGAAGGACTAGCTTGCTTTCTTCTCCTCCTTGTTCTTGCTCCTATCAAGAACAACCCCTACATGAACCCATGAATTTTGATTGATTTGATCTCTCTTTCTTTTCTTTCTTCTCAATTTTTTCTAAAATAAAAACAAGTAGAAGGAGAAGTAGAAGAAATATGAGAAGAAGAGAGGGAGTGAAATGGGATGGAAAAGGAACAAAATGAAAAATGGGCTCTTGCCTAAGGGTGTCCGGACACTTCTTTTATAGGAGAGGGAGAGAGAGCTTGTGGTTAAAGAGAGAGCCACTTGTCTCTCTCTATTGTGGCTCAAAATAATTGGAAATCAATTTGCAAATTTAAATTGCAATCACACCCTAATCCAATCCTAACCCTCTATTTGATCATGATTGATAAAAAATAAGAGACATTTTCCCAAAATCACATACTACATGATTTCACACAAACGTACGAAATCAATACAATACAGATATATACAGACTGGTATATATATATATATATATATATATATATATATATATATATATATATATATATATATATACCAGGATTTTGCACAAGTGCACAAAACCGGGTAATGTTTATATATAGATAATGTTTATTAGTAAAACCAGGTAATATCCACCAAAAAAATTTCAATTCTGAAAATAAAATAAAATAATAATTATATATATACCAGGATTTTGCACAAGTGCACAAAACTGGGTAATGTTTATATATAGATAATGTTTATTAGTAAAACCGGGTAATATCCACAAAAAATATTTCAATTCTAAAAATAAAAATAAAATAATAATAAAATAATTTTTAATATCAGACCCGGATATTTCAGACATTTTCTCAAAAATGCATTTTACAGGATTTTGCACAAGTGCACAAAACCGATACAATATACATATACTTACTTGTATATATATACAGATAATGATTATTTATTAAAACCAAGTAATTTCCATAAGAAATATTTTAATTTTAAAAATAATTATAATACAACTATAATATCCTACCGGGATATTACACTTCGCCTTTTCCTTCGTCGACCCGAAAGCCGCCCACCGTCAATCATCACGATCCAGATCAGATCCAATGGTTTAGATGAGTCAGATTCGAGAATCGAGATCAGTTGAAAATAGTCAATATCGGTGAAAACATATGTTGCTTCCACACAGAAAATAGCATCAACGCCAACAAAACTAAGCCAGTAAACCAGAAAAAAGTTGAAGTTCCCTTCATCGTCGTCACCGTCCAACCGAACCCAACCCCCAACTCATCCCCGCACTCCTCGCCGCCCCCAGTCTCGACTCTCGACCATCGTCAATACCTTCGCCAACCACTGTCGCCCCGAGTCTCTGCCATCGCCTCCACCACTCGAACCACCGCAGCCACCTTCACCCTCTTCCTTAGCCCCGTCGCCACCTCCATCGCCCCCAGCATCCATCATTCCGATGCCCCTGCCTTCGTCCCTGAGCGCACATAAACAAAGACGGATCAAATCTGATCTTGTTGGATTAGGTCGTTATTCATTGTTTGGCGTTTAGAGCAAAGGACTGGATCATTGTGTGAAAAGCAGAACACATACAATATGTTCTTCGAATCCGGTAAACTCTTCCCACTTCTCAAATATTTGTGTTACTGCTTTATCATCTCTATAATATTATTTGATTTATCTATTATCTACAAACATTGAGAGTGAGTGCTTCCACTTGTCAATTAGAGTACAAATCATTATTGCATCTTTTACTTGCTAAGAACGCCCAGGTACATAATTATTGATTGTTAGAACTGAATCGTTAATTGGGGTTGTTAAACTTAATTTAATTCTTGAAAATTCATCGAACCGATCTGTTTTAATTTCTAACTTGATCCACATTACATGTTGGTAAACTTAATCTTTTAATATTTTTGGAAATTCTCTACTTAGGATTAAGTTTACATCATTTTGGTCGAAGGTTTTCAAAACCATAGTTCTTGCATCATTTAGTCATTTATTTAGGATCGTTTTAGAGTCATTTTTTTTCGTTCTTTTACATTATTTTAGATTTTATTTTTTTAAAAAAATAACTTAGGTGCACCTAGAACACGTTTCCCAAAATTTCAGCAAACACACGTCCCCATGGCCCCTAGTTTTCTACCGTTGGTGAATGCGTCTTCGCAGAACCATCACGAATTCAGAAGAACCTTTCTTATCCCTCCCTAACCACCCAATCAGAAACCCGAGAATTCAACAAACCCCTCGTTTCACTGAAATGGGTAACTCTGATATTTCCATTACCCTCGCTGTCATTCAAGAAACTCTTGCCAATATCAATCAGAGGCTTGAGAAAGTGGAATTGAATCAAAATATTTCCCTTGAGCATCATCTTCAAATCCCTCAAGGGAATGATCGTGACGACCGACGTCAAGATCATGACCCTGACGACCAATACAAGAAGGACATTCAGGCTGACGTTCCCCACTTTGAAGGTCGTATGGAACCCCAAGCTTATCTTGATTGCATCCGTGCCATGGACCACTACTTCGTGTGGTTTGACATGAGCGATGCCCTGAAGGTTAAATTTGTCACTATGAAATTGACTTGTAAAGCTTAACAACATTGGATCAATTTTGAACACGGCCGTAGAGATCGAGGCCTAACACCCATAGCTACTTGGAAGCCAAGAAAGAGAAGCTCACTGAGAGATATGCGCTGTTATCGTTCCACACCTGATTGTTAGATTCGTGGAACCAACTCTATCAAGGAAGCAAATTCACTCAAGAGTATGTTGATAAGTTTGACGACTTTCTTGTTCAGTGCAATGCCTTAGGTAAAGAGAGCGAAGAACAAATTCTCTCTAGGTAAAGAGCTGGACTACGAGTCGATCTTAGGGATGAGCTAATTCATAGAAATGTGAATTCATTGGCGGCAACTTATGCCTTTGTCCTCGATATGGATTCCCTTAAAGCAAGTTCTCATTACAAGTCCAGCGATTCAATGGATCATTCCTCTAGAATGACCCCTCCTGACTCCTCTAGATCTGAACACTCCTCTCCTCAGTACCCCAACAAGTCTTACCCAAGCAAGCCTACTTCAAATTCCTATTCACTTAGAAATGAAAACATGAGTAAGAACACTAAAATAGACTATTCTAAGATTGACCCTCTCACTGAGTGCTATAAATACAAGGGATACGGCCATGTTGCTAGCAACTGTCCCAGCCCAAGTAGGATCAATATAGTAGAGGGTACCGCTGCCATCGCTGATGAGCCCGACAATGAGTTTACCTATGAACCTCATGTCAGTGATGACTTTGATGAAGAAGAGGATGATTAACTTCTCAACTGTATTCGGTCGATCCAATCACCTCCATTGAATATACCTGAGTCACTGATTCCTTTCCAAGTTACTTGGCAGCCTATAGATTTTATCCATGTGTTAGAACATCACAGAGTCTCAGTGTCTACATCCACATTTGCATCCCGCATTCATGATTTGTACAGAAAAGTTTCCAAGGAAATTAATGAGAATAATTTTAACTACAAGTTAATAGCGAATACTAGAAGAAAATTTAAAACTCATAATGTTGGTGACGAAGTGATGGTTCGGATTCATCCGGAACGGTTTCCAGCTGGATCCGTTAAGAAATTGAACATACGTGCTGCAAGCCCATTTAAAATTCTGAATAAAAACAATGATAATGCCTTTGTCGTTGACATTCCTAAAGGTTTTGGTATAAGTAAGACTTTTTATATTGAGGATCTAGTACTCTATGAAGGCCCAAAATTTAATCCTAGAAATTCTCTTATAGATGAGCATACCCTGCAGCATAATGGTGAGATTTCCATATTTTCCCCTTTACCTGATACTACTTACCTACCGACGAACAAATTGTATAATATTTTAGATGATCTGATAACCTCTGCTAGTAGAGATGGTGGAATTTATAGGTATTTGGTGAGGTGAAAGAACAAGCCGAAGTCGGATGACACTTGGAGTGATCGTGAGGAGCTTCGGCGCTTGGATCCAGATATTTTGGAGCAACATGACAGGATAACTAGTTTTGACTCGAATGGGTCGAGCCTTCTCCCACATAGAGAGAATGATGAGGACATCAGTTCTGTTTTATTTTTATTTTGAGATTTAGCCATATGTAGTTTATTTGAGAGATTTGTTTTAGATTTGTTTGAGATTTATTTTGAATTTGTTTTGAGCCTATATATAGGCCTTGAGAATAATAAGAAGTTATGATATTATTGATTAAAAGATTATTGTTTTGAGTTATTGCTCTTCATCCCTCTTTTTGTGTAAGACAATTGAGAGAATTATTAGGGTTTGTGAGAAGTCCTAATAAAGTATTAGAGTTTGTGATAAACTCTAAAACTACACCCAAATCCTCCTCCTCATCTTCCTCATATCTTCTTCCCTGACCCACGTTGACGCCGCCAGCCCCTCGTCGACCGTGACTCCGATCAGTCGATGCCGCCACAACCACCACCTGCAACCTTCGACAGCCACCCCCTTCCTTCTTCCTTTTCCTTTGTCGACCCGAAGCCCCCCACCGTCGATGCCTCCCTTCATCTTCATCATCGTCCAACTGAACTCAACCCCTGACTCATCCCAGCACTCCTCCTCATCGCCCCCAGTCTCGAACATCGCCAGCACCTTCACCAACCACTGTCGTCCCGAGTCTCCGTCGTCACCTCCACCGCTCGAACCACTGTAGCCACCTTCACCTTCTTCCTTAGCCCCGTCGCCACCTCCATCTCCCCCAGCATCCATCATCCTGACGCCCCTGCCTTCGTCCCTAAGCACTCATCAACAAAGACAGATAAGATCTGATCTTGTTGGATTATGCCGTTATTTGCTGTTTGGTGTTTGGAGCAAAGGACTGGATCGTTGTGTGAGAAGCAGAACACATACCATAGGCTCTGATACCATTGATAGAGACCCAAACTGGGGTTCCTCGTCGACGGAGGAGGGGGTGGTGGCTCATGCCTCGAGCGTGTGTCCACCATTGCTACCTTCGATTGGTAGGCGGAAACAGAGAAAACAAAAATAAAGGAAGAAGATAAGGGAAAAGAGATTCAATTCATTCAACATAAAAATATCTTACATACTCCGTTTCCATATATAGAGAACAGAGGAGGAAGGAGATGCTACAGTCGATCTGCCATTTGTGCATTGACACGGTGCACGTGCAATGTGCGGAAAAACAAGAAAAGAAAAAGCACACACAACAGCCTAACCGCTTTCGCTGTAGCGTGGGGCCCTCCGCTTAAGAGATATCCACTCATAGGCTGCCACGTAAGCGTGCGCTTCACCCATGATATTCGGAAGCAGGTTATTATTGCAAAAATTACTCCCTTTATGCAAATAAACCCATTGAAGAAAGAAATTCACTCAGAGGCTGATATGAGAGGATTAGGATTGATACGCAAACAAACTCCTTAGCTCGATACATCAACCTGAGCTGTATCATGCAGCAGCTAGGGTTTGGGCGAGGATTAAAGGGAGTCGGGTGTTGGGTGTTGGGATTCAGGATTTGGTTTTTAGGGTTAAGAGCAGCGGAGGAGGTACAACAGAGTTCGGGATTGAGGGGCGTCGAGTGTTGGGTAGAGTGTTTGGTCGGGGTATTGTTGACGAGGATGAAGATGTGGACGATAGGAGGCGTCGGGGTATTGTTGACGAGGATGAGGGTGCTGACAGTGAGGTGGCATCGAGTTTACTGTTGCTATTTGCCATAGTGTTGGAATTGCTGTTGTCGTTGTTGCTGATGTTGAGGTTGACGGAAGTGATTAGGTTTTGTGGATTTTTTTCGCCGGAGTTCATGTTGCTGATGTTGAGAAGAAGGAAATTTGTGTAATTAGTAACAGTAAGGGAGAAAGAAATTTAGGGTTAGTGCTCTGATACTATGATAAGGTTAGCAGAGAGATTGAAAAATGTTATTGGATTGATTATAATTAAGTACAATGTCTTCTATATATAGGAGGGAGCCAAATACTAAACTAATACATAATCCGATATGGGACTAAATATATATATATATATATATATATATATATATATATATATATATATATATATATATATATATAATAAAACACAAAGAAAGCTATCAAGTGGCTCACATTCAATCCCCCCCCAAATCAAAGGCCCAGTTCCAACATCACAAAACATATTTTCCCTCCCAAAATTTCAAACCCTAAAATTAAATTTTTCCCCCCAAAACTAAAAAACTCATTACTTTATTACTCTCTCTCTCTTCTCTCTTCTCTCTTCACTTTTTCATATTTCTCTCTCTCTCTCTCTCTCTCTCTCTCTCTCTCCAATTTTTTCTTTATTTACTTAGAAATTTAGATTTTAAGATTTTAGGTTTGTAAAATTTTCAGAATTTTTATGCTTTTTTTTATTGCACATGTTATAATATTGAACATAGCAAATATCTTTTCAACAGTTAAATTTCATCATTTTCTACCATTAAAGTTCTAAGAAGTTAAAATTATTTTTCAACATATACTAATAGAAACATGAATTTTTATTTACAACTAATTATTGTCATTCTATTCAAACTTGAACTACATAATTATTGTTTTACTATTTACAGGGCTTTTTGTGTGTTGTATCGGTCCAAAGACGTGCCGTAGGCACGTGCCCATGGGCAAATCTAGTATATATATATATCATAATATCTAATATCTAAAAAATGTTAAACTAGGGAGAGATACAAGAGTTACAACTCTCACTACGACCCTCAAGCCTCACTGGAAATAATCGCGGTTTACAATGGAGAATTCTCTCACATTTTAGATAAAGTACTCAGTTTTTATATTGGGCGCTTATACATAATTGAGCCGTTATATTGAATATATAGAAATGTAGAGAAACCCTAGTTCGATATCTTAATACAATAACCATCCAATGTATTCTGGAGAAATAATCATATGGGAAGAGCCGTATGATCTAACTTGGAGAACAACTTGGACTTCAATTAAATCTCCAAGACCCGATACCCACTGCTGCCTGCATCGATGCAGTCGACTACCCAAAAGTGGCAGTCGACCGTGTTTGGCTATCGCCAAACTCGAGAGCCTAGGTGGTCGACCGCCCAAAGCGCAGTCGACCGCCAATTGCTCTCTTTTGCTAATGCTACTCTTCTTCGTCCATTATTCTTGTTGATCCCTCTCCCTGCAACATCGTCTTTTCTTCATATCGAATATAGTATGCAAGACACAAACCTAACAAATGGTTTGTCCTATTTCTTCTTGTCACTCCACACAATAGAAATAATATAACCCTGATTCAAAGCTTTCCAGCATTAAGTGAGAAGGAGATTCTTATGAAAGTTTATATAAAAAAGGTTGAAATTATGAAGAAAAGGCATTTAATTAAATAAGAAAATGATAAACTTACAATTGAAGGTTTGAAAGAGTTCATGTTTAACATAAAGTTTAGGCCAAAAACAAACATAGAATTCTTTAATTATGAATAAAAAAAACTAATTAAACTCCCCTCCATGAATTAATGATCCTTGGAATTTCACCATTTAGTATATTTATAGAATTGACAGGATAGTAGCAACTATATTTTATGGGTATCCGCTGTTTGGGTTGATTTCATGGTTCAGCAACTTGCGCATCAGAATCAGGTATTTGCCTGCCCATAAACCTTTGATCTTACTGAACTGATTAAAGCAAACTCAAGAACTATAAGACCACTGCCGAATTCGATTTAGTTGAAAAGTTATATACATTGTTACATTAAGACACTCACAAGAATCATATGTCCATCTTTCCAGAAGTGTCCAACACTGAAAAAATAACTAGACACAGATATTGCTATTTTTTATAGATCTTTATACAAACAACTACATACTTCACCTCTAAAGGCTGGGATTAAGCCTTACTGGTTCATTTGAAAGAAGCTTGAGAAATATCCATCCTGTTCAAACTTTTTCTTATTTAAAAGTAGACGGGATATCAGACTAACACTGATCAAAAAAATCACTGAGCAAGCGTCTGACATGGGAAACTTACAAAACTTTGACACAGGCATAGCTATATTCTATAAGCATGTGCAAATATGTATATGAAGCCAATTAGCCAAATAAGTACCAAAATAACTTGTCAGCATTGACTTTAGATGTTTAATTGGTATAAAGTTTGAAATAAACTGTCCTTGTCTACGAAAACAATGACTGATGATTTTTTTTCTCTTTCGGAAAATAAAATGAGTAAGAAAACTGAAAACAAATCTGAGTATAAAAGAAGTGAGCTTTCATAAGATGTTGGATTATGAGATGCTGAAAGTCTCTAAGCAATGGATCAATCTCTCTCAGCTGTATCGACTTGGCTGTAGAATTTTTCCAGTGCTCATGAAGTGCCTGCAATTTCCCCAGCAACATAAGAATAACAATCATTTTTTGCCTTTAAGAGGGATAAAACCCAAAAAACAAAAGGCTAACAACCGAATAACTTGAATGCATGCAAGTTTGTCTCTTGTTGGTAGTTCAAGAACTTTTTTTGTCATCCATTTCATCAACAAGGCTAACTTGACCTTTTAGAAGATAAAACTGAAACTCCCAGTCTTTTTTGAAGCTCTAAGATAGGAGAATGCTCTCTTTGCTCTTCCTGCATGGGCACAGATTTAATAAACACCACTATATTGTCCATTAAATCATAATCTAAAATACTCGTCAAAACCGGGATGTATTTTCCTTATTATATAAGTATTTAACCAGCCAACAATTCTAATATGGCTGTTACCCAATCATGAAACCTTGTTTCCAAACCATGATTCTTGTCATAAATGCTAAAATAACTAGCGTATGAATTTTGATACTTAAAGTCTTGCATTACCTGCTGTGTAGAATGGACCGAACCATCCGACATTGTAACAGGTTTGCTTTCAGGAAAGGGGCGTGGAGTATTTAAAAGCCGCCGTTTTGCTATAGGGTCATATGTTAAGAAATCAAAGAAGACGAGCTACAGCACTCAGGAATAATTTCCTTATGAATCTATTTAATGTACCAACATGCTATCATCCTGGGACACTAGAAAAGGTTGAAGTGTCCACTCAATATTCAACAGTGAATTAAGAGAATATACCCGCTGGAGCCAGCCACCAAAATCGCAAAATGTAGATTTACCATCAAAGCCACCAAATGAAAGGTATCGTGCACCTATGCTACTCATGGAGTGATATGCTCGAGCAAGAGGAGGTTCATTTTTTGTAGGCAAGCGATTCCACTGAGAAGACAGTGATGACACATTGACACCAAGTTAATAATCTCACTGAGAACTATAAAGGAATCATACCTACTCTCTTATATGCATTTTACCTAAATATGTATCTCACCCATATTTATTTTTGCATTCCAGATTTAAGTTTGGAAACACCTCGGGACAGAGAGTGTCTCACAATTGAGACCTTCGGGTCGAGCTTCATGAAGTGGGCTCAAGCCAATATGATCGTAAGTGTTCTTTCACCTAGCTCGTTCGTTCTTTTTAGCTATTCTCACATATTCTTCTAAGTTTTTGCTTCTCGGCTTGTAGACGACTCTGCAAGGAGCGGAATTAAGGAGGCACTATACTCACGAGCGCAAGCTCGCCGACCGGAGGGCGTTGAGGTTTGAAAGGGAGAGGAAGGACCTGAAGGTCTAGGTCGGCGACTCGAAGGCACGCGAACATGCTCTGAAGGCTGAGCTGGCCACCGCTAGCAATGAGCGTGCCCCAGTTGGAGAAGGAGAAGGCTCGCTTGCAAGAGTGAGAAGAAACTGTTGCCCGGCAAGATGAAGGTCATTGATAAGGTGATTTTTGCCCAGGACGAAGGGTATGATAGGGCCATTGAGCACGTCCTCCGGAGGTACCCGAATCTCGACCTTGAGGGCTTCAGTTTCTCCAAGAAGTTACAAGGCTCTGCTTACGCTAGTGGAGGACCCCGAGGTGGACGAAGAGGAGAACCGTTCACCTGGGGCAGAGGCCGAGCTCCAGGAGGTCCCCATTGAGGTCGTCCCGATAGCGACCGAAGAGGTGTCTGCCTCTCCAAGCAGTAGTTTGTTTTTTCATTTCTTTTTTCTATTTGCCAACTGCGGACTGGTCACTGCTTTTTGTACGGACATTGAAGAATGAATGAAAAAGATTTTTTGGGCCGAACTTCTGGGCTTGATATTTTTATGTGCTGTTTTGAATTCTTTGAATTTGTCGAAGGTTCTGACGCTCGGAGTAATGTGAAATTTTCCTTTATTGTTAGATGATCGAGCCTGTTTCAGCTGATCCTGGGATGCCGAGCTCGAATACCTTAGGAGTAGAGTGCGCACTATAGAGTCGAGCTTGACGCGCTACCGTAAGGAAGCAAGGGATCGGGAGTCGGCATTTTCATTTTACATTCAAAAGGTCGCATCAAATGAGTTTGGAGTTGGCTCATCTGAAAAAGGCGATGGTCAGCAGGGATCTGGGAAGTGCCGAGACCCAGTTATCTGTCCCCAGCGGGTCATCCCGACACCAAGCCTCGGGGAGTGCAACACCTTCGGCTGAATCTTTTCTTCGAGAGATGTTGGTGGAGAAGTACTGGAGATATACAGGCTGAAGGTGCATTCGGAGTAGCGGGATCCCAAGCTACCTCTTTGCACACAGTTGGACTTCGGGCAGAGATCCTTCCCCGACTCTTAGGTTAGAGCCAATCAACCCCAGGGACGCTCAGAGTTCGATGGCGGGGATGTGTAGCTTGGCCACCCCTAGGGAGGAAATTAATAGACTTGTAGAGGAGCAGACCCTATTAGATGGACTCAAACTGTTTTATGCCAGTCCTAGGGCTCCTCCAGCCGAGGAGTAGGCTAAGTAAGTGACCCTCACGACTTTCCGTAACTTTATTGTATCTTGTTGTAATTCCTCGACCTTGCCGATTGTACTAGTATGTACTTAGCCCTCGATTAATCGAATGTGTAATAACTTTATTAATAAAGAACTTTGGTTTGGATTTATCTCGAGCTTTGCCTTGATGAAGTAGACTAGCTAAAGTCGAAGTGTTTTAACCTTGGGAGTCGAGATGCCTCAATTTTGGAAGTGGAGGCATTTGGCCTTGGGAATTGAGACATCTGTTTAAATGCATTGTGTTGGAAGTTGAAAAGCTGGCCTTCGGATACGTAGTGACAACAACGGATGGTTCAGATCAATCCACGTCAACATTGTGGGGATCGAGGACATCTTTCCCCTATATCCTATATAATCCCCAATTCTATTTTAGTTTATTGGAGGATGCTTGCCTTTGTTCGTGTGGTTCTCCCACTACCTGCTGACAGTTAGGGGTAGCGGCGAAGCATAGCTGCTCCACCCCAGACTTATCAGTGGGTGTAGGATGATCACTTCTGGTCGGCTCGGTTTATTCTTCATCAGTGATAGCTTTGGAAGCCCACATGGTCCTCTTGACATTTTTCTGACAGTTGGGGGTAACGATCGAAATGACCGGTATGATGGATAACGTCGGCAGCAGATGGGTTCCTCGAACCGTTGCTTCGTGCCATGGTTTGGCATCCTTTTCGAGGGGCGAGGTGCCAAGGCTTACTTGCGTGTGGCTTGAAGCTCATGTCGAGCGACAAGGCCAAGCAAGATTTGAAAGAAATCTTCGTGTGTGGCTCGAAGACCACACCGAACGACGAGGCCAAGCAAGATTGTGAGAGATTCTCACTTTTGGCTTGAAGTCCATGCCGAGCAGCAAGACCTAGCAAGATTGTGAGAGATCCTGTTTCTTGTGGCTCGAAGTCCATGCCAAGAGACGAGGCCAAGCGAGATTGTGTGGGATCCTCGCTTGTGGCTCGAATTCCACGCCGAGGGACGAGGCCAAACGAGATTGTGGCTCAAAGTCCACATTGAGCGACTAGTCCTAGCAAGAATGAGAAATATTTGCTTGTGGCTCGAAGTCAGCGCCGAGCAACGAGGCCAAGAGTTGGCCGAGGTTGAAACAATTGGTTTAGAATATGTTGATTTGAAATGAAATTTGATTACTTGGTTGCCGAAGGGCGAGCGCTTGTTACATTTGCTGGATTTTTGCCTCATTACAAGTGCAGACCACTAGGGGCCTCAAGTGTTCTGCAATCCAAGTCCACTTAAGTACCCTACCCCTCAGGTCTTCAAGTCGGTAAGTACCGGGGTGCACCACTTTGGAGACCATGTATGGGCATTCCCAGTTGGGAGCCAGTTTCCCCCTTCTGCTTGGTTTGGAGATGTCGAGCCTCCTTAGCACTGTCACCCTCTTTAATATTAGCTGGGCGGACCTTTTTATTAAATAATCGTTCTATCTGCTGCAGTAGACATTTCTTCTGATAGCCGACCTTTGGCGGACTTCGTCGAGGAGGTCTAGGATGCCCTAATGTCGTCTAAATTCAAATCCTCGTTGAAGCTCATAACCCGGGGTGAAGGCAGTCCGACTTTTAAAGGAATGACAGCTTTGGTTCCGAAGGTTAGGTTGAAGAGTGATTCGCCGGTAGGAATCCTCTTGGTTGTTCGGTAGGACCAAAGTACACTGGGTAACTCATCGACCCACAATTCCTTGGGGGATTTGTCTAGTCGCTTCTTAAGGCAATCGAGGATTGGACAGTTGGCGTTCTTAACATGTCCATCTGACTAGGGGTGCGAAATTGAAGAGAATCTTTGCTGAATTCCGAGGTACTTGCAGAACTTGCGAAAACCTCCGCCCACAAATTGAGTGCCATTGTCGGTGATGGGGATCTGAAGGATCCCAAATCGGCAAACGATATGTTTCCAGAAGAACTACTGGACCTGATGCTCGGTGATAGTGGCCAAAGGTTATGCTTCAACCCACTTTGTAAAGTAATCAATCACGACAATTAGGAAGCTTCCTTGACCCGTCACTTTAGAAAATAGATCGACCAAATCCATTTCCCACATGGAAAAAAGGGGCTGAGCTCGCCCGCGATTTGAGCTCGGCTTGGGGCACGTGTTTGATTGAGGAAAAACTTTGGCATGGGCCACCTTTTTTAACAAGATCCTGAGCATCCTGCAGTAGAGTCGGCCAGTAGTATCCATAATTGAGGACCTTTCTTGCTAGCGATCTGCTGCCCATGTGGCAACCTCCACCCCTGGTGCATCTATTCGAGCGTGTACTTGGATTCTTTGGGTGTTAGGCATCTGAGATATGTTCGTCCATCAACCTTCGTGTTGTTGGATCCTGTAGGTGAGGCAACAAACACTAGAGGGGGGGGGGGGTGAATAGTGTTTGTTAAAATTAAATTGCGGAATAAAGAATTTTTCTTCGGTGCAGTCGTCTTAGGAGTGAACCAGTCGACTGAGATAACCAAATAAAAGAAAATTCAAACAACTTTGTGCAGTCGACTTAAAGTTGAAGCAGGCGATTGAAGACACAGTTAATATTCAAAGTATACGAGACTGACCAGTCGACTGATAATGTGCTGAGTCGACTGTCCAGACAAGTTTCACAGAACTTAAACAAACAAAAAATGTAAATGCAAGTTCAAGAGATACAACCACAGAGTGCACACGATGTATCCTGGTTCGGTCCTTCCGACCGACATCCAGTCCCCAAGCAACCCATTTAAGATTTCCACTATTCTTGAAAAAGTTACAAGAATACCCTACGGCGTTCAGATAACAACCTTGTCTAACCCGTAGTCCTTCCTCTCAACCAGAGAAAGCAAACCCACTCTACCACCAAGAGTGAAACGACTGACTCTACACCCTAGAGTCTAACTCTCCAACCGAGAGCAAAAGAAAACAATAAAAAGTTTACAGTCAACCTATAGCCTTGTTTGTGTTATGTGATGTAGAACGTGGCTAAAAGAGGTCGACTTCTATATCCAGTCCAGAACGAATTCTGATGTTATACTGGACTGAATGTAGAGAACCAAAAACTTAGAACTTGAAAGCTTTGTCTCTTGAACACTTAAAAAAATTCTCAAAGAGTGCTCGGAAAATGCTAGATCAATGTTAGATCTTTATCAGTGAATTCTGAACTCTATTTATAGAGTTAGAATGCTTGGACGTTGGGAAACAATTATTCCAACTGTCAACCAATGGATCTAATCAGCTTTGAATTTGAAAATACGATTTTTGAAAACAGAAAACAGTCAAAATCACTCGAACAGTCGACTGGGTTGCCATAATGAGTCGACTGGTCAGAGTTTGAATAGATTTAAACAGTTTTGTACTAACAGTCGACTGATAGAAACATCGGTCGACTGGTACTCAACAGTTAAACCATTTCAAACTGTTTTGACCTTATTTGATGTTTGAAAAACACACATTGTAAAATAGTGAGTGTATGTGTGTGTGACAAGGCTTTACATCATACTAAGACTCAACAAAAGTAAGATTACATTGTTTACAAGACATGACTATAATTGACACTTTTAAGCTTGAGTCTTGGCTTGAGTCTTGAGTCTTGAATGAAGCTTTAACCATTGTCTTTATCTGGAGTTTTTGTACTTGTTCATTTGTTCAGTTGAATAGTCCTTTGTGTGTACAACCTGAATTTATAAAGTATAGCATAGACACATGTTGCAGTGTGTTGTGATCATCAAAATCAAGAATCAACATTCTCCCTCTTTTTGATGATGAGAACACAATAGCTGATAAAAATAAAAAATACAAGCATAGAATTGAAATGCTCCCCTATTAAATGCACAACATGCATATATAAGGATATATCATAAAATAATAATTAAGAACTTAATCAGACTGTATAAGTTGACCTATGATATGACCAGTCGACTTAACAGAGAGATAAACACAGCAAAACACAGTAAACAAAATAAACACAGACACAGTAATATCAGTCGACTTATTTTTGTTTGCAGTCGACTTACCAGTGAAAAAATAGACACACAGAACATATCAAACACAGTAAGAAACACACAGAACATATTAGACATAGTAAGAGGTATTTCTCCCCCTTTGTCATCAACAAAAACATAAGATAACCAGTCTTTTGCATAAATTAACACAGAAATAACTGTCTCATACATAAATAACAAAGTCTTTTGCAAAAACTAACAGCAAAGAAATAAGGAAAAATACATATGAAAATAAAAGTAAAAAATCATCAATCGTCGTCTTCGGTGTCTTCATCAACAACTTGAGATGGTGGAGGAAATTGGGTAGTAAAAAGATTGGTCAGATTGGTGATTTTAGATTCAATGGATTCAAAACGAGAATCAATAGAGTCAAGACGAGAATCAAGGGTGACTGAATGTTCCATAAGATAGTTGACACATTGATAAAGAGTAGATGGATCATCATAATTAGCATGAGGACGAGATGAACTAGAAGATGCTGATGGTCTAGCAGAAGATGCTAGAGGAACTTGTGAGGGAGGAGGAGACCTAGTGGAGGTTTGAGGAGGAGGGTCAAGAAGCTTCATACGGGCTAAACTAGCACGATCGAAGCATTCATAATGCTTAACGACATTGGTCTCGGAGTCGAGATCAATCTCATAAGCCTGAAAGACACGGGTAAGGAGACCTCCAAAGGGTAAGAAATGAGTATGATTTTGTTCAAGTTTTGAAAAAATGACACGACCCCAATTGATAGCAATCTTGCCAAAAATGGCATAAACTGCTTGTTGCAGTTCCATAGAATACCGATCATAACTTCCCTTTTTGGGAAGAATGTTATAAGCAAGTATTCTTGCAACCAATTTTGCAACAGGAGTGATATTTCTACTAGTCATTGGGGGTCCATGACTGGGCAAATATATTTTGGACAAAACAAAGAGATCATCAAAAATAATATCACTAAGATTGAGTCCCTCGTCATCAATACCCATTATGAGATTTATTCTTTCGGGTGTGAGTGACATCTTAATATTTTTGACCGAGGAACGGATAACAACATCTCCATCTTTCTTTTGAACAACTCTCATATTTGTGTAGAAAAGATAGATAAGTTGGGGATAGTAATTGGGTTGATTGACTAAAGATAGATACTCATAAAGACTGCAATTTTGGAAAATAGGAACTAGGTTGAACCTATCTAAGTCATTAAAATTGACAAACCTTCCTGGAAAAATGACAATGGTTCACATGAGATACCATCGTTCTAAGAGATCAGGACTCAAAAGGTATTGTGAATAATCCTGAGATGATGAACTACCATCATGAGATCTTTTAGATCGTTTAGGTGCCATTAGAAAGGAGTTTAGGAAAGATTTTACCAAGAGGGAAGAGAAAGAACAAACAGCAGACGAGAATTAGCAGCACGGCAGTCGACTCTTCTGATAGAACTTCTTCTCCTGCCTTAGGGTTTCTGATTTGGGGGTAAAAGTAAAAGTGAAGATGGAGGCTGTGGAGAAGGGTTTTAACTGAAGATAGACGGCTGGGATTCAAGGGGAAAGAGATCAACGGTGGATAGAGAAGTCACGGGTGAGTAAAAAGATAGAAATTTGTCTCAAAATCTGATGATTCGACGTTTGAAGACTGATTAACTCGCGTTAGTCGACTTATAGTATAGAACAGTCGACTTAGTCGAGAAGAAAATTAATTTTTATATCTACTGATCAGTCGACTTGGGGAAGGTTCAGTCGACTGTCCAGAGAATAAAATAAGTACATATAAAAATACAGTACAGTCGACTTAATAAAAACACAGTCGACTTAACAGATGAAACTTTCAACAAATATCAATAAAATTACATATTCCTAGTTCTCTTCTTAAGTTAATAAAAGTATCTTCTTTAAGGGGTTTGGTAAAGATATCTGCTACTTGTTTATCAGTAGAGATAAAGTCTAAAGATATATCTCCTTATAAACATGATCACGTAAAAAATGATGTCGAATATCAATATGTTTCGTACGTGAATGTTGAACCGGATTTTTAGATAGATTAATTGCACTGGTATTATCACACATAATTGAAGGTTTTTCAAAGGAAATACCATAATCTAATAAAGTTTGTTTCATCCACAAGATTTGTGCACATGCCAAACTTGCAGCGATATATTCAGCTTCTGTAGTTGATAGGGATACTGAATTTTGCTTTTTACTGCACCAAGAAACTAGTGAATGTCCCAAAAAGTGACATGTCCCACTAGTGCTCTTGCGATCAGTTTTACTACCAGCAAAATCAGCATCGCTATATGACAAAAGTTGGAAATTATCGGTGCGTGGATAAAATAAACATAATCAGATGTGCCTTTAATATATCTTAAAATTCGTTTCACAGCTTTTAAATGAGACTCTTTAGGACTAGACTGATATCTAGCACACAAACATACACTGAATATAATATCTGGTCTACTTGCGGTAATATATAAGAGTGAATCAATCATACCTCGATAGAGTTTTTGATCAACACTCTTACCTAATATATCTTTGTCAAGGGTAGTAGTAGTAGCCATAGGTGTGGATTTACTACTTGTACTATCCATGTTAAACCGTTTGAGTAATTCCTTTGTATATTTTCCTTGATTAATAAATATGCCATTTGAAGACTGTTTAATTTGAAGTCCAAGGAAATAATTGAGTTCATCCATGTGACTCATCTCAAACTCGTTTTTCATGGTGTTAGCAAACTCTTAACATAGATTATTATTAGTAGAACCAAAGATTATATCATCAACATATATTTGTATGATTAAGATATCATTCTTAATTCTCTTAATAAACAAGGTAGTTTCTACTTTACCTATCTCAAATTCTGTTTCTAAAAGAAAAGTTTTCAGACGATCATACCAAGCACGTGGTGCTTGTTTAAGACCGTACAAAGCCTTTTTCAATTTATAAACATGATTTGGAAATTGTTCATGTTCAAAACCTGGTGGTTGTTTAACATAAACATTTTCTTTAATAAACCCATTAAGGAAAGCACTTTTAACATCCATTTGATAAAGTATAAAATTCATGAAACAAGCAAAAGATAATAAAATACGAATTGATTCTAGTCTAGCAACAGGAGCATATGTTTCATCAAAATCTATACCTTCTTCTTGATTATACCCTTGAGCAACTAGTCTAGCTTTATTCCTTACAACTTGTCCTGATTCATCTAACTTATTTTTAAATACCCATTTGGTACCAATAATAGTATGATCAGGAGGTCGTGGAACTAAATCCCATACATCATTCCTTATAAATTGGTTTAATTCATCTTGCATGGCATTCATCCAAAATTCATTCTCACAAGCTTCTTGTATATTTTTCGGTTCAAAATCCGACAAGAATGCTGTATGAGAAATCATATTAATGTGTGATCGTGTCTGAATACCATGGGAGATGTCACCAATTATTAAGTCATGAGGATGATCTTTAACTTCAACAAAAGATTTTGGTAAAGTTGAAGATATCACAATAGGATCAGTCGACTTGACAGGTTCTTCAGTCGACTGCTTTGCTTCAGTCGACTGGGAGTCCTTATCAGTCGACTTATCCGCAAGACTAGTTTGTTCTAAAGATTTAATCACTTTATTTAAAGGTGATGAGTCAGTTTCATCATCTTTAATTAAATTTGATGAAGGCAGAGATTCATCGAATGTAACATGCATTGACTCTTCAATAGTCATTGTAGACTTGTTGAAAATTCTATAAACCTTACTCCTATTTGAGTATCCTAAAAAGATACCCTCATTAGATCTAGGATCAAATTTATCTAAATTATCTTTAGTGTTCAAAATAAAACACTTACAACCAAATGTCTTAAAATAAGAGACTTTAGGAATTTTGTTAAAAAATAACTCATAACAAGTCTTCTTTAACTTAGGTCTTATAAGAATCCTATTTAAAACATAACAAGCTGTAGCAACGGCTTCAGCCCAAAAATACTTAGGTAAATTGCTTTCAACAAGCATGGTACGTGCACATTCTTGCAACGTCCTATTTTTCCTTTCAACCACTCCATTTTGTGGTGAAGCTCTAGGAAATGCAAATGAATGTGTTATACCATTCTTGTTGCAATATTCTGTAAATGTTTCATTCTCAAATTCTCTACCATGATCACTTCTAATAGTGACTATGGTTAGAGATCTTTGGTTTTGAATACGTTTACAAAAATTTGCAAATTCATCAAAAGCATCATTCTTATGTTTTAAAAAGAATGTCCAAGTGAATCTTGAAAAATCATTTACTAAAACAAATACATATCTAGTTTTATTTAAAGAAGCAACTCTAGTAGGACCAAATAAATCCATATGAATTAATTCGAGCGGCCTACTAGTAGAAATTACTTCTTTTGTTTTAAAAGTGGATTTGATTTGTTTTCCTAGTTGACATGCATCACATAACTTATCCTTTTTAAAGGATAGTTTTGGCAGTCCTTTAACTAGGTTATACTTAGATATTTTTGAGAGATTCTTCATATTCACATGGCCAAATCTTCTATGCCAAAGCCAAGAATCATTGTTAGAAGCTATTAAACAAAAATCATTTGAATTCAAACACAATTGTATTCAAACACAATTCATAAATATTGTTTTTGCGAAAACCTTGAAAAATGATATTTTGCATAGTAGAGTCATAAATCAAACATGCATCTTTTTCAAATACAATTTTATATCCTTTATCACACAATTGACTAATACTTAACAAATTATGTTTTAATCCACTAACTAATAACACATTTTCTATAGTGGGGTTAGAATTTTTACCAACCATGCCGATTCCTATAACTTTTCCTTTGTTGTTATCACCAAAGGTAACTGTTCCTCCATCGATGCTTTGAATGGTGGATAAGAGATTGGCATGACCAGTCATATGTTTTGAGCATCCGCTGTCAAGTATCCAGCGATCTTTCTTTGGTACCTATAAAATATTCAATGTGAATATGGTATCCTTTTTATTGGGTCCAAAACATATTAGTTTGGGGGAAACCAAACCCATAATGAGTTTGATTTTCCTCCATAAGCAGGAATAAAATTAACAGAATTACACACATTTAACATATATGAATTGATATACGCAATTCTATCATTCTGATTTAAGTTAACTGGAATCCATACAAATTTGTTCTGTCCAGTCGACTTTACAGTATCCTTCAGTCGACTTCTACTAAAAGTCAGTCGACTGGATGATACGATAGGTCGACTTATATGAGGTTTTGATCTTGTTGAATAAGATTCAATTCCTCTGGACAGACGACTGATGGATGGACTCAGTCGACTTAACCGAACGTCAGACTTGCTTTTATCACTAAAATTTATTACCTTAGGCTTTTCAAAGAATTCATATAGTTTATGTGTAACACTAGAAATAGATTCAGATTTATTTCTACTAGTGTTTTTAGAAGAAGATTCTTTTATAGGAGAATTTTTGAAACCAAGACCATATTTTTGACTAGATTTCACTTGATTATGAAGGACATCATTTAAGTTCTCTTTGCCTTTGTTAAACTTAGACACGTTCTTGGATATCTCTTCATAATTCTTTTTTAGAGATTCAAGATCAGTATCTAAACTTGCAATGCGAGAATTTAAAGATTTCACTTCCTTATCAAGGTTAAGATTTTCTTGAGAAAGTGTTTGATTAACTTTCTCTTGATTCTTAACTCTAATCTTTTCCTTTTTCAACTCTTAAAAGATTTCATTAAAAGCATCAAGTAAATCTTCTGAATCAAAATCATTACTTACATGATCTTGTGAAGCCATAAAGCACATGTTTGCAACTTCATTGTTTTCATCAGTTTCTTCTTCTGAAGAAGAATCACATCCCAAGTTGCTTGATAAGCCTTCTTGTTCTTGGCAAACTTATTCTTTGTGTACTTGTCCTTCTTGAAGTTGGCTGTCTTTCCCTTATTCTTTGTATTTTCTAGGGGACAATCCTTCTTCATGTGACCTGTTTTATTGTACCTGAAACAAGTAGGAGGATCATTAGAATCTCTAAATTTGGAATTGAACTTACCTTTCTTTAGAAATTTTTTGAATCTTCTAGTGAACATGGCTATCTCCTCTTCATCTTCTTCCTCATCTTCTGAGTCTGTCATGGCTTTAAAAGCCAATGATTTCTTCTTTGCCTGTTGTGGTTTGCATCCTTCTTTCGCTCTTCAATTTGAACCTCGTACGCCATTAGATTTCCCACAAGATTCTCAAGAGAAAGTTGTGACAAATCATTTGCTTCTTCTATTGCAGTGGTCTTCTTTTCCCATTCAGCAGTGAGTGCACGAAGAACTTTTCTAACCATCTCTGTTTGAGTGTATGTCTTTCCAAGTGCCACAAGTGACTTTGTAATGTCAGTAAATCTGGTGATCATCTCGGACACATTTTCATTTTTCTTCATGCGGAACATCTCAAACCTGTGAACAAGAACAGATATTTTAGATTCTTTCACTTTGTTTGTTCCTTCATGAGTTACCTCGAGTGTATGCCAGATTTGATGTGCGGTTGTAGCATTTGATACACGGTTGAACTCTTCCTTTGTGAGAGCACAAAATAATGCATTCATTGCTTTTGCATTGTTCATAGTTTGGTTCTTCATATCATCATTCCATTGTGCATATGGAACAGTAGGAGCAGTGTATTCCGATTCCATCATGTTTCATATTTCATAGTTGATGGATTGGAGGTAGAACTTCATCCTGCACTTCCAATAGTTGTAGTTTGTTCCATCGAAGAGAGGTGGCCTTTGTGTAGATTGGCCTTCATGGTACTGATTTGCATTCGAAGTAGTTGCCATAGCCTTTAACCTCGCTCTGATACCAAGTGTTGGATCCTGTAGGCGAGGCAACAAACACTAGATGGGGGGTGAATAGTGTTTGTTAAAATTAAATTGCGGAATAAAGAATTTTTCTTCGGTGCAGTCGTCTTAGGAGTGAACCAGTCGACTGAGATAACCAAATAAAAGAAAATTCAAACAACTCTGTGCAGTTGACTTAAAGTTGAAGCAGGCGACTGAAGACACAGTTAATAGTCAAAGTATACGAGACTGACCAGTCGACTGATAATGTGCTGAGTCGACTATCCAGACAAGTTTCACAGAACTTAAACAAACAAAAAATGTAAATGCAAGTTCAAGAGATACAACCACAGAGTGCACACGATGTATCCTAGTTTGGTCCTTCCGACCTACATCCAGTCCCCAAGCAACCCACTTGAGATTTCCACTATTCTTGAAAAAGTTACAAGAATACCCTACGGCGTTCAGACAACAACCTTGTCTAACCCGTAGTCCTTTCTCTCAACCAGAGAAAGCAAACCCACTCTACCACCAAAAGTGAAACGACCGAATCTACACCCTAGAGTCTAACTCTCCAACCGAGAGCAAAAGAAAACAATAAAAAGTTTACAGTCAACCTATAGCCTTGTTTGTGTTATGTGATGTAGAACGTGGCTAAAAGAGGTCGACTTCTATATCCAGTCCAGAACGAATTCTGATGTTATACTGGACTGAATGTAGAGAACCAAAAACTTAGAACTTGAAAGCTTTGTCTCTTGAACACTTAAAAAAATTCTCAAAGAGTGCTCGGAAAATGCTAGATCAATGTTAGATCTTTATCAGTGAATTCTGAACTCTATTTATAGAGTTAGAATGCTTGGACGTTGGGAAACAGTTATTCCAACTGTCAACCAACGGATCTAATCAACTTTGAATTTGAAAATACGATTTTTGAAAACAGAAAACGGTCAAAAGCACTCGAACAGTCGACTGGGTTGCCATAATGAGTCGACTGGTCAGAGTTTGAATAGATTTAAACAGTTTTGTACTAACAGTCGACTGATAGAAATATCGGTCGACTGGTACTCAACAGTTAAACCATTTCAAACTGTTTTGACCTTATTTGATGTTTGAAAAACACACATTGTAAAATAGTGAGTGTATGTGTGTGTGACAAGGCTTTACATCATACTAAGACTCAACAAAAGTAAGATTACATTGTTTACAAGACATGACTATAATTGACACTTTTAAGCTTGAGTCTTGGCTTAAGTCTTGAGTCTTGAATGAAGCTTTAACCATTGTCTTTATCTGGAGCTTTTGTGCTTGTTCATTTGTTCAGCTGAATAGTCCTTTGTGTGTACAACCTGAATTTATAAAGTATAGCATAGACACATGTTGCAGTGTGTTGTGATCATCAAAATCAAGAATCAACACGTGTATGATCATTTGAAGAGCACGTCATTGATAAGTACGAACCTCTTGGCTCTGACTCGGACCTTTCTAGCTTTGGACGGGACTGGCGGTAGCTCGCTATTTTCAAGAATTTTATGATTGCATCCATTCATGTCGCAGGCTGTGTCAGCGGTTCAAGGCAAAAGTCTTCGGGGTTTTCTTTGTCGATGCTTGGTTGAACAAGGACTTCCACTAGCATAGTGCGATCAAGGCTCTTGAAAGATGAGGATGCCAACTTGGATAACGCATCCGCCTAGCTGTCTGTTCGTGAGGGATTCAGACCATTGATGTTTCATCGAAGTCCGCTAAAAGGTGCCGGACGTGTGCCAAATATTGGACGATTCGGGTGTCGCGGGCCTCATATTCCCAACAGACTTGATTGACCACAAGTTAGGAATCATTGAAGGCTTTAACATGTTTTCCCTAACTTTGCAGGCAAGGAGTCTGGAAATTAGTGCCTCATATTCAGCTTTGTTGCTGGAAGCTCAAAAATTGAGGCTCAAGGAGTATTGGAGGACGAAGTTGTCCGGATCGTTCAGTATTACGCCTTCCCTGCTTCCTTCTTCGCAGGATGAGCCATCGACATAGAGTTCCCACATCGGCTCGTCTTCTTGGACTTATGACATTTCCGAATAGTGCACTCGGTAATGAAATTGGCCAGCGCTTGCCCCTTGATGGCAGTCCTCGGCTTGTAGTTAATGTCATGCTAGCTAAGCTTAACAGAAAACTTGATTAATCGACCGGAGTTCTCTGATTTGTTGAGGACTTACTTGAGAGGTTGGTCCGTGAGGACTTGGATAGAATGGACCTGAAAGTAGGGGAAAAGCTTCCATGCGGTATTGAAAATGGCGTAGACTACCTTCTCCATTTTGGCATAACAGAGTTCAGCATCGCAGAGGACTTTGCTGACATAGTAGATATGCCTCTGCACCCATCGTCTTCTCTGATCAGGATGGCACTAAGGGCATGCTCGAATGCCACCAAATAGGGGTAGAGGACCTCACCCTGCTCGAGTTTGCTGAGGAGAGGGGGGTTGGCGAGGTATTCCTACAGTTGGTCGAAGGCCTGTTGTTGGGGCTCTCCCCACTCAAAATTCCTTGTCCCCCGGAGGACCCCCTCCCCACGATTTTGGGAGAAACTGCCCGATGGCCGCAAGTCGACCAGTGAGCCTTTGAACCTCTTTGACATTTTTAGGCGGGGCCATATCCAGTTTGGCCCGAATCTTCTCGGGGTTATCCTTTATTCCTTACTGGCTAACCATGAAGCTAAGGTACTTTCCTGAGGTCAGGCCAAAGGCACACTTGGACGGATTGAGCCTCATGTTGTGCTCTCTCAATAATCCGAAGCCTTCCTCCAGGTCCTTCACGTGGTCGACCCCTCTCAGGCTCTTGATGAGCATGTCGTCCACATATACTTCCATATTTTGGCCTATCTATTTTTTGAAGACTCGGTTCATAAGCCTCTAATAAGTGGCTCCCACGTCTTTCAGGCCAAAGGGCATTACCCGATAGTACTAGAGCCCCTAATCTGTTACAAAAGCTGTTTTCGGAATGTTCGGAGGGAACATCTGAATCTGATTGTTCCCCGAGAAAGCATCCATGAAGCTTAGGAGCTCGTGACCAGACGTCGCATCAATCAGGGCATCAATGCTCGGAATAAGGAAGAGATCTTTTGGATAGGCAGTGTTGAAATCCGTGAAGTTGATGCATATCCTCCATTTGCCATTTGACTTTTTCACCATCACAATGTTCGCCAACAACTTCAGGTAGTTGACTTTTTGGATGAAGTGGGCGGGATGAGCTTCTTAACTTCTTTCACCATTTGTTGCCTCTCGGGGGAAAATTTCAGGCGCCTCTCTTGTACCAGTTTGGATCCGAATGGACGCTCAACTTATGCATTATCAGGTCTTCCGAGATGCTAGGCATGTTCGAGGGGGTCCAGGCAAACAGGTCCCTGTTCCGTCGGACGTAGTTGATGACATCTTCTTTGAGGTTAACAGGGAGGGCCTTAATCACTTGGAACCATTTGGCCTTATCGGCTTCGGAGAAAGGGACCTCCTCTAAATTGTTAACTGACTGGAACCGATTGAACTCATATCACAAAGGAGTTTGATTGCATCGAGAGGGAGGACCAAGACCCCCACTGTGGTTGTATAACAAGCCCGGGCGGCCTCTTGATTACCGTCGATTAGTAGGGAATTTCATCCTTATATGGTAGGCCGAGGGTATTGCTTGGAGAGAAGCGAGGCCGGGGTGCCCGAGGATGGCATTATAAGCCGTCTTGACGTCGACCACCATGAAGTCAATAGGCTCGGTTCGGGTGGTCATGGATTTTCCCGTGGTGACGTCCAAGGTGGTTGTAGAACCCCGTATTTTCAAATATTATTTTAAATATTTGAAAATGAATTTAATTTGATTTTTGAAGAATTTAATAAATATTTTCAGAAAGATTTATCTTTTTACACGTGCAAAACACGTGCAAATACTTTTTGAGAAGTTTGGAAAGTTAAGTTTTCTTTATGAAAAATCATTATTTAATATTTGGGATTTATTTAGCATTTTTCCAGATTTTTCTGAAATTAATCGGATCTATTTGCAATTTTTGAGAAAAGAAGGACCTTTTTGCAAATTTAACATTTTAGGGGTTAAAATGCAAAATATATTTTCTGGACATTTTGAACAGTACCGGTTGGGATTTAGGATCATATTTTACTTTTAAATCCTAATTTTAATGAATTTTAGATGAATTTCCAAGAATAGATATATATATATATATATAATTGTATTTTGAAGGGATTGTTTTGCAAAAGTATTTGGAAAAAACTTGATTCCCGGCCTATATAAAGAGAGTCGCAGCCGTCATTCGCTGCATAACTCAAGTTTCATTATTTTATATTTTTGGTGATTGAAGAGGAAGATTTGGATCTCACAAAAAGAAAGGCTTTTTCATTGGATCTTTTCAATTCTAAAGGTGAGTGATATGAACTTTGTTTTGTTGTTGATTTATGTGAATGATTGTTTGTTGCTTGTTTGACATGCTTGTTTATTTAGTGTATTTTGTATGAGAACGATGCAATGGTTATTTTTGTATTAGGTATGTGAAATCTATGAACGTTTAGTAGATCTTGATTAATGAATTCTTTATTGCTAGAAACATGTTCAAGATTTGAGTATGGTTATGACAATAAGGGATTGGATGGATGAACATCTGGATCTTGTGATTACAAATCAGATTTGGTTTTGAGTTGTGGAGGATATTTAGTATTGAGAAACCCTAATGGAAGAATTAGGAGTTAAGAACATGAGAATTGATTTTTGAGATATTGTATGATTGAGTAATGTGTCCATAATGAAGAATATTTGAGAATTGTCATTTTGCCTGAATACGAACTATTTTCATAAACAAGGAATCTTTAGAAAAACTTCAGTTTTGATTATTGTATTCAGATCTAAGTTATGAAAACTGTAGGCCGACAGTCGACTGGTCTACTATTCAGTCGACTGGTACGACCCAGCTGCTGTATCTTTAGTTTTTCTCGAAAATCCGTTCTGGACAGTCGACTTAGACCCTTTTCAGTCGACTGGTACACTTAGAATTTATTTTTCAAAGTTATCGTAGGTTTTTCTCTGGTAAGTCGACTTATGATCTTTAAGTCGACTTATATTGTATTTTAAGTCGACTTATGTTCTTATAAGTCGACTTATGTCTCCTTTAAGTCGACTTATGTTTTTTATAAGTCTACTTATGATCTGGTAAGTCAACTTATGATTTTTATAAGTCATCTTATATTGTTGGTAAGTCAACTTATGTTTTTATAAGTCATCTTATATTGTTGGTAAGTCAACTTATGTTTTTATAAGTCATCTTATATTGTTGGTAAGTCAACTTATGTTTTTATAAGTCATCTTATATTGTTGGTAAGTCAACTTATGATTTTTATAAGTCAACTTATAATACTTAACTTATTTTCTTAAAATTACTGGATTTCCCTCTGGACAGTCGACTGGTGACCTTTTGCAGTCGACTGGTACTGATACTTTTCTAAGGTCTTTTGATGTTCTTTAAACGACTATTTCTTTAAATGTTTTGGATCTATAACCTACCCTTATAAATATTATTCTTCTATAGAACATATGTTTTCAATATATTTTATTGTTAGATTTGGATTATGGAATTTATTAAAGACTTGGGTTTGTTGAGTGGAGAGATTTCTCCTTTGACCATTTGACGATGGATTAGTGAGTTATGCACATATTGAGAGTCATTGATCTCTGGGGTCGGGTATACTCTGCGGTGTTGAGAATCACTGATAGTGATTGATGGCCGGGTATCCGATCTCCGGTGTTGAGAGTGATTGACAGTTGGGTATATTCTGCGGTGTGAGAGTCGTTGATCTCTGGGGTTGGGTATACTCTGCGGTGTTGAGAATCACTGTTAGTGATTGATAACCGGGTGTCCAATCTGCAGTGTTGAGAGTGACTGATAACCGGGTATCCGATCTGAAGTATTGGGATTGATTGATAGATGGGTATATTCTGCGGTGTGAGAGTTGTTGATCTCTGGGGTTGGGTATACTCTGCGGTGTTGAGAATCACTGTTAGTGATTGATAACTGGGTGTCCAATCTGTAGTGTTGAGAGTGACTGATAACCGGGTATCCGATCTGTAGTATTGGGATTGATTGATAGATAGGTATATTCTGCGGTGTGAGAGTCGTTGATCTCTGGGGTTGGGTATACTCTGCGGTGTTGAGAATCACTGTTAGTGATTGACAACCGGGTGTCCAATCTGCAGTGTTGAGAATGACTGATAACCAGGTATCCGATCTGTAGTATTGGGATTGATTGATAGATGGGTATATTCTGCGGTGTGAGAGTTGTTGATCTCTGGGGTTGGGTATACTCCGCGGTGTTGAGAACCACTGTTAGTGATTGATAACCGGGTGTCCAATCTGCAGTGTTGAGAGTGACTGATAACCGGGTATCCGATCTGTGGTATTGAGAATGACTGATAACCGGGTATTTGGCAGTGAACAGTCGACCGGTCCATTAATCAGTCGACTGTACAGCACAGTTGAGCTGTACTTGTTTGAGAATGATTCTTCTAACATTTGGTTAAGCTACACTTGATGTTTTCATGTTTTCCCGTCATTTCTTACTTCACAATACATGTTTAGTATATGTTCTCTCGTTCAGTACATGTTGTTTAAGAAACCATGCTTATTGTTTAATTATGTTGTTTGTTTGTTTATATCACTCACACCATTTATGGCTGACCCCTTTAGTTTGGTGGTTAGGGATCATCTCTAGCCTCATGTGTTACAGGTTGTTGCCTAGTGCTTGGAGGTTGGATGCTTAAGATAGCTTTGAGATAAACTAATGTAATAGAGCCTTGTGTAAAAGAAGTGTTGTAAGAAGAATGTTGTAATTCAAAGTGTTTGTATTTCCGCTGCTTTTGAAAAAGATTGTTGTAATAAAAGTTTGGAATAAAATTATTTGTGTTTTGAGCTATGTGTACTATTACATTGAAGTGGATGTTGGGATTGTGCCACGTATTTTCTAAGTTATCATATTAGAAATTCGGGGCGCTACAGTGGTGATCCCTTCGATCTAGACTGGGGTGCCAGAGAAGTCGTGAAGAGTGTATCCCGCACGCTTTAGCTTTTCTCGGGAGAGTTTCAAACCCTCGAAGCTGCGAGGAATAGAATGTTAACTAAACTTCCATTATCAACAAGGATGCACAGAAACTCGTGATTCGTCGGGCCGAGGCTGATAACCAAGGCATCGCATTGGGGAACCCTGACGCCTTCGAGGTCTTCGTCCGAGAATAAAACAACGAGTCCGTGACCTCTGGGAGGAGGGCAGTTGTGGACTGAATTAACTTTCCGGACGAACGCCTTACAGGAGAAGTTTGAGTCTCCCCCCATCAACCCTCCGTGTATAGAGTGGAGGATGGCAATTCTCTTGGAGCCCTGGGGCTCCGAGTCTGTTTTTCGGCGCTTGTTATGTTGCAAAATCTACCACAATTCGTAGTGCTAATAGCGGAACTCACACACCACAAGCAATAGAAACTTCCACGAACTGGATGAATCAAGAACAAGCCACCACAATAATCACAAGATATCACAAGAACACAATAATATGCAGAGATGACCAATACTTCTTATTCCCAAAAAATACAAAGATTACAAAGATATCATAACTCTCAATCTCTCTCTCTCTCACCTTTGAAACACTCGGCACAATCCTATTGAAGTTGAACAATGATAACGGCTCACCAATTCTCTCTTCTCTTCTTTTAAGTTCGATCCAAACCCTAGAGTCTATAGACACTTATATAGCCCTCATGTAAACCCTAAAAGATAAACACAAATACAGCTTATTGGGTCTTAAACTCGTCAGCCTAAATAACACACAGTGCCGATGTCGGTCGACCGCACTTTGGGTCGGTCGACTGCAACGTGTCTCGCCAACACCTCGAAGCATGATCGGTTGATTGCACGTCGACTGTCCCGCTCTCTGTTGGAACCATGTACACTTGAAGCATGCCTAGCAGCCTAGTTGCGGTCGGGTGGTCGGTCAATCGCACCCCAGGACAGTCAACCGCAACTTCTCTAGCTGCACTTCTTCTAACTGTTGTTGTCTTCTTTAGCTGTCTTCGTCTTCTCCTCTTCTCCTCCAACTTCAAGTACTCCATGCCTACGTGTATTTGAGGCCACAATCCTAACAATCTTCCACTTGGGCCAAATGCACAACGTTTCAAAGTTATTGTAATCTTTATCTCGCATTATCTCTGTCAATCTCCCATTTTCATGGAAGACCCAAGTACACTCCACCCTCATGGAGAGAACCTCCGCCACTCCACCACGTGGAGTGCACCAACTACCCCTCATCGCCCCATGAAGGATGTGCTCTACCAATCGCATAGAGCATGAATACAGAAGAAATAACCTCCTGTGTCAGATTCCGTGTTACAAGACTCCTCAACTCGCAGAATCTCCATTAACACCGGACATGGTTCAAAGCCTCTCAATGCACACTATGCACTAGAAGTCTCCGTAGACCTCCAAAAAATCCATAGACTATTCAACCCCTACAATCCCATTTCGGTTACCCTTATCGACATCACCCCACATATTGACAACAGTGCTCTTTACCTCACAAAAGTGACTTGAAGCTTTGTCTGCTATATCGCAAAGTACCCACACCGCAACAGCGCCTTGCTATTTAGGATCACTCTCATGATCAGCAACTTCTACTAAATTAGTAACCTCCCATGAATTTCTACAACTGAAAAAACTCGGTTGCGCCACACACAACCTACTACTCGATTCCTGCTGAGAGGCAACTACAGGAGAAACGCTCCTCACGTATCTAAGCAAATACAGTGTTCCCTCATGCTTTCCTTTTACAATCACCCTTGAACCTGCATCTATCCGCCACTCCACACTAACAACTATAGTAGACAGCCTCTCTTTATCTCGCCTTTCTATCGAGATAGTACATGACACCTTTGACCGTTCCCAACGATCACATATCTAAAAGAACTCTCTTTGTAGTCATCAAACAGCTTTCCTTGGAGTGCAATGAAAAGAAGCTCCCGAATCAATACACCAATCTCGCGTGCCCAACTCCTCCCTAGCTGATAAGCATAACTCTTCAATTTTATCAGACACCACATTGGCTTTCTTCAGTTTGTCTTCCTTCGGTTTCACTTGCTTCCTCTTCATATAGGCCTTACAACTGTGCATCATGTAACCCCTCTTGTGACAATACCAACACTCAGATCCATGTCCCCCATCGCTATCATCAGACCTACTCTCAGATGAACTACTCTGATTATTCCTTCTGCGACTGCTCTTAGATCTCCCACGTCTCTTCTCAACTGACATTTTGGAATCTCAAGAAGATGATGGAAATCCCCCGTATCTCACCCTCCTCACCTCCTCATTCAGAATGCTACTCACTACATCCTGTATAGTTGTTGAATCTGTCATAATGCCTGTAATAGTCTGTTCCACTGTACCATAACTATCAGGAAAAGTAGATAGAAGTAATAAAGATTGTCTCCTATCAGAAAACTTCAATTATGCAATTTCCATCTAGGTGTAAACCATACAGTAATTGTTCACATGTTCTGCTACTGAATCCCCCTCCCTCAACTTCATATTAACCAATTTATTCAAGTGAAGAATTTGATTAGATGCCGATGGTTTCTCATACATATCCGTGAGAATCCCCATAGCCTCCTTTGTCGTCTTTTCCTTCAAGATATGAAATAATGCCTTCCTACTCAGTCCCAACTGAATCTGCCCTAGCATCTTCTTATCCAAATGATTCTACTCCACCAAGACCTTCGTATCCTTGTCTCCACCTTTTGGCTTCTCATCAAACAACAGACCATCTAGATCTTTCTGACGAGATACATTATCATCTGAATCTTCCACATCATGAAGTCACTCCCATCGAACCTCTCGATCTTCGACTTGCTATCAGCCAGCTCGAATCTAGTGCTCCGATACCACTTGTTGTAGAATCTACCACAACTCGTCGTGCTAATAGTGGAACTCACACACCACAAGCAATAGAAATTTTTCAAGAACTAGATGAAAAAGAACAAACCACCACAATTGCTATCGCTAAAAATAGAACCAAATCGGGACCGTTCAAATCGGGCACGAATCTTAAAGCTCTCAGGGGTAAACAGTAATTTCACCTACAAACGGGTCTGAAATGGGAACTGGGTTGTTCTTCAAAGCCCAATAACCTATAAATGGATCTGTCCTATTAGGTATGGATAGCAACCCGTTACAAACCAATTCAGATATGTAAAGAGTAATTCAAATTAATGGTTATCTCTATGAAACGATTTAAACTCTACATCTTATCCAAAAAGACCGAAACATAGGGATAAATGATTATCTCTAAACTGTCTCTAAAGGCGACTATAAATACCCTTCTCCTCCCACCATAACTAGGTAATCAATCTTTTTCCACATAAAGCTCTTTCATAATCTTCCTGATTACTGACAAGAGCATCGGAGGGTTCGTCGCCGGGATTCATCCCGGTGTATCAAACTTTTTGCAGGTTCACGACAGCGACGAGAAACCAGTCAAATGCCGGTGAAAGTCAATGGGTTTACTTATTTGTTTCCTCAAAGAATCCACAAATTCATCTGTTTGCTCCCACACCAAAATCAGCAGCAACAGATTGGCACCGTCTGTGGGAAACAAAAAGCAATCCAACCTTATTTCATCAGCGAAAGTAGTTTCAAGCTATGCCTCCAAAGAAGGAAAAGGCGACGATCTCCAACCGCAGAGCCACTCCCGCTCCTTCTCCTCCTCCACTTCAGGAGGTCCTCCCTCAACCCGTCCAGCAAGTCCAGTAACTGCAGCTTGGACAGCCTCTCCCTCAGCCCGTCCAGCAACCGCAGCCTGGACAGTCCCTTCCTCAACAACCTCAGCCCCAGCAGGCTTCTCAAGGGCCTCAAAGGGTTGCCGCAGGACCCTCCCGCCGAAGTCGCCAAAGAAAACCTCCTTATCATGACCATGTCTCGATACATAACCCCTCATCCGACTCTATGGCCTCTCATAGTCCTCCAACGCCGAAGGATCTTCGACACATTATTATCATCCGACAGCATGGGATAGACCTTCGGACCCGTCTGGATGAGAGACGGACGTATGACGGAATCCCCCGTCGTGAACACCAAAGGGGCCCTGCGATTCGGTCCCCTAGAGCCCGATCCCCTCGTAGGCCCGACCGCAGAAGATTGAACTCTCCCAGAAGATGGAGAGTCACCCTAGCGCCTTCAGAGGAGGAGCCGCACTCCGACCGGTCGGTCCGCCTTAGGGGACCGCCGAGATTGGGAGGCACCTATTACAAAGGCGGAATTCCAGGACTTTCAAGAAGCCGTTCTTTGGGCCCTCAACGTTGCTCCTAACCATGATCAACGGGCTCCCAGTTCTCAACCTACCCCAAGCTATCACCGTCGCACTCCCGGTCCCCTTCCGCATGAGGATGAGTCCCGGGGATCAGTAAGATATGACCAAATGGAAGACTCGGTCTACCGCCGTCTCCATAAGATGGAGAGATGCCTTGGCAGATTGGACAGTGAAGAGGAGCAACGGGCCAATAAGTTCCGACCAAGCAGACCCCAATTTCTAGGGTCATCATGGAAGCTTCGGTCCCCAAAGCCTTTAGGCTGCCCCGCTTTGAATCCTACAATGGGGATTCGAACCCGGCCGATCATATCGAGAGTTTTAAAACTCTAATGACGGTTCATCAAGCCTCAGATGCGGTCCTCCGCAAGGCCTTCCCAGCCACATTGAGGGGACCAGTGCGAGAGTGGTACTCCTATCTAACCCCTGCCTCCTTCTCATTCGAATAGTTTGAGGAGCTCTTCCTCACTCGCAGAGCCGAGAAAACAAGTGCATCTTTGCTAGCACTTTGCCAAAGAAAGGGTGAGCACCTAAAAGATTATGTTCGATGCTTTACTACCGAAGCCCGATCTATTGCTTCCCTCAACAAATCAGTAGCCTCCGCAGCATTCAGGCACAATGTCACTAACACCGACCTCAAAGCATCATTTGCCAAGAAGCCTCCTCGGGACTTCTCGGAACTCCTGCTTAGGAGTGAGAAGTACATCCGAGCAGAAGAAGCTCTCAACCCGCCCAGTCTTGAGGAACCATCTTCTGGGAACAAACGGAAGAATACAAGCAAAGAAAGGTCCCAAAAATTTCTTCCTAGCTTCTCATTTTGAGAAGTTCACCCCCCTCAATGCTAATATATCAGCAGTTCTTATGGATGTGGCCAAGGAAGGGCTACTTCGCGGTCCCCTTAAAATGAATACCCCTGGCAAGAAAGGAAACAGAGATAAGTGGTGTCGCTTTCATAGGGGCCACGGCCACGACATGGTTGATTGTCGGGCTCTCAAAGAGGAGATCGAAGAACTCATATAGCGGGAACACCTGGCCAAGTTCGTCCCAAAAGATGGGGCTAATCCTCCACCCCTAGGAGCCAACAATTGAACCGAGAGGCTCAACGAGTTCCAAGACTCCGAACCTGGGGCCAACCTCCACCTTATCCATGGAGGTCCAATGAGGGGAGAACCAAACTCCTCCCAAGAGGCCTTCACCCTATTGTAGAAGTAGGTTTTCAGTTTCAATAAGCCCGATGCTTGTAACACGGCTAAAAGCATGTAATAATGACTCGCCACATTAAAGCGGCCGCTTAGTTTATCTCAATAAAACTTATCTTTTTTTCTGTTGAAAATTATTATTGCCTCATTCCTATCTCTCTGAGTCACATCTATGACTCGTTAAATGATGAGTTTGGAGTCCAGCTTTTCCTACAGGTCTGCTCCCACAACTTACTAAGCTCAAAAAATGAGTTTGGAGTCCAACACTTGGTTCGACGCCGCTTTAGCTGCTTGTAAACAAACAAGTGCGGAGCATCTCACCATTTAGAATTTCTCCTACAACTCGTTAACCCCCTCAAACAACAAGTTTAGAGTCCAATACTTGGTTCGACGCCGCTTTAGCCGCTTGCGAATGAGCAAGTACAAAGTAGCTCACCATTCGAAATTGCTCCCACAATTGTTGAAACTCTTTTAACGACAAGTTCGGCGTCCAACACTTGGTTCGATGCTACTTCACATACTTGCGAACAAGCATGTACAAAGTAGCTCACAATTCGAAATTGCTCCCACAACTGTTGAAACAACCTTAACGACAAGTTCGGAGTCCAACACTTGGTTCGACGCCGCTTTAGCCGCTTGCGAACAAGCAAAGTGCAAAGCAACTCACCATTCAGAATTACACATACAACTTGTTGATAACTCCGTAACAACTAGTTCGAAGTTCACAATCATGGTTCGAAATTGCCCTCACAGCTTCAAAGTATGCGGTTTTGGGGCTCAAAACGAACATTCATACTACTCCCACTACTGGTTAAATTTTGCAACAAACGAGTTCGGAGCTAAAACTCTCTCCTAGAGTTGCTCCTCAAACTTGTTTCTCGAACGGCTCTCTCAAAGAGCCTAGTGAAGCTCTTTGCTCCGCTCGCCTCCCAAGTGGCCTTCTTCTCATCGAGTTCGGAGCTCAACTTTTCCCTAGAGTTGCTCTTCAAACTCACCTCCCGAGTGGCCTTCTTTCAAACGAGTACGGAGCTAAAACTCTCCCTTAGAGTTGCTCCTCATACTTGTATCCCAAATGGCTCTCTCCGAGAGTCTGACTATGCTCCTCCTCTCGCTCACCTCCAGAGCGGCCTTCTTCCAAGAGAGATCAGAGCCTAACTCGTCTAGGCTCCCTAAAACTCGCCTCCAAGAGTGGATCCCCCCTAGAGTCATACAAAGCTCTTCTCAACTCTATCAAGGCAAAGATGTTGCCGGACTATTTTGACCATGAAGAAGGGTGATTCTTCAACTAACTCCTAAAGAGAAATTGTAGATCTTCAAGTTAGCTTCGAAACGAGAGGTCACACGTCCCAATCCAACCTCCGTAGCACTGGGAATGTCGGTTACAATATAGTTTCGCCGAAACCTCCCTGGCCCTCTGCAGCTCTCGCCGAGCGTTCTTGCCACCGACATCCAAATACGAGAAATGGCATTGACTAGTCAACGGTCAACGGTCAACGACACCACGTGTCGCTTTCCTAGACTTCGGCAACAAGTACGGAGCATTCCTGCCACTGACGTCCAAATGCGAGAAACGGCATTGACTGGTCAACGATCAACACGCCACGTGTTGCCCTCCTGAACTTCGGCAACAAGTGTCAAGCGTTCTTACCACTGACCCTGAAATGAGAGAAAAACTCTGCCTCAAGATCCTAGCTCAATCACAATCAACGGCTCAGATTCGCACAAGAAAAAAAGGAAAAGGACGAGAAAACAATATATATATATATATATATATATATATATATATATATAGGGGTTAACGGGTTGGTTCGGACCCGCTACCCACAACCCTCCATCATCCTCTTCTTCTTCTCATTCGGTTTCTCCTGCCAAAAGCCAAAAAAGAAAAAAAAAACCAACACCTCGTCGACCTCACCTCGCCGAACCCCTCCACTGCCAAGCTCCGACCTCCATCACAATCAACTGCAAGCTCTCCTTTTCCTCGCCGAGCTCCACCCTCGAGTAGCCCATCGAGCTCTCCCACCTTTACCTCCATCGTCGAGCCCCATCGTAGCATCACCAAGCTCCAACCCACACCTTCACGTGCTCACCATGCCGTTGAGCTCCAGTGCCGAACCCAACTCCTCCGCTATCGAGTTCCCTCACCGAGCTCTTCCCTTCGTCGAAGCTCTTCTCCGTCGGCGTTGATCTCCCCATGCCGAGCTCGAGTTCCTCTCCTCCAAAAACACCTCCGCCGAACTCCTCCTAACACAGAGCTCCCTTTCGTCATGTCCACCGCCAAGCACTACTCCGAGCAACGAGCTCACCTTCCTCGTCGTCACCTTCACCAACCTCCATCGCCGATGAAGCTCCACCAAACTCCACCGCCTCGGAACCTAACACCTCATTGATCACTCCTCACCAACCTTCACCGAGCTCCCTCACCGACCTTCTCCATCTCCTCGACGAGCTCTCCTCCGTTTCGAGCTTCCTCGACGAAGCTCCGCCGAGGCTCCGAGCTCACCTTCCTCGTCGTCACCTTCACCGATCTCCAAACTCGAATGGCAACCGAGCTCCCCTCGCCATGATCTCTTCCTCCTTTGCCAGTCTCACGAGCTCTGTTGATCTCCCACTCCAAAGCTATTGAACTCAAAACCCATCAATGCCATTGTCGTTCTCCACATCGCCGAACCCCTCCATCGTCGAGCTCCCCTTCACGAGCTCCTCATCGAGTTGCCCCCATTGCCAAACTCTGCCGTTGATAAAATTCCGACGGGCCCCACTGCCGAGCTTTATCTACTTTGCCATCCTCCTTCCTCGCCGAGCTCCTCACCCCTTGTCAAGAACCCATGAGCTCCTCCTCAACTTCGGAGCTCACCTCACTGATGCCGAGCCAAAATGTCGAGGTCGCTCGCTATAGGTGCTCGGAGAAGGAGTTGGAGAAGGAGACGAGGGAGGGAGACGAGAGAGAGCAGAGGTCGGAAGAAGAAAGAAGAAGAAATAATAATAATAATAATAAAATAAGGGGGCCAGCGTTGACTTGGTCAACGCGGTCAATGCGAGCCGGCGACTCGTGACACGGGCGTCGAAATATGGAAAATTTTGTCTCCTCGCGATGTGCGCTCTCTTGATTGTGGTCAACGCACAGGATCTCACCACGCCATCAAGTATTTATTTATTTAATTGAATTAATTATTTAAAAATCCGAAAAAATAATTAAAAATTTAAAAAAAAATAATTAAAAAATTCTAAAAATAATTATTAATTCGGAAAATAATTTTTTAAAATTCTGAAAATATAATTATTTAATTAGAATAATTAATTAAGATTTCGATAATTAATTATTTAAATTCAGAAATTGAATAAAAAATTCAAAAAAATTGATTAAAAATCGGGAAAAATCGGAAAAATATGGAAAAATCACAAAAAATCCAGAAAATTCTAAGAATATTTTTGGGCACTTTACAAGCTCAGAATAACACTGTTACACCTCGAGCACGATCCAAACTCCCCCGAGAACTCCGATAAATTCTAAAAGCCATTAAAAACGAGCGAACTACTCCTCAAAGGCTGTAAAACACATTCTTTAGGAGTGGAGGGCTTGTGATATGGTTAAAAATAGAACCAAATCGGGACCGTTCAAATCGGGCACGAATCTTAAAGCTCTCAGGGGTAAACAGTAATTTCACCTACAAACGGGTCTGAAATGCGAACTGGGTTGTTCTTCAAAGCCCAATAACCTATAAATGGATCTGTCCTATTAGGTATGGATAGCAACCCATTACAAACCAATTCAGATATGTAAAGAGTAATTCAAATTAATAGTTATCTCTATGAAACGATTTAAACTCTACATTTTATCCAAAAAGACCAGGACATAGGGATAAATGATTCTCTAAACTGTCTCTAAAGGCGACTATAAATATCCATCTCTCCCCACCATAACAAGGTAATCAATCCTTTTCCACATAAAGCTCTTTCATAATTTTCCTGATTACTGACAAGAGCGTTAGAGGGTTCGTCGTCGGAATCCATCCCGGTGTATCGAACTTTTTGCAGGTTCACAGCAGTGGCGAGAAACCAGTCAAATGCCAGTGAAAGCCAACAGGTTTGCATATTTGTTTCCTCAAAGAATCCATAAATTCATCTGTTTGCTCCCTCACCAAAATCAGCAGCAACAACAATAATCGCAAGATCTCACAAAAACACAATCAATACGCAGAGATAACCGATACTTCTTATTCCCCAAGAAATACAAAGATTACAAAGAGATTACAACTCTCAATCTCTCTCACACCTTGAAACACTCGGCACAATCCCCTCTTGAAGTTAAAGAATGATAATGGCTCACGAATTCTGTAAGCCCTATTTTTGGATTTTATTGTAATTTGTAGTCTTTTGATTATTGTATTTAAATTCCTTTATTATATTATATTTTATCTTTTCTTGGGTTCTTTTGTTATCTCTTGATCGATCTGTGTTCTTTTGGTTGGATTCTGTTCTCTTTGCAAATTTTGCTCTTTCTATTTTGAGTTTGATTTGTTCTCCTTTATGTTCATCTCATCTCATTGCATTTATTTTTCTCTTTTTGGAGCCAATACCGATACCCAAAACCCACAAAATTGCAACCAAAAACCCAAATTCTTGATCCCTATATATATACCCTATTAATTAGAGCATCCACAGTCGTTTTGTATATTTGCCAATTTGCCATTTTTTGGCAAATGGATCGCTGCAATCGTTTTCTATTTTGCCATATTTTGGCAAATGGGCTACAGTCCATTCTCAAAATTGAGAAACAAAATAGCGATTCTCAAATTATAGAAGACGGTACAACATATACCGTCCCTCTTATTTTAATTTTTTTAACCATTTCGGACGGTATAACATATACCGTCCCAAAATTTTTATTTATTTATTTTTTTTAAAATGGGGGTCGGACGGTATAACATATACCGTCCCATATTTTTTTAATTTTTTTAATTTTTTTTTTTAAATCAACGGTCAAGATTTGTCAGATTGAAAAAAAAAAGTTAAAAATTCTCGGACGGTACATGTTGTACCGTCCTTGAATTGGGGAGGTCACATGGGTAGGTTTAGGTTAATTAATTAGGTTTAGTTAGTTTTTAATTAGGTTTAGGTATTATTATATTATTTATTTTATTTAATTAATATATTTTAATAGTTAATCAGTAATTAAATTTATTTATTTATTTTTTTTAAATGAGAGACAGTACAACATGTACCGTCCCTCCAATTTTTTTTAAAAAAAATTGCGTGACGGTATATGTTATACCGTCCCACGCAAATTATTTTAAAAAATGAGAAAAATATAGCAAACCACCACTGCAGAACAATTCGCTATTTGCTATTACTGTAGCAACCATTTTTAAAAAAATGAGAAACACCATTGTGGATGCTCTTAAACACTAAATATTCAACCCTCTCTCTCCCCTCCATTTTCTCTCTCCCCGATCCCCTACCCTCTCCTTCTCTGTTTCATTGCGCCCAAACCCAACCGAAACCCTACACCCCCTCCCGTTGCCATCTCCGATCGACTTCCACCACCGTCACAACCATCATCATCCTTGTCTCCATCCCCTCGCCTTCATCATCTCCGTCATACCCCATCGTCATCCCCGTTTTTCTTGTCGAACCCAATCCACCAAGTTTCCACGTCGCCTTAACCCATTGCCGTCGCCCTACCCGTCTCCGTGCACCCCACCATTGTCGCCGCCGTCTCTCACCGCTCCACTTAAGACCCCTAGCATTGCCGTTCGGTTCCCCAATTGCTGCTGTCGTCGCCCCTGTGTTTCCAACCGAAAAGAGCTCACTTCGTCGAGGCTGCCATCGCCACCGTCGCTTCCCGACCGTGGTGTCGTCGACTTCGCTGTGGTGCCGACATCGCTCCGCCCCCATTGCAGTCGCCCCACAGTATCGTCGTGCTCTCTCACTCCTTGTCGAGGTTGAAGAAGGTCGCCGATTGGTCGGTTTTGCTGTCCCGTGTTTTGGCACAGCGGATCCGAGATCGCTGTCCCATGTTCGGTCCCGATCTGGTGTGTGGAGATCACCCGAGAGCTCTGAGTTGCTGTTGATTTGTTTGCTTTGGTTTCTTCACACGTATTTCGCATGTGTCTTTGGGATTTTCGTCCGGAATTCTGATCCCGTTATTCTTATTATTTGAATTTGCAAAATTTACAGGAAAGTCTCTTCTTGAACTAGCATTTTATTCTGTTCAAGTTTATTTGATCTCTGCAAGTAGATCCAGTCCCATTCGTTATCATACTGCTTTGACAATTCCGTTAAGTTTATCGAGGGTTTACACGAGCTAACCCGACATACTCTTAACACCGTGCCCTCTCTTTGATCTAAAACCTAGTCCCTATTGTTTCATGCAAATGCACAATTCAACAACTAGATTCATGCATAGGACTACTTGATAAATTAGACATGTTAAATTGTATGTGTTAGATTGAAGTTAATTGATGAATTGATACCATACCTGTGATAATTGTATCTTAAACTTAGAAATTTGCATGTTGTCACCTAGGATTCACTTTGATTACCAATTTGCATGCTACATGTGCTTGTATGATTTATTCATTTCCTTTTTATGTTAAGTTAATTTCTGGACTGCTAGATGTTTCATTTTGAATCAGATTTTTAACCATGCTGCTATCATAATATGGAATAACTTGCTGAACATAAATTGTAGCCCTGGATGTCTAGATCACTTTTCCTTTTTGCGGATTTGAATTCCGATGTGTAGTTTGCAAGATATCATCATTTTAGTACAGTTGTGTCATAAATTCCAGATTCACAAATGTATGTGTATCCTGCTATTTCTTAATTTAATTGACCATGCTAACAGTAAAAGCAAAACCTTAAATAAATCTAGTTGGATAGACAGGTATAGGTATCACCCAGAATTTTTATAGATTTTATTAATGAGTTCTCTGACCTGAAATAAATAGTTGAACACAACTTACTGCATTCTGCCTGAACATAAAACCTGAATAGAATAGAGTTTTCACCCTAGTTCCTGTATCTTTTATATGCCTTAATTATATTTGCTGGAACCGTGTGGAAGTCTACTTTCTAGATCTTTCGGAGGATTCAGATTTGCTATTTTGTAGTGACCGTAATCGGTATTTTAGTATAGAAAGGTCATGCTGTCCTGATTATGTGAACTATGCTTATTTGATTTGTTTGCCTTTTTCTTTGTCTGTAACGCGTAGAATTAGTCACACTTAGTATTATACAATATTTACACCCTTTTGCATGCTCACATAGGATGAAAATAAATTAATAAAAAGCCGGGGTATCATGGGTAGACTTGGTAGTGAACGATCGGAAACTGTACTTGGTCGGGCCCTACAGCCTGACCTGTACTGACCTGTACTGATGGCCATAAAAAACTGCCTGATAATTACTGTCCCTGAACATGAAACACTGATTACTAGGCCGAGTACATGGATCGAGAACTCACCATCAGTCTAAAGCGTACACTGTGTGTTTACGCCGAACCTGCTGAATGGGACGCAGTAGTACGTGCACTAGATAGGCTAATAAAATGATTAATAACCTGCATTTCCTGCTTGATCCTGACATCACTCATTACATGTGTGATTTACTGTAGACCTTTGATATTTTGCCTGCCTTTGATTTATTCTTTGTCTTTGACCATGTCCTTATTCTTTGATATTCGTGCTTTTCTTTATCCTTTGTTTCCTCTACTTGCTGCCCACGACTTGCTCTAAGAGCACTCTTTTCTTTCTTTTTAGATCAAGATTTTACAGGTGCTGAAGGATCTATCCTCGAAGGAATTGGTGAGCAACATTTCTAAAGATGGAACCAGTTTGCGCTGCTTAGATTTATTTGCTGCTAGTATTATTTCTTGAATATTGTTATGACTTGTACTTTGTTTTGGGCTTTATGACCCGGAGTTTGTTTTGATCCCAGATGTTGGATATTTATATTGTTGGATTATTTTATTTATTATTAGAATTTATCTTTGATTCATGTAGTTATATTTCTTGCGTGGTTGTACTTTGTTGTTCATATCGCTGAGTTAGTCTGGTACAGCTTATGAATGGTGTTTACATCATTCGCTGGGCCTGCATTACGTACTCGTGTTCCGTATTGTGGGAAGCGGGACGTGACAGGGTTTTTAGTGGTATCAGAGCCCAGGGTTGAGTAATATATCAATCAAACATGACTATCTTTACGAGGTTTGGCTTTGATTGATGTATTAGTCGAGTTTGGCTCTAGCCACGTTTACTCAGTGATTTGCACACCACGATAATCACATGAATACTTGTATAATAACCAACATATAATCTGGATACTGACTATCTTTGATCGTGTTTTAGGCTATGGCTCGTGGGAATTCTTTTTCTCGCTCGGGGGATGGGCAGCCAGACAATGCTGCTATTCTCCAGATGATTCGGCAGATGATGGCTCTTCAGCAGTAGCACAATGAGCTGATGAGAGCCACTTTGGCAGCCAATGGGAATGTCGCTGGACTTGCACCTGGGCCTTTGCCACCTAGGCTTGGTACAGTAGCGGATTTCTTGAGGCTGCACCCGAATAAGTTTTCGGGTACTGAGTCGCCGTTGAATGCCGAGCAGTGGCTTATCAGGACGGAGCAACAGCTAGTCGCCGCTCATGTTGCAGGGGCAGATCGTGTGGATATGGTTCACTTCCAATTGGTGGATCTCGCTCATATCTGGTGGTGAGTTGAATCCGAGAGGATACCGCGACCGATTGAGTGGGCCACTTTCTCTGAGAGCTTCATGGCGAAGTTCTTTCCCAGTGTCACCAAGGCAGAGATGGAGCGACAATTTGTTTCTCTAACTCAGGTAGCTAGATAATGTTCTTAAATGTCATTTGTTGTTGCCTACTTCACTTGTGACGGTATTAATTTGAGCATTATCTTGATCAGGAAAACCGTTTCGTGGATGAGTATGCTGCATAGTTTACTCGGCTCAGTCACTTTGCCCCTACCCTCGTTGCCACTGATGAGGCTCGGGCTAGTCGATTTCATTCGGGCTTGAGTTTTTCCCTCTAGGACCGTTTCGCTGCTCTTCGGCTGCGTGCTTATTTTGATGTTCTGGATTTGGCTCGGATCCAAGAACAGACTCTCAACAGGTCTAGTGTTCCTCAGAGGACTTTTTCGCACCCTTTTGCAGCTCGGCCTTCCGGAGGACCTATTCAGAGGCCAGTTCCCCCCGTAAGAGTACAGCCGTACGCACCTGTTGTCCCGAGGAATGTTGAGACTTATGGCTACTGTCATAAGACTGGGCATTCACAGCGAGACTGTAGGATGGCCAACTGACTGTATTTAGTATGTGGGAGCAGTGAGCATATGGTTCGTGACTGTCTGAAGAGCAGAGCTCCTGTGCCGGTTGCTGGTTCTGCTCAGCTAGGACCGCCGACTCGTGGTCAGGGTATGCCGTCTCTTCCCCCGCAGAGGCAAGTCCATGATCAGAGGCGTGTGGCTCCTAGAGGAGTTCTGGTTGGAGGTCGTGGTCAGGCTTATAACCTGACAGTCGAGGAAGCGGAAGTTGTTGTTGGAGTGGTTGCAGGTATATCACAGTAGTTGTACTTTATTTTCTTTCTTTCAGTTTTCTGCATGTTATTTTCCCCTCCTTTGTACAGTTATTCGTGTATATATCTAGCTAGCACCTTATTCTTTTGTTTGATCTTCTTCTAGGGGTGATTTTAGTCTTTTCTCTTCCAGCTCATGTGTTGTTTGATTCGGGTGCTACCCACTCTTTCATTTCTTCTCGCTTTGTCAATTAGCATGGTTTGGCTAGCGATGTATGCCCATAGCTTGGGACATCACCACAAGTGGTGGTGTCGTTATCTGTTCTAGGGTTTGCAAGCAGAGTCTGTTGTTGATTGGTGGTGTGGTGTTCTCGGCGGATTTGATTGTGATTCCCAATTTCGGTTTCAATGTCATTCTGGGCATGGACTGGTTGGGTGTTTCCCGTGCCGTGATTGATTGCTAGGAGAAGAAGGTGACTTTCAGGCTCTCTGGTCAACCATAATTTGTTTTCCATGCGGGTGAGACACCGCCAGGGCGTGTCAAGAACTCGATGGACTCCAAGATTGTTTCTCTTGTGTCGCTGGGTTCTTGTAATATCCCGGACGGATATTACCTCGTATAAATCGCTATTTTATTATTGTTTTATTATTATTTTATTTTAATTCCAAAATCAAATCACTATTTTATTATTATTTTGTCCACAAACATTGTCTACGCGCATATATCAGTCGGTGTACATCCAAAATACATCAAATTGGTAGCGCGATCCTCCGAATTAATAATAAAACTTATTTTTATTATTATTTGCAATTAAACTATTTATGGGGATTATATAAGGATTTTTTTGTATACACATACATGTACACATACATACATTTGTATGGCACCTAGTACATTATACAAAAAAAATGTAGTATGTACCCTTGGACAATGTACTCATTCTTGTCATGACAACTTAACTAGATGGTTAGGGTTTGATTAGGATGCTTAATCTAGGGTTGTATGCATGAGAAGATTAAAACCCCTTCTAGAAACCTTATCCCTTCACCATACTTCCAACTCACACCTAGACTATACCCTACACCTCACCCCTACCCTCCTACAAGTATGGCCGGCCTTGCCTCTTCTTGGGGTTTTTGTGCAAATGTGAGTGCACATTTACACTCTCCCCCTCCTCTCCCCTCCTATAAATACCCCTCCCCCCCCCCCCCCCCCCCCCCCCCTCTCCACCTTGTCTCATTTTAGAAAGATCAAAAAGAAAGAAAGAAAGGAAAGGAAAAGAAAGAGAGAACCTCATACTAATAAGAGAGTTTTTCTTGTAGGTCTTTTCTAGGAGTTCTAAGAGCTAGGGGAAGGAGAAGGTTAAGCTAGCAAGTCCTTCCAACAAAGAGATTAAGGTGGGAGTTTCTCTTTGTTTGTTTGTTTGTTTGTATTGTTGTTTTTGATGTTTCTTCTTCTTCTTACCTTCCTTGTTTTGTTTTCTTTGGTTTTTGGAATGGGTTGTTGTGATAAATGTTGTTGTATGTGATTCTCTTTTGTACGTGGTAAATGGTAAAGGTGATAACCACATGAAAAGAAAAGAAACAAATGATAGTGCTAAATACACATAAAGATCAAATCTTTATAGTTGTAGTTGTTGTTTTGTGTTGTGAAATGGGACTAAGATAAACATATGCATATAGACTTGTGTATACAACCATCTTTGGTTGTAGGACTTGATATGAACTATACATAAAGCATATGAACATTTTATACAACCATGTTTGGTTTTAGGACTTGTATTGGACTTTGACTAAAAAGATAAGCATATGTTGGTTGAACCAAATGAAGGGTCTCACCTTATTTTTATTATTGTTGTTATCTTAAAAAGAACCTAAATTAGATGTTATCTCTAATTTATGAAAAAGAAATTAATTTAAATCACTAGTTGTAGAATGAAAAAAAAAAGATCTCTTTTAATCACTAGTGATAATAAATCAATACTAATAAAGAATAGTAGACATTTAAGTAGTAGTAGTATGTTGTTAAAATAAAATTAGCATGTTGTTAAAATAAAGTAGTAGTAGTATGTTGTTAAAATAAAGTACTAGTGGTATGTTGTTAAAATAAAGAAGTAGTAGTAAGTGTTAAAAGAAGTAGTTGTAGATGTTTTATGTCCATAAAGTAGTAGTAGTAGATAGTTGTATGTTATGTTCTTGGTTAAAAGGAAGTAGTAGTAGTAGTGGAAAGTTGTAGATGTTTATTTTATGTTCATATTAAAATAAAGTAAATACCATGCTAAGTCTTTCTACATGCTTAGAATGTTGTAGGATTTATTCTAAAAAACACCTATCATGTTTAGGAATGATGTTTATGCTTAGAATGTTGTAGGATTCATTCTAAAATTTCGTATCATGTTTAGGAAGGATATTTATGCTTGGAATGTTGTAGGATTAATTCTAAAATTACCTATCATATGTAGGAATGATATACATGTTGTAGGATTCATGCCAAAATTATCTATCATGTTTAGAAATGATGTTTATGCTTAGAATGTTGTAGGATTCATTCTAAAATTTCCTATCATATTTAGGAAGGATATTTATGCTTGGAATGTTGTAGGATTAATTCTAAAATTACCTATCATATGTAGGAATGATATACATGTTGTAGGATTCATGCCAAAATTATCTATCATGTTTAGGAATGACATACATGCTTAGAATGTTGTAGGATTCATGCCAAAATTATCTATCATGTTTAGGAATGACATACATGCTTAGAATGTTGTAGGATTTATTCCAAAATTTCCTATCATGTTTAGGGATAATATTCATGCTTAGGATGTTGTAGGATTTGTTCTAAAATTACCTATCATGGCTAGGAATGATATTCATGCTTAAGAATATTGTATGTTCATACTAGTAGTTATCCATGCTTAGTAAGATATTCATGCTTAGTAGTTATTCGTGCTTAATAAGATTCATGCTTAGATGATAGTGGGAAAGTAGTATACCATGCTAGCTAAATTTGTCTATGCTTAGATGATTGTAAGAAAGTAGTATACCATGCTAGTTTCATTTATCTATGCTTAGATAGTTGTAGGGAAGTGGTATCTCATGCTAGATTAATTTACCCATACGCACATGCTTATAGGTAAATTGTATACCATGCTAGATTAATGGTAGAAAAGTTGTATACCATGTTAGTTTAATTGTAGGCAAGTTGTATACCATGCTAGATTAATGATAGGAAAGTTGTATACCATGTTAGTTTAATTGTAGGTAAATTGTATACCATGCTAGATTAATGGTAGAAAAGTTGTATACCATGTTAGTTTAATTGTAAGGTAAGTTGTATACCATGCTAGATTAAATAAATATTCATGCTTACATGATATCTATGCTTAGATAAGTATATGTTCATGTTATGTTAGTAAGTGATCATGCTTAATCATTATTCATGCTAAGTAAAGAGGTGTCATGCTAATTATTGTTTATGATAAGTTAATGGTAGCCATGCTAATGAGATTCATGCTTAAAATATCATAGATATTCATGCTTAGATTAAAGTAACTATCCATGGTTAGTTGTAGTGATTTTTATGTTATGTCCTACCCATGCTTGTAGAAACTCATGCTATGTTGTAGATTGACACTTAACTAGTATACATGACTAGAATGTTACTAATATGTACACCATGCTATATGCTAATGTGAAAGTAGCATACCATGTCTAGGAATGAGGTATACCATGATAAAGTTTAAATACATGCTTGGAATGTGGTAGGATTAATGTTAGAATACCTACCATGCCTTGGAATGTTGTATGTTCATATTAGTTATATATCCATGCTTGGGTTGTGGTGATTAGTCATGATAAGTAGTAAGCATTCACGCTCAAGTCATAACCTATGCTTGACCGTAGTGAACTTCATGTCTAGATCATAGTGATTTTCATGCTAAGATTGATATAAGTACATGCTTAATCATATTCGTACTTAGGAGTATTATGGTGAGTGGTTATGTTATATAATTAGATTGTCGTAGGAAGACGCTTGTAATTGTATGCCATGCTTAAGGCACTATAGGTTGAAGTAATAAGGATTGGGAAGATCACTAGTAATAGTTAGTTGATAATGGCTGTTATGTCGCCTTCGGTTCTTCCTTAGTAGAATACCGATCATAGACTATTAGTAGATTCTTCTGTTGCTTCTAATAATAGAAGATCAAGTTGCTAGTAAGCACGTTTGGTTGTTTTTAAGATTGATTACCTGTATGGTTGTTTGCATACGATTGTGCTCGTACGTGGCTCGACTGGCCCGTATGTAGCTGTGGGTCTCATACGTAGTTTATTTGGCTCGTATGTAGGTTGTTGTCTCGTACGCGGCTCGACCGGCCCGTGCGTAGCTGTTGGTCTCATACGCGGCTTATTTGGCTGGTATGTACGTTGTTATCTCCTACGAGGCCCGCCTGGCTCGTAGGTAGCTATTGTTTCATACGTAGCTTATTAGCTCGTATGTTGTTGTTACTCGTGTATAGCTTATTAGCTAGTACACAGTTGTTGTGCTCGTCTAGGGTATATTACTACCCTAGGGGCTATCGACCATCAAGACATATATTTTCTAACCCTAAGGAACTGTGGAGGAGTCACTCCTTGTGTACCGTCGAATCTTAACCAGGATAGGTTAATCGAGGACCGGAGTATAGACGGAATCCAAGTTTAGGGTAGCAGCATGCATGTATATTCGCACGGCCGAGGTCTTGGATCGATAGGCCAGGAACCGGATCCCGAAGGGTTCTGGTAAGTCTAGGTTGAGCAGCCTAGTAGAGTTATCATGCGAAGTCTAATTTAAAGGCCTAGCATGTTGTGCTTATAATATTATCGTCCCTAGGATTGTCGAGTCAGGGACATCTTTAGGGTAGTGACTTATAAAGATCGTTTTACTTAGACCCTTGCCAAAAAGAGAGGAGTTGGTTGTAGGGGGCACCTTACGACCAACTTGTCCCTTGAGGCAGGCCTTAGGTGGTGATATTGGGTTGTACCTTCCCGTCAAAGGGATACGCACGGTGCCGTCTCACAAGTTGAGGACACGGGTTGCGTATCTCGCTCTGTTAATTCCTGAAATACCGTGGCTGGGGTGCCACAGGATACATGGTGCAGTCCTGCGCTTGCGAGACCCCAGAGGGTGCCACAGGGTAGGCTTCGTGCTACCCTGTGCTTGCGAGACCCTATGGTTTGATTTTGGAACGAGGCCCAATACACTGGGATCGTCTGGTTTGGAGTGAGGTCCGGCATGCCGGGTAGTAGTGGAAAACGGAGACACCATAAGCAGACTGCATAGGGGGACTTGATCCCTTCTGCAACCTCACAGAGTCATGGAGTATTGTCAGGAACAGGTTGTGTACAATTAGAATTCGTAACGCGGGTTCAAATCCCTATATATGGAGAAACGGCTTGAGATGGGGTCGCATGTAGTATGGGCTGCATGTTGCTTCGGAGACTTGCTGACGTTAGAATAGAGAGCATCCTAGTTCTATTTAAATATCACATTAGAGTCTAGTCCTAGCACTCACGAACACTTACACCAACACCATTGCTATATTTTGTATGTTGTTGGGAGATTCGCTGCTATATGATCAGCCTTTAAGCGTCAGTGAATACTGACGTCCCCACTTCCATAGGTACTGGATCGCCGAAGTGCAAAGGCGAGATTCAGGAGGACTCAAGGCAAGGGAAGCAAGGAGTCAGTGTTATGTTTAGTTCCGCTGCAGCATATGTATTGATTATCTATTAGTTGAGAAGTACTCAAGTGAGAGTTACCAATTGTTGTTCTTCATTCCTTGTACTCTGATGTAAGATATTGAAGGTTGTAATACTTGGAAATGTAAAGGTAATATTGTAACTCCATTGTAAGGTATTGCAGTTGTATAATATTCAGACTTGTAATACATTGGGTGTTGAATGAAAAGTTTTAAATTCTCCTATTTTTTTCTGTGTATTGTGACTAATTGAAGAAAAGGTCTTGGCTCGTGTCTCAGTTTCCCAGTATTGGAAATCGGGGCGCTACAGTTCTGATGGGGTTGCTGCACCCTTAGTTGTGCAGGACTTCCTTGATGTGTTTCCCGAGGAATTGCCCGATTTGCCGCTAGTTCGAGATGTGGAGTTCAGCATTAATGTTCAGCCAGGTACGACTCCTATTTCGAAGAGTTTGTATCGTATGGTGCCGGTTGAATTGGCAGAACTGAAGGTGCAAGTTCAGGAGCTGCTTGATAAGGTGGTTCTGCAGACCTTGAGGGAGAACCAGTTGTATGGGAAGCTCGATAAGTGCGAGTTCTGGATGGATTAGGTTGCTTTTCTTGGCCACATTATTTCTGGTACTGGTGTTTCTGTGGATCCGTTGAAGGTTTCTATGGTCAAGGATTGGACTATTTTGAAGTCTATTCCTGAGATGCGGAGTTTTCTTAGTTTGGTTGGTTACTATCGGAAGTTCGTTCAGGATTTCACCAAGATCGCTGGACCCTTGACTAGTTTGACCAGGAAGGAGCAGAAGTTCATCTGGGATGAAGCTTTCGCCGAGTTGAAGCATCGATTGATGTTAGTGCCTGTGCTGACTGTACCCGACAGTTCGGGTGGTTTTGTGATCCATTGTGATGCTTCGGGGAGAGGTCTAGGAGCAGTTCTGATGCAGCGAGGCAGGGTTATTGCTTATGCATCGAGGCAATTGAGATATCATGAGAAGAACTATCATATGCATGATCTGGAGCTTGCTGCTATAATTTTTTCATTGAATTTATGGAGGCACTTTTTGCTTGGGGATAGAGTTGAGATTTTCACAGATCACAAGAGCCTCAAGTATGTATTCACGTAGAAGGAGTTGAACATGAGGTAGAGGAGCTGGCTGGAATTGATGGCAGACTTTGACATCAATTTGCAGTAACTCGGGTAGAATAAATTCAGTGTCGGATGCTTTGAGTCAGAGGCCTGCCACTATGTTCCTCGCTTAGCAGAAAGAACTAGTGGATGACATGAGGAGGCTGGAGTTGGATGTGTTGCTTCCTGGATCAGATCAGCAGCTCATGTTGTTGCAGTTGTAGTCTTCCTTGGTAGAGCAGATCAAGGCAGCCCAAGGGAGTGATCAGCAATTGCAGGAGTTTCGGAGTGAGGTAGAAGTTGGTTTGAGATCTGATTTGGTCTTCCATGCTGATGGGTCTCTTCGGTTTGGCTCTAAGCTGTGTGTACCTAGAGGAGAAGTTAGGCGGAAGCTACTCGAGGAAGCTCATCGGTCCCCGTATTCTATTCATCCTGGTGGTACCAAGATGTATAGGGACTTGAAGCAGCATTTCTAGTTGCAAGGTATGAAGCGGGATGTGGCTCGATTCGTCGCCCAGTGCCTAATCTGTCAGCAGGTGAAGGTGGAGCATCAGAGGACCGTAGGACTTTTGCAATCCCTGAATGGAAGTGGGAGAATATCACGATGGACTTTGTGACAGCTTTGCCGAGGAGTCCTAAGGGTCATAATGCTATCTGGGTGATAGTGGATCGACTGACGAAGTGTGCTCACTTCATTCCTTTCCGTGTGGGTTAGTCCACGGAGAGTTTGGCCGAGCAGTACATTCAGGAAGTTGTTCGTCTGCATGGAGTTCCTGTCAGCATCGTATCGGATAGAGATACGAGGTTCAGATCTCAGTTCTGGGAGAGTTTGCAGAAGAGCTTGGGTACTAAGTTAAGCTACAGTATAGCATTCCATCCTTAGACGGATGGGCAGTCAAAAAGGAAAATTCAGACCCTAGAAGATATGTTGAGATCATGCATTCTTCAGTTTGGAGGCTCGTGGGAGGATCATCTTCACTTGGCCGAGTTCTCTTATAATAACAGTTACCAGGTGAGTCTCAAGGCTGCTCCATTCGAAGCTTTGTATGGGCGCAAGTGTAGATCGCCAGTCTGTTGGGATGATATCGGCGAGAGGAAGCTTTTAGGCCCTGAGTTGATCACGAAGACAGTTGATGCCGTGGCTCAGATCCGCAAGCATTTGCAAGCCGCTCAGGATCGGCAGAAGAGGTGGGTTGATTGTCATCAAAGACCTCTAGAGTTTGAGGCAGGCGAGCATGTGTTGCTCAAGGAATCACCTTGGAAAGGTGTTATCCGTTTTGGAGGTGGAGGCAAGTTGATTCCTCGATTCATCGGTCCATTCAATATTGTGGAACGTGTGGGCAAGGTAGCTTACAGGCTCGTGCTACCGCCAGCTTTAGCAGGTGTCCATGATGTATTCCATGTTTCTCAGCTCAGAAAATACATCAGAGATAACAGTCATGTGGTGGTCTACTTAGACTTGTCTGTGAGGCCAGATTTATCTTGGGAAATTTGACCAGTCTCTATCTTAGACCGTCGAGAGAAGGTGCTAAAGAATAGAGTCATCAAGTTGGTCCGAGTTTCTTGGGATCCTCGCTCGCCAGGGGAGTCTACTTAGGAGTTAAAGGAAGATATTCGGGAGAGGTTTCCTCATTTGTTTGAGTAGTGCTTGTTTGCTTTGTTTTGTTTTGTTTATTTCGGGCTTTGCCCTATGTACCTCTTGTATGAATTTCGAGGACGAAATTCTTCTTGTAAGGTGGGTAGGATTTGTAAGCCCTATTTTCGAATTTTATTGTAATCTGTTGTCTTTTAATTATTGTATTTGGATTCCTTTATTATATTATATTTTGTCTTTTCTTGGGTTCTTTTGTTCTCTCTTGATCGATCTGTGTTCTTTTGGTTGGATTCTGTTCTCTTTTCAAATTTTATTCTTTCTATTTTGAGTTTGATTTGTTCTCCTTTGTGTTCGTCTCATCTCATTGCATTTATTTTTTTTCTTTTTGGAGCCAAAACCGATACCCAAAACCTACAAAATCGCAACCCAAAACCCAAATTCTTGATCCCTATATATATACCCTATTAATTAAACCCTAAATATTCCACCCTTTCTCTCTCTCTCTCTGACGTTTTCTCTCTCCCCGATCCCCTACCCTCTCCTTCCCTGTTTCATGGCACCCAAACCCAACCGAAACCCTACACCCCCTCCCGTTGCCATCTCTGATCGCCTTCCACCACCGTCACCACCATCATCATCCTCGTCTCCATCCCTTCACCTTCATCGTCTTCGTCATACCCCATCGTCATCCCCGTTTTTCTCGTCGAACCCAATCCACCGAGTTTCCCCATTGCCTTAACCCATTGCCATCGCCCTACCCGTCTCCGTGCACCCCACCATTGTCGCCGCCGTCCCTCACCACTCTACTGAAGACCCCTAGCGTCGTCGTTCAGTTCCCCGATCACCGCTGTCGTCGCCCCTGTTTCCAATCAAAAACAGAGCTCGCTTCGTCGAGGCTACCGTCGCTGCCGTCACTTCTCGACCGTGGTTCCGTTGACTGCCGTGGTGCCGACGTCGCTCCGCCCGGTTGTAGTCGCCCCACAGTCTCGTCATGCTCTCTCTCTCTCTCTCTCTCTCTCTCCTTGCCGAGGTTGAAGAAGGTCGTCGATTGGTCGGTTTTGCTGTCCTGTGTTTTGGCACACCGGATCCGAGATCGTTGTCCCGTGTTCGGTCCCGATCTGGTGTGTGGAGATCACCCGAGAGCTCTGAGTTGCTGTTGTTTTGTTTGCTTTGGTTTCGTCGCACGTATTTTGCATGTATCTTTGGGATTTTTGCCCGGAATTCTGATCCCGTTATTCTTATTATTTGAATCTGCAAATTAACAGACAAGTCTCTTCTTGCACTAGCATTTTATTCTATTCAAGTTGATTTGATCTTTGCAAGTAGATCCAGTCCCATTTGTTATCATACTGCTTTGACAATTCCGTTAAGTTTATCGAGGGTTTACACGAGCTAACCCGACATACTCTTAACATCGTGCCCTCTCTTTAATCTAAAACCTAGTCCCTATTGTTTCATGCATATGCAAAATTAAACAACTAGATTCATGCATAGGACTACTTGATAAATTGGACATGTTAAATTGTATGTGTTAGATTGAAGTTGATCGATGAATTAATACCATGCCTGTAATAATTGTATCTTAAACTTAGAAATTTGCATGCTGTCACCTAGAATTCACATTGATTACCAATTTTCATGCTACATGTGCTTGTATGATTTATTCATTTCCTTTTTATGTTAAGTTAATTTCTGGACTGCTAGATGTTTCATTTTGAATCAGATTTTTAACCATGCTACTATCATAATTTGGAATAACTTGCTGAACATAAATTGTAGCCCTGGATGTCTAGATCACTTTTCCTTTTTGCAGATTTGAATTCCGAAGTGTAGTTTACAAGATATCATCATTTTAGTACAGCTGTGTCATAAATTCTAGATTCACAAATGTATGCATATTCTGCTGTTTCTTAATTTAATTGACCATGCTAACAGTAAAAGAAAAATCTGAAATAAATCTAGTTAGACCTAGACATGTATAGGTATCACCCAGAATTTTTATATATTTTATTAATGAGTTCTCTGATCTGAAATAAATAGTTGAACGCAACTTACTGCATACTGCCTGAACATAAAACCTGAATAGAATAGAATTTTCACCCTAGTTCCTGTATCTTTTATATGCCTTAATTATATTCGCTGGAACTGTGTGGAAGTCTACTTTCTAGACCTTCCGGAGGATTCATATTTGCTATTTTGTAGTGACCATAATCAGTATTTTAGTACAGCAAAGTTATGCTGTCCTGATTGTGTGAATTGTGCTTATTTGATTTGTTTGCCTTTTTCTTTGTCTGTAATGTGTAGAATTAGTCACACTTAGTATTATAAAAAATTATCACCCTCTTACATGCTCACATAGGATGAAAATAAATTAATAAAAAGCCGGAATATCATGGGTAGACTTGGTAGTGAACGATCGGAAACTGTACTCGATCGGGCCCTACTGCCTGACCTGTACTGACCTGTACTGATGGCCATAAAACATTGCCTGACCTGAGCATAAAACACTGCCAAATAATTACTGTCCCTGAACATGAAACACTGATTACTAGGCCGAGTACATGGATCGAGAACTCACTATTAGTCCAAAGCGTACACTGTGTGTTTGCACCGAACCTGTGGAATGGGACGCAATAGTACGTGTACTAGATAGACTAATAAAATGATTAATAACCTGTATTTCCTACTTGATCCTGACAACACACATTACATGTGTAATTTACCGTAGACCTTTGATATTTTGCTTGCCTTTGCTTTATTCTGTCTTTGACCATATCCTTATTCTTTGATATTCATGCTTTCCTTTATCCTTTGTTTCTTCTACTTTCTGCCCATGACTTGCTCTAAGGACACTCTTTTCTTTCTTTTTAGATCAATATTTTACAGGTGCTGAAGGATTTATCCCCGAAGGAATTGGTGAGCAACGTTTCTAAAGATGGAACCAGTCTGCGCTGCTTAGATTTATTTGCTGCTAGTATTATTTCTTGAATATTGTTATGACTTGTACTTTGCTTTGGGCTTTATGACCCGGAGTTTGTTTTGATCCCAGATAATGGGTATTAATATTGTTGGATTACTTCATTTATTATTGGAATTTATCTTTGATTCATGTGGTTATATTTCTTGCGTGCTTGTACTTTGTTGTTCATATTGCTGAGTTAGTCTGGTACAACTTATGGATGGTGTTTACATCATTCGCTGGGCCTACGTTACGTACTCGTGTTTCGTATTTTGGAAAGCGGGTGTGACAAATTCTCTCTTCTCTTCTCTAGAGATCGAACCAAACCCTAGAGTCTACAGCCACTTATATAGCCCTCATATAAATCCTAAAAGATGAAAACAAATACAGCTTATTGGGACTTAAACTCGTCAGCCCAAATAACACACAGTGCTGATGTCGGTCGACCGCACTTTGGGTCGGTCAACCGTAACGTGTCTCGCCAACACCTCGAAGCATGACTGGTCGGCTGCACGATCGACTGTCCCGCTCTCTGTTGGAACTCTGTACACTCGAAGAATGCCTAGCAACCTAGTAGCAGTCGGGTGGTCGATCGATCGCACCCCAGGACAGTCGACCACAACTCCTCCAACTGCACTTCTTCTAGCTGTTGTTGCCTTGTCTATCTGTCTTCGTCTTCTCCTCTTCTTCTCCGAATTCAAGTACTCCGTGTCTACGTGTATTTGATGCCACAATCCTAATATGTTAGGCCCGCGAGGAGGAGAAGTTCTCAGGTCACTCCGAGTGAACTTGGATAGGTAGCCTCTGTGGACGAGGGCCTCGATTTTGTCTTTAAGAACCCTGCTATTGTCGGTCTTGTGGCCATGGTCTTGATGGAACCAGAAGTAGAACCTCCTGTCTCTTTTCTTATTATTATTATTAGATCGAGAGGGCGTCGAATCAACCCCTCTTCCTCCACCTCCATGAGGATGGCGGAGATGCTCATGTTAAGCGGAGTGAACTTCTCAAACCAGGGCACTGGAGAGGGAATCTCTGCCCAGAGGTTGTTGGTGTATGCCCTAGAGGCCAATTGTATTTTGACATTACTAGTTTACATTGTATCATGATATTTATTTCATATATGAGGCATTTCATTTATTGTGTTATTTATTGTGATTAAATGAACATAATAAAGTCCTTATAATAGTAGGCTCAATACCATGAGATATCAAATGCATGACTTGATTGTGAGATCTTATTGGTTGTAATCAGAACACTATTCTTAAATGTTCCTAGTCAAGTATTATTGTGAATTAGAACAACAATAATACATGAGACTAGTATGTGCGTAGACTGATTGCCATATCTCACGGGTCATGGATATGAGATATCAAGTCTTCACATGGGTACATATTAGAGTAATAATGTACTGGACTGATCCACCATGAGAATGCTGCATGGACCGTTACGTGAGTGTCATAAGCGGTTCTCACAGTGACCATGGTGTATGTAGTCCTTTGACTTGAAGTCACTATGATATCCTACATAAGAAGTTATGTGTTTTAATATCATCAAACGTTGCAAGTAATAAGGTGATTATAAAATCGACCATTGGATATACTAAAAATCATGCGGATGGATGTGAGAGACTTAGATAGGATGTTCCTCTTACACAACATGAGCGATATCTACGGACCCTTTTATAGAGAGAGACTGCTCAAATGAGTCAATACAAGATATTGAGCTCATTTATTTTAGTAAGTCTACTCGGACATCAAGAAACCAAATATTGAACTATACAAGGGTGACATGCTCTATGCCGTGTGGTCAATTAGATATCTGAAAAAAAGGACTAGAATACATGGTAACATTGGTTATAGATAGGTTATGTCAAATCATTGGCATTCCCTTTACTTGAGTAGCAGTGATGTATTGCTAGATACCGCTCACTATTTGCAACACTAGAATATGATTTTAGTAATCCTGTCAACTTAATGGAAACCTATAGAGTAATACACTTAGAATGGATCAAAATTAGATTTAAATTCATGAGATAAATTTAATTGGGAATCCTAGTAAGACTTGGACTCCTGACATGGTTGGGTAATTAATTAGATTAAATGGGACAACTAAAATTCAAAGGCCCACACACGAATCTGACCCAGGTCAGATTGTGAGTCCAACAACCTCATTACTCTCTTAGGATTGATTTTCTATATATATATATATATATATATATATATATATATATATATATATATATATGATATGATATGATATGTATCTGTGAAAAAGAGATAGTTGAGACAAAACCTTACCTGTCACAGAAATTGTGAGAGAGAGATAGTAAGGAACATCCCCTTCCCCAGCTAGCACCATGGGGTGAGGAAAAACTTAATTTGATCCGTTTGTGTGGATACCGTAGAGACACTGCAATATTGCAGTGCTATGATCGACATACTATGGAGACAGCATATCCATCTTTAAGGTATAATTTTTAAACACGATTTATGGTTTTCGTATTGATTCATAGCTAGGTTTCGATATTTTTTTTTGTAATTTTTTCTGCTGTGTATTTAATCTGAGATTACCCTCAAAACCTAACAGAGGTATCTTTCTGCGTAGCATTGGTATCGAGTCGGGTTGGGTCGGGTACTTTACTACCTGGACTCGGACCCGGTCCCCTACGGGTCCAAAAATTGGACCCGAACCCGGATCCGTGAGGACCGGGTTCGGTACCCAGATCCGTGATGACCGGGTTCGGTTCTGGGTCCGGGTCTTATTAAAATATTCCTACCCGTTCGGGTAGCTAGGAGCGGGAGTGTGAGCGGCGAGCGGAGGCGGCGAGTGGATGATTTAGAATAGAGGAGAGAAGAAAAAGGCATGAGTTTTGAATTTGGAAGAGGAAGATTTAGAATTGAGGAGGTAGGAGGGGAGGGATGAGGATAGAATAATTATTTTTATGCTGATTTTTTGGGTTTTTTTAACGGGTCCGGGTCCGGGTCCGGGTCCGGTCTTTTTTGAGCGGACTCGGACCCGGACCCGAAAATACAACGGGTCTCATTTTAGGACCCGGACTCGGACCCGGATAGGCCGGGTCGGTTCCGGTCCAATGCCGGTCCGGGTCGGATCCAGATTTCGGGTATTTATACCAATGCTACTTCTGGGCTTTCTTCAGTGCTTCAGAGTTGTCCTTCTTCCTTTATTCCTTGGCAGGTGATTCTTTTTGGCCCTCTGCATGCAAGGCCTCTTCAGCTCGGATATACTTCTCATTCCAGAGATGGAGGTCGAGAGAATCAATGTGTGGCTTTTTGGCCAAGGAGGTTGTCAACAAGCTGTGTCGGACATTGTGCTGAAAAGCAGCTGCCGTGACCCCCTCGTCAAGAGAGGAGATAGATCGGGCCTCAAATGTGAATCTTTGGACAAAGTCTCGAAGGGTTTCCCTGTCTTTCTGTTTCAGGTTGAGCAATAAGGCGCTCGTCTTCTCGGCCTTACGGCTGGTCATGAAGTGAGCGAGGAAGCTCTCCTCGAGCTGGTTGAATGAGAATATCAAGTTCGGGGCAAGCTTAGAGTACCATTCATGTGCGGAAACCCACAGCGTGTCGGGGAATGCACGACAAAGGAAGGCATCCGAGGCACTGTGAATCATCATGAGGGTTTTAAAACCCTCAATATGATCAGCTGGATTCGACTCCCTGTTGTAGGTCTCGAATGCAGGAGGCTTGAAACTTCTCGGGACCGTCGCTTCAAGAATGTATGAGAAGAAGGGTGGTCGAACCGGACGGTATCCTCTGTTTGACTGTTTCTCACCTTTCCTTATCCAGATGAGGCGGTCTTCCATCTCCTGTAGCCACTTGACGACGACGTCTTTCCGTCCCTCGGACCGAGTCGACCCGTAAGACTCCTCGTTCTGGGTCCCCTCAGTATGGGGATTATCCGTGTAATGTTCGCTCTAGGTCAGCCTTGGAGGGCCAGAGGACCTCGTTCCGAAACTCTTGGAACTCGGCTGTTGTCACGTGCCCTCCTTCTACGTGACCATTTGGGGGTTGGCAATTTCTTGGGGAGCAGCTGCACTCCCTCTCTCGACTGTGGTAGAAATGACAACTTCAACTTGGGGGATGATTCGAGGGTGCCTCATTTCTAAAGCAATTGAGGCTATGGTGAAGATTCTCTTCGTCCTATCGGTTATTGATGACGTTTCGGAGATCCAAAACCTCTGGATATTCGGTCCTTTGTGTGACTGAGCAGGAGGCACTCAAAGCCGGACCATGCAGGTGCCCGATTTGCTTCCATTGCGACCCCTGAGTGGCCGCACGACTACGGGATGGACGAGGAGGAGGGGGTCGGCTTGATGCCTCGTGGTGGCTGTCCTCATAGCCTTAGGAGCCATGGAAGAAGAGGGTTGCTGAGTAGGATCTGAGTCGAACGCTGGAGCTATGTTTCCCACAGACAGTGCCAATCTGTTGCTGTTATTTTTTAGTGTGGGAGCAACAGATGATGAGTTCTTTTGAGGAGGGAAAAGCATATCTCAACAGTAGATCTGATCCTGAAGAGAGGCTGATGTGTGATTGGGATATGTGGATCTAGTGATGGTTGTGTTGATCATTGGCTGCCAGATACCTACAAAAAGCCTTAAAATGCCGGGAGTTTTACCAGCGACAGTCCCTCCAACGATCAAGTCAGTTACTGGAGAAGGAGATTAGGGTTTAGAGGCTAAAGATTCACCACCTAGTAACTGAGGAGGGGGTTTAGTATTTATATGCAGAGAGAGGGACCCCTTGATGGACCGGGTTGACCCTCTTCCATGGGTTAACCTGAAGTAGTGGTCCTGCTAATGGCCCACAGGGAGTACATGCCTGTGTTTAGGAATCTACGGATCCATTGGGATCAGACGGTTCTGATGAGCTGAATTTTTACCTACATATCAACAACCAATCTTGGCCCTGCGATTAAATCCAATGGCTGATAAGATAGGGATGCCTCGATATCCCCAACAATGACGTCAGGCAACTCACGTGCCACACACGTACCTTAATAGTGCTTATGTTGTCAGCTGATGACAACCTACTCGTGTGTTACATGTGCATTGACAAACATACTATTCAGCTTAATCTTCCAAGTATGCCATCTTCGGCATGGACTTCGAGCCACACGTGTAGACGTCTCACAATCTCGCTAAGCCAAGTCACTCGGCATGAACCTTGAGCCACGCGAAGATTTCTCACAATCCTTCTAAGCTTCAGCACTCGACATGGATTTTGAGCCATCCCTATGGGAGGTACCCTAACCTCAGTCCCTTGGCACCTCGGGGCTCGGGGTGGACTTCGAGCCAACCACAAGCACACCATTATACTTCGGCCTTCAGAGTTTGGCACCTCAGAGCTCAGGGTGGACTTCGAGCCAACCACAAGCACCCCTCGGTTCTTAGGCCTTCGGAGCTCAACACCTCGGCACCTCGGCACCTCAGGGCTTGGGGTGAACTTCGAGCCAACCACAAACACCCCTATGTGCTTCGGCCTTCAGAGCTCGTTGCCCTGGCACCTCGGAGCTTGAGGTGGACTATGAGCCCCCGACGAATGCGCCCCGGTTCCCCGACCCCTCGGAGCTTGTCACCTCGACACCTCAAAGCTCGAGGTGGACTTCGAATCACCCACGAATGCGCCTCGGTACCTCGGCCCCTCGGATCTCGGCACCTTGGCGCCTCGGAGCTTAGGATTCCGCTACTTGGAACTCGGAATGGATTTCGAGCCACCCCTGAGCGCTCCTCGGCGCTCTTTCGATCTTCTTCGTCTTGGGGTAGATTTCGAACCGACAACAAACAACACCCTACAAACCAAATGATCTTCTACTATCTCGTGCTATTAACTAGTTTTTTTCCTATAGGAGTGAGCTACTCCTCAAAGGCTACTACACCCAACCTCCAGGAGTGGGGGGGGGGGGGGGGCTATAATGTGGGTAATAATTCAGCTCATCTGAACCGTCTGATCCCAACGGATCTGCGGATCCCTAAAAACATGAATGTACTCCTGTGGGTCATTAGCAGACCCACTACTTCAAGTTAGCCCATGGAATAAGGTTAACCTGGTCCATCAAGGGTCCCTCTCTCTGCCTATAAATATCAAGCCCCCTTCTCAGTTATCAGGTAATGAATCTTTAGCCTCTAAACCCTAATATCCTTATCCTGTAACTGACTTGATCGTCGGAGGGCCTGTTGACGGAAAAACTCCCTGCATTTTAAGGCCTTTCGTAGGTATCCAGCTGCCTATGGTCATCACAACCATCACTAGATCCACATATCCCAAACACACATCAGCCTCTCCTTAAGATTAGATCTACGACTGAGATCTGTTTTTCCCTCTCCTAACAAGAACTCATTATCTATTGCTCCCACATCGGATAACAGTAGCATCACAAAGAAAATGAAAGGACTTCAGTCCAGATCTCTTTATGAATCTTGATGAAGGTACTAGGAATATTTAAAGTAACCATACCTTAATAGCCTTAAATGTTGGGTCAGATCCTAAACCATATGACGAGGCTATGAAATCTCAAGATTTTGCTTTGATCAGAGGAAATGAATTCTATCATGGGAAATCAAACTTGGGAACTTGGTTAATTTACCTCTTGGTTCAAACTTCAAAGACAAATGGATATAAGTGAATTTTTAAAAGGAAAATCAAGGTAGATCGAACCATAGATACGTTTAAAGAAAGGCTAGTAGCCAAGGGATCTACTCAAAAAGAACTTGACTACTTTGATACTTATGCACCAGTAGCAAGAATTACAATTATAAGTACTATAGCTTTAGCATCCATATACATATTTGAAATTCACCTAATGAATGTTAAACCACTTTTTTTAATGGTTAATTGAAGGAAGAAATCTATATGGAACAATTTGATGGTTTGGTCATGAAGGGAAAGAAAATAAGGTTTGTCAGTGGATTAAGTCACGTTATGGACTTAAACAAGCGCCCAAACAGTGGCTTGAGAAAACTTGTACTATCAAATGGATTCAAGATACATAAACAACAACAACAACAACAACAAAGTCTTTTTCCAAACTAGTTGGGATCGGCTACATGAATCCTGGTTTTTCATTCTGCTCGGTGTAGTGCAATATCTTCTGTAAGGTCACAAACTATCATATCTTTTCTCACCGTTTCCATCCAAGTTAGTTTAAGTCTTCCTCTACCCCTAATTCTGCCCTCAATACTTATCAAATCACTCTTTCTAACGGAGACACTACTAGGTCTATGTGAAATATGAATTCAAGATACATGAATCAGTTAAATGTGAATATAGCAAATTCAACAAAGGTAGAGGTGCTATTATTTGTTTATATGTAGACGATATGTTCATAATTGGTACTGATTTAGAATGAGTAAACTATGTTAAAAAATATATTTCAGAAAATTTTAAAGTGAAAGATTTGGGAAATTCTCATGTCATTTTAGGCATTAGAATTATCAGAAATCATGATGGAATTGCATTATCTCAATCTCATTACACAGAAATTACTTTAAAAAATTCATCATATGTGAGTACACCTTTTGCACTGAGCATGAAATAGGTTTCAACTGAAGGAAAGAGCCGTATCTCAACCAGAAAATGCTAGTGCAATTGGTTTCTTAATGTACTGCATTAAGGAAAACCAGAAATTGGTTTCGCAATTGGGAAGCTCAGTAGATATGGTAGCAATCCTAGTAACCAACATTAGAGAGCTATCTTTAGAGTATTGGAATACCTTAAACTGACAATGCATTATGGTTTAAGTTATCCAGGATGTCCAATGGTCTTGGAAGGCTTCAGTGAGGCTAGTTGGATAACTATTAGCGAGGGCCACTCATCTACAAATGGTTGGTGGTAGAAAATGAGTATTTTATACGCCATTTACTAACCAGTTTTTGAGCAATTTTTTGAGTAAGATCCTCAATGAATTATTGAGAGATCTTAATTGATTGTGTTTTCCTTCGTGAATAGATCAAAATCATAAATTTATTTGCTACAAATGGTTTAAGTGGTGAATGATAAATTGTCTCTCAAAATGAGACATTTTCATTTCTGAAAATGGGTTGAGGGAACTTAGTTCCACATCGGAAATATCAAAGTAATTTGAAGAGGATATATAACAACCTTTTTCTAAGCATTGTAAGATAACTAGATAAGAGGCTCTCTCTCGCGCGTGCAGGGGTACAGATCTCGGATCGGATTACATGCGGCTTGTGTGCGCCCACCAGACCGACATAACCCCGTGCAGAGCCACTTGCTGTAGTTATGATTTTTTTCTTTGTAAACGGCTGTTATAAATGTAGACACGGTTTTTGTCTGCCATTTCAGTGCAGTATTAAACATTTTGTCTGCCGTTATAGTGTATGCATTCAATTAATTGTCTGCAATTACACTGAAGGCATTCAAAGGCGTTGACTGCTGTCTGCCGTTACAGTGTACACATTCAATAGGTTGTCTGCCGTTACATTGAATATATTCATAGTCTTGTCTGCCGTTACAAGTCTCTAGCACTAGCCCTATAACTAGAGCCCCCCCCCCCCCCCCCCTCCCCCCCCCCCCCCCCCCACTGTCCTCCCTGCACAAAATCTCTTCTCTTCTCTCTGTTCCGTTTCGTTTCGTAAGTTCATTTGGTAAAGGTGATAGATTTCTGAAGCTACCAGTTCGAGAGCGTTACGTGGTGTCTACGTGAACCCTCTTTGTCGTTGCATCCTGACAGACAGACGCCTCAAGTAGCTCCAGCACCCGGACGAGACGAAAATTGTTTTAAGGAGATTGTGTGCTACACAAGCCTCGACATCAAATTGGTTTGATTTCATTATTTTCCTTTTCATTTCGGTTTATTGGTTTCATTTCTCTCCTCCTTCTCTGGTTTTTATGCCTCTCAATTATTTGGATTTATGTCAATTTTTTTTGTAACCAAAGTTGTAACAAAGAGAATAAAATTCTCCGAGGTGGTTTTATTGTAAACAAAATTTGTAACAGCTGGACACTCACTCCTGGTGGGAGGTGCAGTATCATGGGGCACTAAGAAACAACCATGTATTGCAGACACCACCAAGGCATCTGAGTTTGCAGCCTTAGCTTCTGGAAGTAAAGAAGTGGAATGGTTAAGAAATCTCTTAATGGAAGTTACAAACTCTTAATAGAATCATAACAGTTTTGTTGTGATAGCTTAATACATGGGATCTTTGATGAATCTACCTGTATGAGTGATGGAAGTGAGGCCGCTTTCTATGAGTTAAGGGCTAACTCTATAGCATTCACAATACCGGGCTACAGACACATGGACAATTAATAAATGGTGTCGCCTTTAAACAAAATATCTACAGAAGTAACGTAACGGTGAAATATGTCTGACTATTCAATTTGGAGCACTAGTATAAAGACAATTCTACTATGTAATTTTAAATAGTTTTGACGTATTCTCACCAAGTGAAGCGACGTCTTCATTTATGCATAGGGACTTCCTTGATTGCCAAAACATTAGCTTTCTCCATAACTATGAAATTGGTGGGCAAAGTTGGATTAATTTCAAAATAATGGGTTCAAACCATGTGAAGCGGCATGTTGGTTCAAAGGGGTTAATGTCCAGAAATTTCAGTTTGGATAGCTTCATCTTTTGGCCGAAAGATAGTGTTCATTCTGAAGGCACATTTGGAAACAGTACTTGGCAGTTATTAGCAAACAGTTATAAGAGTCTTTTCCCCCAAATGGGCCAATTTTTTAAACTAATTTCCAATATATATAACTTTCAAAACTAATTCCAAAGAGACTAGTTCATAGGCCGCAACTGCGAACTGCGGCCTGCTCGATTGTGAGGCCGCAGTTAGGAATTGCGGCCTCTTCAAAAATGTATTTTTTCGAGGCCACAGTTCCCAACTGCAGCTTTAGTTAATTTCATATTTGGACTAGAGAGACTTCAAGACTTCAACAAATTTTTCTAAATAAAAATGCGTTAAATATAGGCCGCAATTCCCAACTGCAGCCTAAATATAATAGAGGTCGTAATTTCCAAATGTGGCCACTGTTATAATCAATTTTTACCTATGTAAAAAAAAATAAGAATTATAACAGAGGTCGCAGTTCGCAATTGCGACCTCTGTTGTATTTAGGCCGCAGTTGGGAACTGCGGCCTATATTTAGTACATTTTTACTTAGAAAATTTTGTCTAAGTTACGAAGTTTTTCTAGCCCAAATATGAAATAAACTAAAGCCGCAGTTGAGAAAAAAACACATTTTTGAATGTGGCCTCACAATCAAACATCCCAGAACTGTGGCCTATGAAGACTAATCTATTTTTAAAATTAGTTTTGAAACTGGTCTAATTTGAGAATTAATTTCAAAAAGTGGCCCATTTAGGGGGAAAAATTCAGTTATAATCATTTTGTGAATGGATATAACTATCTCCTAACACAACCGTCCCGGAGGGCATTGAATTAAACCCATAGATTTCAACCTTATGCAACATCGATTTGAACATCAGAACTCTCTTTCTTCCTATTGCAGCCCAAAAGGTAATAGAGGCCTGGCTCACGGACTGTGCTTGAGAAGAAAGATAGAAATAGATATTGGTTTTTGGACAAAGCTTGAGAGCTCAGAACAGAGGACAGAGAGCCAAGCAATGGGGAAAGGGGCATGCGATTGAGTTGGGGAATCCACAGAAAGAAATGGCACGCCAGCAAAGATATAGTGAATCTATTCTATATAATAGAAGCGGTCTCTAACGAGCCTTTCAGATTGTCGTGCATCTGATGCGTAGGACTGTTCCAGTCAAAAAGGCACGTACGATCTCGAGTTAGGAGACCCTTGGCAGACCGAAGATATAACTGTCTCCTAACACAACCGTCTGAGAGGGCATTGAATAAACCCATAGAATCCAACCTTTTGAAACATCGATTTGAACATAAACTCTTGTTGGGTTCCTTCCTTAATTGAGAATAATATGGAATTCTCTAGAGATGTAGAGCATCCTAGAGCTTCATAGAAGAGTGTGGAAGGAAGTTGAAAGGTATAGTTTCATGGAGATCTCTAGAAATGGAGAATTCTAGAGAGTTGGTATAGTTTCATGGGGATCTCTAGAAATGAAGAATTCTAGAGAGTTAATCTCCACCATTGGATCAAATCAATCTCCTCCGTTCATTGTAGGTGTGGAGTAGTATAAATAGGGGTGAAAGTCTTCATTCCTACACACACCCAAAAACAAGTTCTTGTTGTAATCCAAAGTGAGAGTTAGAGAGCCACTTTGAGAGAAAGTAAGATAACTTGAGAAGAAGTAAGATAACTTGAGAAGTTCTAATTCTTAAGCTTGAGTGAGCCACAAAATTGTGAGAGCGTGTTATAGAGAGTCAAATTCTTGTAATCCTACTACTCTTTGTATAGTAGAAGAATCACCATTTGAGTTGTAAATCTCTCTTGCATCTATTTCTATCTATATCTTCAAGTGCCCATCTTAACTTCACGAAGCGGGAAAATACTGAGTTTTTCCCAACAGTGGTATCAGAGCCAGGTTCATACACCGTCGTCATCATCTCGTGCGGTTTAAGATGGAGGACATCGTCACCCATGATGGAGATATGTTCAAACTCACCGCCAACAACTACTTGTATTGGAAGCCGATGATGGAAGATCATTTATATTGCAAAGACTTGCATGAGCCCATCATCCACAATACCAAGGTGGGAGGAAAGAGCGATGCAGAATGAGAGTTGCTCAATCGAAAAGCTGTTGCCATGATCCGTAAGTACATCGATCGATCTCTCTTCGAGCATGTCTCTACGTATACAAATGCTTATGAATTATGGACAAAGCTTGAGTCCATGATTCAAAAGAAGACGCCTCGTAACAAAGCCAATTTAGTTCGACGGTTGGTGAAGTTGGAGTATAAGGATGGTCAAAGCATGATTGAGTACTTGAATAATTTCAAGGGGCTCGTAAATCAGCTAATGAAAACTGAATTGAAGATTGAAGATGAGTTGCAAGCCCTTTTACTCCTTAGCTCATTGCCTGAAAGTTGGGATACACTCGTGATTACACTTAGTAACTCAACTCCTGAAGGAAAGCTCACCATGGATATCGTCAGTGAAAGCCTTCTTGGTGAAGAAGCAAGGAGGAAGGAACGAGGCGATTCTGTCTTTTCCGAGGCAAATGTTTTCGAAAATCGGGTAAAGAATGATGGTCGTGGACGTAGCAAGGGCTGAGAATCAAACCAATCCCGAGGTAGATCCAAATCACGATCAAAGATTACATGCTACTACTGTGGAAGGACGGGCCACAAGAAAGCAGAGTGTCGATCCTTCAAGAGAGATCAAAAGGCGGGTGATGTGAAGCCAGACCAAATCAAGAAGCAAGAAGAGAAGAGTACTACCGTTGTTGCTGCAAAAGAAGAACTGATTTATCTCATTGGAGAAGGCAATATCCTAAACATTGCCTATGATGATAGTTCTTGGATTATCGATTCTGGTGCTTCCTTCCATGTCACTCCCTATGGAAGTTTTTTCTCATCCTACCAAAGCGGTGACTTTGGTACGGTGCAAATGGGAAATCAAGATAGGAGCAAAATTGTCGGGATAGGTGACATCATCCTTACAACAAGCACTGGATGCAAGCTTGTCCTAAAAGATGTGAGACATGTCCCAGCTATGCGTCTCAATCTTATCTCTGCTGGAATGCTTGATGATGTGGGTCTGGTGAATTACTTTGGTGAAGGAAAGTGGAAGCTCACCAAAGAAAGTTTAGTCGTGGCTCGAGGAAAGAAGGAGGGGTCATTGTACGTGATGCAAGCCAAGCTCTGCAAAGGGGAGGTGAATATCATCACCGATGATATGGATATATGGCATAGACGACTTGGACACATAAGCGAGAAAGGTCTTTACATACTCGCTCGTAACCAAGTTCTTCCTGATGCGAAAGGTAAAACACTTGATCCTTGTGCTCATTGCTTGGCTGGAAAACAACATAAAGTTGCTTTCAAAAGATCTTCTCCACCCACAAGGAGAAAGAATATCTTAGATCTTGTACACACCGATGTGTGCTCAATGTCCGAGACGTCCATTGGCGGTGCATCATATTTTTTCACCTTCATCGATGACCATTCAAGGAAGGTGTGGTTGCACTTATTAAAAACGAGGGATCAAGTGCTTCATGCATTCAAGGAGTTTCATGCCCGAGTGGAACGCGAGATAGGAAGGAAGATCAAATGTGTCCGATCAGACAATGGAGGTGAATATAGAGGTCCCTTTGAAGCCTATTGTAGGAAATATGGGATAAGACTAGAGAAGACTCCACCCAAGACACCGCAGTTAAATGGATTAGCCGAGAGAATGAATCGAACTATCGAGGAAAGAGTTCGATGTGTGCTCTCTCATGCCAAATTGCCTAAGTCATTTTGGGGGGAAGCTGTGATGACCGTTGTTGACGTCATCAACCTTTCACGATCGGTACCTTTGGACAGAGCTATCCCAGAGGAAGTTTGGTCAGGCAAAAAGGCTACCTACAATCATCTCAAGGTGTTCGGATGCAGAGCATTTGTTCACATACCCAAAGACGAGAGAGCCAAGCTGGATGTAAAGACAAAGGAATGCATCTATCTTCGCTCGCCAAAGGATGAGTTTTGATACCGACTTTGGGATCCAATCAACAAGAAGATTGTTCGTAGCTGAGATGTGGTATTCTTCGAGGACCAAACAATTGAAGATATCCAGAAATCGGAGAGGCCAAGATTGAGAAGCAACTGTAGTATAGACCTTACACTGGCTCATCAAGAGGAGAATGTCACACCAGAAAATAATGAAGCTGAAGATCTCGAGCCTATCCTAGAGCCAAATAATCTAGAGACTCAACATGAGTCAAGCTCTCCACTAGAGTTGAGACGATCTTCGAGAGACCGAAGACCATCTACTCGTTATCCCACGGAGGAGTTTGTGACGGTCACCGATGAGGGGGAGCCTCAAAGTTATAAGGAAGCCATAACTGAAACTCATAATGAAGAGTGGATAAAAGCCATGCAAGAGGAGATGCAACCCTTGCATGAGAATCATACTTACGAACTAATGGAGCTTCCAAAAGGAAAAAAAGCCTTGAAGAATAAGTGGGTGTGTCGAATCAAGACCGAAGATAGTAGCTCGAAGCCTCGCTACAAAGCTCGGTTGGTTGTTAAGGGATTCAGTCAAGAGAAAGGTATTGACTTTGAAGAAATATTTTCTCCGGTGGTAAAAATGTCATACATCCGTGTTGTTCTTGGCCTAGTAGCGGTACAAGACTTGGAGATCGAACAACTTGATGTCAAGAGAACATTCCTCCATGGAGATCTAGAGGAAGAGATCTACATGGAGCAGCCAGAGGGGTTCAAAGTTCCTGGCAAAGAGAATTTGGTGTGCCGGCTAACGAAGAGTCTATATGGCCTTAAGCAAGCACCAAGACAATGGTACAAGAAGTTCGAGTCCTTCATGGCAGAACATGACTTCAAGAAGACGGAAAGCGATCATTGTGTCTTCATAAAGAGGTATGGAGGTGGCAATTTTCTCATACTCTTACTCTATGTTGATGATATGTTGATTGTTGGACTAGATCGCACAAAAATTGATGCTTTGAAAAGGATCTAAGCAAGAGCTTCACCATGAAAGATTTGGGACCGACTAGACAAATCCTTGGAATGAGGATCACTCGTGATAGATCAAGAAAGTTATTGTGGCTATCACAAAAGAAGTACATTGAGAAAGTGTTGGAAAGATTCAACATGCACAAAGCGAAGCCGGTCAACATACCACTTACTGGACACTTCAAGTTGAGTATGGAGCAAAGTCCAACAAGTGAGGAAGCAAAGAAGGAAATGAAGACGATTCCTTATTCATTCGCGGTAGGTAGTCTTATGTATGCAATGATATGCACAAGACCTGACATCGCCTATGCAGTTGGTGTTGTTAGTCGCTTCTTGGCCAATCCGGGGAAAGAACATTGGGATGCAGTCAAATGGATCTTTCGGTATCTACGAGGTACTTCCAAAAAGTGTTTATGTTTTGGAAATGGAAAGCCTGTGTTAGAAGGATACACAGATGCAGATTTAGCTGGCGACGTTGATTCTAGGAAATCAACATCGGGATACCTAACTACTCTAGTAGGGGGAGCCGTTTCTTGGCAATCAAAGTTGCAAAAGTGTGTTGCTTTGTCCAGTATCGAAGCTGAGTACATCGCAGCTACTGAAGCTTGCAAGGAGATGTTGTGGATGAAGAATTTGCTGCTAGAGCTAGGAGTAGTCCAAGACAAGTATGTCTTGAAGTGTGACAATCAAAGTGCAATTTACTTAGCAAAGAACTCTACCTTTCATTCTCGCACAAAGCACATTGATACACAGTATCATTGGATCCGAGAAGCTCTCGAAGAAAGGCGCATACACCTTGAGAAAGTTCACACGAAAGAAAACTGGTCCGACATGATGACCAAGGTAATACCAACAAATAAATTTGAGGATTGTTGTCAAGGTGCCAGTTTGCTACTACCTCCCAATTAAGTCAGGAGGGGGAGATTTATTGGGTTCCTTCCATAATTGAGAATAATATGGAATTCTCTAGAGATGTAGAGTATCCTAGAGCTTCATGGAAGAGTGTGGAAGGAAGTTGAAAGGTATAGTTTCATGGAGATCTCTAGAAATGGAGAATTCTAGAGAGTTGGTATAGTTTCATGGGGATCTCTAGAAATGGAGAGTTCTAGAGAGTTAATCTCCACCCATGGATCAAATTAATCTCCACCGTTCATTGTGGGTGTGGAGTAGTATAAATAGGGGTGGAAGTCTTCATTCCTACACACACCCAAAAACAAGTTCTTGTTGTAATCCAACGTGAGAGTTAGAGAGCCACTTTGAGAGAAAGTAAGATAACTTGAGAAGAAGTAAGATAACTTGAGAAGTTCTAATTCTCAAGCTTGAGTGAGCCACAAAATTGTGAGAGCGTGTTATAGAGAGTCAAATTCTTGTAATCCTACTACTCTTTGTATAGTAGAAGAATCACCATTTGAGTTGTAAATCTCTCTTGCATCTATTTCTATCTATATCTTCAAGTGCCCATCTTAACTTCACGAAGCGGGAAAATATTGAGTTTTTCCCAACAACTCTCTTTCTTGTTCTTTGTTCTTGCTCAAACCTTGTAAAATTTCTGTTTTAATTAATGCATAAAACAAAATTTCTATTTGTTGGCAGTTTTGATTTCCAGTGGACTTTCCAAGTTTGTTCTTCGTTTGTGCAAGGCGTGTTATGATTTTCTACTGAGTTTATGCAACATGATCACTATGAACTACCACCAAGCAAAATAATAGATCAAACCAAACACAACAAAGCACACGATTTTGCGGTAGCTGGGGATAGAGTGGAGATGAGGGAGATGGTTTGTTGACGGCGGCGGGCTGTGGAGGGGTTGGTGGTGGCGGCTGGAAGGAGAGGAGTGATTAGGGTTAATTTTTTTATGGGTTTAGGGGGGGGAGGTTGGTGTCGGCGGTTGGAAGGAGATGAACAACAATATTTATTTATTTTATTTTTTGTAAGAGAGGGAGAAAGAGGCTAGGATTTCTTTTATCTTTTCTGTTCTAATTCCATGTAAAGCTTGATTGTAAAGTGAGAAATACCCTTTATTGATATATTTAGAACCTGACACAGGACCCTACATATGTAGAACAGAATAAAAGGAGAACTACTTATTATATTGATAAGAGACTAAATTAAGCTACTATCTTAACAAAATGAACATGGCCCTAACAATATAAACATGGCCCTGCTTGGTAGATGAAGATGGAAATTACACTGTGGAAAAGGTGCTCCTTGGGTTAAATAGATCCAAAATTACAAAACGAGGAAGGCTTGATTTCGGTGGAAATTAAGGAGACAAAAGTGTTCGACCTTATGGAATAGTTTGACATAGGTAGGGGCAGTGTTCTAAAAAGCGGCCTAGGCGGCGCCTAGGTGCTAGGCAGCCCTACAATGCCTCGCCTAGAGGCTAGGCGTTTAAGAAAATCGGTTAATGGTTCTAGGCGGTTGAAAGCGGGTCTAGGCGGCGCGTAATCGGTGTAAGCGGGTTAGACCCGCTTATGACTTAATTATTAAAAGAAAAAGGGACCCGACTTATCCTAACCCGACCCGCTCTAATACATTCAAATCCCTAAAACTTCTCTTTCTCCTCTAAATCCCCCGTAAATAACCCCCCAAATCAATTCTATTCTCTAAATCCCTAATTCCTCTTCTCTAAAACCCCCGAATCACCTCCTCCGCCTCCCTCCTCGCAATCGGAGGCTCACATCTCATAGCTTGCAACGCGCTTCAATTTCGACCTCCTCCGCCTCCCTCCTCCTTTGCCTCCCTCCTCGCAGTCGTTGCTCGCAGTCGTCAACACAACCTCCTCCGCCTTCCTCCTCGCAGTCGCAGCTCTCACTCTCTATCACTCAGTCGTCAAAACCTCCTCATCCACCTTCCTCTTTGCAGTCACAGCTCGCTTCAACTTCAACCGATGTCAACACAACCTCTCTCTCCTCTCTTCAGCTTCAAATTCAAGTTGTCAACACAACCACACACTGCCTCCCGCCTTGCTTCACCTCCGACGTCAACACTGCGTCCTCTTCTCTCTTAAACTTCTCCTGACGCAATCCACCCCCATCCCCCGACTCAAACCTCCCACTTCCCCACACCGTTTGCTCCTTGGACTGGAACAGTCGAACAGGTAATCTCCACTACTGATCTTCGTCATAGATTAATACTAGTCTAATAGATGAGTATAGGACTATATAAAAAAAGAAAGACTAATAATAATACACCGATTCGATTTTGTAAAGCTCATCCTGCAATTGCAAGGAGAAATATCAAGAATAAGAATTGGTAACAAAAAAACAAAACAAAATGATAAAATATATAAATAAAACCGCCTAGTGCCTAGCTGCTTAAGCTCCGCTTACAAGGCCTAGGTGCTAGGCACCCATCGGCCGCTCGACTACTGCCTAGCGACTTTTATAACATTGGGTAGGAGAATACTTCTATGTAGACATGAGATATGAGATTGGGAGACGAGCTTTTGGAACGAAAAATGGTGAGGGAACTACACTCTTGAGAGTTGTATATCCACATTTTTAATATCAGTGCGTAGCCAGGAGTGTCTGTTGCCAATGTACGGAGAATCGAGAATTGGAGGCCTAGATATAGATGTTGTTTTCTTGTTTAGCTTTTATGTCGCGACTTGATTTCTTGTTGTACTTTGTTCATGATCTTTCGTTAAGAGTGATTAATGAAACAAGGATGGTCATATGGCTAAAATTGTGATTAAATCGAGACCGTTCAAATCAGGCACGAATCTTAAAGCTCTCAGAGGTAAAACAGTAACTTCCCCCACAAACGGGTCCGAAATGGGAACTGGGTCTTTCTTCAAAGCCCAGTAAGCCAAAAACGAATCTCCTATTGGGTATGGGTGGCAACCCATTACAAACGACCTCAGATATTTAAAGAGTAATTCAAATTCGTGATTATCTCTAAGAGGCGGTTTAAACTGCCTCTCTTATCATCAAACGAGTTAAAACTCTATTTCTTATCTAAAAACATCGGAACATAGAGATAAATGATTATTTCTAAAATGTCTCTAAAGGCGTGTATAAATACACCTCTCCCTCCACCATAAAAAGAGTAATCAATATTTTTTCACAAATCGCTCTTTCATAATCTTCCTGATTTCTGACTTGAGCGTCGAAAGGTTGGTCGTCAGGATCCATCCCGGTGTATCGAACTTTTTGCAGGTTAACGGCAGCAGCGAAAAACAGCCAAACGCTAGCCAAAAGTCAACAGATTTGTCATATTTTTTTTCAAAGAAATTCCACAAATACATCTGTTTGCTCCCACACTGAAATCAGCAGCAACAGATTGGCGCTATCTGTGGGAAACGAAAAAGCAATCCAGTTACATCTCACTGGTAAAGGTAGTTTTCGAGTCCTGCCTCCTAAAGGAAAAGGGAAGGCAGCGGCATCCAGTCGAAGAGCCACTCCTCTTCCTCCTCCTCCACAACTCCCATATCTTCCTCCTCAACTCGACCAACAAGTTCAGCAACCGCAGTATCAACAGCCTCTTCCCAGGTCTAGGGGGCTCTATTCGAAGCCGTCAGGGACAACACTCCCACGATGACTGCATCTCAGTTCACAACCCTTCAACTGACTCTATAGCTTCTCAAAGCTGTCCCGGCCAGATCTCCATCAAGTAATCATTAATCGACAGCAGGGGGTCAACCTCCGAACCCGCTTGAATGAAAGGCAGACCCTTGAGGAAGTCCCTCAACCCGAGAACCAGACTGCCCCCTGGGGCCGGTCTCCTCGCAGGCCAAGGCCTAGAAGAACCCCCTCCCCGTGGAGGCGAAGAGAGTCCCTTCCACGTCGTCAGCGGAGAAGTCGTACTCCAATAAGCAAAGTGGCACCGGGGGACTACCGTCCTAGAGGAGCACCAGTCACCCAGGTCGAGTTCCAGAACTTCAAAGAAGATATTCTGTGAGCTCTTAATATTGCTACAAGTCAGGATCAGCATGCGCCTAGCCCTCTTCATGCCTCGAGCCATAGCCAGCGTAGGCCTAGCCCTCGCCATACCGCCACTCATGAAGGAGAGTCCAGAGAGTCGACTAGATCCGACCGAAGAGATGACTCTGTCCACCGCCGTCTCCACGAGATGGAAAGGTGCCTCAACAGGCTCAACGTGGAAGAAGACAGCAGGCGAGGAATTTCCACCCAAGCAGGCCCCCTTTCTCCAGAGCCATCATTGAGGCTCCGGTCCCTGAGGCCTTCAAGCCTCCCCACTTTGAGTCCTACAATGGGTAGACGGACCCTGCCGACCAAATCAAGACTTTCAAAACTCTCATGGCGATTCACCAGGCCTCAGATGCGTTCATCTACAAGACCTTCACAGCTACTTTGAAGGGACCTACTAGAGAATGGTATTCCCAACTAACCCTGCCTCCATATTCTCCTTTGAGGAGAATGGGCAGGCAGATGCCCTCTCAAAGTTGGCTTCCTCTTCTCTCCAGGGGCTTGAACGCACTGTTTTGATAGAAGTCCTTTTAAGACCCAGCATCGAGGAAAGAAGCCTTGAATCAATGGAAATACTACCCCTGGCACTCGGGGAGAATTGGATGAAGCTCAAGTTTCTCAAAGACGGAATCCTCCTTCCAGACCCTAAATAAGCTAGAAAAGTCATAACTAGAGTTGAGCGATATACGCTCATCGAGGGTGTCATGTACAAGCACTCTTATACTCATGTAGATGGCAGACCCTACTTGCGATGACTCTCCCCCGAGGAGGCCCAGTACGCTCTAAAGGAGGTCCATGAAGGGGTAGGTGGTGCCCATTTAGGAGCGAGGTCCCTTGCCCGCAAAATCCTGAATCATGGATATTTCTGGCCCACACTCAGCGACGCCGAACAACACATTCGTCAATGCGCCTCGTGTCAAAAGTTCTCAACAATTTAGCGTTTACCACAAGCCGAGTTGTCCTCCTTATCCAGTCTGATCCATTTTGCAATATGGGGGATGGACTTGCTCGGACCATTCCCTCCAGCACCTAGTCAGTGGAAGTTCCTTGTGTAGAACCCCGTATTTTCAAATATTATTTTAATTATTTGAAAATGAACTTTAAATGATTTTGAGTATTTGAAAAATATTTTCTAAAAGATTTATCTTGTGTACACGTGCAAAACACGTGCAAATGACTTTTGAGAAGTTTGAAAAATTTAGTTTTCCTTATGAAAAATCATTATTTATTATTTGAAAATTATTTAATATTTTTCCAGATTTTTCCGAAATTAATTATGCCTATTTGCAATTTTTGAGAAAAGAAGGACTTATTTGCAAAATTGACATTTTGAGGGTTTAAAACGCAAAAAATGCATTTGCTGGACATTCCGATCAGTATTTGTTGAAGTTTGGAAATATATTTTCTATTAGATCCTAACTTAAATGATATTTGATTTAAATTTCAAGAATAGAATTATATATGCAAGATGTATTTTGGAAAGGAGTATTTTGCAAAAGAGGGAATATAACCCTAATATTCTATCCGGCATATATAAGGGAAATCCTTTTCCCAGCCGTCATTGAGAACTCACAGAATTTTGAGATTATTTTGAGGAGCAAAAAGGAGGATTCTTGGATCTAGCAAGGAGAAAGCTTTTGGCGGATTTTCATCAAATCAAAGGTGAGTGGTTTGTTTTGTTGTTTTGTTTTGCTTTGCTTGTTTTGTTTGTCTTGATTGATGAATGACGTAAGATCTTGTTATGCTTGTTTGTGATCATTATGCCATTATTTTGTTAGTCCCATTGAATGTATGGTATGGATCTTTTATTTGTTATGGAGGATGAGAACTCTTGTTGATATTTGAACCATGTATGAGAAAATATTAAGATTTGTTGAGGAAATGTTGATCTATGAGATCGTATTGTTGGGAGACATATTAAGAATTGATTTTGTTGTGATTAGACAGTAAACACCTGGACCTTATGGTTGTAAATCAGATTTGGATTAAGTTATGGAAGACATTTTGTTGAGAAAAACCCTAATGGGAGAATTAAGAATTGAGATCATGAGAATATGAGATTGGAGAAATTGATTGATTGAGTAATGTAACCATGATGGAGATTATTGAGAATTGTTTATTTGCCTGGATATAAATTAATTTTATGATCGATGAATCTTTAGAATACTCCCGTTTGATTTGTGTTCAGACCTATACTTTTTGTAAATCTGTAGCCGACAGTCGACTGGACTGCGAAGCAGTCGACTGGTACGAGCCTACTGTGTATTTTTGAGTCTTGAGATTTGTTCGGGACAGTCGACCTAGACTGAGGTCAGTCGACTGATCCTCTGTTTGTGATTTTGTTCAGTCCTTTCGGGACAGTCGACCTATGACCCTTCAGTCGACTCAAATACTTAGAATATTTTTGATGAGAATTATTTGTTTTTGTCTCGGGGCAGTCGATTGACTCCTTGGAAAGTCGACTGATCATGCCTTAGTTTATTTTTGAGAAATGTTGGATTATGTCCTCTGGACAGACGACTGATCTGATATGCAGTCGACTGGTCCTGAAGGATCTTTGTATTTGATCATGAGATATTTTGTTTAGTGTTTGATTTTAAGATGTTCAGTTGAGAACTTGATTTTGAGTTATTCAGTGAGCCACTTGTTCAGTGGGAATTTGTTCAGATATTTGTTTTTGAGTCTCTAGAGGTATGTGACCCTAGTATACCGGTGTTGAGATATTTGTTCAGTTATTTGTTGAGGCCCATTGAGGCACATTTTCAGTATTCAGATTTTTAGTCCGGTAGGGTACACTACTCTAGGAGATTTTTTCAGTAACCCAAACTAATAAGGACAGGCATTAGTAGTATCATGACGAATGAGAACTTGAGTTATGCACCTCAGTATGGCTTTTGATGTAGGATTTAATCTCCTGAATTATCCAAGTAGTTAACTTGTGATGTGTGATTTATCTCCGGAATTATCCAGGTAGTTAACCTGTGATGCGAGGTATTTCTCCTGAATTATCCAAGTAATTATCTTGAGATGTGGGATTGAACTACGGAATGATCGGAGTCGAGGCGACGCTTTTGGGGTATTATTGTGATAAGGAATCTATGTTTAGATGTGGGATGATCTCCTGAATTATCCAGGGAAAATACCTGTGATGTGGGATCAATCTCCGGAATGATTAAGCATGGGCAAATTATCATAGTCTATCTTCATCTCTTAGTAGTCATCGTTGTCAGCATGTAGTCATGATGTTTTCTTGAATCACTTTTATGCATTCGGATTTCCTGTTTTTTACACACTTGGCTTTTGGTTTTGGTATCACCCATTATTCTTTTGTCGTACTTCATACTTTAGTGTTTGATTATTATTTGTTGGATATTATGTTTTAAGTTCATTTATGCTATTGGTTTGATTTGTTACCACTCACACCATTTATGGCTGACCCCGTAGTTTTGGGGTTAGGGTTCAACTCTAGCCTCACATGTTGCAGGTTATTGCTTAGATTGGAGGTTGGATGCTTGAGTGGGCAGTTTGAGATAATTGGATTATTTAGTGGTTGGTGTAAAACTATAAAGGATATTTGAGATCATTATTGAGTTGTAAATAAAATATTAATGTGTGTTGAGATGTTTAGACTTCCGCTGTAATTGTAATAATTGTTGTAATAAAGAAGAAAAATTTTAGTGGTGTTGTTGGTGTTTATTGTTGTATTGAAGTGGATTGCTGGGATTTCGCCACTTATTTTCTAAGCTCTCATATTAGAAATTTGGGGCGCTACAGAGATTGGTATCAGAGCTCCGCTTCAATGTAATAATAGACATAGTATGACAACCAACCTAGGTGTGGACACTAGAGAGTGAGTACCTAGGAGTGGACATCAGAGTGTGAGTATCACATAGAATTAAATTATGATGTTTGGTTTGAAATCATGGTTTGGGGTATGGTTATGGCTTTGCCATAGGGTAATGATTTGAGTTTGAATTGTATGTGTGCTCTAACTTTACCCTCGTTTTGCAGTAATCACGATGGTTGCACCCAGAGGTAGAAATGGTGGCAACAATGAGGATGGATCGGGTAGTTCTCGAGGAGCGGGAATTGACCTAGAGGCTAAGTTTGGTAAGGTTTATCAGACCTTAAACACATTGATGGCATTCAATGTGGCGCAGCAGCAAGCGCAGCAGCAGAACCCGCCGCCGAATCATGGAGCTGGGCATGGATTGGTGAATGCCGACCCCATAAAGCAGATTGAATCCTTTAAGAGGATGAGGCCACCAGTCTTTGAGGGGCAAGCTGATCCAACAGCAGCAGACGATTGGATTCGGAAGATGGAGACGATCTTCGAAGTATCGGAGACTCCAGCAGCCAGTAAGGTGAAGTTGGCTTCTATGCAACTTGAAAAAGACGCTGGTGTCTGGTGGGAGTCACTGAAGAGGACTCTGGGAGATCAGCCTTTGACATGGGAAGCTTTTCTGGAGGAATTCAGAGATCGTTTCTTTCCTCTTGATGTTCAGGAGAAGAAGGCGACTGAGTTCATGAACCTTCAGCAGGGGAGCATGACTGTTCGGGAGTATGAGACGAAATTTGCTCAACTTTCAAGGTATGCACCAGAGTTGGTCACGGATGAAGCAAAGAAGGCCAAAAAGTTTGAGCAGGGCTTGAGGCCGAACTTGAGGTCAAGGATGGTTCCGTTGGGTATCAGGAGATTCGAGAAGCTGGTCAGGAGGGCCGCGATGACTGAAGAAGATATGGAACTGTTTCAGAAGAAGCAGGATACATGGAACCGGAACAAGAGGCCAGCATCAGGCCAGAGTGGGAAGGGATTCCCCGCGAAGCAGGCGAAGTTCAGTGGACCGGTGCAGAAGGCACCTGGAGCTCAGGGAGTGACCTGCTACTACTGCAAGGAAGTAGGACATTACAGGTCAGCATGTCCGAAGTTGACAGAGCATGTTTGTTCTCAGTGTGGGCAGACTGGACACTCAAAGCCCCATTGTCCACAACTGAAGAAAGATGGTTCGGGTGGAAGCAAAGTCCCGAAGAGGCAAGGGCGAGTATTTGCATTGACCGAGGAGGATGCGAGAAACTCGGAAGATGTAATACAGGGTATGCAGGAATTTTGATTTCTTTCATTTTTGAATCAGTGTAATGAATAAAAGCTTTTATTTCAGAACAATTTAAGATTGAGTATCATTCTTATTGTAACAGGAGTTGTTTTAATAAATGGAATAAAAGCAAAGGTTTTGTTTGACACTGGTTCATCGCATACATTTGTATCGCCAAGTTTTGCAAAGATCTTAGGTTTGGAACCTAAGTTATTTCCAGGCAGGGTTTTGTCGGTGGCAACGCCGTCAGGTGAAGAGCTAGTAGCGGATCGATATTACGAGGGCTGTGATATCGAGATTGGTGGAAGGATGTTCGGCATCGACTTGATCGAGCTACAAGTGTTGGGAGTGGATGTCATCGTAGGCATCGATTGGATGGCTATATATGATGCCACAATTGATTGGAAGTAGAAGGAGGTGTTGGTGAAAGCACCAGGTGGACCTGCAGTAACTTTCCAAGGGAAGAAGAAGATCCCGCAGGTGGCTGCAATGGTATCTAAGAAGTCTATTGCAGATGAAGTCAAGGGCATTCCGGTGGTTCGAAAGTTTCCTCAGGTGTTCTTGGATGATTTTCCAGGATTACCGCCGCAGAGAGATGTGGAGTTTTGCATCAATGTTCAGCCGGGGAGTGCGCCGATTTCCAAGGCTCCGTACAGGATGGCACCTGTAGAGCAGGATGAAGTGAAGAAGCAGATTGAGGAGCTTTTGAGCAAAGGGCTTATCAGACCGTGTTCATCTCCGTGGGGAGCGCCAGTGTTGTTGGTCAAGAAGAAGGATGGGTCGATGAGGATGTGCATTGACTACAGGGAGTTGAATAGGGTGACTATTCAGAACAAGTACCCACTGCAGCGGATAGATGATTTGTTCGACAGGCTTCGAGGAGCAGCGGTATTTTCGAAGATTGACTTGAGGTCAGGATATCATCAGGTGCGAGTCAAGGAGGAAGATGTGAGCAAGACAGCGTTCAGGACTCGTCATGGGCTGTATGAATTTTTGGTGATGCCATTCGGGTTGACGAATGCGCCAGCAGTTTTCATGGACATGATGAATCGGGTGTTGAGGCCATTCATTGATTCCTTCGTGGTGGTCTTCATCGATGATATCTTGGTGTATTCGAAGTCGGAGGAAGATCATTCTAAGCACTTGACAGCGGTATTACAGACATTGCAGGAGCACAGCTTGTATGCCAAATTGTCGAAGTGCGAATTTTGGAAGTCTGAGGTAGCTTTCCTTGGTCACATTCTTTCTAAGGAGGGAGTGGCTACTGATCCTCAGAAGTGGAAGCAGTGAAGGATTGGCCCAGGCCGACGTCAGTGAAGGAAGTCAGAAGCTTCTTGGGATTAGCTGGTTACTACAGGAGGTTTATTCAGAGGTATTCTCAGATTGCAGTTCCATTGACAGGTTTGACCCGGAAGAGTGTGGCATTTGTGTGGACAGACAAGTGCGAGGAGAGTTTCCTTGAGTTAAAGGAAAGGTTGACTACTGCACCTATATTAGCATTGCCGCAAGCAGGGAAGGATTATGACATCTACAGCGATGCATCTCTCAGAGGTTTGGGTTGTGTCTTGATGCAGGAAGGCAAGGTCATTGCGTATGGTTCGAGGCAGTTGCGTCCGCATGAGAAGAATTATCCGACGCATGATTTGGAGCTAGCAGCTATCATTTATGCCTTGAAGCTGTGGAGGCATTATGTTTATGGTGAGAAGGTCAATATGTACACTGACCACAAGAGCCTGAAGTATATCTATCAGCAGAGGGATCTAAATCTTCGTCAGAGAAGATGGTTGGAGGTATTGGAAGACATTCGTCCTGAGATCAAGTATCATCCGGGCAAGGCGAATGTAGTGGCTGATGGACTTAGCAGAAAGAGTAGTTTGTCAAGGTTGATCACTACTCGAAGAGAGTTGGCAGCAGAGATCGATCAGGCAGGTATCGAGGTGGTACTGCGAGGTTTAGGGGCATCTTTGGCTCAGTTGAGGCTGCAGCCGTCTTTGAGAGAGAAGATTGTGGAAGGTCAGAAAATAGATTCAGAGATCCAGAAGATGTTGCAGCAGGTTTCAGAAGGCAAGTTATCAGAATTTCGTGTCCAAGATGGAGTTCTTTGGTTGGGTGAGAGGTTGTGTGTTCCAGATGATGCAGAGTTGAGAGAGAGTATCTTGCAGGAGGCACACAGCACATTGTTATCAATTCATCCAGGAGGTACGAAGATGTACAGGGATATCAAACCCCACTTTTGGTGGTCTGGCATGAAGCGAGATGTAGCAGATTTTGTGGCAAGGTGTCTGACTTGTCAGCAGATCAAGGCAGAGAATCAGAGACCTGGAGGATTGTTACAGCCATTACCCATTCCGGAGTGGAAGTGGGAGAATATCAGTATGGACTTTATTACGGGTTTGCCGAGGAGTTCAAAGGGCAATGACTCGATTTGGGTTGTTGTGGACCGATTGACTAAGTCGGCACATTTTCTAGCCATGAAGATTACTTGGTCGATGGAGAAATTGGCTGAGTTATACATTGAAGAGATTGTGAGACTTCATGGAGTTCCTGTTTCGATTGTGTCTGACAGAGATCCGAGGTTTACATCAAGGTTTTGGAGAAGTTTACAAGCAGCTTTGGGCACCAGGACTGATTTCAGTACAGCATTTCATCCGCAGACAGATGGTCAGACGGAGAGGGTGAATCGAGTGCTGGAAGATATGTTGAGAGCTTGTGTTATGGACTTTGGTGGTAGTTGGGAGAGATACTTGGCATTGGTTGAGTTTGCTTATAACAACAGTTACCATGCAAGTATTGGGATGGCACCGTATGAGGCTTTGTACGGGCGGAGGTGCAGGACACCTGTTTGTTGGTATGAGGTTGGCGAGAGGCAGATGTATGGTCCTGAGATCGTGCAACAGACGTCAGAGCAGATTGAGTTGATTCGCAAGAGATTAGTTGAAGCTCAGAGTCGGCAGAAGAGTTATGCTGACACTCGACGGAGAGATTTTGAATTTGAGGTTGGGGATGCAGTTTTTCTCAAGGTTTCTCCGACCAAAGGAGTGATCAGATTTGGTAAGGGGGGCAAGTTGGCGCCGAGGTATATTGGTCCGTACAAGATCGTGGAGAGGATTGGCAAGACCGCATACAGATTGAAACTTCCAGAGGAGTTAGCGCAAGTACATGATGTGTTTCATGTGTCGCTATTAAGGAAGTATGTGGCCGACCAGAACCATCAGTTGGTAGAAGTTCCCGAAGATCTACAGGTGAACTTGAGCTACAAGGAACAGCCTGTTGAGATCGTTGATCGTAGGGAGAAAGTCCTTAGAAGCAAGGTGATACCTATGGTCAAGGTATTGTGGAGGAATCAACAGTTCGAGGAGGCTACTTGGGAGCCAGAGGATCGCATGCTGAATGATTTTCCTGAATTGTTTGAATGAATGTATTTCTTGTATGAGAATGGAATTCTTTGAATGATTGAACTATTGATTAATACATGATGTAATCTTTAATTTGATTGTGATGTTATATGAAATTATTTGGATTATGATCTATCTATGAAGTATTGTTTCCTTTTGTTGGTATGTGTTTGAACTCATTAGTAGTAGTTCTGAGGACAGAACTCTTCTAAGGAGGGAGTGATGTAGAACCCCGTATTTTCAAATATTATTTTAATTATTTGAAAATGAACTTTAAATGATTTTGAGTATTTGAAAAATATTTTCTAAAAGATTTATCTTGTGTACACGTGCAAAACACGTGCAAATGACTTTTGAGAAGTTTGAAAAATTTAGTTTTCCTTATGAAAAATCATTATTCATTATTTGAAAATTATTTAATATTTTTCCAGATTTTTCTGAAATTAATTATGCCTATTTGCAATTTTTGAGAAAAGAATGACTTATTTGCAAAATTGACATTTTGAGGGTTTAAAATGCAAAAAATGCATTTGCTGGACATTCCGAACAGTATTTGTTGAAGTTTGGAAATATATTTTCTATTAGATCCTAACTTAAATGATATTTGATTTAAATTTCAAGAATAGAATTATATATGCAAGATGTATTTTGGAAAGGAGTATTTTGCAAAAGAGGGAATATAACCCTAATATTCTATCCGGCATATATAAGGGAAATCCTTTTCCCAGCCGTCATTGAGAACTCACAGAATTTTGAAATTATTTTGAGGAGCAAAAAGGAGGATTCTTGGATCTAGCAAGGAGAAAGTTTTTGGCGGATTTTCATCAAATCAAAGGTGAGTGGTTTGTTTTGTTGTTTTGTTTTGCTTTGCTTGTTTTGTTTGTCTTGATTGATGAATGACGTAAGATCTTGTTATGCTTGTTTGTGATCATTATGCCATTATTTTGTTAGTCCCATTGAATGTATGGTATGGATCTTTTATTTGTTATGGAGGATGAGAACTCTTGTTGATATTTGAACCATGTATGAGAAAATATTAAGATTTGTTGAGGAAATGTTGATCTATGAGATCGTATTGTTGGGAGACATATTAAGAATTGATTTTGTTGTGATTAGACAGTAAACACCTGGACCTTATGGTTGTAAATCAGATTTGGATTAAGTTATGGAAGACATTTTGTTGAGAAAAACCCTAATGGGAGAATTAAGAATTGAGATCATGAGAATATAAGATTGGAGAAATTGATTGATTGAGTAATGTAACCATGATGGAGATTATTGAGAATTGTTTATTTGCCTGGATATAAATTAATTTTATGATCGATGAATCTTTAGAATACTCCCGTTTGATTTGTGTTCAGACCTATACTTTTTGTAAATTTGTAGCCGACAGTCGACTGGACTGCGAAGCAGTCGACTGGTACGAGCCTACTGTGTATTTTTGAGTCTTGAGATTTGTTCGGGACATTCGACCTAGACTGAGGTCAGTCGACTGATCCTCTGTTTGTGATTTTGTTCAGTCCTTTCGGGACAGTCGACCTATGACCCTTCAGTCAACTCAAATACTTAGAATATTTTTGATGAGAATTATTTGTTTTTGTCTCGGGGCAGTCGACTGACTCCTTGGTAAGTCGACTGATCATGCCTTAGTTTATTTTTGAGAAATGTTGGATTATGTCCTCTGGACAGACGACTGATCTGATATGCAGTCGACTGGTCCTGAAGGATCTTTGTATTTGATCATGAGATATTTTGTTTAGTGTTTGATTTTAAGATGTTCAGTTGAGAACTTGATTTTGAGTTATTCAGTGAGCCACTTGTTCAGTGGGAATTTGTTCAGATATTTGTTTTTGAGTCTCTAGAGGTATGTGATCCTAGTATACCGGTGTTGAGATATTTGTTCAGTTATTTGTTGAGGCCCATTGAGGCACATTTTCAGTATTCAGATTTTTAGTCCGGTAGGGTACACTACTCTAGGAGATTTGTTCAGTAACCCAAACTAATAAGGACAGGCATTAGTAGTGTCATGACGAATGAGAACTTGAGTTATGCACCTCAGTATGGCTTTTGATGTAGGATTTAATCTCCTGAATTATCCAAGTAATTAACTTGTGATGTGTGATTTATCTCCGGAATTATCCAGGTAGTTAACCTGTGATGCGAGGTATTTCTCCTGAATTATCCAAGTAATTATCTTGAGATGTGGGATTGAACTACGGAATGATCGGAGTCGAGGCGACGCTTTTGGGGTATTATTGTGATAAGGAATCTATGTTTAGATGTGGGATGATCTCCTGAATTATCCAGGGAAAATACCTGTGATGTGGGATCAATCTCCGGAATGATCAAGCATGGGCAAATTATCATAGTCTATCTTCATCTCTTAGTAGTCATCGTTGTCAGCATGTAGTCATGATGTTTTCTTGAATCACTTTTATGCATTCGGATTTCCTGTTTTTTACACACTTGGCTTTTGGTTTTGGTATCACCCATTATTCTTTTGTCGTACTTCATACTTTAGTGTTTGATTATTATTTGTTGGATATTATGTTTTAAGTTCATTTATGCTATTGGTTTGATTTGTTACCACTCACACCATTTATGGCTGATCCCGTAGTTTTGGGGTTAGGGTTCAACTCTAGCCTCACATGTTGCAGGTTATTGCTTAGATTGGAGGTTGGATGCTTGAGTGGGCAGTTTGAGATAATTGGATTATTTAGTGGTTGGTGTAAAACTGTAAAGGATATTTGAGATCATTATTGAGTTGTAAATAAAATATTAATGTGTGTTGAGATGTTTAGACTTCCGCTGTAATTGTAATAATTGTTGTAATAAAGAAGAAAAATTTTAGTGGTGTTGTTGGTGTTTATTGTTGTATTGAAGTGGATTGCTGGGATTTCGCCACTTATTTTCTAAGCTCTCATATTAGAAATTTGGGGCGCTACACCTTGTCATTGCGATCGACTACTTCTCCAAATGGATTGAAGCCGAGCATTTAGCAACAATCACTAGAAACAGAGTCCATCAGTTCTTTTGGAATAACACCGTCTGCAGATTCGGCGTACCTCGGATCTTAGTAACTGACAATGGGACCCAATTCACGGGGGCAGCCTTCCGCAATTTCTGTGCGGACCTCGGTATCCAGCAACGATTCTCCTCAATATCCCACCCTCAATCCAACAGTCAAGCAGAGAACGCCAATTAACAAATTCTCTACGGCCTAAAGAAGAGACTCGACAAGTCTGCCAAGTGATTATGGGTCAAACAACTCCCCAATGTGCTTTGGAGCTACCGCACCACTAAGTGAAGCCCATGAGGAGAATCTCCTTTCAACCTTACTTATGTCTCAAAAGCCATCATCCCACTTGAAGTTGGCCTACCCTTTCCCCGCTTGTTAGCTTTCAGTGAAGAGCAAAATTCGAACAATCTTCGGGTTAACCTTGACCTCATCGATGAGATTCAAGAAAGTCCTCCATTCGTCAAGAGATCTATCAGCGCAGGATCGAGCAGTCCTACAACAAGAGAGTTTGCCTCACAAATCTCAAAGACACGGTTCTGAGAAAACTATCAATTTCTTTCCCGAGCAAGAAAGGGAAACTATCTCCTAATTGGGAAGGGCCATATAGGATCTCCAAAGTTGTCCATCCTGGCACTTATCAACTTGAAGAACCGGGGGGGGGAGAAAGTACCGAGAACATGGAATGCGGAACACTTGTTGATGTACCAAGAGGGTGTTCAAACACTGCTCGAAGCAACTTCCTCCTAAAACATTTCTTAATTTGTTTTTCTTCTTATTACTCAGTTGATTTTCTCAAATGTAATAAAAGCTTGCAACTCGGAAGCAGCCACTTAGCCCTCTTTAATAAAAGTAATTTACTTCTTAGAAAACCTATTGTCTAAATCTTTTGATTTTCTTACTTCCAAGCGTACACTCTAAGTACGAAAACTCTTAAACGACAAGTTCGAAGTCTAACACATGGTTCGATGCCACTTTAGCCGCTTGCGAACGAGCAAGTGCGAAGTAACTCACCATTCAAAATTGCTCCCACAAATGTTGAAACTCTTTTAAACCAGAGTCAAACACTTGGTTCTACGCCACTTTAACCGCTTGCGAACGAGCAAGTGCGAAGTAGCTGACCATTCGAAATTGCTCCTGCAACTGTTGAAACTCTCTTAAATGACAAGTTCGGAGTCCAACACTTGGTTCGACGCCACTTTAGTCGCTTGCAAATGAGTAAGTGCAAAGTAGCTCACAATTCGAAATTGCTCTCACAACTTTTAAAAACTTTTGAACACAAGTGTTAGCAAACACTTAGAGAAACGACACAAGCTTTCAGCCAAAAAATGTTGTTTGTTCCACAAGAAAGGAAAAGTTACAAGTGTTATTGGGCGAAAGAGGCTCGTTACAAGATGAAAAAGGCGCAATCAACAAAAACATTGCTTGAATACTGCAAATATCTTATTCCATTAAAGTCAGGATATAAGTCTTATTCAAAGACAATACTACAAATATCTTATTCCGCTAAAGTTGGGGATACAAGTCTTATTCAAGACCAAAGACTCCTACAAAACTACAAAGTGTCACCCTAACTCATCCTTGGAAGTGGGGCACTCCTATTGAGCGGTACACAGGGACGATAAGCATTGTGCCGCCCCCTCGTTGCCTCGGAAGAAATCTCCAGGCCTGTGAGCCGATTCGTACCCTCAGGACCCATAGGCCTAGCGGCCACCCAAACAGATGCCCAACTCGACAAGCTGGCCACTCCGCCTTAAGCATCCCCAGGGTTCCACGGAGCATTAGGCATACGTAGAGCCAACTCATGGAACGATCTCCCCTTGGCGTACTCCCCACGTGGTCAAGAGTTGCTCCTTACATTGCTTCCTTCGGAGAGTCATCTTAAATGAAGATTCTCCGCCTCTAACTCAACGAGCCACTCTTTGAGAGAGTTGTCTGTCACTTTAAACTTCAACTGAGGCACCCCGCTCATACTACCCCCTTGCGAAAACTCAAAGATGGTCTTCTGTAGATGAGCCGCTTCTAAACTCTTCTCGAGCACCACGTTCTTTAGTTGTCCCTTTCTGACGTCACCGCGAACAAAGAGTGCTTCAACTCGTCTCTTTCTAATGTCACCACGAACAATAGTGCCGAAGGAATTTTCAGTGTCGAAGCTTTGCCGGCAGCCATCGAAGGGCCGACCTCCCCACCCTTGGGGGGTACTTCTTCGAGAATCTCCTCAAGATACCTCGTCTCGATATCTCGACGAGCCAAGACCAATCTTATATGAAAGAGCTCCAACTCCGTTTTAGAGAGCCTATCCCGAGATTCAACGAGTCCCAACTTAGTAATACAGAGTTGGACGTGAAAATGCGACGCCTCACTACCCTGGGGAAGTCAACCAAAGAGAAAAGCGTAAATCACTCTAAGTCTAAAATAGAGTTACAAGATAATTCTAAGGTAAACAGAGCTACAAGATAGTTCTGAGCCTAAATAAAGCTACAAGGTAGTTCTAAGCCTAAATAGGGCTACAAGATATTTCTAGGGCTAAATAGAGCTACAAGATAGGCTAAATAGAGCTACAAGATATTTTTAAGGTAAAGAAAGGCTACAAGAAGTTCTAAGTCTCATCGCCATACACAACACTTGTCCCAAAAAGAGATATTTCATTACTCCGACAAAAGTACAAGAGCGGTGGCCAGTCCACTATTAGGCGTCAATACAAAATACCTAGATTAAAAAGGAAATAAAAATACAAGTCAGGGGATGACCTCTTTCGAAGGATCTGCGGCCACAGAAGGCTCGACCACTTGTGTTTCGGTGGTGACCACTAGGGGCAAGGAACCTGGAGAAGTGTCTGCCTCCGTCTCGCAGCCTTCGACCTCTGCCCCACGATCCTCTTCTCTGTCTTCATCGCCTTCCTCGGAAACGTTGTCGAACCCGGGAACCGGGTCGGGGAACAAACGCCACTCGGCATTGTCGACATCAGGAAACTTCGCCATGACCTCTTCTATGGCACGGGCGTAGGCCTTTGCCATGTACACATAAAGAAATTCCATGGCCTTCACCATCGCTTGTTCTTCGGCCTCCTTCGCCGCAGCTATCTTTGCAGTCGCGACTGCCTCCTCCTTCTCCTTAGCAGTGAGCTCCTGCTCCTTCACCAACCGAGCATTGTCCGCCTCTAGCTTGGCGACAACGGCATCGAGGTGCTCCACCCTCGAAGTCTTCATCTCGGCTTGAATCCTCGATTGCTCGAGGTCTTTGGCAATCCTAGCTTTGTCAGCCCGAGCTCTCTCATACTCGAGCTTCAGCTCCCTCTCTTGCTCGGTCATCTTCTCCATCAGATGCCCGAAGTGGCAAGTGATTTGCAAGAGAAGCAAAGCCTATTCATTTGAGCAACAAAAACACCAACACTTAGAAAAAAGAAAAAAGTTCAAAAATGGTAGAAAACTTACTAACATGGCAGCTCGAGCAATTTCGAGCGCGTCGTCACCAATGGTCCCCACCTCCCTGGTAGCCTTGTCCTCCGGCGTGGCGAGATGCGTAACCGGTTGCATACAAGAAGACGAATCGCTGAGGAATCCGTTGAGCTTCCTGACTTGCCAGTCAGGGACGAAAATCTTCTTATGCTCCTCGGTTAGGAACTCCTCGGCTTCTGCAGTTAGGGGGGACCTCCAAGGCCAAAGCCGCCGATATGGGGAAGGCCCCCTCACCATCGGAGGCTGACGGAGCTACCGAAGTTGCCAGTTGCGAAACCACTGCAACCTCCTTTGAGGAGTGCTCCGCGGCGATAGAAGTTGTCTTCACCTTCGACAAAGAAATCTTCGTGGCCACCCTCTTCCTCTTCCTACCGGTAGGGGCCTTGCTGCTTAGAACTCCACGCCCCGCAAGCATCTCGTCGAAATCCATCGACTGTGCAAAGAAGTAAATTCGCCGAAGATAAGAACAAATGAAGATTCGACTAATTCAAAAAAGAAGAAGAAGAAGAAGAAGAAGAAGAAGAAGAAGAAGAAGAAGAAGAAGGGGGTGCTAAACTAATAGAATAAAAGCGTATTGGGGTTTAGACCCAACTAGTCGGAATATTCCACGGCTCTCGACTTCGGATCAGAAAGAATTTGTCCCTCCAGTTCTTGATCGAGTCTGGGCAGCTGACGAGCCTTGCCCCATGCCTCGGAGACAGATAGTACCTGAACTCCATCTTGTGCTGCTGATGGATCCGGTACACAGTTTGCAGCACACTCAACCGTGGCTCGAAGTTCGCTGCTTGACAATGGAGGATGAACCTGTGGATAAGCCTCCACACGATCGGCATATACAGGACTGGGCTGACCCGCTTCCATCGCAACACTTCGGCAACAAAAGGATGGAGCGGTAGTCGAACACCGGCTAAGAAAGCATCGACGGGCCAAAAACACATATCCACCGGCATCAGTGAATTAGCCCTCACCTGGGCCCAAGCAGCATCAGGTCGAATTCACCCGGGATCAGAAAACACTCCCGAATTAACTTTAAATCCTTTTCGTTGAGTATGGAGATGGTGTCGTCGGCCTCTGAAGTCTCCCGAGCCGCGCTCTCCCCGAAGTCCCAGCCCTGACCGTACACAATATGATTGGCTAGATCATCCGAAAGTTCTCGAACTCGATGAAGCCCTGTCAGGGGCCCGGGCAGCCTGCCGAACTCCCCTATTCTTCGTTCTCTCTCAACGATGGTCTCCACAACTGCCGAAGAAGTCCCTACTATGGCCTTACCCTTGTCGACTGTAGGAGCTTGACTAAAGGTCGGCTCAATGGCAAAGATGGGGGAGGTCTCTTGCCCAGAAGTAACGCTAGACATTCTTTAAAATTAAATTAAATTGAATTACCTTGATTTGACAACTACGGTTGGAAAAGATCACTGGAAATAGAAAATCTTCGCCGGAAGCTCCCGTTAGAAAGTGAAAATCGCCTGAGTAAAAACTTAGAGAATGAGCAAATGAAGGGGGGGTGAAGTTTTATAGAGAGGGGGGTTGTTGGCACACTCCCCGTGTTTAAAAGGCCCCCAAAAAATGCCAAGGTCTGGCCCATTTAGCATAAAATGACAAAAAGGATGGGGAACCCAAAAGACACTTGACTAGTCAACGGTCAACGGTCAAAATCTCCACGTGTCGCCTCCTCGAAGCCTCTCTCGACTTCGGCAAGTGGATCCGAGCATTCCTGCCACTAACACCATAATTGGAGAAACAGCGTTGACTGGTCAACAGTCAACGGTTAAAATTGCCATGTGTCGCCTCCTTGAAGCCTATCTCGACTTCGGCAAGTGGCTCCGAGAATTCTTGTCATCGACGTCGAAATTGGAGAAAATGACATTGACTGGTCAACGATCAAAATCTCCATGTATCGCCTCCTCGAAGCCTATCTCGACTTCGGCAAGTAGCTCCTAGCATTCTTGTCACCGACGTCGAAATTGGAGAAATGGCGTTGACTGGTCAACAGTCAACAGTCAACAACTCCACGTGTCGTCTCCTCGAAGTCTCCCTAGACTTCGGCAAGTGGCTCTGAACATTCTTGTCACCGACGTCAAAATTGGAAAAAATGGCGTTGACTGGTCAATGGTCAACGTTCAACATCTCCAAGTGTTGCCTCCTCGAAGCCTCTCTCGACTTCAGCAAGTGGCTCCGAGCATTCTTTTCACTGACATTGAAATTGGAGAACTTGGCATTGACTAATCAATGATCAATGGTCAACATCTCCACATGTCGACTCCTCGAAGTTTCCCTAGACTTCGACAGCTCACGCCGAGCGTTCTTGTCACCGACATCGAAATTGGAGAAAATGATGTTGACTGGTCAACTGTCAGTAGTCAACAACTCCATGTGTCGTCTCCTCGAAGTCTCCCTAGACTTCAGCAGCTCACGCCGAGCGTTCTTGACACCGATGTCAAAATGGGAGAAATGGCGTTGACTAGTCAACGATCAACCTCTCCACGTGTCGATGTCTCGAAGCCCTTCTCGACCTCGGCAGCTCTCGCTGAGCTCTCTTGAAACCGACATCAAATCTGCCACGTGTAAAAATGCCGAGGTGTCGACGAGGTTCGGTAAGTGGCGCTGAGCTTTCTTTACACAGATGTCGGATCTGCCACGTGTCAGCACACCGAGGTCTCGACGAGGTTCGGCAAGTGGCGCCGAGCGCTCTTACCACCGACCTCCATTCGCGCATTGACGCATTGACCAGTTAAACAATGCCAGCCGTCTGATCGTTCAGAAAAGCACGCTGAGACGTGATCAACACTCCATATTGCGCCACGTCAATAATTATTTGATTAATTCTTTTATTATAATTATAAAATCGAATTAATTATTTAAAAATTTTAAAAAAATGATTAAAAATTCAAAATAATTAATTAAGCTTCGAGGTGGAGTGATTGGCCGTGAAGATCTCGAGCAGTCACAAAGGAGAGTTTTCTTCATTCTAAAAAATAATTATAAATTCATGAAAAATATTTTTGAACTCTTGGAAAAATATTTGTTAATTAGAATGATTAATTGATATCTTTTGAAAAATAGATTGTTACTTCGCAAGTTGAATAAGTGATTCGAAAAATGATTTAAGATTTGGAAAAAATCAATGGAAGATCCAGGAAATCCCATAAACAAATCCAAGTGTTGTACAAACTCAATTAAGTGTTGTTAAACCCCGTGTGCAATTCTGAGGCTCTTAAGAACTCCGATAAAATCTCGTACACCATTGAAACAAGAAAACTACTCCCCAAAGGCTGTCAAACTCAGTCTTCAAGAGTGGAGGGTTCATGATATGGCTAAAAATGGGATTAAATCGAGACCGTTCAAATCGGGCACGAATCTTAATGCTCTTAGGGGTAAAATAGTAATTTCCACCACAAACGGGTCCGAAATGGGAACTGGGTCTTTCTTCAAAACCCAGTAACCCAGAAAAGGATCTGTCCTATTAGGTATGGGTGGCAACCCGTTACAAACCAACTCAGATATTTAAAGAGTAATTCAAATTCGTAATTATCTATAAGAGGCGGTTTAAACCATCTCTCTTATTATGAAATGAGTTAAAACTCTATTTCTTATCAAAAAACACCGGGACATAGAGATAAATGATTATCTCTAAACTATCTCTAAAGGAGACTATAAATACCCCTCTTCCCCCACCATAAAAAAGGTAATCAATATTTTTTCACAAATTGCTCTTTCATAATCTTCCTGATTACTGACTTGAGCGTTGGAGGGTTCGTCACTGGGATCCATCCCGGTGTATCGAACTTTTTGCAGGTTAACGGCAACAGCGAGAAACAGTCAAACGCCGGCCAAAAGTGAACAGTTTTGTCTTATTTGTTTCCAAAAGAATCCACAAATACATCAGTTTGCTCCCACATCGAAATCAATAGCAACAGATGGTATATCCATCTATATTCAAAAATAAATAAACATGTTTGTGGTAATATTTAAATCATGTGTTAGCCTCAATCCATCCAAAATTTGCATATCGATGAGATGAGCAAACAAATATGTTTGTGGTAATATTCAAATCATGTGCTAGCCTCAATCATGTTTTTCTCACTCATATACCACATGACACAGTACCAAGGCTTTTTTCCCCCTTCTATTGGTGTATCTATCAAATAATAACTATGGCTTCTAAGCTGACATGACTGAGTTTTTTTTTTTTTTTTGATAATAAAGATGACTCGGTCATCTCTTCATTAATGAAATTTTAACAAAACACAGTAGTACCAGGTCCAAAATATCATACAAAATATCTAGAAAACATCACATCAAACTGAAGCATCTACTAAAGAAACGAAAATACAGAAAGCCTCTACTAATAAAGATAACAAGCTTATGAACCAGCTCCTAAGTCCTCCTCTCTCTAGCCGCGTTGTCCTCCTCCAACCGCATCCTTTTTCTCGTTCCCACCTGACCTGCCCAAGCATGAATTGTAGCGAAGATGTTATGCATAAAGACAGAAAATCTACTATTGGAACACGAAAGTAAAAGTTATTCTGGTCTAGCCACAGGCCCCAAATAGTCGCAGCCACCGACAAGTCTCAAGCCTCTCTGTCCTATCTTTTAATGCTACCACCCCTCCCGAGATCCCACTCCCCTATGATCGAATTTGGAGTTTCTAAGCAACCAAACCCAACACTAACGACTTCCCAAGCTAACATGGCCCTAGTGCAATTGAAAAAAATGTGTTCTGAGTCTTCCTCTCCATTGCTACATCTAGCGCACCTAACTTCAATCTGCATTCCTCGCTTCTGCAAATTTGTCTTTGATAAGATAGCATTTTTCTCCACCAACTAGAGGAATGCTCTAATCTTTAGCGGCGCTTTTGTACTCCATATAGTCTTGCTGTATGCACTTCTGATTCCTCCATCATTTAGTCTGTTATAAAGGGATGCTACCGTGAAGTTGTTATTAGACTGTAAGCTCCAAATTTTTTCATCCTCATTGTTGCCAGAATACCTTCCTTCGATACAATTGAAATTATTCAGCTCATGAAGTTGTATAATACTCTCATCTGACAACTCTTCCTCCACCCGCAGCTTAAGTCTTTGATTTCGCCATACATCCGCAACCAATGAATCAACATTTGACACTACCCTAGAAGCCTCCGGGAACATACTAAGAAGGGTATTATTGCCACACCATTTATCCTTCCAGAATCTTGTATTTTTTTCGTTCCCAATAGTGAAGGTGGTATTTGTGTAAAACATCTCTTCCACTCTGACAACTCCCTTCCAAAGATAAGAAGTTCTCCTATGCGCACTTCTTCCCCCAAATCTGAATTTCTTCCTTCTATGATAGCCTCCAAATGATTTGCACCACCAGTTATTTCGTCTCCTGTTCAACTTCCACCACCACTTGCTCATCAAAGCCCGATTCATGTCCCTTAGGTCTAGTATTCCTAGACCCCCAAATTCTTTCCTCTTGCATACCCTCCCCCAATTTACCAAATGGACACCTTTGCTTGCTTCGTCATCTCCCTTCCAAAGGAACCTTCTTCTACATTTATCAATTCTATTGATAACCCTATTAGGGAGCTCGTAAATTGACATCAAGTACAGTAGTAGGCTACTGAGCACAGAGTTAATCAAAGTGATCCTACCCCCAAATTAAGGTAACGTCCCTTCCAACCTGCCAGCTTCTTTTCCACATTCTCAATTAACGGTTGCCAGTTCTCTTTCCTTAGCATTCCGGGTCTAATGGGTGTTCCCAGATATGTGAGTGGATAATTATCCTCTTCGCATTCCAACAAAGTCTTGCTAGTATAGATCGAGGTTGAAAGGTTATCGCTAATGGGAATAACACAACTCTTATTAAGGTTCACTTTCAGCCCTGCCCACGCTTGGACACAAATCAGAACCATGTTAATTGCTAATATCTCCTCCTCCCTAGCTTCCCCGAAGATTAATGTGACGTCCGCATATTGTAAAATAGAGATAAATTCTGGGATCCCTCTCACCCGAACTCCTATGATGATTTGTTCATCTCTGCCCATCTTTATCATCTTTGCTATACCATCCGCCACTAGAGTAAATAATAGTGAAGACAAAGGGTCCCCCTGGCGCAAACCTCTTCGGCATCTAATATCCCGCCTTGGTTTTCCGTTAAAATGGACGAATGATTTACCTCCCCAAACACATTTCATGATCCACGATCTCCACCTGACTCCAAAACCTTTGAGTTTTAAGACCTCATGCTATCCCACTCCACCAAATCGTAAGCCTTTTCAAAATCTAGTTTAAGCAAAAAACCATCGGAGTTTTCCTTGTTTCCTCTATAAACTATCTCATGTGCGGAGGCGACGCTATCCATAATGTCTCTTCATTTAATGAAACCACTCTGAGAGTCTCCCACCACATCGTTAAGGTGGGTGTCAGTCTTGAGGCCAAGGTCTTAGTGATAATCTTAAAGGATCCGTTTGGAAGGCTAATAGTTCGAAGATCCTCGCTCCGCAGAACCTAGTTCTTTTTTGGGATAAGAATTACGTTAGCATAGTTAAGCTATCAATGTCCGCCTTCTCTAAGTGAAATTCTTTGAAAATTTCCGTAAGTTCTTTCTTGATGATTTTCTAATATATCTTGTAGAAGAAGATTGGGAATCTGTCTGGGCCCGGAGCTTTGTCTTAACCTAAGCCTTTGATTGCTTGAAACACATCTTCCCCGGTAAATGGTCCTTCTAGTCATTCACTTCCGTCCAATCTAGATCCTTCCCAAAAAACCTCCTTAAGGCTTTGTCTCTGAGGATTCCTGTACCCAACCAAAATCTTGAATTTTTCGTCTAGATGCCTTTTGATCTCTCCCTTATCCTCGGTCCACCTTGACCCAACTTGTAGTCCTCCAATGTGATTTTGCCGTCTTCTTCCAAACAGTTATGCTCAACAAACAGTTAAGTCAGTCATTTCAGTCATTTCATGTCGTCTTTAATTATTTGTTTTAGTCTAAAAGCATCTTTGCGCTCTACAAAACAAAAGAAAGTACACACCATTTAGAAATACGAGAAAAGGTGGCATTTTCTTATCACATATATTGATATGCAGAAAATGATGCTAATTTTAAAAACTATTTGCACTTATAGGACAGTTGTCAAAGTATTTATGTTCATGAACTCTACAATTAAACTCGTCGTTCCTAGGGTGGCACTCGGGCCTAAAGGGCCGGGCCGGGTCGGAACTCGCAAATTTTTACCCGGGCCGGGCCTTTGCGGGCCGGGCTGGGCCTCGAAGGTAAAATGTCGGCCCGGACATAGCCCTTGGCCCCTGGCTCGGGGTCCGGGTACCGGTATAGGCCGGGATGAAATTTTTTATTTTTATTTTTTTAATTTTTACGAAGACAAAGAAGAAGAAAAATTGTTACGAATTATCAAGAACATATAGATAAAAGAGATATCATAAATTAAATTATTTTTATGAATTACAAAGTTTAATATACAATCAAATAGATTAGTAACATTTCATACAAATTTTAACAACTTACAATATGAGGGGAACATTTGTATTTAGAGATTGAGATAACCTCTATTTAGATTGAAGATAAGGCAGTGGACTATTGTCGTGCACTTCTACTTAACCTAAATATAGAATCTCATCCCCTAAATTTTCCAATTATTTAGGGTACATTATCCAAACTTCATTGTACTAGATGTTCATTCGTTGCTACTTATTGAGCCATTGTGTGCTTCATGTAAATCTTAGGTCTTCTCTTCCGCTCTCATCCAATTTTCGGCGCACACTAACATCTCCAAATTCTTTGATGTCAAGTGATTCCTATTCGGGCTCATAATCCTGCCACTAAGAGAAAAAGTACTTTCCGATGCAACAGTTGACACCAGTATAGTTAGCAAATCTTTAGTCATACGAGAAAAAATAGTAAAAATATTTTCATTAATTTTCCAAAAATGAAACACATCTACTACATCATCAGTGGGGGGTTGTGCATTATACCAATTCAACTCGTTGGTGAATTGGTTCTTAGTTTTTTTGATTTTATGAGATTTAAAACACCACTAGTTGCAAAACCCTTTTCCTTTGATAATATAGAAGAAGAAGAACTAACATTTTTTGATTGTAAAGTATATTAGTTGAATAAAGTCTATCGTAACTATCATATAAACAAGTCAAAACATGCTCAAAATTTGTAGTGAAAATAATATGATCAAAATCTTGTATTTCTTCGTGTGAAGCATAAGTATAAAAAATCTCAATTAACTTTTTTGTGTCATCTAACTTAATCATTGGATTCATTACACTAGCAACACAATATAACATAGGAAGTGGATGAAAATATTTTAAAATTTTAAATTAAGCGGCATAAACCATTTCTCCAATAAAATGGTCATTTATCAAATCTCAATTGTTGTCATCATAGTGACAATTGCAGGTAAAATACCACTAGATTTAGATGTATATGTTTTTGAAATTTGTAAAGTAGCATCGTTAAATGGTTCTAAAAATTGATACAAACTAACGCCAAAAAATCATAAATCATTATCTAACTTACAATCTTGCATACCCAGTCCAACACAAAATTCTCTAAGATTAAAACGATAGTGAAGAACAACACCTAATAAATCATAAGTAGGATTCCAACGATGTCTAACATCTTTAGAAAAACATTTAAATACAATTTTCCGAAGTTGACACCAATCATGAAAAGATTGATATATTGGGACTACTCAATGTAATAAATGAACACAATTTCTCAGTGCCTCAATTTTATCGTGTCGGTATTTTAGTGTATCTTGTACACAAAGATTTAAAATATGACAAGCACACCGAACATGAAAAATTTCTGGTTCTAAATGATTTAATTTAATTTTCAAACTAGCTATTGGCGTAGAATTATTAGAGGCGTTATTAAAACCAATAACAAAAATATTATCAAAATTACCGAAATTATTACATGCTTCCATGATGTATGTGGCAATTATTTTACCCTTATGTGGGCCTAACAAATCCAAATAAAATTATCCTTTTTTGAAGTAGTCAATCGGAATCTATCCAATGACATGTTACACACATCATTGGTACGCTGTTTACTCCTACCCACCCATCTGATGTCAAAGAAACTCTAGTGTTTAGTGATGTTAGTATTAATACTAAAAAATATTTAGCCTCATTGTAAACTAATTTACAATCACCCTTAACTATATTCCTAGCAATTTTTTTATAATGGGGTTTAATGCGGTTTGAGCAAAAGTCTACATTCCTACTTTCACCAAACGAATAAGATAATTTATCTCTAATTACTAACTTAGTCATTTCCTTACGAACGATATCGTTATCGTAGCTATGGCTATCTACTTGACTGGTCTTAGGGTGTATTTTTTGTTGTGTGAGATTATCTTTACAAATTTTGGGTTGACATTTATTTAAGTGACGTTGAAGTATACCCGTTCCCGATCCTATTTTAAACTTATAGAGCGTTTGACACTTCTTACAAATTTTTAGTCATACACTTATATCATTTTGTGAAGGGCATAGTCAAAATATTTGTGTACTTCGGAAGTGTTCTCTCTTGTTTTACGGGCTTGAGAAGAGCCTTGTTCCGATTGTTGTAGCTCTATGTCTTCAATTTCTACTTAATCCGTGTGTATTTCATGAAAATCAGGAATAATATAATAATTCATAAGTGTTTTTTCACTCTCTACATATGGAGTTGGAATGGAAGGAATGCGACGACTACTAGTAGACTCTTGGCTACTATATCTACCGCGTGATCGATTAGATGCCATCTAAACTAGTGTATGTTAATAAAATTCTAGTAATTGTAGTGTATGTTTTGAAATTTAATTCTACAAAACAAGTAAAGATGGATAATCTAGTGTATGTTATAGAAAATGACTCCACAAAACAAATAAAGTTAAATAAAATTCTACTATAAACCGTTGTATGTTAATGAAAAATTCTAAAGAAAAAAGAACAAATATTTCAATACAACAACAACAATTAAATGAATAAACTAGTGTATGTTTACCAAATTTTAAAAAAAAATTAAAAAAATGAAGAAAAAGAAGTACAACAAAACTCAATCTAATTAAGAGTAATAAATGAGAACAAACAACAATGCTAATTCTAAAAATTATACAAATACAAAAATACCATATTAGTGTAAAATGTAGATTGAAGAATGAAGGTAGAGAGAGTTGAGAGCTTGTAGTGTTGTTGTTGATGTTATTGATTGTTATTGGATGTTGTTGATGTTGATCATTGCAAGGGAGTAGTTGAATATTGTTGATTATTGTTGATTTGTTGAGAGAGATGAAAGATAGTAAAGAGAGTTGAGTAAATTTGTGAAGAGAATTGAATGAAATGAGGTTGTATATATAGAATATGAATTTTTTTGAATAACCCAAAATACCCCCAAAACTAGCTAGTATAGATCCGTTGGGGGGTATTTTAGTAATTATACAAACATAATATTTTTTAAAAAAATTCTGGGGGAAAACGGAAAATCCAACGGTCAGCCCGCGGGCCGGTTCAACCTGGTCACGGGTCTGAGCGGGCCGGGCCGGATTTGGTTTTTTGGGGGAAAATGGCGGATCGGACCGGACTGGGTTGGTTGGGCGGTTTGGCCCCGGTTCAGCCCCGGTTTAGGCGGGCCAGGCCGTTCCCGAGCTAACCCGACTCTGATGCCACCCTTAGCCGTCTCCAACGGCGAGTTTAGTTGTTTCATCTTCGCCGTTGGAAAGACAGCGTGTTTTCAAAATTTTCAAAGAAGACTCACCGTTCCCAACGGCGAGGACATTTATACTAGACTCGCTATTGGAACAACGAGTTTAGTTCAGAATTTTCAATGAAGACTCGTTCTCAACGGCGAGGACATTTATACTAGATTCGCTGTTGGGAATGACGAGTTTAGTTCAAAAAAATTTCTATGAAGTTTTTTTCAAAAATTCACTAAGTCCAACAGAATGTTTCGCTCGCTGTTTCCAACAGCAAGTCTAGTATAAATGTCCTCGTAGTCTTCTTTGAAAATTTTGAACTAGACTCGCTGTTTCCAACCGCGGGTCTAATATAAATGTCCTGGCCATTGGGAACGACGAGTCTTCATTGAATATTTAGAACTGAACTCACCGTTGGAAACAACGAGATTTTTTTAAAAAAATAGCACTAAACTCGCCGTGTCCCAACAGCGAGCATGGAATAACTAAACTCGATGTTGGAAACAACGAGTTTAGTTGTTGAATCCATAAGCACAAATAGTTTAGCAATTATTTTCTTTCTACAGATAGTTTCGAAAAGTATCTTATAAAAAAAAAACCACTATGATGTAATAATTAAATATTTCAATGATTCATTGACAAGAAAGTTAGAAGGAAACACATGCCGTGTTTGCTCATATACGAAACCAATTCGAAGAAACAACATGTGCTAAACAATTTATTCAAGGGGTTCTGACATATACCCAGCTAGTTTGCGTGCATGCATAGGTTTGTAAGTAATTACTTTCCAGAAATGAAAAATACTGGAGAGGGAGTTGCCGTTCATACAGAATTATGACATGAAATGAAAGCTAGCTTCAAATTTGTAATTTCTTCAATAAGGACCATTCAGAGCCCATAGATCGCCCATTTATAGATCCACTACCTCCTTCAAGGTTGAAATAGAACCAAGTCAGAGATAATTTGTACCGGTATGGCAGATAAGAATTTCCTAGAACGGGTTTTTTTGTAAATTACATCCATCAGGTATAAATTATAGTCCCATGTTTAATCTAGGGACACAGCCCGGCCTGGCCCCCCTCCTACCCGGGCTTAACCGCAACCCGGCCCCCCTATCCCCTGGTCTTGGCCGGTCGAAAATTTTGCCAGTCAGCCCGGTTAGGCCCGGCCCGCTCGAGGCCCGGGACCGGCTGAACCGGCCCGCCCATGCTCGGGGCCGGGCCGGTCCGGGCCGACCGTTGGCTACTGGCTAGTTTTTTTTTATATTTATTTATTATTATTTTATTATTTTTTTTCTTCAGAAAATTAAATTTTTTTTATAAATATGCCCCCCAACGGATTTATACTGGCTAGTTTTTGGAGTTACTTTGGGAAATCAAAAATGGCATATTGTGTAAATACCATACAATTTCTTTAATTTCTCTTCACTAATTCACTCAAATCTCTCATTCTCTCTACTATTTCTCCAATCAACTACAACAACAATTAGGTGATCAACACTCTCTCAAGTGATCAAGATCAAATCTCTCTACATTTTGAAGGAAGAAAAATCAACAACAATCAAGTGATCAACTCATCAACATTCAACAATTTCAACAACAACAATCAATACTGCTTCTACTCCTAGCTCTCAAGTCTCAACTTTCTTATGCTATTTTAGTATAATTTTAATTTGTAGAATTAACATAGTTGGTTATTCATTATTCTCATATAATTTGGGTTTTCTTGATCTTCTTCCTCTCATTTTTTTAGATTTTTTTTAAAATTTTGGTAAAGTGGTAAAAGAAACATACACTACTCACTCACTAGTTCTTGATATTGTTGTTATTTTTTAATTGAGATAGACTGTTGTTCGTTTTTATTAGTTGTCATACATTTAGTTGTTGTTTTCTCTCTAATTTTTACATACACTAGTTTTTTTATAGTTAAATGGCATCTAATCGATCACACGGTGGTGGTAGACATAGTAGTCAAGAGTCTACTAGTCATCACATTTCTTCCATTCCAAACCCATATATAGATAGTGAAGAAACATTCATGAATTATGATAGGTTTCCCGATTTGAATGAAACACACTCAAATCCTATAGAAATAGAAGATCATGTAGAACCACAACCATTGGAACAAGGTCCTTCTCTAACTTCAAGGAAAACAAGAGGGACTACTTCCGAAGTACACAATTTTTTCAATTTTGTCTCTTCACAAAATGATAAGAATGTAGGACTTAAAATATGTAAGAAGTGTCAAACACCATATAAGTTTAAAATATGATCGGGCACAGGTACACTTCAACGTCACTTAAACAAATGTCAATCAGAATTTTCGAAAGATAATCTCACACAACAAAAAATACATCCTAAAACCGGTCAAGTAGATAGTCAAAGCTATGATTACGATCTCGTTCGTAGGGAAATGGCTAAATTAGTAATTAGGGGTGAATTGCCATATTCGTTTGGTGAAAAAAAATATGTAAAGACTTTTGTACAAACCTCCTTCAACCCCCATTATAAAAAGATTGTTAGGAATGTTGTGAAGAGTGATTGTAAATTAGTTTACAATGAGACTAAAGATTTTTTGATAGCAACATTAAAATCACTAAACACTGGAGTTTCACTGACATCGGATGGGTGGGTAGGAGTAAACGGCGTTCCAATGATGTGTGTAACATGCCATTAGATAGATTCGGATTGGGTACTTCAAAAGAGAATAATTTCTTTTGGATATGTTAGGTACCCACATAAGGGTGAAATTATAGCCACACGCATTATGGAAGCATGTAATAATTTTTGTATTTATGATAAAGTGTTTGCTATTGGTTTTGATAACGCCTCCAATAATACTAACGCAATTGAGAGTTTAAAAATTACTTTAGATCCGATAGAACCCGAAATTTTTCATGTTAGGTGTGCTTGTCACATTTTAAATCTTTTTGTGCAAGATGCACTAAAATATGGAAATGATAAACTAGAAGCAATGAGAGATTGTGTTCATTATATTACATTAAGTGGTCCAATTTATCAAGCTTTTCATGATTGGTGTAAACTTAGGGCATTGTATGTAGACATTTTTCTAAAGATGTACAACATCGTTGAAATTCTACCTTTGAATTATTAGGTGTTGTTCTTCATTATTGTTTTAATCTTAGAGATTTTTGTGTCGCAATGGGTATGCAAATTGTATGTTAGATGATGATTTTTGGTTTTTTGCCGATAGTTTGTATAAAATTTTACAACCTTTTAACGATGCAAGTTTGCAATTTTCAAAAACATATACATCTATATCTAGTGGTATTTTACTTGAAATTGTGACTATGATGATAACAATTAAAGATTTGCAAAATAACCCTTTTATTGGAGATATGGTTAATGCGGCATATGTTAAATTTATGAAATATTTTTATCCAATTCCTATGTTATATTGTGTAACTAGTGTAATGAATCCGATGATTAAATTAGATGGTACAAAAAATTTAATTGAAATTTTTTACACTTATGCTCCACACGATGCAATACTAGATTTTGATCATGTTGTTTTTACTCGTAAATTTAAGAATATTTTGACTAGGTTATATGATTCTTATGATAGGATTTATTCATCTAACACTAATCAAATACAAACACAAACACAAAATGTTGATTCATCTTCTTCCTCCATATTACCAAAAGGAAAGAGTCAAGCTAGTATTAGTGTTTTAAATCTGATTAAATCAAAAAAACCAAGAACCAATTCACCGAATAAGTTGAATTGGTATAATGCACAAAGTGCAGTTGAAGATATAGAAGATGTGTTACAATTTTGGAAGAGTAATGAAGCAATTTTTAATATTCTTTCTCGTATGGCTAAAGATCTGCTAACAACACCGGTGTCAACTGTAGATTCGGAAAGTGCTTTTTCTCTTGGTGGTAGGATAATGAGCCCGAGTAGGAATCGATTGACAGCAACAAATTTGGAGATGCTAGTATGCGCCGAAGATTGGATTAAAGCGGAAGAGAGGACGCAAGACTTACTTGAAGCACAAGCTGGAGCTGGATCAACAAGTAGCGGTGAATGAATGATTACATTTAGTCAATTTACATTAAAATGTTGTTCAAAATATTGTAATTAATTGGAAAATTTAGGGTGATGAGATTCTATATTTAGGTTAAGTTGAAGTGCACGACAATAGTTCAATGTCTTCTCTTCAATCTAAGTAGAGGCCATCTCGATCTTTAAATTCAAGTAATTAAATTCCCTTGATTTGTAATTTGATCTAATTTGTATGAAATTTTATTCATGTACTTCATTTTATTTAAGAATTTCAAATTTATTAAATCATGTACTTCATTTATTCATGTACTTCAATTATTTATGAAATTTTATTTTTTGCAATTGTTATGAAATTACAAATCCATATACTTGATCTTTAATATTTTACACAAAAAAACTTTCCCCTAAACACGGGCCCGGCCCGCGAACCATCCCGGCCCCCACACTTGGGTCCGGGGGCCAGGTCCGGGCCAAGGTTTCCAACCTTGAGCCCGGCCCAGCCCGGCCCGCGTAGTGGAGGAGCCCGGCCCGGGTAGGCCCGGGACCGGTCAAAGCCCGGTCAAACCCAGCCCGGACCGGCCCGAGTGGCCCGAATGCCATCCCTAGTTTAATCCTTAAATGCTACTGAAATTTATCAGTAGAAAGTACAAATTTATATTAACCGAGTTACAAGATTCTCAAGAATGAATTAATCTATTTCTAATATTTTAATGAGAGAGTTTGTCACCAAACAAACTTCCTTTGTAACCAAACAAACCAGTGCATTGTGATACAAATACAGGGGCTCAAACTGATAATCAAGCTGTTGCTCAGCTGGTGCTCAAGTTTTTGCAGAAAATGAACACAGTAAATAAAATGGTTCAGAAAATGAAAAAAGGCCCAAGCATTCAATGAAACAACCCAAGCACTTCAAGGATTTCGCAATGGTGTGAGATGCACGTGCAATTTGAAGAAAATAAAGGGCGGGAAAGCTAACCAGGTTTAAGGCTAGGATTGAATGTGATTAGTGGGTAGGAATATAAAAACAATTACAGATTGTAATAGAGAGGCAGATATTTTGTTAGCCATTTCCTCTCAAATCTCGAATATGCTTCTCCTTAATCCCCATCTAAGTTCTTCCCCAAATCTTCTGAAATCTTCCAATTTCCTGTATCTGAATTTCATTTTCAATAGATTCCTCTATTTTTTTTGTTTGAGAGTTGCAATCTGTGAAACATTGGGTTCGAGCTATTCATATCATTGGTTCTTTCGCCAATTTGGATTCGGCTATAGGTTCAGTATCTTATCAAACTAAGCTTCGGCTATGGCGAACGGTAGAAGATTGGTCGATGAGGCATCTCGTTGGAAATCATTGGTGGATGACGCAATCAGTGGGTTACGAGAAACAGGGAAACAAAATAGCGATCAGTTGCAGAACCTCACAACGTCAATGGCAGATCTGTTCCACAAAATGACTATTCTGGATGGCAAAATGGAATTACAGCTTCACGTGTCCACTTCCATGGCGGAGAATGAATCTCAAAGCAATGTGAGGAATTCTTCCCTTTCTAATCCTGCAATGCAAATTAGAAATCCTAGGTTGGAATTTCCTCGATTTGATGGGACAAATCCAACCGGTTGGTTGTTTAAGACCAATCAATTTTTTGCTTATCATAAAACACCAGAAGATCAAAAGCTGAGCATAGTTTCCTTTTATATGGATAGAAAAGTATTATCGTGGTTTCAATATAAATTCAGTAATGGAGAATTTCATACTTGGGAGGCTTTTGTTCCTGAGTTGGACACTAGGTTTGGCTCTTTGGCCTATGTTGATTATGCTGGTATGCTATTCAAATTGACTCAAACATCTAGTTGACCTGTGTATCTAGAGCAATTTGAGATGTTAGTTAATAAAACTAATGGGTTAAGTGAAAACTTAATATTGAGTTGTTTCATCTCGGAGCTCCAACCTGCTATTAAGAGAGATGTGCTAGCTCATAAGCCACACTGCTTGTTTGATGCAATCAGCTTGGCCAAACTTTAAGAGGAGAAATATTGGGAATAAAGAGCTGTTGATTCTTAATTTTGATGATTACAACACAATGCAAAGTTTGTTGTGCTATTTTTCATATATTGCAGGTTGTATCAAAGTTTATCATGTATGATACACAAAGGCCTCAAAGCAAATTGATCAAGCAAGTCACAATGTTCTAAAGCTGAAGAATGATCAAGCAAAGCTTCATACAAAGACAATGGCTAAAGCTTCACTAAAGACTCAAGTCAAGATTCAAGTCAAGACTCAAGTCAAGACCAAAGCTTAAATGTCTTATATTTTGTGTCTTGTAAAAACAAATGTAATTTTTCTCTTTGTTGAGTCTTAGATTGATGTACAGCCTTGTCACACACACACACTTACACACACTCACACATAATTTTATAACTGTGTGTTTTACAAAATCTAAAGGTCGAAACAGCTTGAACTAGATCAGCTGTTGAGTACCAATCGACTGCCATTAAGGACCAGTCAACTGACCCTGTACAAAACTGTCTGATTTTCTTCAAACTCTGGCCAGTCGACTCATAACGGCAACCCAGTCGACTGTTCAAGTCGTTTCGACAGTTTACTGATTTCAAAACTTGTATTTTCGAATTTAAAAAATTATATCCGTTGTTAAACAGTTGTAGGAACTGTTTCTATAATGTCCAGGGATTCTACTTTATAAATAAAGCCTTAGCATCACCATGGAAAGGTTCTAAGAATTTTTGAGAAAAGTTCAAGTATTTTTGCTTTCAAGAGAAATTTTTTTTCATACAAAGCACTCTAATATCTAAGTCTTGGTTCTCTGATTTCAGTCCAGCATAACATCGAATTCGTTTTGGACTGAATTCAGAAGTTGACCGAATAGCCACTTGCAAAATCACAAACTCTACCAGGCTATAGGTTGATTGTAAACATCTTTATTGTTTTCTTTTACTCTCGGTTGTGAGAGTGGTTTCTCTCGGTTGGAGTGTAGGACTCTAGGGTGTAGAGTCAGTTTTTCACTCTTGGTAGAAGAGTGGGTTTGCTATCTCTTGTGGTGAGAGAGGACTACGGGTTGGACAAGGTTGTTGTCTAACGCCGTAGGGTATTCTTGTACATTTTCAAGAATAGTGGAAAATCTCAAGTGGGTTGCTTGGGGACTGGATGTAGGTCGGGAGGATCGAACCAGGATACATCGTGTGTACTCTATGATTGGTATCTCTGTGGTTGTATCTCTTTGAAATCTTTTCATTACTTGCATTTCAGTTTACTCGAAATCTTTTTGGTAAGTCAACTCGATCTCCATCCTAAGTCGACTGATCAGACTGATATAGCAATCGTCTTAAAAACTCTTCTGGCAAGTCGATTGTCTCTCCTATTTAAGTCGACTTATCAGACTAGTCTAAAAAATACTCTTCTACTCTGACGCCCCAGTCGATTGATATCTCTTTTACAGTCGACTGGACAGAAGATAACTTTCAATTCTGCAATTATTTTTTATACAACACTATTCACCCCCCCCCCCCTCTAGTGTTTGTTGTCTTGCCTACAGGATCCAATACTTGGTATCAGAGCCTAGTTGAGTACAATGGCAACTACTTCTAATGCAAATCAATACCATGAAGGCCAATCTACACAAAGGCCACCCCTCTTCGATGGAACCAATTACAACTATTGGAAGTGTAGAATGAAGATCTACCGTCAGTCCATCAACTATGAAATAAGGAACATGACAGAGACCGAGTACACCGCTCCTACCATTTCATATGCACAATGGAACGACGACATGAAGAACCAAACAATGAACAATACAAAAGCGATGAATGTGCTATTTTGTGCCCTTACAAAGGAGGAGTTCAACCGTGTGTCCAATGCAACAACCGCACATCAAATTTGGCACACACTCGAGGTAACTCATGAAGGAACAAATAAAGTAAAAGAATCTAAAATATATGTTCTTTTTCACAGGTTTGAAATGTTCCGCATGAAGGAGAATGAGAATGTGTCTGAGATGATTACAAGGTTCACTGACATTACCAATTCACTTGTGTCACTTGGAAAGACGTACACTCAAGCTGAGATGGTGAGGAAGGTACTTCGTGCACTAACCCCCAAATGGGAGAAGAAGACCACCGCCATAGAAGAGGCCAACGATTTAACACAACTTTCTCTTGAGAATCTTGTGGGAAATCTTATGGCATATGAGGTACAACTTGAAGAGCGCAAGAAGGATCAAGAACCTCAACAATCCATGAAGAAGACACTAGCATTCAAGGCCATGTCGGACTTCGAGGATGGCGAAGAAGATGAGGAAGAGATTGCCATGTTCACGAGAAAGTTCAAAAAGTTTCTAAGGAAAGGTAAGTGTAATTCAAAATCTAAGGAATTTAATGAACCTCCAACTTATTTTAGGTATAACAAAACAGGTCATATGAATAAGGATTGCCCACTAGAGAACGTGAAACCTAAGGAAAAGGCGTCCAACTTCAAGAAGAACAATACACAAAGAACAAGTTCATGAAGAACAAAAAGGCGTACCAAGCAACTTGGGATGATAGCGACTCTTCATCGGAAGAAGAAAATGAAGAGACAAACGAGGTTGCTAATGTGTGTTTTATGGCGTCTCAAAATCAAGTGAGTAATGACTATGACTCTAATGATTTACTTGATGCTTTCAACGAGATTTTTCAAGAACTTAAAAAAGAAAAAACTAGAGTTAAGAACTTGGAGAAAGTGAATCAAACACTTTCTCAAGAGAATTTAAACCTTGATAAAGAAGTGAAATCTTTAAATTCTCGTCTTTCTCATTTAGATATGGATCTTGTATCTCTAAAGAAAGATTATGAAGAGATGTCCAAGAACGTATCTAAATTTAATAAAGGAAAGGAGAATTTAAATGATGTTCTTCAAAATCAAGTCCAATCCAATAAAAGGTTTGGACTTGGTTTTCAAATATCTCTTGAAAAATCTCATGCTTCTAAGAACACTAGTATAAATAAACCTGTATCTATTTCCAGTGTTAAGCATAAACTTTATGAGTTTTTTGAAAAGCCTAAAATTGTAAGTTTTCATGATAAAGGCAAATCTATAGTTCAGACCAGTCGACTGAACCCACCAATCAGTCATCTGTCCAGAGGTAATGAGTCTCATTCAACGAGACAAACACCTCAGATAAGTCGACCTATACTACCTCACAGTCAACTGCATATCAGTCACAGTCGACTGAAAGGTATAATAAAGTCGACTGGATAGAGCAAAAATGTATGGGTTCCAGTTAACCTGAGTCCGAAAGATAGAATTGCCTATATTAATTCATATATGCTTACTGTATGCAATTCTGCTAATTATATTTCTGCATATGGTAGAAAATCAAACTCTTCTTGTAATGCCCTGATTTTTCATTTAATGAAAATTATTTATTTTGCACGTAGTGTGCACGTGCAATATTTTTGGTTGAATTAAGTGTTATGATTATTTTCATTATGATGGGTATAGAATTTTTTTAAAATAAGTGCTTGTAATCATTTTTATAAAGCTTTCTTTTAATTAGATAAAAAGCCTTTTCTTTTTAAAAGCCCAAAGTTAATTTAATTTACTATTTTTATAATAAGTATTTTAGCCCATAAACTAAAGCCCATGAGTTAATTTATTTCTAAATACAACTTGTAATGTAGAACACAATTTAAAGTTTATTTTTATACAAAATTTATTGTACAATTTTTGGACCTAGTTGCATGCACGTGTATTGCACGTACACGTGCAATATGCACTTCCTATTGTAGGCCGGTTTGCTTCTTTTTGGAGGGAATGGGAAAATTTGAGTGGAGATCATGCTTGGTGGTTATTTGGTTGTGGGTAGTTAATGTAACTCCTACTTTCATCTTAGCCCTCCATCTTATAACCAATTACTTGATCCTAGCCCTCCATTCCATCAAGATTTTAGTATAAATACCCCCTCAATGGCTAGTTATTCTTGTGCTTATTACTTTCTACAAATCTATAGTCTAAAATACTCTATCTAATAGTAATTGTGTGAGTTAAAAGATTGAGTTGTGTGTGGGAGTGTGCTTGCAACAAGGAGGGGAGGCCGGTTTCATCAAGAAGGAGAGCTCTCGTTGGTGTACTTGGAGGCTTGTGTGCGCTTGTACAAGGAGGAGGAGCATTCGTCGCAAGGACATTCGTCTAGGAGGTTGTTAGTTTTATTCTTCTCTCCATACAAGGTGGGTAAATTCTCTATATTTGTAAATTAGAAATGCATGTTAGAATTGAATGAATTAAGTATGAAAAAAAAAGGATTAAGAAGAGTACACTTTAATTAGGAAAAATAGCCCATTGAATGATTGAAGTGTGGATATGCAAATTTGTATGTGGTTCTATTATTTAAGTTGTATGTGAATTGATTAGGATCATGGATTGATTGAAGAAAACACATTTATTACCATCAAAAATTACATACAAAAGTTAGTAGAGTGATAGTGCTATTTCATGTATCCAATAGATCTTTTGTGATAATGTGGGCATGAATAATTTAAAATATGAGTTTGTATGTTGGGTAAATGATTAAAGATAGAGAATTAATGTGAAATTTGTTGATAAAGAGATTAGAATGCTAGTTGCTAAGAAATGTTGAAAAGAGAAGAAATGTGGTAGTGATAGTTTATATTTCAAATTAATTGTATAAAAAAAGAAAAATATGTTTTTAATTGTCACAAAAATTATTTTGTTATACTGGATATAAATTATGATGATATTAGTCAATCTGGACGTTATACAGTAATTTTTATGAAAGCAAAATGAAATGAGGGCTAGTTGAACATCGAAACGTTTTAACAACAGAGAAAATTGGTTTAAAAAGAATTTAAGTTGTACCTTGACAACCTGAGCACGTAGCTCAAGTGGTCAGAGCGTGCGGTTGGGTTCCCTGTGATGGCCGGTTCGAATCCCTGTGGCACACATTTTGTTTCAAAAATTTTGAAATGTATAGGAATCAGCGGCCGAGAGTATTTAATACTCTCAGCGCCTCTTTATACCGCTAGCGCAAATGGCCTAGTGGCCTGTGCCTTCGGCTGTGTTCTCTGTGGTCCTGGGTTCGACCCTTGGCTACGACAGTTATGAAAAATATTTTTTTTGGATGTTTTAGTGATTAAAAAATTATGGAAAAAATATGACTATTCTTCTAAAAATACATAGGACCTAAGAAAAATAATTTGGGGAGTATTTGTATGAAATGAAACATGATTTGAGAATAAAATGTGTGAATAGAACTATGGTTCTATATTTTTATATTTTTGTAGAGTTATATCTTGCAAAAATAACTTGAAATGAAGGATTAGAAGATTAATGTGACAAAAAGAAATTATATTGTGTGATGTGATGCAAATTATTCTCATTTGAGAATGGTGTGGAAATTATGAAGTGTAAATGTTCACCTTTGATTGAATAATTAGTGATGTGGGTTTTTATGTGAAAATAACATTTCATGAGTTACATGATGAATAATTGAAATTCATGTATAGTTATGGACTATTTGAACGAATTAGAAATCATGATTGGAAAAGAGAAATACTTTTGAGTATGATAACTCAACATGGGAATTTATGAGTTGGAAATGCTCAAATTGGAAATTATGAATTGAAAATTGAAACAAAAAGAGTAGCTAAGTCTCCCCCGGCATTTGGAAATAAATGAAATGAAAATTGAAAAGAAAGACCAAGGTTGGTCATGTTGAAATGAATGAATAAGTCCGGTCTAGTGGAGAGGCTAACTCTAGAGCTTTGATTTTTGTGTTCATGATTTTAATAAAAACAAAGGATTAGTACATAGTGGAGACGTGATGAAAGTAGGAGAAACACATGAGTATGAGGGCCATCGGATTGGCAGCGTGAGAGTATTTCACAGGCTGTCTTCACGATGCGTCGTGACATGACGTGGATACTGCTCCAGGGTACCATCCCGATGGCGATGCTTGTGGGATGTTTGGTGACTGCAAGAGGATCGTGTGCCGTGAAGGAGGCTGAAATCGCCACAGGCTGTCTTCACGATGCGTCGTGACATGATGTGGGATTCCCCTCCAGGTTTTCTGTACCAGTGCTTGTACTCATAGATCATCTAGGATACCTAACGTAATTACAGTAGTAGATTAAGTCATAACGAGGGATTGAACCCTACAAAGATGAAGAACGATTAAGGACTTGCCCTCGGACCTATGTAGTATGGGATGCATAGAATCCGAACAAGTGCGTATTAGTGTCATGTAACATAATTAACTGCATTAGAGACTAAGTGCACAATCACAACACGACATCAATAGGGTAGTCCCTTAGTTTGATATGTAACAGGCTTGTGTTTGCTAAATATGGAAAATAAGTTATACTATTTCCGGCATAGAGAGGATGGCCCTGTATAATGATCGTCCGTTGAATAAACTGACGTACCCACAGTCTTCTATGCAGGTAAATGGCATGATAAAGATTAAAGAAGAACAGATGCTTAAAGATTATTCAATGTTATTGTACATTTATTTCATTGTTGTAAAGTTTACTTCCGCTGTGCAATGTAAAGTGTAATGTATTTGTTGCCGCTAAATTTGGTGTGGGGGCAAACAGATAGTATTTGTGGATTCTTGGGAAAACTGAATAGCAAACCTGTGTACCTGTTTCGTCGGAGTTTGACACCGACTCCTGCCATACACCTGCAAAAAGTGCAAGACACCGGGGTTGTTCCCGGCAACGCACCCTCCGACGCTCAAGTCAGTAATCAGGGATGATTAAGAAAGAGCGTAAAAACTGGAGAAAGATTGATTACCTCTTAATGGAGATGGATGGGGGGTATTTATAGGCGTCTTAGGGACTGGATTAGGAATGTAATCCCCGTGATCTGATAAGGAATATTTTCCTTGTCAACAGATTAGGAATGTAATCCCTAATTCCCAGTGGAAGGATATGCATGAATCAGGGCCGTTGATTAGGATTTAACCAAGAACCCTAATTCTATCCCTCTGGATTGGGATTTCTACTGGCTGAAACCCGCACCCGATTGAGGTGGATCCGTTCGTGGGTTATTGGATCTTTGACGAAAAGATCCAGTACCCATCTCAGACCCATTGGTAGGTGAAATTACCATTTTACCCCTGGGCTTCAGGATTGTGCCCGATTTGGACGGTTCCGATTAAACCCTATTTTAGCCATATCACGAGCCCCCCACTCCCGAAGACTGAGCTTGATCAGCCTTTGAGGAGTAGTTTTATTGTTTTAATGGCTAGTGGAGTTGTATCGGAGCCCAAATGAAAGGTTTTGAATCTTGAAGGAGGTAGTGTGGTGATTTTTCAAGTGGATTGAACTCTGAGTCACTCCTGAGCTCTCATGGTCGTGTGGTGTTCTCGTAGGAATATCCTTTTAACTTTGCGAAGTGTCAATTCGTCGTTCGGGGGTCTTAGAAGATTGTTCTTGGCGATAATCGCTTGTTTGGGGACTAGAAAATGCTTCCCCACCTCTACAATTGCTTCCCAGGAGTTCTTCCTTAATTTCCCAAATTTTTAATTGTTTTTTCGCAATTTCTTGGTGGACGGCTTGGCCGTTTTCCCTCGTTGTGTGGCCTACATGCATGTTTCACACTTCCGACCCCTTCCAGCGCTCACTGCCCAGGAGGCCGAGGACTGTAGGTGGTTCGGCACCTCTTGCCGAAGAGGAGAGGGACCTCGGCTAGGTTGTGAGTGCTGAGAGGGAGTTCGGCGAAGTCCGAGGTCCAATCTTTCCACGTAATAGGGTCGGTGCCAAGAATGCTCGGCAGCTGGTGCCGAACCCCAATTTTTCCCCGTAACGGGGTCGATGTCAAGAGCGCTCGGCAGCTAGTGCTGAACCCCAATTTTTCCCCGTAACAGGGTCGGTGTCAAGAACGCTCGGCAGCTGGTGCCGAACCCCAATTTTTCCCGTAACAGGGTCAGTGTCAAGAGCGCTCGGCAGCTGGTGCCGGACTCCAATTTTCCACGTAACATGGTCGTTGTCAAGAGCGCTCGGCAGCTGGTGCCGAACCCTAATTTTTCCCCGTAACAGGGTCGGTGTCAAGAACGCTCGGCAGCTGGTGCCGAACCCTATTTTTCCCCGTAACAGGGTCGGTGTCAAGAGCGCTCGGTAGCTGGTGCCGGACTTCAATTTTTCCCCGTAACGGGGTCGGTGTCAAGAGCGCTCGGCAGCTGGTGCCGGACTCCAATTTTTCCCCGTAACGGGGTCGGTGTCAAAAACGCTCGGCAGCTGGTGCCGAACCCCAATTTTTCCCCTTAACAGGGTCGGTGTCTAGAACGCTCGGCAGCTGGTGCCGAGGTCCAATTTTTTCCCGTAACGGGGTCGGTGTCAAGAGCGCTCGGTAGATGGTGCCGAACCCCAATTTTTCCCCGTAACGGGGTCGGTGTCAAGAGCGCTCGGTAGCTGGTGCCGGACTCCAATTTTTCCCCGTAACGGGGTCGGTGTCAAGAACGCTCGGCAGCTGGTGCCGAATCCCAATTTTTCCCGTAACAGGGTCGGTGTCAAGAACGCTCGGCAGCTGGTGCCGAGGTCCAATTTTTCCCGTAACGGGGTCGGTGTCAAGAGCGCTCGGCAGCTGGTGCCGGACTCCAATTTTCCCCCTTAACGGGGTCGGTGTCAAGAATGCTCGGCAGCTGGTGCCGAACCCCAATTTTTCCCCGTAACAGGGTCGGTGTCAAGAACGCTCGGCAGCTGGTGCCGAGGTCCAAAACTTGGCATTTTTGGCGTAGGATGCACTGCGGAGTTGGTGGCTTCTGCACAGCTGGCAGATGTGGCAGTCATTAAATGTGATGGCTTCTGAACTTCTAACAGCTCTGACGGATGAGATGCTCATTTAATGCTGTGACCTCTAAGCTTCTATCAGATGGGACAGTAATTAATGCGGTTTACGGCTTGGCGTGGTAAACAAGGCGACGATTGAGGTCGCTTTTGTCGTTTTGTGTGAATGGGCCGGTAGTACAGGCCCATTAACCTCGTTTGGCGTGCTTCTCTCTATAAAACCTCACCCCCCTCTCATTTTTAACTTCTCTTCTCTTTTGCTCAGGCGATCTTTTGTGCTAAGCGAGTGTTTCCGGTGGTCGACGTTCGTTTTCTGGTGAAGTTTTCGGCAGCTAATCTTTTAAGGTAACTTATACTCAGTTTACTTCATAAACTATGTCTCTTACTTCTGTCTCCGATTTGATCTCTTGGTCCGAGCCCTCCCTTGAAGTTGTCGAAGATCGTACTCCAAACAAGGGCAAGAAGGTGTTCGGCAAAGATTCGATTGTGGAGGATCCAAAGTGTATGGGGGAGTTCGGAAAATTGCCGGGGCAGCTGACTGGGCTTCACAGAGTTCGGGAGCTTCCGGAGGATCAAGCCGAGCAAATTGTTCGCGGGAGGGGGAGGTCCTTCGAGGAGAATGCAGCGAGAGAGACGACGGAGGCGGACGAGATGGTGTTGATCCTTCGCGAAGAGGACTTGGGAGTGATCCGGGACTGCTTCCAGATCCCGGAGGAGTACGAGCTTATGCTGCCGGGTCCCAGGGTTAGGGCCAACTCGCCGCTGCCAGTGACCATGTGTTGCTAGCCGGTCGACGCCTTTATCGCCGGGGCTCGGCTACCCCTCATCCGTTTGCGATCCTCGTCCTGAGTTGGTTCGGGGTCAGCCCCATCCAGCTCTTGCCGAACGCATGGAGGGTCATAAACGGCTTCGTACTTCACTGCCAAGCTGCGGGGATCGAGCCGGAGCTGAACGTGCTTCGGACAATCTATCGGCTACACCAAGGGAACAAGTCGGAGTACCGATACTATTTGGCTCCGAGGCATGGTGGCAGGCTCGTCATATGCCCCAACTCCATCAAGCACTGGCGCGAGAAGTTCTTGATAGTGCGGAGTCCGGAGGCCTGGCTGATCCCCTCCGGTTGGGTGGAAGGGGTGCCGAAGAGGGCGAGGGCACTGCCCAAGCTTCGTGCTGAAGAAGAAGAGGCAGTCCGGACACTTCTCGATCGGCCGAAGTACGATTGGAAGGAGCTGATCGAGGACATCTTGTTCAAGGGAGGGCTCTGCCGCGTAGATCCCAGTACGCAGCTTCTTTTATGCTTTGTTTTTCATATTTTGTTTTGCATGAGTTGTATAGCGCTAACGAACTTAGTCTTTAATGCAGAGGCGATGGACTACGACACGGTGCTAGCTTTGAGGGCAAGCCTCGCCAGTAAGGTGCCGAAGAAGCGCAAGAGGGTGGCCACCAAGTTGTCGACCCCAAAGACTCCGAGGGTCACGGAGACGATCGAGGAGACGGAGACCCTCAGTAGCCCGGTCGTTGCCGGTGGCGGTGCCTCGGCATCGAATGCGGTCGGCGAGTTCCCCATCGCCGCAGCCCTCGAGATGACGACGCCGCCGCTGTCAGTGGCGGTCGAGGAGCTCCTGACCGAGGAGCACAGGAGGATCCATATTCCAGACTGGCAAGTTCGGAAGCATGATGGATTCCTCGGCAATTCCTTGGCAAGCATGCAGGTCGTCAAGCATCTGGCGACGCCGAAGGATCGCGCAGCCATGGAGGCCGGGCAAGAAGGTGACGACGTCATCGAGATCGCTCGCTCGGCCGTTTCGGTAAGTATTCGATTTTTGCCGTCGTTGAATTTCTTTAGCTATAATTCTTCTAACTCTTTTGGTTCTTCTTTCCTCGTCGCAGATCATTGTCCATTTTGGACACCTCACAGAGAGGCTGGCGGCTCTGGAGAAGGAGCTGAAGCAGGAGTCCGACCAGCCTCGGAAAGAGAAAGCTCGGATGGGGAACGAGCTCGACAAGGTCAGGGTCGAGTTCGAAGGGAAGGCGGCGAGGGTCGAGTTCCTCGAGGCCCAGGTCTCGAAGTTGGAGGGCGATCTTCTCCGCCAGAAGGAGGAGGCAGCCAAGCAGTTGGTCGAAGCTGAAGAGGCCAAGGCGGCGGCGGTGAAGGCGGCAGAGGACGCGACCCTGGCGAAGGCGCATGGTTTCCTCGCCCAAAACATGGCCAAAGCTTATGCCGAAGCCATCGCCCGGGTGACGAAGACATACCCCGACGTGGACTGCTCGGGATGGAGACTGTTCCCGGGCCACATCGAGGGCTTCGACCCCGAATCAGAGGGGGAAGAGGAAGAAGGGGAGGACGAAGCCGAGACTGAAGTCGAAGTCACCGGCGAGGTCCCGAGCTCCGCGGTTACCCCGATGGTGGTGGTGCCTCCTTCGGGGACGTCGACCGCCACCCACGCTCGCCACCCTGGGAAAGAGGTCGCGCCCTGACTCTGCTCGTTTTTTTCTTCTTTTTTCTTTCTTTTTTGTAACGCCTAATCGCGGACTGGCCACCGCTTTTTTGTTATGAATGAAAAACATTTTGGGTTCGACTCTGTGTCTCTATCATTTCCCAACAATTCTTGAAAGTTTGTTTGAAATTTTTTGAAGTGTAGGGCTTCGGCAGTGCGTTTAAAAATTTGTCGTTTGTCTCAACTTCTTTTCAGCTTGTGGTGGTAACTCAGGACATCGAGCCCACTCGCTCGGATGACAACGCCCGGACCGAGGCAGGCTTAGGGGCGACGAGGCTGTGCTTGGCGAGGGGCCGAGAGCGGCTTTATGAAGTCGAGCTGGGATTGCACCGAGCCGAAAGCGAGCGGAACCATCTTCAGCTCATCCTAGATCGGCGAGACATCGAGATCCGGCATCTGGAGAGCAAGATCGCCGAGATGACCCCCTTAGGAGAGGACGAAGGTTCGTCGACCGCCTTTAGCTACGGGCTTCGGATCAAGTGTATTCGACACAATTTTTCAAAAATAACGGCGGAGAGGGACATCTGCTTTCTGAGATCCGCCTCCTGCAAACTGTAGAGACGGAGCTGCAGACGGAGGGGGAAGGACTGACGGCCGAGGTGGCCAAACTGATGACCGAACGGGACGAACTGACCGCCGAGGTCGATGCGCTGAAAAGAGCCACGGTGGATAAGAGCATCGAAGTCACCCACCTTCGGCGTCTTATCGCAAGTCACTCCGGCATCCCGAGCTCCGCGATACCTCCTCGCTTTGAGGTCAATGTCAAAGATGACTCGTTGCGAGGCCGGATCTCAGAGCTGGAGGCGGAGGTGGCTCGTCTCAAACCACGTTCGGGGCCGATCAATGTGAGGTGCATTTCGTGTACTCGCGCGGAGAGCGATAGGGGCATCACGTTTTACGAGATGTCGACCGGTTCGCCTCTCGGCCATCTGAGCCCAGGGGATGCGCAAAGCTCGGTTGCCATTTCGTCGAGCGGGGCATCCGTCGGTGTGGCTGCTAGGAGCAGTGCCGAGGACACATCCCAATTCGCTGGTTTGGGGTCGAGCTCCGGAGGCAAACGTCGCCGACCTCGAGTGTCCTTGAAGAGGAACATCCCTGCGCCACGGAGGCATTGATGATCATTTTTGAAGCCTTTGTATTTAGTCTGAGTGTAGTGAGTCGGCGTTGTACTTTTTGCTCTTCAAAGCCTTGTAATCTTGTTGTATGGAAGAGTCGTTTTGTACTGCGTCCTAATTATTAATAATATTTCTCCTTTATGCTTGCATGTTCTTTGTAGCTTTGTGTAGTTGTCTTGTTTGTGACTGTGTTCGTCGCGCCGAGGTCCCTGAGCTGGTCTTTTGCTCGTGTGGGGGTCGGTGACATGAGTGTTCGGCCAGTGGTGCCGAACTCATGCTTCTCGCGAACTCCGTGGGACGTGTCGAGTTTTTCTGATAGTAAGCTCACAGAGTGGGATTGAGCCAAGTGTTCGCGATCGAACCATCGTTAGAGTAGTTCAACGGTTGTGGGAGCAATTTCGAATGGCAAACTACTTCTAGCTCGCTTAGGAGCGAACTTGCGAAGTAGAATCGAGCCAAGTGTTGGACTTCGAACCATCGTTAGAGTAGTTCAACGGTTGTAGGAGCAATTCCGAATGGCGAACTACTTCTAGCTCGCTTAGGAGCGAACTTGCGAAGTAGAATCGAGCCAAGTGTTGGACTTGATGAACACAATATTATTCACATTTTAGAGCAATAATCTTAATGCAATTAGACATTTAAAAGCTCTATATGTGGTATTTAACTCTTATTTTCTCTTTTCCAGAGGAAACAACCTAAAACAGCAAAACGAAGCAGATTCCAGATTAAACACAGACTTTGAGGATGATACACAGAATATTACAGAGCATCAGTCGATTGATTCTTCCACACAGGCGACTGGATAGAGAAATCAAGATTACGCAGATGTCTCGGCACAGTCGACTTACTCCAACACCAGTCGACTTGGCTGATCAATGATGAAATCTACATGTCTCGATACAGTCGACTGGTATGCGGCGAGTCAGAAGATAAGAACAGATGCATCCTCACCCAAATCCGAATCAAAATTAAGTTATCCAAACCCAGGTGTTTTCTGTGAATAACAACTTCTCAAACAATAAAAGCAAGAGCACGTGGTGAGCAGATAAGGAAGAAAAGAAGAAAAGAGAAAGATATAAAAACGCAGATGAAAATAAGGAAAGAAATAATCAAAAGAAGAGGACTTCTCTACAAAGAGTGCAAACCCTAAATCTCTAGCCGTGTTCTATAAATATCAACCAGGAGGCTAAATTACGGATATCTCGAGGGGGCTGGACCGATCAAGAAAGGCCATCGATAAGCATTAAAGAAGGAGAACAGGACGACTACTGATTGAGTTCAAGTTCAACATCATACAAATCAGAGTTCTTCTATTCTTCTTTTACTTTTATTTTCATTGTAGTCATGAACTCTATTATATCAATTAATAAAAGTTTTATTATGTGGAACTAATTTCATAGTTGGGTAGATTGAAACCGTTGTTGTGTAATGCTATATTCTTCTCTATGACTTATTGATTAAACCTGAGTGAATTGGAATAGATTTATATGAATCAAACTTGTTCAGGGTTCTAAAAGGCAGTCGACTGAGGTGACAGCCAGTCGACTGATATACAGGATCCGAGATTCTCAAGTTTGTGTAGTATAGATCTGAATCTGTTATGTGAGCATATTGAGACGACCCGTATCTCGTGTTCATATCTTGTAACAAGGGAATCTTTAGGGGTTCTTGGTTTAATCAACTTGAAGGATCTAGATCTGATACCAATTTCTAGAACTTCAAGTGTTTGTTCGTTTCCATTGTTCATATGCTTTCTTTAAGTGCAACTTAGTAGATACCATGCTAAATACTTAATTAAAGAAACGAATTAGAGTAGATACCATGCCTAATTCTTGGCCTAGGAAAACATTAACTTTAAGGAGTAGATACCATGCCCTTAAAGAGAACAAACATGAGTAATTAGAATAGTAGGTTACTTAGCATTACTGACTATAGGTGGAAATCAACGCCCAACTACTTTAATAGATATTTGTGACTCAAATTGTGATGCGATTTAATTTAGACTTTTTATTTTTATTTTTTTTCATTCAATTAGACTTTCAGAACGACACTTCAATATTCTTATTTCTTTTTATTGATTAGTAAGTTAGAATCTACAATCTCTGTGGGATCGACCCTTGCTATTGCTACGCTTCTATAAACGATTCGTACACTTGCGAGGTTTTAATTTGTGTCTAGTTTATCTACTTATTTAGGTATCTAGATTGCACAACAGGACTCCGAACCATCGTTAGAGTAGTTCAACGGTTGTGGGAGCAATTCTGAATGGCGAACTACCTCTAGCTCGCTTAGAAGCGAACTTGCGAAGTAGAATCGAGCCAAGTGTTGGACTCCGAACCATCGTTAGAGTAGTTCAACGGTTGTGGGAGCAATTCCGAATGGCGAACTACCTCTAGCTCGCTTAGAAGCAAACTTGCGAATTAGAATCGAGTCAAGTGTTGGACTTCGAACCATCGTTAGAGTAGTTCAACGGTTGTGGGAGCAATTCCGAATGGAGAACTACCTCTAGCTCACTTAGAAGCGAACTTGCGAAGTAGAATCGAGCCAAGTGTTGGACTCCGAACCATCGTTAGGATAGTTCAACGGTTGTGGGAGCAATTCCGAATGGCGAACTACGTCTAGCTCGCTAAGAAGCGAACTTGCGAAGTAGAATCAAGCCAAGTGTTGGACTCCGAACCATCGTTAGAGTAGTTCAACGGTTGTGGGAACAATTCCGAATGGCGAACTACTTCTAGCTCGCTAAGAAGCGAACTTGCGAAGTAGAATCGAGCCAAGTGTTGGACTCCGAACCATCGTTAGAGTAGTTCAACGGTTGTGGGAGCAATTTCGAATGGCGAACTACCTCTAGCTCGCTTAGAAGCAAACTTGCGAAGTAGAATCGAGCCAAGTGTTGGACTCCGAACCATCGTTAGAGTAGTTCAACGGTTGTGGAAGCAATTCCAAATGGCGAACTACTTCTAGCTCGCTAAGAAGCGAACTTGCGAAGTAGAATCGAGCCAAGTGTTGGACTCCGAACCATCGTTAGAGTGAAGAACTAAAAGCAGAGAGATGTAAACAATAGTAAAGTATGAGAAAGCTTTCTTTATTAATGATTAATAGTTGGCTGCTTCTAAAGTTGCTAACCGTTATTACAAGAGAGAAAATAAAAGAAAAGCAAGACAAGTAATAGGAGTGGAACGGTTCGACATCCCCAAAATACTTAGAGAGGTGTTGGTGCCTTCTCTTGGTATTTTAAGAGATGGTCGACATTCCAAGTCCTGGGGATCTTCCTGCCTTCGAGATCTTCTAGTCTGTATGTGCCGGGCCGAACCACTTTTGCGATCTTGTAAGGTCCCTCCCAATTCGGGGCCAATTTGCTATTCTGTCCTGGGAATGATATGGCTAACTTTCTGAGGACCAGGTCCCCTTCTTTGAGGTCCGTAGGGCGGACTCTTTTGCTGTATGCCAACTCGATCCTTCTTCGGTAGCTTTGTTGACGAATGGCAGCTCTTTCTCTGATCTCATCTATCAGGTCTAGATTTGCTCTGAGCTCTCTGGCATTTTGCTCTTCTTCATAAGCTATTAGACGAGGAGAGGGTATTGCGACTTCTAAGGGGATGATGGCCTCGGACCCATAGGTGAGATTGAATAGGCTCTCTCCTGTGGGGGTCCGTTTTGTGGTGCGGTAGTTCACAGCACGTTGGGAAGTTGATCGACCCATAAGCCTTTGGAACATTTATCCAATCTCTTCTTAATGCCGGAGAGGATCTGTCGGTTAGCATTTTTGGCTTGGCCATTCGACTGGGGATGGGAAACGGAGGAGAACCTGTGTTGGATGGCAAGGTCTTCGCACAGAGCTCGGAAGGCAGTCCCGGTGAACTGGGTTCCGTTGTCTATTATCAGGACCCGAGGGACGCCGAATCGGCAGATCACGCTCTTCCAAAAGAACTGAACAACCTTGTTCTCGGTGATCGTGGCCAAGGGCTCGGCCTCTATCCATTTTGAGAAGTAGTCGATCGCCACGACTAAGAATTTAAACTGTCCGGGAGTTGGTGGAAATGGCCATAGTAAATCCATCCCCCACATTGCAAAGGGGATTGGACTTGATAGGGAAGTGAGTGGAGCTTGAGGGAGGCGTCGGATGTCGGAGTACTTCTGACAGGAGCTGCATTGCCGAACGTGCCGTTCGGCGTCTCGTAGGAGAGTGGGCCAGAAATATCCGTAATTCAACACTTTGCGGGCAAGAGCTCTGGACCCCGAATGTGCCCCGCCGACGCCCTCATGAAGTTCTTGCAGGGCGTAGTCGGCTTGCCCGGGGGAGAGGCATCTCAGGTACGGCCTGCCATCTACCTGTGTGAAAGAGCGTTTATATAGGATGCCTCTGATCAGTATGTAACGCTCGGCTCGGGTTCTCACTCTTCGAGCTTCCTTGGGATCCTCGGGGAGGAGCCCGTCCCTCAAGAACTCCACGAGGGGTTTCATCCAGTTGTCTTCGAGCAGGATAGGCAGCGACTCCATAGAGTCGGGAGTTTCGTCCTCTATACTCGGCTTCAGAAGGACCTCTATCAAGACGGTCTGCTCGAGACCTTGAAGGGAGGAAGAGGCTAGTTTGGAGAGGGCGTCGGCTTGAGCATTTTCTTCCCGGGGTATGCGTTGGATGAAGGCTTATTCAAACAGTGCCATGAGGCTCCTGACCTTGGCTAAGTATTTAACCATCCTGTCATTACGTGCTTCATATTTGCCGAGGACCTGATTCACGACTAGCTGAAAGTCGCTAAAGATCCTGAGGCGTTGCGCCCCTACATTGCGAGCCATTCCAAGGCCGGCTATGAGTGCCTCGTATTCTGCTTCGTTGTTAGAGGCCTTGAAGTTGATACGGAGGGAGTATTGGAGGATGAAATCATCTGGGCCTGCCAGAATGACCCCTGCCCCGCTTCCCTCATTGCAGGAGGATCCGTCCACATAGACCGACCAGACTGGTGGTCCCTTCATCGCTTGACTGAACTCGGGGATGGTACTTTCAACTATGAATTCTGCCAGGGCCTGAGCCTTGATCGCGGTCCGAGGCCGATAGGTTATATCATGCTGGCTTAGCTCGATTGACCACTTCATAAGGCGACCCGAGGTCTCTGGCTTGTGGAGGACTTGCTTCAGCGGTTGGTCGGTAAGAACGACAACCGAGTGGGACTGAAAGTACGGGCGAAGCTTCTTTGCGGCCATCACCAGGGCATAAGCCATCTTTTCTATTCTCGGGTAGCGGAGCTCAGCGTCCCGAAGTACCTTGCTCACATAGTAGATGGGCTTTTGAGCTCGGTCTTCTTTCCTTACTAAAACGGCACTGAGAGTCTGCTCGGAGGCTGCCAGGTAGAGGTAAAGGGGTTCTCTAGGGATTGGTTTGCTGAGCAGAGGAGGATTGACGAGGTAAGCCTTGAGCTGGTCGAAGGACTCCTGTTGCTGTTGACCCCATTCAAAACCTTTAGCCCCCCTGAGGGCCTTGAAGAAGGGGAGGCATTTCTCCCCGGACTTCGAGAGAAAATGCCCTATGGCGGCTAGGCGGCCTGTTAGCCTCTGAACTTCCTTAACATTCTTGGGAGGAGCCATGTCTAATATGGCCTTGATTTTCTCAGGGTTTGCTTCAATTCCTCGCTGGCTGACCATGAAGCTGAGGAACTTTCCTGACGAGACGCCGAACGCACACTTGTTCGGATTAAGTCTCATATTGTGCTTTCTCAAAACATCGAACGCCTCCTGGAGGTCGGTTACATGATCGGGACCTCGGATGCTTTTTACAAGCATGTCGTCAACATATACTTTCATATTACGACCGATCTGAGCTTGGAAAACCTTGTTGACGAGGCGTTGGTATGTGGCACCTACATTTTTCAAACCGAATGGCATAACTCGGTAGCAATAGAGGCCTTGGTCGGTCACAAACGAGGTCTTCGGGATATCCGGAGGGAACATCCGGATCTGATTGTATCCTGAGAAGGCGTCCATGAAGCTGAGGAGCTCATGTCCCGAGGTGGCATCAATTAAAGTGTCAATACTTGGAAGAGGGAAAGGGTCCTTGGGGCAAGCCTTGTTGAGATCGGTGAAATCAATACAAATCCTCCAAGTCCCATTGGACTTCTTCACCATTACTACATTCGACAACCACTCGGGATAGTTCACCTCTTGTATGAACCGGGCCTTCAAGAGCTTGTCCACCTCCTCTTTTATAGCTAGCTGGCGCTCAGGGGCGAACTTGCGCCTCTTCTGCTGAACCGGTTTGGACCCCGGAACAATGCTGAGGTGGTGGACTAAGAGCTCTTCGAAAATTCCGGACATGTCTGCAGCTGACCAAGTGAAGAGGTATCGGTTCCTTCGGATGCACTGTACTATGTCCGAGCATAGGGCGGATGGGAGGGTCTTGCTAACAAAGAACTTGCGAGTTGGATCCTGCTCGGAGAAGAGCACTTCCTCCAATTCATCCACCGGCTCGGATGTCGGTCGGGGAGCATCTTGGGGGATTTCCAGAGTTTCTAAGGAGAGGACGGGACCGAGGGTAGAGGTCATGTAGCACTTGCGAGCCATTTCTTGATTGCCTTTTACTTCCCCTACTCCGGCCCGAATGGGAAACTTCATTTTGAGGTGATAGGCGGAAGGGACGGCTTCAAGGGCGGCCAGGCCGGGCCGACCCAGAATGACATTGTAGGCTGCAGGGACATCTACGACCATGAAGTCCATCGACTCCGTTCGGGTAGTAGGAGTTTTGCCAGCAGTTACGTCGAGGGTGATCACCCCTTCAATAGTCACTGGCACTCCCGTGAACCCATGGAGCGTGTAGCCGGCAGGCTTGAGTCTGTCTCGGGAGAGCTTTAGGCCTTTAAAAGCGGTGAGGAAGAGGATGTTAACGGAGCTTCCGTTGTCCACTAGGATCCTCTCCACTTTGAAGTTCGCCATGTGGAGGCTGATGACGAGCGCATCACAATGAGGGGTGCGGACACCTTCCAGATCTTTGTCTGAGAACGTGACGGGCACTCCGAGGCCTTTGGGAGGAGGGGTGGTGCGAACCGAATTGACTTCTCTAATAAATGCCTTTCGAGAGGAGTTTGAGGAGCTCCCCATTGGGCCCCCATGAATGAGGTGTAGGACACGTTCCTCTTCGAAGTCGGGCATTTCATCACGTTCCGGACGCTTATTAGCCCCCCGAGGCGGGGGAGGAAGGTCGGCTCGATCCTTTCTCACGAATCTGGTCAGCTGCCCCCTCTGGATGAGGGCTTCTATCTCATTCTTCAAGGCCCGACAATCGTTGGTGTCATGGCCGTGGTCCCGATGATAACGGCACCACTTCTCTTTATCCCTCTTCTTGCCAGGGGTGTTCATTTTTGGTGCAGGAGGTATCACCCCCTCCTTCTCAACTTCCATGAGAATTGTGGAGATATTGGCATTAAGGGAAGTAAATTTTTCGAATCTGGGGGGAGGCCGGCATTATCCTTCTGGAGCTTCTTGGCTCCTTCCTCTTCTGTTCCTTTTCTCTTGAACCCGGAGGAAGACCCCTCCAAGTTGGGGCGGTGCTCGGCTTCCTCGGCCCGAATATACTTTTCACTTCGGAGGAGGAGGTCAGAGAAGTTCTGTGGGGGTTTCTTGGCGAGGGAGGAGCGGAGGTTGGAATTGAGGACATTGGATTGAAATGCTGCTGCAGCGACCGACTGGTCGAGAGATGCTATGGACCTGGCTTCAGCCGTGAACCTCTTCACATAGTCTCTCAACTTCTCGCCATTCTTCTGGTGGAGGTATAGTAGCGAGATGCTGGTCTTCTCAGTTCTACGGCTACTTACAAAATGGGTGACGAAGAGGGTCTCGAACTGTTCGAATAAGAATATTGAGGATGGGGCAAGGCGAGAGTACCATTCTCGAGCGGGACCCTTGAGAGTTGCGGGGAAGGTCTTGCATAGCAGGGCATCGAAAGCTTGATGGATGAGCATGAGGGTCTTGAAGCTCTCAATGTGATCAACGGGGTCAGTCTCCCCCAAGTAGGACTCGAATTGAGGAGGTTTAAAGCCGATTGGCACGGGTGCATCCATTATGGTTCGGGAAAAAGGAGGTCGGCTAGGACGAAGAGTCCTTCCTATGAGCTCTTCTTCTCGGTCTAACTGACCCAAGCGCATCTCCATCTCGTGGAGACGGCGGTATACAGCGTCATCCCTTCGACAGTAATCAGCCGAGCCTCTAGACTCGTCTTCGTACGAGGGAGAGCGGGGGCTACGACAACGGTAGCTCCTGGAGCGGCGAGGACTTTGCACATGTCGGGAGTTGCTGGGAGCCGGAGGAGGAGATGGGGACCATCGGTGAGGACTTCGGACCGAAGGAGGAGAGGGGATCTTCAGAGCATTGGTGTTAGGACGGAGATTGAGAGCTTGTAGGATGGTCGCTTGGAACTGCTGGAACTCGGCACGGGTGATGGGTGCCTCATCGTTCCTAGGCTGTTGCCGACCTGCAGGGGAGTGTGGCCTTCTTCTGTAATGCTCGGGGGACTCTCTCCGCCCCCTTCGGGTAGGGGACCTCCTGTATTCTCGGCGGTGAGGAGACCGCCCATCTGGACGGTGTTGACGGGAGGTTCCCTCTCGGGCCCGTTTTTCATCCAGATGGCGGCGAAGATCCTCATCCTTCTGCCGATTGAGGACGGTGTTGTGGTGATCGGAAGCTCGGGGATGGTGAGAGGCCATAGAGTCCGAAGAGGCGTTGTGGATGGAGACGTGGTCCGGATGGAGAGGCTGCTTCTGCGGATTGGGACCCTTAGGAGGTTGTTGGTTCTGAGGAGTAGGCGGGCCCTGTTGGAGTGGGTCCTCTGCTTGAGGAAGAAGTTGACCCTGCTGTTGAGCGGGCTGAGGGGGAACTTCTTATTGCTGATCGGGGTTGGGTCATCGGTTGGACCCTCTGGATCTGACTTTCCTAGGAGGCATGGCTGGAGAATATCTGTCTAACGGGAAGAGGGGAAGTTGCTATTCGTTAGTTTCCCACAGACGGCGCCAATCTGTTGCCGCTAAATTTGGTGTGGGGGCAAACAGATAGTATTTGTGGATTCTTGGGAAAACTGAATAGCAAACCTGTGTACCTGTTTCGTCGGAGTTCGACGCCGACTCCTGCCGTACACCTGCAAAAAGTACGAGACACTGGGGTTGTTCCCGGCGACGCACCCTCCGACGCTCAGTCAGTAATCAGGGATGATTAAGAAAGAGCGTAAAAACTGGAGAAAGATTGATTACCTCTTAATGGAGATGGGTGGGGGGTATTTATAGGCGTCTTAGGGACTGGATTAGGAATGTAATCCCCGTGATCTGATAAGGAATATTCTCCTTGTCAACAGATTAGGAATGTAATCCCTAATTCCCAGTGGAAGGATAAGCATGAATCAGGGTCGTTGATTAGGATTTAACTAGGAACCCTAATTCTATCCCTCTGGATCGGGCTTTCTGCTGGCTGAAATCCGCACCCGATTGAGGTGGATCCGTTCGTGGGTTATTGGATCTTTGATGAAAAGATCCAGTACCCATCTCAGACCCATTGGTAGGCGAAATTACCATTTTACCCCTAGGCTTCAGGATTCGTGCCCGATTTGGACGGTTCCGATTAAACCCCATTTTTAGCCATATCAGTATTCATGTAAACTCTGATGTAAAGTGAAAAATTCAAATTTCCTTGTAAAATTGTACTAAAGGAAGTGGAAAGATCCTGTAGAACATCTCGAATTCAGTGTATTTTGGAATTCGGGGCATTACAGAGTGGTATCAGAGCCACGTTTTCGCACTTGTACAAATTTATAAGGAACGACACCCTAGAAGTGGACATTAGAGTGTGTGTTTGAGTCTTTAGAGATTTAAATGTAAGTGACTTACATTTGTGTTGCTCTATGACTTATGCTTCTTCCTCCCTATTTCTAAGATGGCTGATCACTTCGACCCTGCTGGAGACGACGACTGGCATATCATCGAGGAAGAGTATCATCCTGGACAAGCAGATTTCGAGGAAGAGTACTACCTAGGGCAAGCAGATTCTGACGGAGAAGAATGGCCTGAATCCCGAGAGATCACCCCACCTCCGGATTCATCTGATGACTCTTCCGACGAGGAAGAAGAACCAGTTCCGAATAGTCTTGTGACTTCTCTTCAGAGCCAGGTAGAGACACTGCGAGAGAGAGTCGGATTATTGGAGGCTCAGCTAGCAAAGCGAAAGGTTGACTTTTCAGTTCTCAGTCATCGTGTATGGGAACTCGAGAAGAGGAAGAATCTGACCGATGTGCTGAAGGATGAAGTTGATTTGCTACGGGGGGAACTTTGAGAAGTGAAGAGGAACCATAGGAGTTAGACTATTTTAGCTTCTACTATTTCCATTCTGATGTCAAGAAATGTTTTCAATTCGAATGTAAAGTTTGGAATTCAATGAAATGCAATTTGATTTAAAATTCATGTCTTATACTTCGAATTTAATGGATCTTTTGCATCAGAATATGTCTAGAAGAGGAGCTAGAAACGGTGAAGGTTTGGATCTGGAAACTAAACTTGCGAGGGTCTATCAGACGCTCAACGCCGTGGCCATGAACCAAGGAAGGGGGCCTGCGAATCCGGTGCCCGAAGCGATTAAACTGGTGGAATCGTTCAAGCGAATGAAGCCACCTGTATTCGAAGGGAAGTCAGACCCCGATGCGGCTGACAACTGGATCCGTCAAGTAGAGACAATCTTCGAGGTGCTGGAGACCCCTGAGGGCAGCAAGGTGAAGTTGGCGACTCTGCAACTTGAGAAAGATGCAGCTGTGTGGTGGCAGTCGATGAAGAGGACCATGGGAGGTGTAGTTCTTGGCTGGGAGGAATTTCTGGAAGAATTTTGCAGTCACTATTTTCCCTCCGATGTTCAAGAGAAGAAGGTTATGGAATTTCTATCACTACAGTAAGGCGGCATGTCAGTGAGAGAGTACGAGACCAAATTTACTCAGCTCTCTAGGTATGCTCCGGAACTCGAGATGAATGAGGCTAAGAAGGATCGTAAGTTCGAGCATGGATTGAGGCCAAGCTTGAGGTCCCGGATGATACCTCTTGGTATCAGAAGATTCGACAAGTTGGTCAAGAGGGCAGCAGCGATGGAAGCAGACATGGAGCAGCTTCATGTTGTTCAAAATCGGAGGAACAACTGGCAGTCTGGAAAGAGGCCCGCCAATTCTGGATGTTTCAAGGGGCAACCATCTGCACAAAGGTTCAAACCGACAGGGGCGAACGCTATTAGTGTGGCTGGAGGACCTGGGAACAATGTGGTGAGACCTCCTGCGGTAACTTGCTTCAACTGTGGTGAAACGGGACATTACCAATCTCAATGTCTCAAACCACGGAATGGTAATCGCAATGTACCAACGCAGCAGACTGGGAAGAGACCGTATCAACCAGGACGAGTATTTGCCTTGACGGAAGCTGATGCTGATGAGGTTGATCATGCCATCACTGGTACGGGGGCTGATGTTTAGAGGTTTTTGTCATTTCTTTTTCCCGTTTATTAAGTGAACTGTTACGTAATGAGTGTGTATTATGTAACAGGAGAACTTTATCTTAATGGAATGAAAGTTGTTGTGTTGTTCGATACTGGATCCTCTCATACTTTTGTGTCTCCTAAATTTGCTAAAGTGTTGGGAGTTGAACCGAAGATTTTTCCAGGCAAGATCTTAGCAGTAGCTACTCCATCAGGGGAAACTTTGACCACTGATCGGTATTATGCTGATTGTGAGATCGTGATTGGAGATAGAATCTTTGGGATTGATCTGATCGAGCTGACTATCTTGGGAGTCGATGTTATCATTCGCATTGATTGGATGTCGGTGTACAGTGCAAGCATCGAGTGTAAGACCAAGACGATAACAGTGAAGGCTCCAGGTGTACCTGAAGTCACTTTCCAAGGGAAGAAGAAGTGTTCTAGGCTGGTGACAGCTATCCGCAAGGAAGAGACTCCTGTGGAAGTGCAAGGGATTCATGTGGTTCGGGACTATCCGACTGTGTTCTTGGATGATTTTTCTGGGTTACCCCCGCATCGTGATGTAGAGTTCAGCATCACTGTTCAATCGGGAAGTGCACCCATTTCTAAGGAACCATATAGGATGGCTCCAGTGGAACAGGATGAGGTGAAACGGCGGATTGAGGAACTGTTGGAGAAAGGTTTTATTCAACCTAGTGCGTCACCTTGGGGAGCACCAGTGCTTTTAGTAAAGAAGAAGGATGGATCGATGAGAATGTGTATCGATTACCGGGAGCAAAATAAGGTCACTGTTCAGAATAAGTATCCTATTCCTCGAATTGATGTCTTGTTCGATTGTCTACAAGGAGCAGCTGTTTTCTCCAAAATAGATCTTCGATCAGGATATCACCAAGTTCGAGTGAAAGCTGAAGATGTGCATAAAACTGCATTTAGAACTCGACATGGGCATTACGAATTCTTAGTTATGCCATTTGGAGTGACGAATGCACCCGCAATCTTCATGGATTTGATGAACAGAGTTCTGAGGCCATTCATTGATTCTTTCGTCGTGGTGTTTATCGACAATATCCTCGTGTACTCCAAGTCAGAAGAGGAGCACACCGAGCATCTGGCAGTAGTTTTGAAGAAGCTGGAAGAGCAGAAGTTGTATGCCAAGTTATCCAAGTGTGATTTCTGGAAATCTAAAGTGGCATTCCTAGGTCACATCCTTTCATAGGAGGGAGTGGCAACTGACCCTCAGAAGATAGAGGCAGTGAGAGATTGGGCTAGGCCTACTACAGTAAAGGAAGTCAGAAGTTTTCTTGGAATGACTGGATACTACAGGAGATTCATTCAAGGTTATGCTCAGATAGCCGTGCCCCTTACTGGACTGACCAAGAAGAATGTGAACTTCAAGTGGACTGAGCAATGTGAGGCGAGCTTTCAGGAGTTGAAAGAGAAACTGACTACTGCACCTATTTTGGCTTTGCCTAGAGCAGGTGTTGAGTATGATGTGTATAGCGATGCTTCACATCGTGGGCTTGGTTGTGTCTTAATGCAAGAAGTAAGAGTAATCGCTTATGGGTCTAGGCAACTACGACCGCATGAGAAGAATTACCAGACTCTTGATCTGGAGTTGGCTGCGATTATCTTTGCCCTGAAGCAATAGAGGCACTACGTGTACGGTGAGAAATTGAACATGTACACGGACCACAAGAGCTTGAAGTATATATATCAGTAGAAGGATCTGAATCTGAGGCAGCGGAGATGGTTGGAAGTGCTCGAGGACATGCGACCTGAGATCAAGTATCATCCTGGGAAGGCTAATGTTGTTGCTGATGCACTTAGTCGCAAGAGCAGCTTAGCCAGTTTGGTTACAACTCAGAAGCATCTGATTGAGGAATTGGACCGAGCAGGTATTGAAGTTGTCTTGCAAGGATTGGAAGCATCCTTAGCTCAGTTGAGGCTTCAGCCTACTTTGAATGCAAGGATCATTGCAAGTCAGGAAGTTGATGCTGATATCTTGGAGGTGAAGGAGCAGGTTGGTGCTGGTAGGTTGCTCGGATTTCAAATCAGGGATGGAGTGCTGTGGTTCGGAGATAGACTGTGCGTTCCAAATCAGGCGGACCTGAAAGAGAGTATTCTTCAGGAGGCGCATGCTACTCTTTTGTCGGTACATCCTGGGAGTACTAAGATGTACAAAGACATCAAACAGCATTTCTGGTGGTCAGGTTTGAAGCGGGATGTGGCTAAATTTGTGGCGAAGTGTGAGGTTTGTCAGCAAGTCAAAGCCAAAAATCAGAGACCCGGAGGTCTATTACAGCCGTTACCTATTCCGGAATGGAAGTGGGATAACATAAGTATGGATTTCATTACGGGGTTGCCTAAGAGTCCTAAAGGCAATGATGCGATTTGGGTTATAGTCGATCGACTAACCAAGTCCGCTCATTTTTTGGCGATGAAACTCACTGCTTCGATGGACAAGTTGGCTGAGTTGTATGTTGGCGAGATCGTCCGACTTCATGGTGTTCCGTCAACTATTATGTCTGATCGAGATGCGCGGTTTACTTCGCATTTCTGCAGGAGTCTTCAGACTGCTTTGGGTACCAAGACAGATTTCAGCACTGCTTTTCATCCGCAAACCGATGGGCAGACCGAGAGAGTTAACCGTATTCTTGAGGATATGCTTCGGTGTTGTATACTAGACTTTGGAGGCAGTTGGGAAAGGCATTTACCCTTTGTAGAGTTTGCCTACAACAACAGTTTTCAGACTAGCATTGGGATGGCGCCGTACGAAGCTTTGTATGGCAGGAAGTGCAGAACCGCTGTTTGTTGGTTTGAGTTGGGGAGCGTCAGTTGTTTGGTCCTGAGCTTGTGCGGCAAACCTGTGAGAAGATTATTCTGATCAGGAAAAGGTTGGTAGAAGCTCAGAGCAGGCAGAAAAGCTATGCAGACAACCGGAGAAGGGACCTTGAGTTTGAGGTTGGTGACTTCGTCTTTCTGAAAGTATCACCCAGTAAAGGTGTGGTTCGATTTGGCAAAGGCAGGAAGTTAGCCCCGAGGTTTATAGGCTCGTACAAGATATTGAAAAGGATCGGGAAAACTGCTTACCGGCTGGAATTACCGGAAGAGTTATCTCAGGTGCACAATGTCTTTCATGTGTCTATGCTGAGAGGTTATATTCCAGATCCGAGTCATCATTTGCCTGAAGTGCTGGAAGGTTTGCAGTTGGACCTGAATTACATCAAGTCTCCTGTCGAGATTGTTGATCTTCGAGAGAAAGTCTTGAGGAATAAGACGATACCGATGGTCAAGGTAGTCTGGAGAAATCATTTGGTTGAAGAGGCTACTTGGGAGTCTGAGGAGAGGATGTTGAAGGACTATTCTGAGCTTTTTGCTTGATTGTATCTTTGTATCTTTTTATTCTTGTTGTGAGTGTTTGTTTTTCTTGCTCTTGACTGTAGTTCCAGGGACGGAACTATTCTAAGGAGGGAGTGTTGTAATGCCCTGATTTTTCATTTAATGAAAATTATTTATTTTGCACGTAGTGTGCACGAGCAATATTTTTGGTTGAATTAAGTGTTATGATTATTTTCATTATGATGGGTATAGGATTTTTTTAAATAAGTGCTTGTAATCATTTTTATAAAGCTTTCTTTCAATTAGATAAAAAGCCTTTTCTTTTTAAAAGCCCAAAGTTAATTTAATTTACTATTTTTATAATAAGTATTTTAGCCCATAAACTAAAGCTCATGAGTTAATTTATTTTTAAATACAACTTGTAATGTAGAACACAATTTAAAGTTTATTTTTATACAAAATTTATTGTACAATTTTTGGACCTAGTTGCATGCACGTGTATTAAACGTACACGTGCAATATGCACTTCCTATTGTAGGCCGGTTTGCTACTTTTTGGAGGGAATGGGAAAATTTGAGTGGAGATCATGCTTGGTGGTTATTTGGTTGTGGGTAGTTAATGTAACTCCTACTTTCATCTTAGCCCTCCATCTTATAACCAATTACTTGATCCTAGCCCTCCATTCCATCAAGATTTTAGTATAAATACCCCCTCCATGGCTAGTTATTCTTGTGCTTATTACTTTCTACAAATCTATAGTCTAAAATACTCTATCTAATAGTAATTGTGTGAGTTAAAAGATTGAGTTGTGTGTGGGAGTGTGCTTGCAACAAGGAGGGGAGGCCGGTTTCATCAAGAAGGAGAGCTCTCGTTGGTGTACTTGGAGGCTTGTGTGCGCTTGTACAAGGAGGAGGAGCATTCGTCGCAAGGACATTCGTCTAGGAGGTTGTTAGTTTTATTCTTCTCTCCATACAAGGTGGGTAAATTCTCCACATTTTTAAATTAGAAATGCATGTTAGAATTGAATGAATTAAGTATGAAAAAAAAAGGATTAAGAAGAGTACACTTTAATTAGGAAAAATAGCCCATTGAATGATTGAAGTGTGGATATGCAAATTTGTATGTGGTTCTATTATTTAAGTTGTATGTGAATTGATTAGGATCATGGATTGATTGAAGAAAACACATTTATTACCATCAAGAATTACATAAAAAAGTTAGTAGAGTGATAATGCTATTTCATGTATCCAATAGATCTTTTGTGATTATGTGGGCATGAATAATTTAAAATATGAGTTTGTATGTTGGGTAAATGATTAAAGATAGAGAATTAATGTGAAATTTGTTGATAAAGAGATTAGAATGCTAGTTGCTAAGAAATGTCGAAAAGAGAAGAAATGTGGTAGTGATAGTTTATATTTCAAATTAATTGTATAAAAAAAGAAAAATATGTTTTTAATTGTCACAAAAATTATTTTGTTATACTGGATATAATTTATGATGATATTAGTCAATCTGGACGTTATACAGTAATTTTTATGAAAGCAAAATGAAATGAGGGCTAGTTGAACATCGAAACGTTTTAACAACAGAGAAAATTGGTTTAAAAAGAATTTAAGTTGTTCATAGACAACCTGAGCACGTAGCTCAAGTGGTCAGAGTGTGCGGTTGGGTTCCCTGTGATGGCCGGTTCGAATCCTTGTGGCACACATTTTGTTTCACAAATTTTTAAATGTATAGGAATCAGCGGCCGAGAGTATTTAATACTCTCAGCGCCTCTTTATACTGCTAGCGCAAATGGCCTAGTGGCTTGTGCCTTCGGTTGTGTTCTCTGTGGTCCTGGGTTTGACCCTTGGCTACGGCAGTTATGAAAAATGTTTTTTTTGGATGTTTTAGTGATCAAAAAATTATGGAAAAAATATAACTATTCTTCTAAAAATACATAGGACCTAAGAAAAATAATTTGGGGAGTATTTGTATAAACATGATTTGAGAATAAAATGTGTGAATAGAACTATGGTTCTATATTTTTATATTTTTGTAGAGTTATATCTTGCAAAAATAACTTGAAATGAAGGATTAGAAGATTAATGTGACAAAAAGAAATTATATTGTGTGATGTGATGCAAATTATTCTTATTTGAGAATGGTGTGAAAATTATGAAGTGTAAATGTTCACCTTTGATTGAATAATTAGTGATGTGGGTTTTTATGTGAAAATAACATTTCATGAGTTACATGATGAATAATTGAAATTCATGTATAGTTATGGACTATTTGAACGAATTAGAAATCATGATTGGAAAAGAGAAATACTTTTGAGTATGATAACTCAACATGGGAATTTATGAGTTGGAAATGCTCAAATTGGAAATTGTGAATTGAAAATTGAAACAAAAAGAGTAGCTAAGTCTCCCCCGGCATTTGGAAATAAATGAAATGAAAATTGAAAAGAAAGACCAAGGTTGGTCATGTTGGAATGAATGAATAAGTCCGGTCTAGTGGAGAGGCTAACTCTAGAGCTTTGATTTTTGTGTTCTTGATTTTAATAAAAACTAAGGATTAGTACATAGTGGAGACGTGATGAAAGTAGGAGAAAAACATGAGTATGAGGGCCATCGAATTGGCGATGTGAGAGTATTTCACAGGCTGTCTTCACGATGCGTCGTGACATGACGTGGATACTGCTCCAGGGTACCGTCCCGATGGCGACGCTTGTGGGATGTTTGGTGACTGCAAGAGGATCGTGTGCCATGAAGGAGGCTGAAATTGCCACAGGCTGTTTTCACGATGCGTCGTGACATGACGTGGGATTCCCCTCCAGGTTTTCTGTACACGTGCTTGTACTCATAGATCATCTAGGATACCTACCGTAATTACAGTAGTAGATTAAGTCATAACGAGGGATTGAACCCTATAAAGATGAAGAACGGTCAAGGGCTTGCCCTCGGACCTATGTAGTATGGGATGCATAGAATCCGAACAAGTGCGCATTAGTGTCATGTAACATAATTAACTGTATTAAGGACTAAGTGCACAATCACAACACGACATCAATAGGGTAGTTCCTTAGTTTGATATGTGACAGGTTTGTGTTTGCTAAATATGGAAAATAAGTTATACTATTTCCGGCATAGAGAGGATGGCCGTGTATAATGATCGTCGGTTGAATAAACTGACATACCCACAGTCTTCTATGCAGGTAAATGGCATGATAAAGATTAAAGAAGAACAGATGCTTAAAGATTATTCAATGTTATTGTACATTTATTTTATTGTTGAAAAATTTACTTCCGCTGTGCAATGTAAAGTGTAATGTATTTGTTGCCGCTAAATTTGGTGTGGGGGCAAACAGATAGTATTTGTGGATTCTTGGGAAAACTGAATAGCAAACCTGTGTACCTGTTTCGTCGGAGTTTGACGCCGACTCCTGCCGTACACCTGCAAAAAGTGCGAGACACCGGGGTTGTTCCCGGCGATGCACCCTCCGATGCTCAAGTCAGTAATCAGGGATGACTAAGAAAGAGCGTAAAAACTGGAGAAAGATTGATTACCTCTTAATGGAGATGGATGGGGGGTATTTATAGGCATCTTAGGGACTGGATTAGGAATGTAATCCCCGTGATCTTATAGGGAATATTCTTCTTGTCAACAGATTAGGAATGTAATCCCTAATTCCCAGTGGAAGGATAGGCATGAATCAGGGCCGTTGATTAGGATTTAACCAGGAACCCTAATTCTATCCCTCTGGATCGGGCTTTCTGCTGGTTGAAACCCGCACCCGATTGAGGTGGATCCGTTCGTGGGTTATTGGATCTTTGACGAAAATATCTTGTACCCATCTCAGACCCATTGGTAGGCGAAATTACCATTTTACCCCTGGGCTTCAGGATTCGTGCCCGATTTGGACAGTTCCGATTAAACCCCATTTTTAGCCATATCACGAGCTCCCCCCACTCCCGAAGACTGAGCTTGATCAGCCTTTGAGGAGTAGTTTTACTGTTTAATGGCTAGTGGAGTTGTATCGGAACCCAAATGGAAGGTTTTGAATCTTGAAGGAGGTAGTGTGGTGATTTTTCAAGTGGATTGAACTCCGAGTCACTCCTGAGCTCTCATGGTCGTGTGGTGTTCTCGTAGGAATATCCTTTTAACTTTGCGAAGTGTCAATTCGTCGTTCGGGGGTCTTAGAAGATTGTTCTTGGCGATAATCGCTTGTTTGGGGATTAGAAAATGCTTCCCCACCACTACAATTGCTTCCAGGAGTTCTTCCTTAATTTCCCGAATTTTTAATTGTTTTTTCGCAATTCAGTGTATTTTGGGATTCGGGGCGTTACACTTCTTGGGTTTGGTTTCCAAAAAAAACTAATCTATTTTGGACCCAATGAAAAAGGGTACCATATTCACATTGAATATTTTATAGGTACCTAAGAGAGATCGTTGGATACTTGACAGCGGATGCTCAACCTCCTATCTTCCATTAAAGACTTTGATGGAGGAACAGTCACTTTTGGTGACAACAACAAAGGAAAGGTCATTGGAATTGGTATGGTCAGTAAGCACACTAACCCTTCTGTAGAAGATGTTTTTTTAGTTAGTGGACTTAAGCATAACGTGTTGCGTATTAGCCAACTATGTGATAAGGGTTATAAAATCATGTTTAAAAAAGATACATGCTTAATTTATGATTCTACTATGGAAAATATAATTTTTCAAGGATTTAGGAAAAACAACATTTATGAACTATGTTTAAAGGTATATGATTTTTCGAATAATTTTTGCTTAGTAGCTTCTAATAATGATACTTGGCTATGGCATAAACGTTTTGACCATGTGAATATGAAAAATCTCTCTAAATCGTCTAAGTACAACCTAGTTAAAGGGCTGCCAAGACTATCCTTTAAAAAGGGTAAGTTACGTGATGCATGTCAACTAGGTAAACAAATTAAATCTACTTTTAAAACAAAAGAAATAATTTCTACTAGTAGGCTGTAGGCCGCTCGAATTAATCCACATGGATTTATTTGGCCATACTAAAGTTGCTTCTTTAAATAAAAGTAGGTATGTATTTGTTTTAGTAGACGATTTTTCACGATTCACTTGGACTTTCTTTTTAAAACATAAGAATGATGCTTTTGTAGAATTTGCTAATTTTTGTAAACGAATTCAAAATCAAAAGTCTCTAACCATAGTCACTATTACAAGTGATCATGGTGGAGAATTTGAAAATGAAACGTTTGCAGAATATTGCAACAAGAATGGTATAACTCATTCGTTTGCATTTCCTAGAGCTTCACCACAAAATGGAGTTGTTGAAAGGAAGAATAGGGCTTTGTAAGAATGTGCACGTACCATGCTTGTTGAAAGCAATACCTAAATATTTTTGGGCTGAAGCCGTTACTACAGCTTGTTATGTTTTAAATATAATTTTGATTAGGCCTAAGCTAAAGAAAATATGTTATGAGCTATTTTTTGATAGAATTCCTAAGGTCTCTTACTTCAAATAATTTGGATGTAAGTGTTTTATTCTGAACACTAAGGATAATTTAGATAAGTTTGATCCTAGATCTAATGAGGGTATCTTTATAGGATACTCAAATAGGAGTAAGGCATATAAGATCTTCGACAAGTCAACAATGACTATTCAAGAATCCATGCATGTTGCATTTGATGAATCTCTGTCTTCATCGACTTTAATTGAAAATGATGAAACTGATTCATCACCTTTAAATAAAGTAATTATATCTTTAGAGCAAACTAGCCTTACGGATAAGTCGACCGATAAGGAAGTCAAGTCGACTGCTGTGAATCAGTCGACTGATTGATTGGTCAAGTTGACTGATCCTGTTGTGATGTCTTCAACTTTACCAAAATCTTTTGTTGAACTTAGAGATCATCTTCATGACTTAATAATTGGTGACATTTTACATGGTATTCAGATAAGATCACATGTTAACATGTTCTCTCACACAGCTTTCTTGTTGGATTTTGAGCCGAAGAATATATAAGAAGCTTGTGAGAATGAGTTTTAGATGAATGCCATGCACGATGAGTTAAACCAATTTATAAGGAATGATGTATGAGATTTAGTTCCACGATCTCCTGATCATACAATAATTGGTACCAAATGGGTATTAAAGAATAAGTTAGATAAATCAGGACAAGTTGTTAGGAACAAAGCTAGACTAGTTGCTCAAGGGTATAATCAAGAAGAAGGCATAGATTTTGATAAAACATATGCTCATGTTGCTAGATTAGAATCAATTCGTATCTTATTATCTTTTACTTGTTTTGTGAATTTTACACTTTTTCAAATGGATGTTAAAAGTGCTTTTCTTAAAGGATTTATAAAAGAAGATGTTTATGTTAAGCAACCACCAGGTTTCGAACATGAACAATTTCCAAACCACGTTTTTAAATTGAAAAAGGGCTTTATATGGTCTTAAACAAGCACCTCGTGCTTGGTATTGTAACACCCCATAGTTCAAAAAAATAAAAAAATATAATAATAATAATAATAATAATAATAATAATAATAATAATAATATATATATATATATATATATATATATATATATATATATATATAATAAATTACAAAGACAGCTATCAAGTGGCTCACAATCAATCCCCCCCCCAAAATCAAAGGCCCATATCAAACCTCACAAAACACATAACACATTTTCCCTCTATATAATAAATTACAAAGAAAGCTATCAAGTGGCTCACAATCAATCCCCCCAAAATCAAAGGCCCATATCAAACCTCACAAAACACATTTTTCCTCCAAAATTTCAAACCCCAAAACCAAATTTTTTCCCCCTAAAAAACTCATTATTTTATTACTATCTCTCTCTTTTCTCTTTGCTTTTTCATATTTCTCTCTTTCTCTCTCTATCTCTCTCTTCCATTCTTTCTTTATTTACTTAGAAATTTTGATTTTAAGATTTCGGTTTTGTAAAATTTCAGAATTTTTAATAGCAAATATCTCTTCAACAATTAAATTTCATTATTTTCCACACTTAAAGTTCTAAGAAGTTAGATTTTATACCCCATTTATAATTATTTTTCAACATATACTAATGGAAACATAGACTTTTATTTATAACCAATTATTGTCATACTATTCAAGCTTGAGCTACATAATTATTGTTTTACTGTTTACATGGCTTTTCGTGTTTTGTGTCGTTCTGAAGACGTGCCGTAGGCACGTGTCCACGGGCAAATCTAGTATATATATATTCTTTGAATACTTTGAAAATAGTAAGGTGCTGGTTGGAATACAGGTTATATGGTAAAGGCATGTTATAAACAGATATTAAAAAATAATAATATGAAGTGTGAATGGTGAGGTGGGGGCCCACGGTAAAAGGTAATATGGCTGGTGTTGTTGAATTTCGGTCAAAGCAAAGTGATGACGTGGCTTAGGTAATGTGCCCCACGCACGGGATTGAGAAGAGAGAACAGGTAAATGTAATGGGGAATAATATCACCGTACTGTATCTGGATCTTGTAATTCTACAGTTGTGAACATTCAGACACAGTATCAGATGAGTAGTGGTCCCATCGAAGGGATCGTGACGGAAAGCACCGCTATTATTATTGAATCGCAAGTCTGTGGACTCAGCGAGGAGTCCGCAATGAAAAAATCAAAGCTACAACGAAAAGCTCAGCATACTGATAGTGATGAGGACCTTGAAGGCCACTTAAATCTAGACGAAGAATTTTCATTCACAGATGAGGAGTCAGAGAATCTAGAGTTCATCGCTGACACACAGAGGGAGATCTCGCCAGAGATGGTCTTGTCCACACTTCCAGAATCAGCACCTGGAGTTAGTACTGGAACGTCGCGCAGAACGGTTGGGTTCAGAGTTCAGCGCTCGCCTAATAGGGCTCATGTGGAATCCCTGGACGACTATCTGGAGGTAGCGGCAGCAGCCAAAGCTGCAAAATTCGACAACGGAGGTACAAAATTTTTTTTAGCTACTATATTAAATTTCATGTCAGACTCTAATGTTTTTTTCCTAGCTAAAACGTGTGGGTTGGAGGTGTGTGACACTGAGCATAATGCATTACTACTCAATAAAATAAGGGGTTGGGAAACTGAAAGGGTTAAGACTAGTTTTGAGAACGCCCTAGGAGCTAGCGCCGGGTCAACTGACATCCCCGAGGAAGAAGTCAGCCCCACTCCCACAACAACGGTCATCCCTGACACAGTCCCCCAATGAATACACTTTTCTGGAATGTTAGGGGGCTGGGGGATAGGGGAAAGAAGGATATGGTTAGGGACGTCATTAGCAACTCCAAGGCAGAAGTGGTAAGGTTGCAGGAGACCAAACTTCAGCACGGGTTCAAACTCAAGAGAATCGGGGGCAACAGAATTAAGGAATGGGTGTTACACCCGTCAGCAGGAGCCTCAGGAGGGATAGCTATTGGGTTCAACTCGGATATTCTCACTTGCACCGAGGTATAGAGTGGAACGTTCTCCCTGACCACCCGACTGAAATGACGGTCTGATAATTGGGTGCAGACGGTCACTGTCGTTTACGGGCCGAACGTGGCTACAGATCAAGATACCTTTTGGCAAGAGCTGGTCGATATTCAACATCGGTGGTCGGGAGCTTGGATTGTTGGGGGGATTTCAACATCACCAGATTCGCTTTCGAGCACAAGGGAAGAGGCTCCAGCGACAGACGCAGAGAGGAGTTTAATAGGGTGATAACGGAACTAGAGCTGATCGATATCCCAATTAATGACAGACTATTCACATGGTCTAACATGCAAGCAGCTCCGGTAATGGCCAAATTGGACAGGATTCTAGTATCGATGGATTGGGAAGCTAAATTTCCGTTAGCAACTGCTAGATCGATTTCTAGACCCACGTCAGATCACACCCCGATCCTTCTCGATGTGGGGGTACACGGAGCTCAGAGGCCAAGGAAATTCAGATTTGAGAAGGCCTGGCTGGAAATTCAGGGATTCCACCACACTGTGAGGGAAAATTGGGTGCTCCCAACTGTTGGTACGGACGCTGCATCCCGATGGTGCGAAAAAATCCGCAGATTGAGAAAGCGGCTACGCAGATGGAATCGATCTAGATTTTTGACCATCTGGCGTGCAAAAGATTCCTTCTTGGAAGGAATTGATGAGCTAGAAAGGACGGAAGAGTCGCGAATCTTGTCACAAGAAGAAAGAAACATGCTACTAGAGCTCCGGAAAAATATTGCCAATCTTTATAAATTGGAAGAGATCAAATGGCAACAAAGGTCAAGGATTTCGTGGCTCAAAGAGGGAGACACGAATACGGCATACTTCCACTGGGTGGTAAGCACAAGACGTAGATCCAATCTCGTCCTGTCAATACAGACGGATACGGGAGCATCGCAAGATGAAAGGTGATTTCAACGACATTTCAAAATTATTACAATGGCCTCTTTGGGAGGAAGAATGACTTCAGGATCCCAATGAGGGATGGCATACCAGAACGACTCAACACAAAATCTTTCCACCTTGGAAGCACCTTTCTCAGAAATTAAAGTGAAAAAGGCCATCAACCAAATGGGAGCAGACAAGTCACCTGGACCAGACAGCTTTCCAATGATGTTCTTCTAAGTGTTTTGGGAAGAAATTAAAGGAGACTTTATGGCACTGATGGAGGAACTTTTCCACAATAATCTCAGATTGGGCATGTTCAATTTTGCGGAAATTGTCCTCATACCCAAACGGGAAGAGTCTAAGCGTGTGGGGGATTTCCGACCGATTAGCCTTATAAACTGCTCGATTAAGATCATCACAAAGGACCTGACCATCCGCCTGGGGAACATTATGGATAGTATAATCAGCAAAACCCAGACGTGCTTCATCAAGGGCAGATGTATCATAGACTATGTGGCCACTGCTGAACAAGTGATCCACCACTGCCATAAGAGCAATTCCAAGAACTTCCTCCCAAAGTTGGATTTTGAGAAGGCATACAACTCTGTCGACTGGAAGTGTTTGCTGGAAGTTCTCAGAGAGAGAGGATTTGGGGATAGATGGGTAAGATGGATCAAACAATGTTTACAGACTAGTAAAACGACAATATTGGTGAATGGGCAGCCAGGTCCGTTGTTTCCTTGTAAGAAGGGTCTCCGGCAAGGGGACTCGTTGTCCCCACTTCTATTCACTATTGTAGTGGATGTGCTGAGGGGTATGCTAGAAAATTGTCAGAGAAAAGGTTGGATTACACCCGTGGCCTGTAGCACCTCTAATCAGGGGTACACGATTCTCCAGTATGCTGATGACACCCTACTTTTTGGGAATGGGACCAGATCAGAAACAATCTGCTTTAAAGAGGCCATCTACTGTTTTGAAGCCTGGTCAGGTCTCAGGATAAATTTTCACAAGAGTACACTGATTCCCATTACACTCTCTGATGAAGAAGCTCGGAAACATGCCACTATTCTAAACTGTATGACGAATGAGTTCCTAATCAAATACTTAGGGCTCCCACTCGAACCAGGGAAACTCACTAAGTCGGACTGGTTGCCAATTATAGATAGGGTGGAGGACAGACTGTCTGGCTGGAAAGAAAAATCGCTTTCACTAGGAGGCAGAGTGGTACTCATTAACTCAGTATTGTCTAATCTGCCCATTTACTACATGTCTTTTTTTGAACTTCCAAAGTGGGTTATCCAAAGGATTGACCTAGTCCGAAAAATATTTCTTTGGAATGGGGCAGATTCCAATAGGGAAGGTTACCACATGATCAAATAGAGTATTGCTTGCATGAAGAAGAAGCATGGAGGGCTAGGCATCATAGACCTTAGAGACATGAACCTTGCCCTTTTGGGGAAATGGTGGTGGAAGGTCTTTCACCACGGTGGAGAAGGATGGCAGGATTTCATTCAACCATACCTTCAGAGAAAAGGTACGAGAAATCTAGGCTTTCGAGTAGGGGCTAAGGTCTCGAGATCCTGGAAAGGAATTACCAAAGAAAGTGGACCGTTCAACTCAGCAGTTACGTCCACTATCGGTAATGGACGGTCCACCAGATTTTGGTGAGATAAGTGGTGTGGTGCTCATACACTGAAGGAAACTTTCCCAGAGTTGTATGCCAAAACGAACCGACCCAATATCTCTGTGGCCGAGACCTGGAAGAGGAAAAATTGGAGGCCGTCGTTCCGAGGAAATCTTACCCCAGAATTACACCAGCAACTGTTTGAATTGCAAACACACATCACACGGACCGGGACGATGTGCACCCAATAGCCAGACCAGATGCGATGGGGACTCAAGACCAAGGGAGCTTTCACGGTCAGATCCCTATATCATCGAATTCACTTCCAGGGATGCAGACCCAGCTGGGCATAGGTGTTATGGAAGGCAAAAACACCACTGAAAGTCAGAGTCTTCCTCTGGCTAGTGCTCAATAATGCAATCCTCACAAGAGAGAACCTGGCCAAAAGATAACCACAGATTGCGACTGACTGTGGATTCTGCAACATGCATGCAGAGACTTTGAATCACCTTTTTATTCACTGCCCAAGGAGTAAGGCGACCATGGTAGAGGTTTTAAGAGCCCTAGGAACAAATGACTACCCCGGCGAATATGAGGATTTGTGGATTGGCCGCAAATTCGCCTTGATTCGTAACGAAATGAAGGATTCGTGGTACATTGCCATTGCGGAAACTACATGGGTGTTATGGCTAGACAAAAACAACTTTTATTTTCATGCTTCTTGTAATAGTATTTCTGGTAACCTTACTCATATCATGCATCTTATTTCTTTTTGGGCTACAGCTGCCGCCACAGGAGCGAGAGGGAGGATTTCCAGAGTCTTCCAGGTGGAGAATTTTGATGATGAGGAGGTAGAGTTTGGGCTGACACTGGACTGAGAGGTCGGCGCCAGCCATATTCATCAGGGTCTCAATAGCTGCAGTCTCTACTAGTTTGTATTTGGCCTACTGTACTTTTGGTTGTTTGCTGCATGGAGGATTAGACCCACCCCCAGGGTTTTGTTGGGGGTTTATGTTTTATTTCCTGCACCGTACTTTATTTCCTGCACTGTACTTTTGTATTTCTCCCGGTACACCGGGGTCGTTTTATTAATTTCTTATTAATGAAACAGGGTGGCATTATTCCACCTTTTACCGTAAAAAAAAATAACATCCCATATCGGGAGATTAGTAGAATAAAAATATAATATAAATATAATAGCCTATGATCAAGAGTCACCAATCCGGTTAACCACCTTTTGAGAGCCAGCCTGTGGTGGGCAGTTGTACTACACAGTATCTAATTTGTCTTATAAATTGTATAAATTGTCTGAGCTAGGGGCAGGGGCGTTACAAATGGTATCAGAGCCGACCTTCGACACCGAGTGTGGGGCTTGTCTTATAGTCAAGCGGTAAATAGATATTAAAAAATAATAATATGAAGTGAGAATGGTGAGGTGGGGGCCCACGGTAAAAGGTAATATGGCTGGTGCTGTTGAATTTCGGTCAAAGCAAAGTGATGACATGGCTTAGGTAATGGGACCCACTCACGGGATTGAGAAGGAGAGAACAGGTAAATGTCATGGAATAATATCCCATATCGGGAGATTAGTAGAATAAAAATATAATATAAATATAATAGTCTATGATAAGGAGGCACCAATCCGGTTAACCACCTTTTGAGAGCCAGCCTGTGGTGGGCAGTTGTACTACATAGTATCTAATTTGTCTTATAAATTGTCGGGGCAGGGGCATTACAGGTATGATCGATTGAAGACTTTTCTTTTAGATACGGGTTTTGAAATAGGTAAAGTAGATACTACTTTGTTTATTAGGAGAATTAAGACCGATATTTTGATCATACAAATATATGTAGATGACATAATTTTTTGTTCTACTAATAGTAATCTATGTCAAGAGTTTGCTAACTCCATGAAAAATGAGTTTGAGATGAGTTACATGTGTGAACTCAATTATTTCCTTGGACTACAAATTAAGTAGTCACATAATGGCATATTTATTAATCAAGAAAAATATGCTAAGGAATTACTCAAACGGTTTAACATGGATAGCACGAGTAGTAAGACCACACCTATGGCTACTACCACTACCCTTGACAAAGATGAATTAGGTAAGAGTATCGATCAAAAACTCTATCGAGGTATGATTGGCTCACTCTTATATATAACTGCTAGTAGACCGGACATTATGTTTAGTGTATATTTGTGTGCTAAATATCAGTCAAGTCCTAAAGAGTCTCACTTAAAAGCTGTGAAATATATTTTAAGATACCTTAAAGGCACTTCTGAATATGGTCTATTTTATCCACGCACCGATAACTTTCAACTTTTGTCATATAGTGATGCGGATTTTGCCGGTAGTAAAACTGATCGCAAGAGCACTAGTGGGACATGTCACTTTTTGAGACATTCACTAGTCTCTTGGTGCAGTAAGAAGCAAAATTCGGTATTCCTATCTACTACAGAAGCTGAATATATCGCTGCAAGTTTAGCTTGTGCCCAAATTTTGTGGATGAAACAAACCTTATTAGACTATGGTATTTCATTTGAAAAACCTGCTATAATGTGTGACCATACAGTGCCATTAACTTATCTAAAAATCCTGTTCAACACTCACGTACAAAACATATTGATATTCGACATCATTTTCTACGTGATCATGTTTTAAAGGGAGATATTTATTTAGACTTTATTTTTACTAATAAACAAGTAGCAGATATCTTTACTAAACCACTTAAGGAAGACACATTTATCACCTTAAGGAGAGAACTAGGGATTTGTAGTTTTCATGATGTTTCTTGAATTTTTCTCTTGTAAGTCGACTTACAAGTATTTTTCAGTCGACTGCCAAGTATCTTTATTTTTCTAAGTTTTTGTCTGAGTTTTATGCTCTAGACACTCGACTGTGCACAGTACCAAGTCGACTGACCAGTTGTATTAGTGCTATGTTCGTTTTTTTTATTTTGCGCTCGACTAAGTCGACTGCCCTCTAAGACCAATCGAATGTCGCGAATCAGTTTTCTTCAAATTCGAATTTTGGCACATCTTTTAAGGCGACTGTTCACTTTTTTACTGTTCTTTAACCATATCTGAGTTGTTGCTATCCCTCTCCTTGATCTCATCCATACATTCCTGTGTAAAAGCCCTAAACCTACCCCCTTTCTTTCACTTTTACCTTATCCTTATCTCCCAGATATGAAGAAGATTGATGAGCTGCTTTTTCTATTTTAATGTATTTTCTAGTTTTATGTAATCTTTTGAACTTTGTCTTTTAAGTTTCCATGTATAAACTTGGTTTAGTTTTATTCTATGTCTAAAACTTGGCTTTGTTTGTTATCTTTTGTTCTCTTGCATTGCTATATTTTTTCCCTCCTATTTTGTTTTTTGTTTTTTTGATGACAAAAGGGGAGAAAAAGAGCTAGTATGTGTTGCTTTGTTATGTGTTGTTTTGTTTTGAGTAGCATATCTTTGTGCATGTTTTTTAAACCTATGCATGTTAAGTAGCATATCTTTGTGCATGCTTTTTAAACCTATGCATGTTGTACATTTGATAGGGGGAGCATGTGTAATATCTATTTCTATTATTGCAAGCTATTGTGTTGTCATCATCAAAAAGGGGGAGAATGTTGATTCTTGATTTTGATGATTACAACACAATGCAAAGTTTGTTGTTCTATTTCTCATATATTACAGATTGTATCAAAGTTTATCATGTATGATACACAAAGGCCTCAAAGCAAATTGATCAAGCAAGTCACAATGTTCTAAAGCTGAAGAACGATCAAGCAAAGCTTCATACAAAGACAATGGCTAAAGCTTCACTCGAGACTCAAGACTCAAGTCAAGACCAAAGCTTAAATGTCTTATATTTTGTGTCTTGTAAAAACAAATGTAATTTTTCTCTTTGTTGAGTCTTAGATTAATGTACAGCCTTGTCATACATACTCACTCACACATAATTTTATAACCGTGTGTTTTACAAAATCTAAAGGTCGAAACAGCTTGAACTAGATCAGCTGTTGAGTACCCATCGACTGCCGTTAAGAACTAGTTGACTGAATCTGTACAAAACTATCTGATCTTCTTCAAACACTGGCCAATCGACGCATAACGGCAACCCAGTCGAGTGTTCAAGTCGTTTCGACAGTTTACTGATTTCAAAACTTGTATTTTCGAATTTAAAAAATTATATCCGTTGTTAAACAGTTGTAGGAACTGTTTCTACAACGTCAAGGGATTCTACTCTATAAATAGAGCCTTAGAATCACCATGGAAAGGTTCCAAGAATTTTTGAGAAAAGTGTTAATTCTTGATTTTGATGATCACAACACAGTGCAACATGTGTCTATATTATACAGCTAACATTGCAGTGTACATACCAAAGACAATTCTAGCTGAACAAATGAACAAGCTCAAAAGGATACAGATGAAGACTTCAAGACAAGGATCAAGACTCAATTCAAGACTCAAGACTCAAGACTTCAAGCTCAAATTGTATCAATTATAATGTCTTGTAAAAACAGTTGTATCTTACTTTTTGTTGAGTCTTAGTCTGATATAAAGCCTTGTCTCACACACACACACACACTCAAAATTTCATAATGTGTGTCTCTTAAAAAATCCCCAAAAAGAGTCAAAACAGTTTGAAGAATTTTAACTTTTGAGTACCAGTCGACTTAAGCTTCTGCCAGTCGACTGATAGTACAAAACTGCTTAAAATTATTCAAACTCTGATCAATCGACTCATATGGCAACCCAGTCGACTGTTCGAGAGCTTTTGACCGTTTTCTGTTTTTCAAAATCGAATTTTTTCAAACTCAAAAGCTCAGATCCATTGGTTGACAGTTGGAGTAACTGTTTTCCCAACGTTCAGGAGATCAAACTCTTTAAGTAGAGTTCATATCCCACTGAAAAGATCTACAACAACACTACAGAATTTTACTTTGAAATCCGAGCACTCTTGAAAAAAACATTCTAAGTGATATTTTCTGTGAGAAACAAAGCTTTCAAGTTCATACACTTTGGTTCTCTACATTCAGTCCAGTATAGCATTGAATTCGCTCTGGACTGAGTATAGAAGTCGACCTATTCTTTTAGCTACGTGCATCAACACATACAATAACAAGGCTATAGGTTGACTGTAAAGTATTCTTGTTCTCTTGCTCTCGGTTGGAGAGTGTTTTTCACTCTTGGTTGTAGAGTCGGTGTCTTTTCACTCTTGGTAGTAGAGTGGGTCTGCTTTCTCTGTTTGAGAGAAAGGACTACGGGTTAGACAAGGTTGTTGTCGTAACGCCGTAGGGTATTCTTGTAAATTTTTCAAGAATAGTGGAAATCTCAAGTGGGTTGCTTGGGGACTGGATGTAGGTCGGGAGGACCGAACCAGGATATATCTTGTGTACTCTGTGATTGATTATCTTGTGTTTGCATTTACTCTGGTTTATTTTAATTCTGCAAAAAGTTTCTGAACAGTCGACTCCTTGCACCATCAGTCGACTGGTCAGTGCCGTTTGTAGTTGTAATTTCATTGTGCCTTCAGTCTTCTGTCTCATTCAGCAGTCGACTGCACAGAGTTGTTATTTTCAGTTATTTTGAACATATCAGTCGACTGGTCCTTGACTCAGTCGACTGCATCGAGAAAAATTTCCGCAGTTTTTATTAAACACTATTCACCCCCCCTCTAGTGTTTGTTGTCTTGCCTACAGGATCCAACACTTGGTATCAGAGCAGGGTTACAGGCTATGGCAACTACTTCAAATACAAATCAGTACCATGAAGGCCAATCTACACAACGGCCACCACTATTTGATGGAACAAACTACAATTATTGGAAGTGCCGAATGCGAATCTATCTCCAATCAATCAACTATGAGATATGGCAAATGACAGAGACGGAATATACTGCTCCTACCATTCCATATGCACAATGGAATGATGATCAAAAGAATCAGACTATGAACAATGCCAAAGCAATGAATGCCTTATTTTGTGCACTTACAAAAGAAGAATTCAACCGTGTATCCAATGCTACAACCGCACATCAAATTTGGCATACACTCGAGGTAACACATGAAGGAACGAATAAAGTAAAAGAGTCTAAAATTTCTGTTCTTGTTCACAGGTTTGAGATGTTCAGAATGAAGGACAATGAGACTGTGTCCGAGATGATTACCAGATTCACAGACATCACAAACTCTCTTGTGGCGCTTGGAAAGACTTATACTCAAGCAGAGATGGTTAGAAAAGTCCTACGTGCACTCACTCCAGAATGGGAGAAGAAAACCACAGCAATAGAGGAAGCGAATGACTTGTCAACACTTACTCTCGAGAATCTTGTTGGCAATCTCATGGCATATGAGGTCCAACTAGAAGATCGAAAGAAAGATACAGAATCACACCAAGCAAAGAAGAAATCATTGGCTTTTAAAGCCATGACAGACTCAGAAGATGAGGAAGAAGATGAAGAAGAAATAGCAATGTTCACTCGGAGATTCAAGAAGTTCTTAAAGAAGGGTAAGTTTCATTCTAAAGTTAAAGATTCTAATGACCCTCCTACATGTTTCAGGTGCAATAAAATAGGTCACATGAAGAAGGATTGTCCCTTAGAGAATGCAAAGAACAAGGGAAAATCATCCAACTTCAAGAAGGATAAATATCCAAAGAACAAATTTGCCAAGAACAAGAAGGCTTATCAAGCTACATGGGATGATAGTGATTCATCTTTCGAAGAAGAAACGGATGAAAATAACGAAGTGGCAAATGTATGTTTCATGGCTGCACAAGAACATGTAAGTAATGATTCCGAAGATACTCTTGATGCTTTTAATGAAATATTCCAAGAGTTAAAGAAAGAAAAGATTAGAGTTAAGAATCTTGAGAAAGTGAATCAAACACTTAATCAAGAAAATCTTAACCTTGATAAGGAAGTAAAATCCTTAAATTCTCGCATTGCAAGTTTAGATACTGATCTTGAAACTCTCAAAAAGAATTATGAAGAGATTTCAAAGAACGTATCTAAGTTTAACAAAGGCAAAGAGAATTTAAATGATATGCTTCATCATCAAGTTACATCTAGTCAAAAATATGGACTTGGTTTTAAAAAATCTTCTGTAAAAGAATCTCCTGTTTTAAACACTAGTAAGAATAAATCAGCATCTATTTCTAGTGTTACACACAAGTTGTATGATTTCTTTGCAAAGCCAAAGGTTGTTAATTTCAGTGATAAAAGCAAAACTAACATTCGGTTAAGTTGACTGAACCATACAACCAGTCGTCTGTCCAGAGAAAGTGGATCTTATTCGATGAGATCAAAACCTCTTATAAGTCGACCTAGTGTATCAACCAGTCGTCTGATGTACACCAACAGTCGACTGAACAACACTGGTAAGTCGACTGGACAGAACAAGTTAGTGTGGGTTCCAGTTAGTCTAAATCAGAATGATAGAATTGCTTATATTAACTCATATAGGTTAATATGTGTAATTCTACTTATTATATTCCTGCTTATGGAGGAAGGTCAAACTCTTCATGGGTTTGGTTTCCCCCAAACTAATGTGTTTTGGACCCAATAAAAAGGGTACCATATTTACCTTAAACTTTTTATAGGTACCCAAGAAAGAACGCTGGATATTAGACAGCGGATGTTCAAAACACATGACAAGGCATGCCAACCTACTATCCACCATTCAAAGTATAGATGGAGGAACCGTCACCTTTGGAGATAACAACAAAGGCAAAGTCATCGGTATTGGCATGGTCGGTAAAATATCTAACCCAATTATAGAAAATGTGCTATTGGTTAATGGTTTAAAGCATAATCTTTTAAGCATTAGTCAATAGTGTGATAAAGGATATAAAATAGTTTTTGAAAAAAATGCATGTTTGATTTATGACTCTACTATGCAAAATGTTATTTTTCAAGGTTTTCGTAAAAATAATATTTATGAATTGTGTTTGAATGCAATTGATCTTTCAAATGACTTTTGTTTAATAGCCTCTAACAATGAATCTTGATTATGGCATAGAAGATTTGGACATGTGAACATGAAAAATCTCTCAAAATTATCTAAATATAACCTAGTCACAGGACTGCCAAAACTATCCTTTAAAAAGGATAAGTTATGTGATGCATGTCAACTAGCAAAACAAATCAAATCCACTTTTAAAACAAAAGAAGTAATTTCTACTAGTAGGCCGCTCGAATTAATTCATATGGATTTATTTGGCCCTACTAAAGTTGCTTCTTTAAATAAAAGTAGATATGTGTTTGTTTTAGTAGATGATTTTTCAAGATTCACTTGGACATTCTTTTTAAAACATAAAAATGATGCTTTTGAGGAATTTGCACATTTCTGTAAACGTGTCCAAAATCAAAGATCTCTAACCATAGTCACTATTAGAAGTGATCATGGTGGAGAATTTGAAAATGAAACATTTACAGAATATTGCAACAAGAATGGTATAACACATTCATTTGCATTTCCTAGAGCTTCACCATAAAATGGAGTGGTTGAAAGGAAAAATAGGACTTTACAAGAATGCGCACGTACTATGCTTGTTGAAAGCAATTTACCAAAGCATTTTTGGGCTGAAGTTGTTGCTACAGCTTGTTATGTTTTAAATAGAATTCTTCCAAGACCTAAACTAAAGAAGACTTGTTATGAGTTATTTTTTAATAAAATTCCTAAAGTCTCTTACTTTAAGACATTTGGTTGTAAGGGTTTTATTCTAAACACAAAAGATAATTTAGACAAATTTGATCCAAGATCTAATGAGGGTATCTTTTTGGGATACTCAAATAGGAGTAAAGCATATAGAATTTTCAATAAGTCTACAATGACTATTGAAGAATCAATGCATGTTACATTCGATGAATCTTTACCTTCATCAACCTTAAATAAAGATGATGAAACTGATTTATCACCTTTAGATAATGTGATTAAATCCTTAGAGCAAACTAATCTGTCTGATAAGTCGACTGATAAGTTCCCCCAGTCGACTGACGTAAAGCAGTCGACTGAAGAACAAGTCAAGTCGACTGATCCGATTGTGATATCTTCAACTTTACCAAAGTCATTTGTTGAAGTTAAAGATCATCCTCATGACTTAATAATTGGTGACATCTCCCATGGTATTCAGACACGTTCACATGTTAATATGATCTCTCATACAGCATTCTTGTTGGATTTCGAACCGAAAAATATACAAGAAGCTTGTGAGAATGAATATTGGATGAATGCCATGCAAGATGAACTAAACCAATTTATAAGGAATGATGTATGGGATTTAGTTCCTAGACCTCCTGATCAGACTATCATTGGTACCAAATGGGTATTCAAGAATAAGTTAGATGAATCAGGACAAGTTGTAAGGAACAAGGCTAGATTAGTTGCTCAAGGATATAATCAAGAAGAAGGTATAGATTTTGATGAAACATATGCTCCTGTTGCTAGACTAGAATCTATTCGTATTTTATTATCTTTTGCTTGTTTTATGAATTTTATACTCTATCAAATAGATGTGAAAAGTGCTTTTCTTAATGGGTTTATTAAGGAAAATGTTTATGTTAAACAACCACCAGGTTTTGAACATGAACAATTTCCAGATCATGTTTATAAATTAAAAAAGGCTTTATACGGTCTTAAACAAGCACCTCGTGCTTGGTATGATCGCTTAAAAACTTTTCTTTTAGAAACAGGATTTGAAATAGGTAAAGTAGACACTACTTTGTTTATCAAAAGAGTTAAGAATGATATCTTAATCATACAAATATATGTTGATGATATAATTTTTGGTTCTACTAATAATAATCTATGTCAAGAATTTGCTAATACCATGAAAAATAAATTTGAGATGAGTCACATGGGTGAACTCAATTATTTCCTTGGGCTTCAAATTAAACAGTCCTCAAATGGCATATTTATCAATCAAGGCAAATATGCAAAGGAATTACTCAAACGTTTTAACATGGATAGTACTAGTAGTAAATCCACACCTATGGCTACTACTACTACTCTTGACAAAGATTTATTAGGTAAGAGTGTTGATCAAAAACTCTATCGAGGTATGATTGGTTCACTCTTATATATTACTGCAAGTAGACCAGATATTATGTTCAGTGTATGTTTATGTGCTAGATATCAATCTAGTCCTAAAGAGTCTCATTTAAAAGCAGTGAAACGAATTTTAAGATATATTAAAGGCACATCTGAATATGGTTTATTTTATCCACGCACCGATAATTTTCAACTCTTATCATATAGCGATGCCGATTTTGTAGGAAGCAAAACTGATCGCAAGAGTACTAGTGGTACATGTCACTTTTTGGGACATTCCCTAGTATCTTGGTGCAGTAAAAAGCAAAACTCCGTATCCCTATCAACTACAGAAGCTGAGTATATAGCTGCAAGTTTGGCATGTGCACAAATTTTATGGATGAAACAAACCTTATTAGATTATGGTATTTCATTTGAGAAACCCTCAATTATGTGTGATAATACCAGTGCAATTAATTTATCTAAAAATTCGATTCAACATTCACGTACGAAACATATTGATATTCGACATCATTTTCTACGTGATCATGTTTTAAAAGGAGATATATCTTTAGACTTTATCTCTACTGATAAACAAGTAGCAGATATATTTACTAAGCCCCTTAAAGAAGATACTTTCATTAATTTAAGAAGAGAACTTGGAATTTGTGATTTTATTGATATTTGCTGAAAAATTGTTATCTGTTAAGTCGACTGTACTCTTGAAATAAGTCGACTGTACTGGCTTTTTAAAACATACCAATCTTTTATCTGACCAGTCGCCTGGTTCCTAGACCAGTCGACTGATTAGTAGATAAAAATTTTTATTTTCTTCTCGACCCAGTCGACTGATCCCCTACCAGTCGACTGTCGCGAGCTAAATCGTCTTCAGCGACTATTCATCGCGTCTTTTGAGATGGAATTCATCTATTTTTTCACCCGTGATCTCAAATCTCCAACGTCGATTTCACCTCTCTTTGATCTCAGCCGTTCACTCGCTATTAAAACCCTCTTTACCAGCCGTTTTTACCCCTTACCGTTCTCAAGCTTTTACCCCCAATTTCAAAACCCTAGCTTTTGGAGAAGAAGGTGATCTACTCTCTCAGTGCTGCTCGTGCTTGCCCCTGATCAAATCTCTCTTTCTTAGGTATAATCCTTTCCACTTTCTTTTCATGGCACCCAAACGATCTAAACGATCTCATGAAGGTAGTTCCTCTTCCCAAGACTACACTCAGTATCTCTTGAGTCCCGATCTTATTGATCGATGGTATGTCTTCTGTACCATTACAATCTTCCCTGGAAGATTTGTAAACTTTAATGACTTAGACCGTTTCAATCTCATCCCTTTATTCCAAAACTGCAGTCATTATGATTTTTTATCTTTATCAAACCAACCTAATTACTATCCCCAACTCATCTATTTGTTTTATACAAATATGAGAGTAGTCCAAAAACCAGATGGGGATGTTTTAATCCGGTCGTCTGTGAAGAATATTAAAATGACACTCACACCGACTAGGATGAATGAAATTTTGGGTATTGATGATGTGGGATTACCTCTTGATGAAATTCTTTTAGATAATCCTTCTATTTTATCTAGAATTTTCCTACCTAATTCTGGCCCTCCAATGACAAGCAAAAATATCAAACCAATTGCTAAGCTTGTAGGTAGAATATTAGCCTATAACATCCTTCCTAAAAAGGGTAGTTATGACCAATATTCTATTAAATTACAAAAAGCTATATATGCAATTTTTGGTAGAATTGCTGTTAATTGGGGTCAAGTTATCTTTTCTAAACTTAATCAAGACCACACTCACTTTCTACCTTTTGGAGGTCTTCTTACTAGAATCTTTATCGCTTTTGGTGTTGATGTAGATTCGGAGACAAATGTTGTTACTCGTTATAAGTGTTTCGAGCGTGCTAGTTTGGCACGTATGAAACTCCTTGATGCTCCTACTAGATCACCCCCTAGATCTCCTTCTCTTTCTCAAGCTCTGTTAGGTTCTACTTCTAGACCCAGACCCTCTCAACCTTCTACATCTGATGATCCACCTTTTCTTCAAGCCAATTTTGATGACCCACGTACTCTATATGACTGTGTTTCCTATCTAATGAAGCACTCAGTCTCTGTAGATACCCAACTCCATACCCTAGACTCTAAACTAGACCACCTCACTCATCTCTTCACCTCTCAATTTCATCCTCCTTCTCAAGATGTCGATGAAGACTCCGATGAAGAAGATTGAAGATTTTTTTTTTTTCTTTTCTATTATGTAATTTTTCTTTCTTAATGCATTTCTTTTTGTATCAGACTTAAGTTTCTTCTTTAATGCAAAAACTTGTTACTTTGTGCTTTTTGATGATTCCAAAGGGGGAGAGAAATATCTGAGTTATATTTTATCTATCTGTGTTATGTGTTGCTTATGTTTTGATTTGTTATTATCTATCTGTGTTATGTGTTGCTTATGTTTTGATTTGTTAACATTGTTACACTATTCTGGGTATTGAAATATCTCTGGTCAGTCGACTTACCCAAGGGATACAGTCGACTGTGATACTTATGTTAACTGCATTTGTTATATTTTCATATTCTGTTCAGTTGCCTGATCTATTGTTCAGTCGACTGATACATGATAACATCTATTTTATGTATGCATATTTTGTTTTTAATAGGGGGAGCTTTTAAAACCTATGCTTGTATGTTTCTATATAAATTATTAGCAGCTATTGTGTTGTCATCATCAAAAAGAGGGAGAATGTTGATTCTTGATTTTGATGATCACAACACAGTGCAACATGTGTCTATGTTATACAGCTAACATTGCAGTGTACATACCAAAGACAATTCTAGCTGAACAAATGAACAAGCTCAAAAGGATACAGATGAAGACTTCAAGACAAGGATCAAGACTCAATTCAAGACTCAAGACTCAAGACTTCAAGCTCAAATTGTGTCAATTATAATGTCTTGTAAAAATAATTGTATCTTACTTTTTGTTGAGTCTTAGTCTGATATAAAGCCTTGTCTCACACACACACACACACTCAAAATTTCATAATGTGTGTCTCTTAAAAAATCCCCAAAAAGAGTCAAAACAGTTTGAAGAATTTTAACTTTTGAGTACCAGTCGACTTAAGCTTCTGCCAGTCGACTGATAGTACAAAACTGCTTAAAATTATTCAAACTCTGATCAATCGACTCATATGGCAACCCAGTCGACTGTTCGAGAGCTTTTGACCGTTTTCTGTTTTTCAAAATCGAATTTTTTCAAACTCAAAAGCTCAGATCCGTTGGTTGACAGTTGGAGTAACTGTTTTCCCAACGTTCAGGAGATCAAACTCTTTAAGTAGAGTTCATATCCCACTGAAAAGATCTACAACAACACTACAGAATTTTACTTTGAAATCCAAGCACTCTTGAAAAAAACATTCTAAGTGATATTTTCTGTGAGAAACAAAGCTTTCAAGTTCATACACTTTGGTTCTCTACATTCAGTCCAGTATAGCATTGAATTCGCTCTGGACTGAGTATAAAAGTCGACCTATTCTTTTAGCCACGTGCATCAACACATACAACAACAAGGCTATAGGTTGACTGTAAAGTATTCTTGTTCTCTTGCTCTCGGTTGGAGAGTGTTTTTCACTCTTGGTTGTAGAGTCGGTGTCTTTTCACTCTTGGTAGTAGAGTGGGTCTGCTTTCTCTGGTTGAGAGAAAGGACTACGGGTTAGACAAGGTTGTTGTCGTAACGCCGTAGGGTATTCTTGTAAATTTTTCAAGAATAGTGGAAATCTCAAGTGGGTTGCTTGGGGACTGGATGTAGGTCGGGAGGACCGAACCAGGATATATCTTGTGTACTCTGTGATTGATTATCTTGTGTTTGCATTTACTCTGGTTTATTTTAATTCTGCAAAAAGTTTCTGAACAGTCGACTCCTTGTACCATCAGTCGACTGGTCAGTGCCGTTTGTAGTTGTAATTTCATTGTGCCTTCAGTCGTCTGTCTCATTCAGCAGTCGACTGCACAGAGTTGTTATTTTCAGTTATTTTGAACATATCAGTCGACTGGTCCTTGACTCAGTCGACTGCATCGAGAAAAATTTCCGCAGTTTTTATTAAACACTATTCACCCCCCCTCTAGTGTTTGTTGTCTTGCCTACAGGATCCAACAAAAAGTTTAAGTATTTTTGCTTTCACGAGAAAAAGTTTTTCATACAAAACACTCTAATCTCTAAGTCTTGGTTCTCTGATTTCAGTCCAGCATAACATCGAATTCGTTTTGGACTGAATTCAGAAGTTGATCGAATAGCCACTTGCAAAATCATAAACACTACAAGGCTATAGGTTGATTGTAAACATCTTTATTGTTTTCTTTTACTCTCGGTTGTGAGAGTGGTTCCTCTTGGTTGGAGAGTAGGACTCTAGGGTGTAGAGTCAGTTTTTCACTCTTGGTGGAAGAGTGGGTTTGCTCTCTCTAGTGGTGAGAGAGGACTACGAGTTGGACAAGGTTGTTGTCTAACATCGTAGGGTATTCTTGTACATTTTTAAGAATAGTGGAAAATATCAAGTGGGTTGCTTGGGGACTGGATGTAGGTCGGGAGGACCGAACCAGGATACATCGTGTGTACTCTGTGATTGGTATCTCTGTGATTGTATCTCTTTGAACTCTTTTTATTACTTGCATTTCAGTTTACTCGAAATCTTTCTGGTAAGTCGACTGGATCTCCATCCTAAGTCGACTGATCAGACTGATATAACAATCGTCTTAAAAACTCTTATGGCAAGTCGATTGTCTCTCCTATCTAAGTCGACTTATCAGACTAGTCTCGAAAATACTCTTCTACTCTGACACCCCTGTCGACTGATATCTCTTTTACAGTCGACTGGACAGAAGATAACTTTCAATTCCGCAATTATTTTTTATACAACACTATTCACCCCCCCTCTAGTGTTTCTTGCCTTGCCTACAGGATCTAACAAGAGCTGTTAAGGGGAAGAGTTTCTCTTATAAACCTCCATGGGTACCCCCTCCTAGTATTCTACCACCACTGCTACCCACACCTGCTACAACCTCTCCAATACCTCAGACTCAATCACCCACTATAAGGAAGCCATTTATTAAGAAAATACCTCCTGATGAATGGGCTGTAAGGAAGGAGAAAGGCCTATGTTTCAATTGTGACGAGAAGTATGTTCCAGGCCATAAGTGTAAACGTCAATTTTTCATGTTACTAGTTGATGATGCAGAGGAAGAATTGGTTGAGAACTTGGAAACAATTGAGCAGCCTGATAAATTCTCTGATTTAATGCCTGAAATTTCCTTTCAAGCTATGGCTGGCCAATACACTTTACGGACTTTATGAATCCAAGGAACTGTCAAAGGGCATCCATTACAAGTCTTTATTGATTCTGGAAGCACTCATAATTTCATCCAAGAGTGCTTAGTATAATTTTTAAATCTATCAGTGCTGCCTTATAAAGAGTTCAAAGTGGTGGTGGGGAACAGTCAGTCACTGTTGTGTGAAGGGAAGTTTGTTTCTCTACCAATTATGCTTCAAGATCATTCATTCTCAATTGATTTTTACATTTTATCTCTTTATGGTGCATACATGGTGCTTGGAGTACAATGGTTGCGCTTGCTTGGGAAAGTAGTCACTGATTATAGTGAGATAACTATGTCAATCACACATGGTATCCAAAGTGTGTTTCTTAAGGGAGAATCACCACTTCCATCTCCAATTAAGCTATGTTCATTGAGAAAAGAGGTCCACAGAAATAGCATTAGCCAATACTACCATTTAGTATTGCATGAAGAGCAAGAGAAACAAGAATTACTATTGCCATTGCAAAATGTCGTGCATGATTTTGAGTCAGTTTTCCAGGAGGTCTACCCCCTTCAAGGTCATTTGATCATTCACTTCATCTACAACCTGATGCAAAACCTACTAAGGTGAGACCTTATAGATATCCTCATTTTCAAAAAAGAAAAGATAAAGAGGCAGGTTTCCAAAATGTTAGCTGAGGGCATTATACAACATAGCATTAGCCATTTTTCTTTTCCAGTGCTCCTAGTTAAAAAAAATGGAACTTGGCATTTTTGTGTGGATTACAGAGCATTAAATGCAATTGCAATAAAAGATAAATATCCCATCCCAACAGCAGATGAGTTTTTTAACGAGTTGCAAGGTTCAAAGGTTTTTTCTAAGCTTGATCTAAGGGCTGGTTACCATCAGATAAGAGTTCAGACTCACGGTGTGAAGAAGATAGCTTTTAGACACATGAGGACCATTACAAGTTTCTTGTCATGTCATTTGGCCTTACTAATGCCCCAGCTATATTCTAGGCAGTTATGAATGCAATATTCAAGCCTTATTTGAGAAGATTTGTCTTAGTCTTCTTCGATAATATCCTGATATATAATGCAACAATGCAGGACCATTTAGAGCATCTAAGAATTGTGATGAGGGTCTTGGAGTAATTTTTTTCTTTGTAAAGAAATTTAAATGTGAATTTGGGAGGAGTTCAATAGAATACATGGGTCATATAGTCTCTGCAAAAGGCATTCAAGCTGATCCTAAGAAATTGGAAGCAGTTCATAATTGGCCAACCCCGAAGTGTTTAAAACAATTAAGAGCTTTCTTGGGATTTATCTGTTATTATAGGAGGTTTATAAAAAATATGCTACAATTGCAGGTCCATTGACTGACCTTTTGAAGAAAGATTGTTTCATGTGGACGGAGGTAGCTGATATAACTTTCAAGCAACTTAAGTTAGCAATGCAACATCCTCCAGTACTTGCACTTCCCAACTTTTCATAATCTTTTGTTATTGAGACCGATGCCTCTAGAGTTGGTATAGGAGCTGTCATTCAACAAGAAGATCACCTAATTGCATTTTTTTAGCAAGAAAATGGTTCCATGAATGCAAGCTGCATCTGCCTATGTTAGAGAAATGTATGGTGTTACTGAAGCAGTGAAGAAATGGAGACAGTACCTTTTAGGGAAACCATTTGTCATATACACTGATCATCAAAGCCTCCATCATTTAGTCAATCGGGTAATACAAACCCTAGAACATCAAAAATGGGTATACAGGCTAGCAAGTTATGATTTTAGAATTATGTATAAAGCTAGAAAGAAGAATTCTGTAGCCGATGCTTTGTCTAGAAAGCCACATGAAGAATCTCAGCCTTGTCTTCAATCAATGCAAGAAATTTCAAGACCTAAGTTTTTGATAGTGAGCAAGTTCAGGGAGGAAGTTCAGAAGGACCCTAATTACAGCTATGATTAATTACATAGTGCGAGACAATCTGTTATGGTACAAAAATAGAATTGTGGTACCAGAGTCCCTGTACAATGATATATTGAAGGAGACGCATTCAAGCCCTATGGCAGGTCATTCAGAGGTGGCTAAAACTCTGGCGAGATTGAAGAGTTCTTATTACTGGCAAAACATGCACAAGCATGTACAAAGCTTTGTGCAATGTTGCAATGAATGCCAAAAAGTGAAATATGACACACACAAACCAACGGGGTTGTTACAACCCTTGTCGATGCCAAATCACATATGGGAGGATATTACAATGATTTTATAACGGGGCTTCCAAACTCTCAGGGGAAAGCAACAATAATGGTAGTTGTGGATAGGTTGAGTAAATGCGCACACTTTGTAGCATTACCTCTAAAATGCAATGCTGCCAAAGTAGCAGAGATTTTTGCCAACCACATAGTGAAATTACAATGTTTGCCTAAATCAATAGTCTCGGATAGAGATTCAATATTTGTGAGTAATTTTTGGCAAGAATTATTCCGATGGAAAGGAACAACTTTAAAGATGAGCACGGCCTATCATCCTCAAACCGATGGCCAAACGGAGGTGGTTAATAGAAGCTTGGAGCAATACTTGAGGATTTCTGCTAGTGAGGATCCTCATAAATGGTCAATGTTCTTGTCATGGGCAGAATTTGGGTACAATTCAAATTGGCATTCATCGACAGGGGTGAATCCTTTGAGATAGTATATGGGAGTGATATGGGTAAAAATGGGGTTAAATCGGAACCGTCCAGATCGGGCGCGAATCTTGAAACTCGGGGGTAAAACGGTAATTTCACATACAAATGGGTCCGAAACGGGTACTGGGTCTCCTTCTCACAGACCCAATAACCCACGAACGGATCCACTCCGATCGGGTACGGGTCCCGACCCGAGGCGAACCCAGACCAACAAGAGGCAAATCAGGGTCACTGACTTGACCAAGTCAACGGTCCTGATTTGCTCTCACCGGGAATCAGGGATTAGTTTCCTAAACAGACTAAGGATTTTACTCCTGGCAGTTACACAGAAAATCAAGCCCTTAACGACTCCCCTGGCGACTATAAATACCTCCCCCCTACCACTGTGACCAGGTAATCACTCTTTTCCCACCTCAAGCTCTTTCTTTAATCACCACTGGTTACTGACGAGAGCGTCGGAGGGTGCGTCGCCGGAATCAACCCCGGTGTATCCAACTTCCTTGCAGGTTGCGACAGGAATCAGAGGGCTTGGATCCGCTGTTCAGGTTTTTTTCGAACTCACAAATCTCATCTGTTTACCCCTACACCGAAATCAGCGGTAACAGATTGGCGCCGTCTGTGGGAAACACCACACGAACAACCTCAGCCTCTTCCTTGTCGTCTAGCCCTTCTCCAACCATGCCTCCAAAGAAGGTCAGATCTAGAGGGTCCAACTGCGGACCCAACCCCGCCGATCAGCCAGAGGAGGTCCCTGCCAATCCTGCTCCGCAGCCTGAACTTCCTCCCCCGGTCCAACAGGGCCAACCTCCTCTTCCCAAACAATAACCCCCCAATGGCCCTTCCGGCCATAACGGGCGGAGGCAGAAACAACCCCTACACCCAGACCATGTCTCGGTTCATAATGCCTCCTCGGATTCAATGGCTTCTCATCACCCCGACCTCCGCAACACCGTTCTGAACCGCCAAAAGGATGAGGACCTTCGCACCCACCTAGATGAGAGGCGGGCCCGAGAGGGAGCCTCCCGCCAGCATCATCGTGAGCGATCTCCTCACCACCGAGACGGTAGAAGGTCTCCGGACCGAAGGGGCCGAGCGGCATCTCCCGAGCGCCGAAGGAGGAGGCCACATTCCCCCGCGGATCGGCATCATCCGAGGAACAATGAGGCACCTATCACTCGTGCCGAGTTCCTACAATTTCAGGAGACCGTGCTGCAGGCCCTCAACCTTCGCCCCAACAACCAAAATGCCCAGAGGGTCCCAACACCCCCGCGGGTTCCCAGTCCTCGCCATCGATCCAGAAGTCCTCCTCCGGCTCCCAGTCGCCAGCAGCACCCCTATAGTCTGCGCCGATCACAGGATTACCGGCGTCGCAGTCCCCGCTCCCCTTCCTATGAAGAAGAGTCCCGGGATTGTTTGATTACCAGCGGAGGGACGACGCCCTCTACCGTCGTATCCACGAGGTAGAGAGGCGCATTGGTCACATGGACAGGGAGGAGGAGTCGAGAGCAGGGACCGTCCGTCCCAACAGACCCCCCTTCTCTCGGACGATCATGGAGGCCCCCATACCGAGGGGTTTCAAACCTCCACAGTTTGAAACGTACTCAGGGGAGACCGACCCAGTTGATCACGTCGAAAGCTTCAAGACCTTAATGCTGATCCATCAAGCTTCCGACACCATGCTCTGTAAGACATTCCCTGCCACCCTCCGGAGGTCGGCCTGGGAATGGTACTCCAGGCCCGCTCCCTCTTCCATCTTCTCATTCGAGCAGTTCGAAACGCTCTTCATCACTCACTTCGTGAGCAGCAGGCAAGCTGAGAAGACGAGTCTCTCCCTACTCAACCTGCGATAGGAGAGGGGGGAAAAGCTAAGGGACTATGTGAGGAGATTCACCGCAGAGGTTAGGTCTATCGCCTCCCTAGACCAGTCGGTGGCGACCGTGGCGTTCCAGTCGAACGTCCTCAACTCCAACCTCCGGTCGTCCCTCGCCAAGAAGCCCCCGCACAATTTCGCCGACCTTCTCCTAAGGTGCGAGAAGTACATCCGAGCGGAGGAGGCCGAGTGCCTCCCGAACTTCGGGGGATCCGCCTCCGGCTCGAAGAGGAAGGCAGCAGAGGAGGAAGGGTCCAAAAAGTTGCAGAAGGACAATGGCGGCCAGCGCCGCCCTTCCCCCAGGTTCGAGAAGTTCACTCCCCTCACCACCAATGTCTCCACTATCCTGATGGAAGTGGAGAAAGAAGGAGTCATACCTCTGGCTCCGAGAATGAACACCCCGGCCAAGAGGAGGAACAAAGAGAAATGGTGCCGTTACCACCGGGACCACGGTCATGACACCAACGACTGCCGGGCGTTGAAAAATGAGATAGAGGCCCTCATCCAGAGGGGGCAGTTGGCCAAATTTGTAAAGGCAAATGATCGGGCGGATCGCAACACTCCTTCGCCTCGGGGGGCTAACAAACGCTCCGAGCGGCGCGATGAGACCCCCGAGTTCGAGGAAGAACGGGTCCTGCACCTCATCCACGGAGGCCCCATGGGGGGCCCCTCCAACTCCTCTCGGAAGGCCTTCATCCGAGAGGTCAACTCAGTTCACAGCGCCCCTCCTCCCAAAGGCCTCGGCGTCCCGATGACTTTCTCCGATGAAGACCTCGAGGGGGTCCGAACTCCCCACTGCGACGCACTTGTCATCGACCTTCGCATGGTGAACTTCAAGGTGCAAAGGGTCCTGGTTGACAATGGGAGCTTGGTCAACATCCTCTTCCTCTCGGCCTTCCGAGGGCTGCAGCTGTCACGGGACCGTCTCAAGCCGGCCGGTTACACGCTCCACGGGTTCACGGGGTAGCAGTAACTGTCGAGGGGGTTATAACCCTAGACGTAACTGCTGGGAAGACCCCTACTACCCGGACCGAGCAGATGGACTTTATGGTCGTCGACGTCCCGGCCGCATATAATGTCATCCTAGGCCGACCCGGCCTGGCTGCCCTGGAAGCTGTCCCTTCAGCGTACCACCTTAAAATGAAGTTCCCCACTCGGTCGGGAGTGGGGGAAGTCAGGGGCAGCCAAGAGACGGCTCGGAAGTGCTATATGACTTCCACTGGGGGACCGGTGCTCTCCCTCGAGACTCTAGAAATCCCCGAGCCAAATGTCCGACCCACGTCCGAGCCGGCGGACGAGTTGGAAGAAGTGCTCTTCTCGGACGAGGACCCGAGTCGAAAGTTCCTCATCAGCAAGTCCTTGCCGACTGCACTGTGTTCTGACTTGGTGCAGTGCATCCGGGATAACCGCAACCTGTTTGCTTGGTCAGCCGCGGATATGCCCGGGATTTCCGAGGAGCTGCTAGTCCACCACCTATGTGTCGAACCGGGGTGCAAACTGGTTCAACAGAAGAGGAGAAAGTTCGCTCCCGAGTGACAGCAGGCCATCAAGGAGGAAGTGGATAAACTCTTAAAGGCCCGGTTCATACAGGAGGTGAACTACCCTGAGTGGCTCTCCAATGTTGTAATGGTCAAGAAGTCCAACGGCTTTTGGAGGATATGCATCGACTTCACCGACCTGAATAAGGCATGTCCGAAGGACCCATTCCCTCTTCCAAATATCGACACCCTCATTGATGCCACCTCGGGCCATGAGCTCCTCAGCTTCATGGACGCCTTCTCCGACTATAATCAGATCCGAATGTTCCCCCCAGACATTCCGAAGACCTCCTTCATCACCGATCAGGGCCTCTACTGCTATAGAGTCATGCTGTTCGGGTTGAAGAACGCTGATGCCACCTACCAGCGCCTCGTCAACAAGGTCTTCCAGAGCTAGATAGGCCGCAACATGGAGGTGTACGTTGATGACATGCTCGTCAAGAGCATCCGAGGTACTGACCACGTGGCCGACCTCCAAGAGGCATTCGGCGTATTGAGGAGGCACAGCATGTGGCTGAACCCGAACAAGTGTGCGTTCGGGGTCTCATCGGGAAAGTTCCTCGGCTTCATGGTGAGCCAGCGAGGGATCGAAGCAAATCCCGAGAAGATCAAGGCCATACTGGACATGGCCCCGCCCCGGAACCTCAAGGAGGTGCAGAAGCTAACGGGTCGACTCGTCGCTATTGGCCGGTTCCTCTCGAAGTCTGGGGAAAAGTGTCTCCCCTTCTTCAAGGCTCTCAGGGGGGCTAAGGGTTTCGAATGGGGCCAACCGCAATAGGAGTCGTTCGACCAACTGAAGGCCTACTTGGTGAACCCTCCTCTGCTCAGCAAACCTGTTCCGGGGGAAACCCTCTTCATTTACTTGGCTACTTCCGAGCAGACCCTAAGTGCTGTGCTGGTAAGGGAAGAAGGCCAGGCTCAGAGGCCCATTTACTACGTAAGCAAAGTGCTTTGGGATGCTGAGCTCCGCGATCCGAAGATAGAGAAGATGGCCTATGCCCTGGTCATGGCGACAAGGAAGCTCCGTCCATACTTTCAGTCTCACTCGGTTGTGGTCCTCACCGACCAACTGCTGAAGCAGATCCTCCACAAGCCCGAAACCTCGGGCCGGCTAATGAAGTGGTCCACAGAGCTAAGCCAACATGACATCTCTTACCAACCTCGGACGGCAATCAAAGCTCAGGCCCTCGCCGACTTCATCGTCGAGTCCACCATTCCCGAGGTCAGCCACGTCCCGAACGGACCCCCCATTTGGACAGTTTTCGTGGACGGGTCCTCTTGCAACGAGGGTAGCGGCGCCGGTATCATCCTGAACGGACCCGATGACTTCGTCCTCCAGTATGCCCTCCGCATGAACTTCAAGGCCTCAAACAACGAGGCGGAGTATGAGGCACTTATCGCGGGTCTCGGACTTGCCCGAAGTGCCAGGGCACAGCGCCTCCGAGTCCATAGTGACTCCTAGCTAGTTGTGAACCAAGTCTTGGGCGAGTACGAGGCGCGAGACGAGCAGATGGCGAAGTACCTCGCCAAGGTCCGAGCCCTCATGTGCCGGTTCGAAGAGGCACTCATTCAACGAGTCCCTCGTGAGGAGAATTCACAGGCCGATGCCCTCTCCAAGTTGGCCTCTTCCTCCCTCCAGGGTCTTGAGCAGACCGTTTTGATCGAAGTCCTCCTAAGGCCGAGCATAGAAGACGAGACCCCCGACTCTGTGGAGTCTTTACCGGTCCTGCTGCAGGATAATTGGATGAAACCCTTAGTGGAATTCCTAAGGGACGGGCTCCTCCCTGAGGATCCCAAAGAAGCGCGCCGAGTCAGAACCAGGGCTGAGCGGTATGTCTTGGTTGAGGGTATCTTATACAAGCGCTCCTTCTCGCAAGTTGACGGCCGACCATACCTAAGGTGCCTCTCCCCAGAACAGGCCGACTATGCCTTACAGGAGCTCCATGAAGGCATCGGCGGAGCACATTCAGGGTCTAGGTCATTGGCTCGGAAGGCTTTGAACTACGGATACTTCTGGTCGACTCTCCTCCAAGACGCTGAGCGACACGTTCGGCAATGGAGCTCTTGCCAGAGACACTCCAGCATTCGTCGTCTCCCTCAAGCCAACCTCGCCTCCCTATCAAGTCCTATCCCCTTCGTAATGTGGGGGATGGATTTACTAGAGCCTTTCCCTCCAGCTCCAGGTCAGTTCAAGTTCTTAGTCGTAGCCATCGACTACTTCTCGAAGTGGATTGAGGCCGAACCCCTCGCCACCATAACCGAGAACAAGGTGGTTCAATTTTTCTGGAAGAACGTCATCTGCAGATTCGGCGTCCCCCGTGTCCTTGTAACGAACAACGGGACTCAGTTCACTGGTGCAGCATTTCGAGCTCGGTGCGACGACCTTGCCATCCAGCAGCGCTTCTCATCCGTCTCCCACCCTCAATCGAACGGACAGGCAGAAAATGCCAATCGGCAGATCCTCGCAGGTATCAAGAAAAGGCTGGACAAATGTTCCAAAGGCTTATGGGTCGACCAACTCCCCAATGTACTATGGAACTACCGCACGAACAAGCGGACCCCCACAGGAGAGTCCCCTTTCAACCTCACCTATGGGTCCGAGGCGGTGATACCCCTCGAGGTCGGAATACCTTCCCCTCGCCTCGCGGCCTACAATGAGGAACAGAACGCCAGAGACCTCAGGGCAAACCTAGATCTGGTGGACGAGCTGAGGGAGAGAGCATCAATTCGGCAACAGAACTACCGAAGGAGGGTCGAATTGGCATATAACAAGAAAGTCCGACCCACCAATCTCAAGCAAGGGGACTTGGTCTTAAGAAAACTGGCCATATCCTTCCCCAATCAGAAGAACAAACTGGCTCCAAACTGGGAAGGACCTTACAAGATCACAAGGGTAGTTCAGCCCGGAGCATATCGTCTGGAAGATCTAGATGGCAGAGAGATTCCGAGGACCTGGAATGCCGACCACCTCCTAAAATACCAAGAAAGCGCCCCGGCGCCTCTCTGAGTATCACGAGGTGTCGAACCATTCCTCTCCTCTAACTTGTAATCTATTTCATAAATTGTAAAATGTAAAAACGGTTCGCTGTTGTTTATCAATGAAGAAGGCTCTTTCATACTTATACATTCGCTTGCTTCGCTCTGCCTTTACCTTTTGTTTTTTAATTTGATGTCAACCAATGGTTCGGAGTCCAATGTCCGGCTCGACTTTACCCCCTCGGCTCGCTCCCGGACGAGCCAGAGGTAGATCGCCGTTCGGAACTGCTCACACAACCGTTGAACTACACCAATAGTTCGGAGTCCAACACTCGGCTCGACTTTACCTCCTCGGCTCACCCCCGGACGAGCCAGAGGTAGATCGCCGTTCGGAACTGCTCCCACAACCGTTGAACTACACCGATGGTTCGGAGTCCAACACTCGGCTCGACTTTACCTCCTTGGCTCGCCCCGGACGAGCCGGAGGTAGATCGCCATTCGGAACTGCTTCCACAACCGTTGAACTACACCGATGGTTCTGGAGTCCAACACTCGGCTCGACTTTACCTCCTCGGCTCGCCCCCGGACGAGCCAGAGGTAGATCGCCGTTCGGAACTGCTCCCACAACCGTTGAACTACACCGATGGTTCGGAGTCCAACACCCGGCTCGACTTTACCTCCTCGGCTCGCCTCCGGAAGAGCCGGAGGTAGATCGCCGTTCGGAACTGCTCCCACAACCGTTGAACTACACCGATGGTTCCGGAGTCCAACACTTGGTTCGATTCCACTCCCCAAGCTTGTCTCTCGACGAGTTAAAAGTGGATCATCATCCGGAATGGCTCCCACAACCGTCGAACACTCGCTGTAATCGGCGAACCCCACCATGGGGAAGGGCTCGGCTCACTCCTCGACTTCGCTTGATGAGGGAGACCAAGGCACTGTTCGGCACCACCGGCCGAGCACTCTTGCTGCCCCCGGTCGGCTAACCGAGCAAGTGCCCATCTGAGCTCACAAATGGAGAAAAATCACTTTCTCCTCAACATTCGTGTATGATCTCGATCAGACGGCCCAGATCTTGCCAGCGACGCTAAACGACAAGATAGCGTTTTCTTGGGAACTGAGCCACCTCGAGATTCGTGCCAGAATCCAACGGCCCAGACCTTGTCAGCATCGCTAAATGACAAGATAGTGTTGCCGTGGGGAGGGATTGGTCCACCTCGAGACCCGTACCTAATATCTACGCCTCGGAACGCGCCAAGGCACCGAACCACGAACAAAAGAGGGTTCAGCTCGGAAACCTTGGCACGACGAACACACTCATAAACGAGACAATTATGCAGAGCGACAAAAGACATACTAGTCCATGAAAGAAATTTTATTAATGATCGGGACATAATACAAAGCAATCCTTCCACGGTTACAAGGCATTAGAAAACAAAAAGTACAACACCGACCCACTACACTTGGTTTTTAAACGAAAAAATCATCACCGTCCCGCTCGGTCGCCAGTCCGGCCACTTCGGCCGCAAGTTCATCCGCCTCCTTCCGAAGCTTCGCCTCCAGGGACTGCAAGTGACGGATCTCAGAGAGCAAGTCGTCCCGTTCGGCAGTTATCTTCGACAAATTGTGCCGGATACATTGAACCCGAAGGGCATTACTAAAAGCAGTCTGCGGATCCTTGTCCTCTCCCACAGGGGTCGCCTCGGCAATCCTGTTCTCCAAGCACTGGATCTCGGCATCTCGCTAGTCGAGGACGACCTGAAGGTGGCCCCGCTCGCTTTCTGCTCGGCGTAATTCCAGTTCGACTTCGTAGAGTCGCTCTCGGCACCTCGCCGAACGCGACCCCACCACCTCCGAGCCAACCTCGGTCCGAACGTCGTTGTCCGAGCAGTTGGGATCGGCATCTTCAGCTGCCACCACGAGCTGAAAAGAAGAAAAAACGAATAACCAAATTTCAAGACATTGCCAAAGTCCAACACTTGAAGAATTCTTCCAAACAAACTCAGATTCGTATTCAGATATAGCTACTCTACATACTACAAGACCGACCCTACAATAGAGTTTTACAACAGCCAGAAGAAACATAAAACGACATGTTCAGGGCCTCTTCGGAAGGGGCACGCTCCGGTTCAAGGAAACGTGAGGACGACGAGGTCTGACCTCCGAACTCGATTCCAAGCCAACGAACTGTGATCCCCCTTCGCCACTGACCCTAACTGTGGCGCCGACCGAGGCACCACTAGACGAGACGGCTACACCACTCTGAGCGTCAGCAGGGCTCCGCCTAGTCGCAGGCAAACGTGTCGCAAGTTCGTAGAAGGAAAGCCCTCTCTCGCTCTCTTCGCGAGTACACGATGTACTGCGGACGTTGGACCTCTCCGGCAGAGGCTTGAGTGATGCGACCTCTTCCTCCAGTTCAATGATTCTGTCTCTCAAAGCATCGTCCTTCGCCAACTTCTTCAAACGAGGAGGCCTTGACGAGCCCGAGGCGTTGACGTTATCGGTCGCGAGCCGTCGGAAGTGGGTGACCTCGATCCCCCTATCTATCGTGATCCTCCTAAGCCTGTCGACCTCGGCCAACAACTTCTTGCGCTCGGACGATGCCTTCTCCAGCTCGGAAGCAAACTTCTCTTCTTCCGCCGAGCGACCTCGCTCCGCTATCTCCAAGTGTCGGATTTTGGCCGAGAACTCGTCGTTCTTCCGCTCGGCAACGGCAAGCTCTCTACGAAGCCGCTTGACCTCACCTTCGGGACAAGGGGCTTGGGGTTGCTTCCGCAGTTGCTTCAACTCGCAACAATACCCCCTCACAGCTGCCTTCGTCTCCTCCAGCTTCAAGAACATGAGAAACCGCCTCTGCCGGCTATTTGAGAGCTCGCCCTTCGTTTTAGCTAGCTCCTTACGAAGGTGTGCAACCTCCGTGATCGGACCGAACTTCACCTGAAAAGCAGAGATAAATCCGAGACCCAACACTTGGAGAATTCTACACCTAATCAAACACAAAATCTGAGACCCAACACTTGGATAAATTTTGGCCAAACAAACTGTTTTCATTCAAAACCGAGAAGAAAGTTTTACAAGAGCGGTGGCCAGTCCGCAGTTAGGCTTACAAAAAGAAACAAAACAACAAAAGACTAAAAGAGGCAACCGAGTCAGGGGTCGACCTTTTTGTCGTTCGGTCTGTCGACCCCTCGGCCTGGTCCTCGCCCTCGTCCTCGTCCTCGCTCCCACTCTCCTCCTCAGAGTCGTCCTCCTCTTCATCCACAGCCTCGGTTTCACCCGGGCCTTCGACACCATCCGTCTGTCCCTCGGGGCCGAGCATTCCCTGGGGAACCTCCTCCTCCCCCTCCACGGGGTCGTAGAAACGGTGAGGACGTGTCGAAGCCCGGATTCCGAGCAGCGACATGAAGCAGGGCCCGGCCGTACGCGTCCTCCATGTTCTTGAACATGTGGTGCTCGGCCTCGTCTTGGACGGCCTTCCTCGCCTTGGCCACCTTAGACCGATGCCTGGCCATGATCTTCTCGGCCCTCTTCCGAGCCGTCTCCGCCTCCGACCGAGCATTGGCCAGTTCCTCCCTCAGTTCGGCATTCTCCTTCTCTGAGGCCTCGAGCTTGGCTGCCGTGTCCTTCGACTGCTGAACGACGTCGGCCAGCTGCTTCTCCAACCCTGCCACTTCGGCAGCCCTTTTTGCCGAGAGGAGCTGCTCAGCATCGAGCAGCTTCGTAGCTTTGATGCGCTCCGACCTTTCCCGGTCATACTCCTGTTCCTTGCTCGCAAACTCCTCGAGCAAGAAGTTGAAGTGGCAAAGGTTCTGAAAAGAGAACAAACCATTAGAGTCCGAACCCAGGAACTTAGAAAATTTCAGAAAAAGTTTCAATAAGAAAGTGCTCGGTCCACTTACCGACATTGTGTTCCGAGTTATCTGCATCGTGGCATCCCCAGCCAGCCCGGCCTTAAGGGCCGCTCGATCCTTGGGGGTCGGCAAGTGCTTCACGGCTTCCATACAGATATTGTCGTCGCCCAAAAAGCCGTCGACATTCATCACTTGCCAATCGGGGACGAAGATCTGCTTGTGTCGCTCGGTCAAGATCTTCTCCGCATCGGCAGTGAGGGGCGGAACTTAGAGGGATAACACCTCTTTCACGCCGAACGCTCCGCTCGACGAGCCGGGGGCACCCCCCTCCTCCGTCGGTGTCGGCGCATCGGGAGCTGGAGGATCGGGGACCGCAGCCTTCTCCTGCTCGAAGCCAGCCGCCGGGACAACGACCTCCTGCGGGTCGGCGGTCTTCGCGACCGAAGGCATCTTCTGGGCTTGGCCGCCCTGAGGCCCTACCGAGGGTCTCTTCTTCCTCGACTCCTGTTCCTTCGCCTTGGCCTTTGCCATCAGAGCCCGGTAGTCCATCTTGGAAGATTCTGCGCAAGCCGAATGAAAAAACTTAGATAAATTTATCAAGAACTTTACGCAAAGGAATTAAACACAAGAATCATACTAGGGTCGATCGGACTGAGACCCCCCCGGAACAAAGCTTCCTCGGTAATGTCCTTCCAACTTAGCGTCGGCAAGGCAAGGAGCTTCTTGAGGACTTCAGCCTCCTCATCACTCAGTACCGGCTCCTTCTTAGCTCGCTTGGGCAGGCCCTCCTTCCTCCAAGCCGTCGGTATTACCCAAGGTGTAGGAGCTCGGATAATGAAGTACTTCTTCTTCCAATGTTTGATCGAGTCCGGGTTCTTGATCAACTTCACGCCCGTCCGTGGCGAAAGATAGAACCTCTGCTCATTCCTATTCGGTTGGCAAGGGCGGTAGAGGCTCCGGAGGAGGAACAAGCTTGGCTCAGCTCCGATCTCTTTACACCGGAGAAAAAACGCCAGCACGTGCCTCCAAGTGTTCGGCATCAACTGTGCAGGGCTCAAACCATACCAAACAAGAACCTCTACAATAAATGGATGAAGCGGGAAATGAAGCCCGGCATGCAAGGAGTCGAGGGGAAAGACACACGCATCGGGCGAAGACGACGTGGAGGCTCGAAATCCCGGTCCGGGGAGAACTAGCCCGAACTCGGCAGGAATCTGGAACCCGGCTCGGATCCGGTGCAGATCAGCCTCGGTTAGAGACGAGATGGTATGATCCACCTCGGTTAACTCTCTCGGCTCATTCTCCTCTACGGATTTGGCGGTGCCCTGAGTCACCTTCCCCAACATCTCCTCGGAGTACTCCCGAATGCCTCCCACACTCGACAGAACAATAGGCTGCCGACCGAACTCCCCCGCCGTCTTCGGCTTCTCGATGATCGTGACCACTCCTTTACCCTTCAGAGACTTCGCCACGACCTCCTGGAGCTGCTCGGCTACTTCACCGCTCTTGCTCGGCCGAACAACGGTCTGCTCGGTCGGCTCTGCCACCTCCTTTCCTTTACCCGCTCGGCCGACGACCCGGTCCGAGGCGGGGGTCTCATCCGAAGAGGTAATCTTAACCATTTTCTAAAGAGAAAGGAGAGAGACTGACCTTGAAGTGACTGTTACGGTCGGAAAAGTTCATCGGAGCTAAAGAACGCCTTGCCGCGACAGCTAGCAGCGCCACCCAGGAGCTAAAAACTTCGATGGTGAAAGTAAAAACTGGGGAGAGAGAGTGAAAGTAAATAATGAGACTTGGATTGAGGGGGGGTGAAGATTTATAGTAAAAAAGAAAAGTCCCTTGGACTTCCAAACGTAGGGGCGCGACTTTTGGGCTGCTCTCGAAACGCCGCGAAGGCCCAAATCCACTTTGTCTTTTCACCAAGTCAAGCAGCTCGGCACAACAGGATCTAAACCCGAGCTACGTGCGATCCGAACCCGGCAGCAAAGGGCCCAGTCGGCCAACCGAGCAAGCGCTATTCCGAGCCTGCAAATGGGGAAAATTCACTTTCCCCTCAACTTTCGTGTATGATCTCGATCAGACGGCTCAGATCTCGCCAACAACGCTAAACGACAAGATAGCGTTTTCTTGGGAACTGAGCCCATCTCGAGATTCGCCCCACCATCCAACGGTCAGATTGCGCCAAGTCGCTCGGACAACTGTGCCCTCAGATCTCTGGCCGGCCAACTGAGCAAGCACCCATCCGACGGCCCAGAATGACGCTCGGACAACCGTGCCCTCAGATCTCCGGCCGGCCAACCGAGCAAGCGCCCGTCCGACGGCCCAGAATGACGCTCGGACAACCGTACCCTCAGGTCTCCACCTCTGTCTAGAGAAGCCAGAAAAAATTTTTGGATTAAAAGTTTTAAGGCATCACCCTCGGCGTGCCCCCCAGGCCCCAGGTCTCGGTCGGCGTCCCTCTAACCCATGAGCAAAACAAAGCCTGCGGACTCGGAGCCGAGGCCACGAATCGTTCAGGGATTAGAGAGAGACCGCCAACTCACGGGGCCCGGTTAAAAAGCAGATCGGCACACCTCCCATCTCTAACTCCTTCGGGCTGACAACCATCAGAAGCCGTCAGCCCGGAAGGAAGACAGAGATCAGAAGGGACCCATCATTTCGAAGCTGCAGTCCCTCGGATCCGGACTTGGGTCATCACCTCTTCTACCATGATCTTCCCCGACCCTGACATCCACATCAGGACAGTCAGAATCGGGTGAAGATCACGGTGGAAGAACGACCACCCGTCCTTCCGAAACACATGGTCCCCCGAATCCGGACTTTGGTCATCACCTCTTCCACCATGATATCCCCTGACCCTGACATTCGCATCGGGGCCGTCAGAGTCAGGAGAAGACCATGGTGGAAGAACGACCACCCGTCCTTCCGAAGCAACTCGTCCCTCGGGTCCGGACTACGGTCGTCACCACTACTGCCCCGTTCTCCCCCGGCCCTGACACCCACCTCGGAGCCGTCAGGAACGGGAGAAGAACAAGGCAAAAGAGTGACCACCCCTCCGAACCTCTCGAGGTTAAAATTCCACAAGATAGGCATCCGCCTTGACTCCGGTCGTCACTTCCTCTGCTATGATCTCCCCCGATCCTGACATCCACATCGGGGCCGTCAGAACCAGGAGAAGACCATAGCCGAAGATCAACCACCCAAGGCAGACGCCTCCGAGGGCTAAAACTCAACATTGTTGCGACTGAAATGACAAGAGGAATGGGGTACTTATAACCTACCCTCCAAGAACCAGCCATTATGACCCTCAGAAGTTGAAACGCCATGCATTAATTGAAGGGCGCCATTCTTAATGACCCCGGGAAGTTGGAACGACGCACAAACCCCGGGACACCATTAATGCCCATGGGAACAAAGCCTTCTCGAAACTCGCCCCACCAGTCAACGGCCGGACTGCCATACCAGGCCCGGATCGCCGAACAGTCGGAGCTCGATCGGCCAACCGAGCAAGTGCCATTCCGAGCCTGCAAACGGGGAAAATTCACTTTCCCCTCAACTTCCGTGTATGATCTCGATCAGACGGCTCAGATCTCGCCGACGACACTAAACGACAAGATAGCGTTTTCTTGGGAACTGAGCCCGTCTCGAGATTCGCACCACCATCCAATGGCTCAAATGGCGCCACGTTGTTCGACCAGCCGAACACTCAGAGCTCCGGTCGGCAAACCGAGCGAATACACATCCGGCGGCCCAGAAAGACGTTCGACCAGCCGAACCTTCAGAGCTCTGGTCGGCCAACCGAGCGAATACACATCCAGCGGCCCAGAAAGCTGCTCAACCGACCGAACCCTCACCCCTCCGGTCGGCTAACCGAGCAAGTGCCATTCCGAGCTCGTAAACGGTGAAAAAAACCACCGAACAACTACGACCGTTGGATCTCTCAGAAATTCGCGCTCTCAGTGATTAACGGTCCAGATTGCGCCACGTGCGCTAAACGACAAGATAGCATTTTCTTGGGAAACGCGCCCGTCTCGAGATTCGTGCCATAATCCGACGGCTCAGATCGCGCCACGACGCTCGGACTGCCGAACCCCTGCATCTCCGGTCGGCTGCCGAGCAAGTGCCCATCCGAGCTCGCAAACGGAGAAAAAAGCTTCCGAGCGATAACAACCGCCAGATCTCTTAGAAATTCGTGCTCGTCCATGATCAACGGCCCAGATCGAGCCACGTCATAAATCGGTATTTAAAATTATTTTTTATTTATTTAAATCGTTTTATTTATTTAAAAATTGCGAAAAAATTGCTAAAAATTCGGGAAAATTAACTAAAAATTCTAGAAAATAATTAAAAATTCGGGGGGATATTTTCGAGCCCCTGAACGAACAATTATTGCCTAGAATGTACCGTTAAGGCCCCCGGACGATTAGTTAACACATCGCAAAATTAAATAAATAATCCGAAAAAATAGATAAAAGCCGTCAAATACTCGATATGGCTAGAGAACAACACATGGCATCAAAAAATTACCTCACTACCCCTTTCGAGAATCAAAATCCTCCATTTGGACTCCGATACAACTCCACTAGCCACTAAAACAGTTAAACTACTCCTCAAAGGCTGATCACACTCAGTCTTTAGGAGTGGGGGGCTCGTGATATGGCTAAAAATGGGGTTAAATCGGAACCATCCAGATCGGGCGCGAATCTTGAAACTCGGGGGTAAAACGGTAATTTCACATACAAATGGGTCCGAAACGGGTACTGGGTCTCCTTCTCACAGACCCAATAACCCACGAATGGATCCACTCTGATCGGGTACGGGTCCCGACCCGAGGCGAACCCAGACCAACAAGAGGCAAATCAGGGTCACTGACTTGACCAAGTCAACGGGCCTGATTTGCTCTCACCGGGAATCAGAGATTAGTTTCCTAAACAGACTGAGGATTTTACTCCTGGCAGTTACACAGGAAATCAAGCCCTTAATGACTCCCCTGGCGACTATAAATACCTCCCCCCTACCACTGTGACCAGGTAATCACTCTTTTCCCACCTCAAGCTCTTTCTTTAATCACCACTGGTTACTGACAAGAGCGTCGGAGGGTGCGTCGCCGGAATCAACCCCGGTATATCGCACTTCCTTGCAGGTTGCGACAGGAATCAGAGGGCTTGGATCCGCTGTTCAGGTTTTTCTCGAACTCACAAATCTCATCTGTTTACCCCCACACCGAAATCAGCGGTAACAGGGAGACAACCTCCATGCTTTCCAGATTACATTAGAGGAAATGAAAAAAATTTCTCAGTTGATGCTATGTTGCAAGAGAGGAAAGAAGTACTTCTTAAGCTGAAATAGAGTCTATGGCAAACTCAAGTTCGAATGAAGAATCAAGCATATGCAAAGAGAACAGACAAAGAATTTGAAGTTGGAGAGTGGGTCTATGTTAAATTGTAGCCGTATCGACAAAAATCAGTAGTAAAGAGAGTGCTCCAAAAGCTGACAAAGAGATATTTTGGGCCTTTTGAGGGGACAAATAGAATAGGGAAGGTAGCTTATAAGCTCATACTACCAGCACATTCACAAATACATTCCGTATTTCATGTGTCCTTATCAGAAAATGTATGGGAGATCATACAAATATTACTGAAATACCTGAGGGAAAGGATGTGCAGCAACTGATTTTTAAACCACTTGAAGTGGTGGGGCATCGCTGGATTAAAGGGGGGGAGGGCTTGATTGAAGATGTTTTGGGAACATCTACCAGTGGAGGAGGTGACATGGGAGGATGCACCAGCCATAGCGTAATCATTTCCTGATCTGAACCTAGTGGAATAGGTTCATTCTAAAGGGGTGGGTATTGATACAAATATAGGGGCTCAAGCTGATACTCAGCCTGGTGCTCAAGTTGTGCAGAAAATGAACACAATAAATCAAATGGTTCAAGGATTTCGCAATGGTGTGAGGTGCATGTGCAGTTTGAAGAAAATAAAGGGCGGGAAAGCTAACCAAGTGTAAGGCTAGGATTGAATGTGATTAGCGGGTAGGAGTATAAAAACAGTTACAGTTTGTAATAGAGAGATAGATATTTTATTAGCCATTTCCTCGCAATCATGATTATTCTTTTCCTTAATCCCCATCTAAGTTCTTCCCCAAATCTTCTAAAATCTTCCAATTTCCTGTATCTGAATTTCATTTTCAATAGATTCCTCTGTTATTTTTGTTTGAGAGCTGCACTCTGTGAAACTCTAGGTTGAGCTATTCATATCACATTATAACCAAACAAACAAGTGCAATGCACATACATAACTAATATAAAGGATGTCTTAGGTTCGATGTCAGACAACGTCGAATTTAATACATACATACATACATACATACATACATACATACATACATACATACATACATACATACATACATACATACATACATACATACATACATATATATATATATATATATATATATATATATATATATATATATGTGTGTGTGTGTGTGTGTGTGTGTGTGTGTGTGTGTGTGTGTTCCGTTGTGCACTAGGCCTCCGTGTGCACTCGACCTTCCCGCCTTCGTATTGAAGATCTGAACCGTTCACATCGGTCTACACATCTAAATTAGTCTAAATATGTAAAATCAAATCATTTGAAAATTATTTGTTCATCCATTGAAGTGTTACAAAATTGTATAGCCGAAAATCGTTATTTTTTATAGTCACATGATGGATGGGAAAATGAATTTCAAATGATTTGACTTTACATATTTAGACTAATTTAGATGTGTAAATCAATGTGAACGGTTCGGATACGAAGACAGAAAGGCCGAGTATGTGCACACGAGTGCACACAGAGGCCTAGTGCACAACGGAACACTTATATATATATATATATATATATATATATATATATATATATATATATATATATATATATATAGGCAAATGCTCCATTGAAAACGGGTCTAGTTTTCACTGGTTGGAAAATAGCGATCTGAGCCATTGGATCACTCTTAATCGTGATCAACGACTCAGATCTGAGTTACCCATCACCCGTTCTTACTAAGTGGTGGAGGGTTATTTTGGGAATTTCATCCCAAATAACTCTTCTCTTCACGGATTCTAACAAAAATGAATTCACCTAGGCCTAGGTTATAAAAAATTGAATCATAGGCCGTTGTTTGGAACAACGACCTTGTTCTCAATTTTTATAATCTAGGCCGTTGTTGGGAATAACGTCCTAGGTTATAAAAATTGAGAACAAGGTCGTTGTTCCAAACAACGGCCTATGATTTAATTTTTTATAACCTAGTCTGTTGTTCCCAAAAACGGCCTAGGTTATATCAATTTTTCAGAGCGAATCAGACGAAGAGTTATTTGGGACGAAATTCCCAAAATAACCCTCCGCCACTTAAGTGATATTGGGTGATGGGCGGAGGCGATCTGAACCGCTGATCACGATCAAGAGTGATCCAATGGCTCAGATCGTTGTTTTCCAACTCGTGATAACAAACCCATTTTCAATGAAGCATTTGCCTATATATATATATATATATATATATATATATATATATATATATTACAAAGAAAGCTATCAAGTGGCTCACAATCAATCCCCCTCAAAACAAAGGTCCATATCAAACCTCACAAAACACATTTTCCCTCCAAAATTTCAAACCCCAAAATCAAAATTTTCCCCCTAAAAAACTCATTACTTTATTACTATCTCTCTCCTCTCTTTACTTTTTCATATTTCTCTCTTTCTCTCTCTCTCTCTATCTCTCTCTCCCATTCTTTCTTTATTTACTTAGAAATTTTGATTTTAAGATTTCGGTTTTGTAAAATTTAAGAATTTTTAATAGCAAATATTTATTCAACAATTAAATTTCATTATTTTCTACACTTAAAGTTCTAAAAAGTTAGATTTTATAACCCCATTTATAATTATTTTTCAATATAGACTTTTATTTATAACTAATTATTGTCATACTATTCAAACTTGAGCTACATAATTATTATTTTACTGTTTACATGGCTTTTCGTGTTTTGTATCGTTCCGAAGACGTGCCGTAGGCACGTGCCCACGGGCAAATCTATTATATATATATATATATATATATATATATATATATATATATATATATATATAAAGACGATATAAAAATGTGCATCACATGTGTAAATTACTAGTATATTTAAATGAGACAGTAAGAGAGTAGTTATCAAGAAATGTCTATATAATTTAAAAAAAAAACGGAGAAGACTACATAATCAAATTAGTTCAATATTTTCTTGACTTGTTACTAGGGCTGCAATCGAGCCGAGCCGAGCCGAATACCTTCATGCTCGAGCTCGGCATGTTTACGAAACGAGCTCAATTTTGAGCTCGAGCTCGGCTCGAGCTCGAGCTCGGTTCAAGCCGAGCTTTGACCGAGGTTTGACCGAGATTTGATCGAGTTCGAACCGAATAACTCACGAATAGCTCGATTTGTTTGCAGCCCTACTTATTACATCCTCAAACAAGCCAACATTTTGTTGACTTGTCGCATCAAGTAAAACGCTAAAGTCAAAAAATAAGAGAGAGAAGTTTGAAGTTTGAACACAAAAAACAAACAGCATTCAATTATGATAAGTAAACAAAATATCTGAAGAAGCAGATGTATCGCAATCTCCTTAATTAATCGTAGTTAACTAATTCTCTGTAGGGTGAATAGTGCTTTGGTTTGGCCGTAATCCGTGAAGCTGTAATAAGCTCTGAAAAGAAATACCAATTAATAGAAAAAGTTTCACCAGAAAGAATTAAATTTTACCCAAAAAAAAAAAAAAAAAAAACGGTTATGATTTGGAGGTAATTAAGGACATGATAAGGTTTTGTAATATTGATCCCCCCCCCCCCCCCCCCCCCCCCTCCCCGCGCGCGAAGATGAAGATGAAGATGAGAAGTCCGCTTTCAACCATGGTAACTGTATGCCCACACCTAGCTAGGTGCATGGCGAAATGCATCCATTAACAGACAATTCCATCCTCTCAGGGAAACTGATTAAGATAAACATCGGTGCAGTGGTTGAAACTAACAAACAAAAAATGGCAGAATCTCAGAAGAAATAGATAGGATTGCCAAGTGATAAGAAGTAAGTGACGTGGCCAGATGGGCCACTAGATCTCCTCAGACTTCGCTCTCCTGTGATCATCAAGTCAAACGAGTCAAACAGGCTTCAGTCCATTCAGGTTCACAAGCAAACGGATCTGACTCAGTCCGTTAGGGTCTCAGACCTGTTTACCTCTGCCTATAAATACCAAACCCCCTTCTCATTTCGAAAGGTAATAAACTTTTTCCCACCTGAACCCTACCTACTGTTGCTTTCTTAGTGATTAACTAGATCGTCGGAGGGCCTGTCGCCGGAACCTCTCCCGATGTTTCGAGGCATTGTGCAGTACAAGAGATCGAGCCGAGCCGAACACCCGGCCTCCACCTCTCTCTTGCTACTCCCGAGCCGACCCTATGGCATTGGATGAGATCGACGCCAGTACCACATCTTCCGCTACACAAATTACAAGAACTCACACCTGTTGCTCCCACACCCTAAAAACACACAGCATCAGGTTGGTGCCGTCTGTGGGATACTCAGGTACTATCGCTAGTCTGAGCCCAGCCAGGAACGTCCCCTCAAGTCTGAGCTCTTCCACGGCTCCCAAAGCCAGAAGGGTCGTCACCTCGACACGACACCCAGACCCTCCACATCACAGTCGTGCGGACGCCCAGAGTTCTAACCAATCACAGGTCAACGGTGCGACCGGACACGGACCGAGTGCTTCTCACTCAAACGCAACCGATTTGCGGCGAGTCATCCTGGAACGACAGGCTAGTCGAACTAGGGGAGAGGCCGCTCCCAACTGGCTCTCAAACCATCGCAGATGGTCTTCCATAAAGCACGATTCGGGACACAGCCACTCGCCCCATGAACCTCCGCCCCTGCAGGACCCAGTGGGGCAAGCCCCAGTCACGAGAACCGAGTTCCAAAACTTTCGGGACGAGGTCCTCCAAGCAATCTGAGGCGGCCATAGAACCGAGGTCTGCAACAACTCTAACCCTCGGTTAGGAGCAAGGGGCAGCGAGTCCTACGGATCGGCCTGTCCAATGGAACAAAAGGATGCTGTCCTCTGCCACTTATGGGAGATGGAGAACCGCCTCGCCTATCTCGGCGAGGGCGGACCAATGCCGGGTCATGGTCATCAGCTGACCCAACCTTCATTCTCTCCCGAAATTTCAAGCCTCCCCAATTCGAGACATACGACGGCGAGGGTGATCCCGCTGATCACATAAAGGGGTTTAAGACCCTCATGATGATTCACAACGCTGCGGATCCCCTCCTATGCCGCGCCTTCCTAGCTACCCTTCGCGGTCTGGCTCAGGAATGGTTCTCAAAGCTCACCCCCATCTTAGTCTTCTCGTTCGACCAATTGGAGACAAACTTCCTAGCCCACTTCGTGACCAGCAGAAAGGTCGACAAGACGAGCGCGTCCCTTCTGGACCTCAAGAAGAAAGAAGGGGAGTCACTCCGCGATTTCGTTCGAAGGTTCACCGCCGAGGCGAGATCGGTTTACTCTCTTGACACGGGCATCGCTTCGGTGGCTTTCCGACACAACATTCAGCACGGTCTGCTGAAGGCTTCATTGGCCAAAAAACCACCCGTCGACTTTCCCGACCTGCTCAACAGGGTCGAAAAGTACATTCGAGCGGAAGAGGCCCTAAATCCGGAGGGCACCAAAGAAGCCACTCCCAAGCGGAAGCGGAAGGCCGACGACATCGAACCCATCATGAAAACCATGAAAGATACGACCAGTCTCAAAAGAGTCCCTCCGTTCCCCCGATTTGAGAGGTATACGCCGTTGACATAGAACGTCTCGGCAATCCTGATGGAGATTAGGATAAAGGGCTCGTCCGACTCCCTCCCCGACCGAGCAACAACAAGAAGCGGGACCAAAGATTCTACTACCGCTTCCACCAAGACAATGGACACGAGACGGATAACTGTCGGGCCCTTAAAGACGAGATCGAGGCCCTCATCCAAACGAGGGTACCTGAGAGAGTTCACCCAGGATAATCCACGAGACCGGAGGGATTCGAGGAACCCGAGGCCTTTGCCTCCTCCTCGAACGATCAATCGGCGGCCAGAGCGGGACCCCGAGCCCGAGGAGACTGGAGGGCAAGCCATACTACACTGCATCCATGGTGGACCGATGGGGGGAATCTAATACCTTCCGTAAGGCCTTCGTCCGAGAGGTTAACTCCGTCCGCGACCATCCATCCCCCCAGATTCAACAACGAACGGTATCCTTTTCCGGAGAAGACCTGGAGGGAGTCTGACTCCCACACTACGATGCCCTCGTCATTAGCCTCATCATGGCACATTTCGAAGTCTGCAGAATTCTCATGGACAACGAGAGCTCAGTCAACATCCTCTTCTTGGAAGCATTTGAGAACCTCAAGCTCCCTCGAGATAAACTAAAGCCAGCTGGGTACACCCTACATGGGTTCTCGGGCGTCCTAGTACAGATTGAAGGGATTGTAACACTGGATGTAATAGCCGGCACAACCCCAAACACACGGGCCGAATCAATGGACATTATGGTGGTTAACGTCAAGGCGGCATACAATGCCATCCTCGGCCGACCCGGCCTCTGCTCGTTCCAGGCCATTCCCTCGGCCTACCACTTGAAGCTGAAATTTCCCACTGACCTCGGAGTGGGCATTGTTAGAGGAAATCAGGAGTCTGCACGTTCATGCTACATGACCGCAGTCGGAGGCGGGGTGTTCCCACTCGACGCGGTCGACCTTCCGCTCGTAAGAAGCCAGCCCGAGTCGGAACCTGCAGACAAATTAGAGGAGGTCTCATTCGAGGTAGAAGACAAATCCAAGTGGTTCTGTGTGAGCCGCACCCTTTCCCCCGACCTGAAACCAGGACCGATTGATTGCGTTCACCGCAATATCGACCTCTTCGATCCCGTACGACATGCCCGGGATTTCTAAGTACCTAATCATGCATAGGTTGAGCGTCGCCCTGGGTTCCAAGCCGATCCACTAGAAGCGATGCAAGTTCGCCCCAGAGAGGCAACAAACAGTGAAAGCGGAGGAGGACAAATTGTTGTCCGCCCGGTTCATTCAGGAGCTCAGCTACCCCGAGTGGCTGGCTAATGTCGTGATGGTCAAAAAGGCTAGTGGAAGCTGGAGGATCTGCATAGACTTCACGGATCTCAACTGGACGTGCCCCAAAGATCCTTTCCCCTTCCCGAGCATCGACGCTTTGATCGATGCGATGTCCGGCCATGAGCTCTAGACTTTCATGGATGACTTTTCAGGCTATAATCAGATCCAGATGTTCCCTCCGGACATTGCCAAAACATCCTTTGTTACTGACCAGGGCCTCTACTCTTACCGGGTCATGCCCTTCGGGCTCAAGAATGTCGGGGCCACCTACCAGAGACTTGTCAACCAAGTTTTCAAAAATCAGATTGATCGTAATATGGAGGTATATATCGACGACATGCTCGTCAAGAGCCATCAGGGGCAGAACCATATCACCGACCTTGAAGAAGCCTTTGGCGTCCTCCGTTCCCACAACATGAGGCTCAACCCTGCCAAGTGTGCCTTCGGCGTCTGATCGGGAAAATTTCTTAGATTCGTCGTCAGCCAGCGCGACATTGAGGCAAATCCTCAGAAGATCCAGGCCATAATCGACATAGCCCCTCCCAGAAGCATTAAGGAGGTTCAGCGGCTTACAAGGAGACGGGCGGCCATCGGTCGCTTCCTCTCCAAGTCTGGAGAGAATTCCCTCCCCTTCTTCAAGGCCCTGCAAGGGGCGAAAGGCTTCGAATGGGGCGACCCCCAGCAACATGCATTCGAACAGTTGAAGTCCTACCTCGCCAACCCTTCGCTTCTGAGCAAACCTGAACCGGGTGAACCCCTCTTTCTGTACCTTCCAGCCTCGGAAAGCACACTGAGTGTCGTGCACAGGAGGTCAATATTCAACAATGACCCTGAACCACACCCTAACTCTTTTACAGAGCACAGGAGCTCGACATTCGGCATTGACCTCGAGCCATACCCTAGCTTTTTCAAGCTTAATGGGCTAGGAGCTCGGCAATGACCCCGAACCACACCCTAACTCTTTTACAGAGCACAGGAGTTTGACATTCGGCATTGATCTCGAGCCATACCCTAGCTTTCTCAAGCTTAATGGGCTAGGTGCTCGGCAATAACCCCGAACCACACCCTAACTCTTTTAATGGGCTAGGCATTCGGCAATGACCCCAAACCACACCCTAACTCTTTTACAGAGCACATGAGCTCGACATTCGGTATTGACCTTGAGCCATAACCTAGCTTTCTTAAGCTTAATGGGCTAGGCATTTGGCAATGATCCCGAACCACACACTAACTCTTTTACAGAGTACAGGAGCTCGATATTTGGCATTGACCTCGAGCCATATCCTAGCTTTCTCAAGCTTAATGGGCTAGGTGCTCGGCAATGACCCCGAACCACACCCTAACTCTTTTAATGGGCCAGGCATTCGGCAATGACCCCGAACCACACCCTAACTCTTTTACAGAGCACAGGAGCTCGACATTCGGCATTGACCTCGAGCCATACCCTAGATTTCTCAAGCTTAATAGGCTAGGTGCTCGGCAATGATCCCGAACCACACCCTAACTCTTTTACAGAGCACAGGATCTCGACATTCAGCATTGACCTCGAGCCATAACCTAGCTTCCTCAAGCTTAATGGGCTGGGCATTCGGCAATGACCCCGAACCATACCCTAACTCTTTTATAGAGCACAGGAACTCGACATTCGACATTGACCTTGAGCCATACCCTATATTTCTCAAGCTTTATGGGCTAGGTGCTCGGCAATGACCCCGAACCACACCCCAACTTTCTTACAAGATGGGGCTCGACACTCGGCTTGCGCTGCGCACAACGTCCTAATCTCTCTTGCAAAATAGCGACGGAGGGAAAAATTAATTTTCATTCATCACAAACACCTTGAATGGCCACAGTACAAGGAAAGTTAATACAACCTAAGTGTTTCTCTTGGGGCTTTTTCGGCCAACACGGACCATGTCGAGCCCCACCGAGTGGGTACGTCCTTCGATGTGCTCATCCGGTACCACCGGCTTTGCTAGTATAGACGTCCCGGTAACGAAGCTCTGTGCATCAGCGGGCCTCGCCATCTCCAGATAGAGGGTCGGTGAGGAACCCAAAACAGAGGGGCCTCCTCCCCTAAGATGGTCAAACCGAGACCGACCTGTGCCTAGCATGACTTTCAACCTCTGAATCTCCAGCTCCTTTTCAACCATAACCTCACGAAGAACGAACTCGGAGGTCTGTCGCCTGCTGGAAGCATCAGATATTGACCAGTTTGTCTTTGCACTCCTCCAGTCCCGATCAGCTATAGCCTTCTTCAGGCGTGCCACCTCTAAACTGAGCTCCTTGGACTTGTTCATAAAATAGCTTACCACGACTTCTCGATCACGGACCTGCTTGCGATAGTGGATCAGGACACTCTCCTTGGACTCTAGCCTATTCCGAAGTCGCCGGACCTCGGCGGAACTGAGGTTGGTGCCTAGGGTCTTGTTCATCTGGCAAAAAGGGGAGGAAACGACAATTCACTAAAAAAGCTCGCCAAAAACAACAAGTCATGGAAGATCGACCAAAAACATGATTCTATTAATTCAAAAAATAGTTACAAAAGGCGGTGGCCAGTCCGCATTCGGAAAATACAAAAAGAGAGAAAATATTTTAACTACTTCGGAGGGGGAATCTGCACCTCTTCATCGGCCGTCGCACCCCCCGTCTCCTTCTCCAAGTGGGGGTCCCTCAGAGCCTCATCTCCCATGCCACCGGGGGTTAGCGGATGCACGGGGGGCTTCCACCCATAGTGGAGATGATCTATTTTTGCCACAGGGTAAAGGATTAGAAAGTGCTTATTTACCCTATCGTACGCCTCGTCTTGGGCGGTCGTCAACTCCTCCGAGGCCACCATCGCCAGCTCATCGTAATCTGCTGCCGCCTTTTCCCGAATCGCCGCCAATTCGCGGAGATGCTGGTCCTGTTGAGAAGCGAGGTCGGCTTGGAAGGCCTGCGCTGCCCCCTGAGCGGCAGTCAGCTCGACCCTCAATTCCTTTGCTTCTCGAAGGTACCGATCGACATTCCGCTTCTCAGTATGAACCTCCTTCTCCAAGCACCTCTTCAGCTGCATCCCGACCATCAATGCCTGGTCGAGATAGACAAGAGTCAGAAAAGAATACCAAGCACAAAAAGAAAATAGACCAACAAACCAACACTTACCACTACTTGAGCTTGAGCCCACTTCATGTAGGCCGTCTCCGTAGTCTCGGTCGCCAGGATGGTCCGTTCGCGGTCCGTGGCCAGCTTATCTGCCACCTCGATCGAGATCGGGCCCTCGGCCAACGAATCTCCCTCCTTGACCACCCAATCCGGGGCGAATGGCCTTTGGCCCCTCTCGCCCACCATCTGTCGGGCGTCGGGATGGACAGCGGGGGTCCCGGACTTCAGGACCTCGGTCACCTTTCGGCTACTGGAGCTCAGCCCCAACTCTTTCGCCTCTTGGGATGAGTGGCTTTTCTTTGACTTCTTCAAGGGTAGCTTCAAAGAGACCTGCGCCATGCCCTGGGCTGACCCCACCACCGACGCTGCCTTCTCGGCCCTTTTTTTCTGGGCCAGCACCAGCAGGGCCTTCCTCGCTTCGAGCTTCGATGGGTCCATCACTGCAGAGAAAAAGAGAATGTTAACACGAAAGTAGAAAATTAGACAAGAATGAAACAATAACATACAAGGGTCGGTTGGGATCAGTATGGCTCGGGCTAGGTGTAACTCTGTCCCGCACGGCCAACCGATGTTGTGCCCCTTGATAGGTTTGTCCACATCAGCCCACTCCGCCTCCGTCAAGTCCTTCCGCTTCGGGGGTTTGTGGTTCGGCTTGCAGAAATTCCAGACCATAGGAATTCCCCAAGGGACCTCACTCCCAACTACGAAGTACTTCTCCTTCCACTCCTTTATGGAATCTGGATGACCATACACCACCTTCTTGTGAAGGCGGGGCGATATGTAGAATATGCTCTCCATATCTCCGAGCGAGCTCACCCTTAAGACAGCTCGGAAGTACTTCAACTTCAGCGGGACCTTCTTCTCTTCACATTTCAGAAAGAAGCAGACCAGGTGCTTCCACGAATTAGAGCCGTATTGTATCGGGCATAGCTCCCCCCACCTCAACACCCTCTTAATGAACCGGTGCAATGGCAACCTTAGTCCCGAGACGAAGGCATCCTTAGGAAACATGCAGAAACCGGGGGCCAACTCAGTGGTGGGACGGAGATCAGGGCTCGGAACCATCAGCTCGTACTCCCGAGGAATGAAGTAACTGGCCCTTATTATGGCTAATAATATGTTTAATTGGCTAATCTTTAACAATTTGATGAATGTAGGAACTTCAAAGTTACTTATAAATTGTGTGTATTGGAGACGATGCATTTGCATCATGGCATAATAAGTCTGTACTATGCAGGCTTCTCCATCGAATTTAGAAAACACTTCTAACTTGAAGTATCGGTATGATCTATACTAATCTTTCTTAGTATTTCCATGTGATGAATGTGTTAACGTTTTGTGCATTTGATCACATGATTGAGAGTTTTAGATCATAGTTATTCTCGCTTTGAAAACTAGCATGTTTAGGGTTGTTAAGTCCTTTATCATACTGTGTATAGATATTTTGACAAATTCATTGTTTATAGTTTGTGTGAGATTATATATATTTGCTTCTCTAATAAAATAAAATAAAATTTTTTGATGTATAAGATATATAACAAATGTCTGTAACTTAGGAGATAGCATCTCTTAATGTAGGATATGACTATATTAGTTACGTTTTGTTCTTTCTCGTTCATTGTACTGTGTGTGCAAAGTTGAATTATAATATGTTGGTCATTATCGCATTTAGCGTTATGAAAATGATGAAGAACAAATAAAGGATTCAACTCTTCGCTCAATGTGTTTGAGCAAGTGGACATTGTTAGAATCACTAGAGAAAGCAAATAGTTTTGTGAAATGTGATAGAGTAATTTTGTATTAACTCTTATAATGTGCATATATTGTCAATCACATGTATAAGCAGAGTTTAACAAATGAGAAAATTAATAATGATAGTTCTAATTGTGTATAGTTTCTGAACATAGCATAATTGACTAAAATTTGAGAATTATATATTAAATTTGTTTGTTCTTATTAAAACTCATAACTCTGCTAAATGACACCCTATTAAATATGACAAATATGAAAGTTGTGCTCAGATTATGATCACTAAAAATTATTTAGTATGGTCTCTAGGAGCACACAACTTCTTGAGTCAATACATTCTGATATTTGTGACCTCAGTAGCTTTGTGACTAGACGAGATAATTGTTGCTCAGAGGTATCTAATCACTTTTGTAGATGATTAGTATAAGTTTGTCATATATATGAAGAATGAAGCACTTGTTATTCTTAATGAATTAATATATATATATATATATATATATATATATATATATATATATATATATATATATATAGTTAAATGCTAAAAATCAAGGGTTCAGATTTGATAGAGGTAGTGAATATGTATATATATATAGTTAAATGCTAAAAATCAAGGGTTCAGATTTGATAGAGGTAGTGAATATGTTTCAATGATTTTAGAGAAGTTTGCATATGGCATAATCTCTACTGCACTCTACTTACAACAGTCAAACGGTATTGATAAAAGTTAGAATCAAACACTTAGTGAAATGTTGAATTCTGTAATATTGACCGTTGTTTGTCTTGTCTAATTATTAGTGGTGTTGTATTGTTAATCATATCTCTATTGTGTTACTACACTCTTAATTGAATACACCTTGTAGATCATGGCATGAAAACACAAATAATTTTGTTAAAGTGAAAATTTGTGTTGTGATACATTTGTTAGAGTACATGACCCTAGAAGGCCTAAAGTAGGACCTACAAAAAATATTTGTGTGTATTTAGAAAGTACAGAATATAGTTCTGTGGACAGATGTTAGATCTATCTAATTTGTGTTAGAAGAATCTAGACTTGTAGATTTATTTGAAGATGTGTTCATCAAAGATAAATGTATTAAATGATCTAGTCCTACAGACACGGTCAATGATTCACAGTTGGAATCAAGAACCAGCCTTACCGACACTTAAAATTTCAATGGCAAATGAGCCAAGATTAGTCTTTAGTAGACAATGAGATGAATTTGTGTCATACAATAATACTTTAAATTAGTTGATCTGCTAAAATGGGCTAAAACTATAGTAAGTAAGTGGGGTTTTGTAGAAGAAACTTAATTTTGATTGTTCAGTAGAAAATTTTAATGTATTTTAGTAGCTAACGAATTGACTGAGAAAAATGGGGTAGATTTATTTGATGTCTACTACATATTTGTCATATCGCTACAATAAGTATTCTTCTTACCCTTACATCTGTTGAAAATTTTGTTAATATTTAAACAGTTTTGTACTAAAAGTTTTGCACTTGATATTTTGTACTGAACAATTTTGTACTAGAAAGTTTTGAACTAATATATTTAGTGAACAAGATTTACAATTTAGTAAAATCATTGTATATTCTTAAAACATGTATAGCCGACGAATAAATAATTTGACAAATTTCTGAAAGAGCCTAGTATATGAATCAAATAATTCAGATTAGTGCCTTCAACTTTGTGGTGTGTCAAATATAGTGGCTACTATTTACTTGTTCTGTTGACATGCCTGTTCTTGGAAGTGTGTAGAACCCCGTATTTTCAAATATTATTTTAATTGTTTGAAAATGAATTTAAATGATTTTTGAGGATTTAATAAATGTTTTCTAAGAAATTTATTCTTTGGTACACGTGCAAAACACGTGCAAATGACCTTTCAGAAGTTTGAAAAGTTAAGTTTTCTTTATGAAAAATCACTATTTATTATTTGAGAATTATTTAGTATTTTTCCAGATTTTTCTGAAATTAAATGTGCGTATTTGCAATTTTTGAGAAAAGAAGGACTTATTTGCAAAATTGACAATTTTGAGGGTTGAAGTGCAAAATATGTTTTCTGGACTTACCGATCAGTACTTGTTGAGGTTTGAGAATATACTTTTCTATTAGATCCTAATTTAAAGGACATTTGGTTTAATTTTCAAAGAAAGGAATTACATATGCAAAATGTATTTTGAAAAGGAGTACTTTGTAAAGTGGGAATAAAACCCTGATTTTCTATCCGGCACATATATAAGAGAAATTCTCTTTCCAGCCGTCATTTGTTAAAAAGAATACAGATTTTGGTGATTTGGGTTTGAAGAACAAAGGAGGATTCTTGGATCTAGCAAGGAGAAATTTGTGGATCTTTTCGTCAATCAAGGTGAGTTGGTTTGTTTTGTTGTGTTTGTTTTGCTTGTTTATTTAATTGATGAATGGCATAGGATCTCTCGTTACGCTTATTTGTGATCATTGTACCATTATTTTGTTAGTCCCATTGTATATGATATGGATTCTTTATTTGATATGGACGATTAGAACTTCTATTTGATATTTGGACCATGATGAGAAAAAGATGTAGATTTGTTGAGGATATGTGGACTTATGAGATCATGTTGTTGGAAAGCAAATTAAGAATTGTTTATGTTGTGATCAGATGATAAACATTTGGATCTTGAGATTGTAGATCAGATTTTGACTGAGTTAAGGAAGACATTTGAAGAGAAAAACCCTAATTGAAGGATTATGAATTTAGATCATGAGAATATGAGATTGGAGAAATTGATTGATTGAGTAATGTACCCATGATGGAGACTGTTGAGAATTGTTCATTTGCCCGAATATAAATTAACTTTATGATCAGTAATTCTTTAGAAAACTTCAAGATGATTTTGTGTTCAGATCTGTAGCCGTCAGTCGACTGATCTGATGTGCAGTCGACTGGTACGAGCTTACTGTGTATTTTTGAGCCTTGAGATTTGTTCGGGACAGTCGACCTAGACTGAGGTCAGTCGACTGGTCCTCTGGTTGTATTTTTGTTCAGTTCTTTCGGGACGGTCGACTGATGACTTGTCAAGTCGACTGGTCATGCCTTAGATTATTTTGTAAGATGTTGGGATATGTCCTCTGGACAGTCGACTGGTCCATCAAGCAGTCGACTGGTCCTGTAGGATCTTGTATTTGATTTGAGATATTTTGTTTAGTGTTTGATCTTGAGACATTTGTTCAGTGCTTGATGTTGAGATATTTGTTCAGTATTTATGTTGAGATGTTCAGTTAAGAACATGATTTTGAGATATTTTGTTGAGCCACTTGTTAAGTGGAATTTGTTCAGATATTTGTTTTGAGTCTCTAGAGGTACGTGGCCCTAGTATACCGGTATTTGTTCAGTCATTTGTTGAGGCCTTTTGAGGCGAATTTTCAGTCATTCAGATTTTTAGTCCGGTAGGGTACACTACTCTAGGAGACTTATTCAGTAACCCAAACTAATAAGGACAGGCATTAGTAGTGTCATGACGAATGAGAACTTGAGTTATGCACCTCAGTATGACTTTTGATGTAGGATTAGTCTCCTGAATTATCCAAGTAGTTAACTTGAGATGTGTGATTTATCTCCGGAATTATCCAGGTAGTTAACCTGAGATGTGAGGTATTTCTCCGGAATTATCCAAGTAATTATCTTGAGATGTGGGATTGAACTACGGAATGATCGGAGTCGAGGCGACGCTTTTGGGGTATTCTTGTGATTATGAGTCTATGTTTAGATGTGGGATCAATCTCCGGAATGATCAAGCATGGGCAAATTATCATAGTTTATCTTCATCTCTGAGTAGTCATCGTTGTCAGCATGTAGTCATGATGTTTTCTTGAACCACTTTTATGCATTTGGATTTCCTGTTTTCGGCACACACTTGGCTTTTGGTTTTGGTATCACCCCTTATACTTTGTTGTTACTTCATGCTTTAGTGTTGATTATTATTTGTTGGATATTATGGTTTATGTTCATTTATGTTATTTGTTTGATTAGTTGCCACTCACACCATTTTTATGGCTGACCCCTTTAGTTTGGGGGTTAGGGTTCAACTCTAGCCTCACTTGTTGCAGGTTACTGCTTAGAGTGGGAGGTTGGATGCTTAATGTTGCATTTGAGACTATTTGGACTATTTAGTTTTGTGTAAAATTTGTAAAGACATATTGTGTGGTTATTGAGTTGTAAATGTAAAGAAATATTTGGGTTGAGATGTTTAGACTTCCGCTGTGATTTGTAATAATTGTTGTAATAAAGAAAGAAAATGTTAGTGGTGTTGTTGGTGTTTATTGTTCTATTGAAGTGGATTGCTGGGATTTCGCCACTTATTTTCTAAGCTCTCATATTAGAAATTTGGGGCGCTACAGAGATTGGTATCAGAGCTCCGCTTCAATATAATAATAGACTTAGTATGACAACCAACCTAGGTGTGGACACTAGAGGGTGAGTACCTAGGTGTGGACATCAGAGCGTGAGTATCACATAGAATTTAAAATATGATGTTTGGTTTGAAATTATGGTTTGACTTTGCCATAGGACATTGGTATGAGTTTAAATTGTGAGTGTGTTGCTCTAACTTTACTCTCGTTTTGCAGTATTCAAAATGGTTGCACCCAGAGGTAGAAATGGTGGCAACAATGAGGATGGTTCTGGTAGTTCCCGAGGTAATGGGATCGACCTTGAAGCTGAGTTTGCCAAGGTATATCAGACGTTGAATACGCTGATGGCACTCAATGTGGCGCAGCAGCAAGCGCAGCAGCAGAATCCGCCACCGAATCATGGAGCTGGTCATGGATTGGTGAATGCCGACCCCATAAAGCAGATTGAATCCTTTAAGAGGATGAGGCCGCCAGTCTTTGAGGGGCAAGCTGATCCAACAGCAGCAGACGATTGGATTCGGAAGATGCAGACGATCTTCGAGGTGTCAGAGACTCCTGAAGCTAGCAAGGTGAAGTTGGCTTCGATGCAGCTGGAGAAAGATGCTGGTGTATGGTGGGAGTCACTGAAGAGGAACTTGGGAGATCAGCAGCTGACATGGGAAGCTTTTCTGGAGGAGTTCAGAGATCGCTTCTTTCCTCTTGATGTTCAGGAGAAGAAGGCGACTGAGTTCTTGAACCTTCAGCAGGGGAGCATGACTGTTCGGGAGTATGAGACGAAGTTCGCTCAACTTTCGAGGTTTGCACCAGATTGGTCATGGATGAAGCAAAGAAGGCCAAAAAGTTTGAGCAGGGCTTGAGGCCGAACTTGAGGTCAAGGATGGTTCCGTTGGGCATCCGAAGATTCGAGAAGCTGGTCAGAAGAGCAGCGATGACTGAAGAGGATATGGACTTGTTTCAGAAGAAGCAGGATTCTTGGAACCGGAACAAGAGGCCAGCATCAGGCCAGAGTGGGAAGGGATTCCCCGCGAAGCAGGCGAAGTTCAGTGGACCGGTGCAGAAGGCATCTGGAGCTCAGGGAGTGACCTGCTACTACTGCAAGGAAGTAGGACATTACAGGTCAGCATGTCCGAAGTTGGCAGAGCATGTTTGTTCTCAGTGTGGGCAGACTGGACACTCAAAGCCCCATTGTCCACAACTGAAGAAAGATGATTCGGGTGGAAGCAAGTTCCCGAAGAGGCAAGGGCGAGTATTTGCATTGACCGAGGAGGATGCGAGAAACTCGGAAGATGTAATTCAGGGTATGCAGGAATTTTGATTTCTTTCATTTTGAGTCAGTGTAATGAATAAAAGCTTTTCTTTCAGAATAATTTAAGATTGAGTATCATTCTTATTGTAACAGGAGTTGTTTTAATAAATGGAATAAAAGCAAAGGTTTTGTTTGACACTGGTTCATCGCATACATTTGTATCGCCAAGTTTTGCAAAGGGCTTAGGTTTGGAACCTAAATTGTTTCCAGGCAGAGTTTTGTCGGTGGCAACGCCGTCAGGTGAGGAGCTGGTAGCGGATCGATATTACGAGGGCTGTGATATCGAGATTGGTGGAAGGATGTTCGGCATCGACTTGATCGAGCTACAAGTGTTGGGAGTGGATGTCATAGTGGGCATCGATTGGATGGCTATTTATGATGCCACAATTGATTGCAAGCAGAAGGAGGTGTTGGTGAAAGCACCAGGTGGACCCGCAGTAACTTTTCAAGGGAAGAAGAAGATCCCGCAGGTGGCTGCAATGGTATCTAAGAAGTCTATTGCAGATGAAGTCCAGGGCATTCCGGTGGTTCGAAGGTTTCCTCAGGTGTTCTTGGATGATTTTCCAGGATTACCGCCGCAGAGAGATGTGGAGTTTTGCATCAATGTTCAGCCGGGGAGTGCGCCGATTTCCAAGGCTCCGTACAGGATGGCACCTGTAGAGCAGGATGAAGTGAAGAAGCAGATTGAAGAGCTTTTGAGCAAAGGGCTTATCAGACCGAGTTCATCTCCGTGGGGAGCGCCAGTGTTGTTGGTTAAGAAGAAGGATGGGTCGATGAGGATGTGCATTGACTACAGGGAGTTGAACAGGGTGACTATTCAGAACAAGTATCCATTGCCGCGGATTGACGATTTGTTCGACAGGCTTCGAGGAGCAGCGGTGTTTTCGAAGGTTGATCTGAGGTCAGGGTATCATCAGGTACGAGTCAAAGAGGAAGATGTGAGTAAGACAGCTTTCAGGACTCGTCATGGGCTGTATGAATTTTTGGTGATGCCATTCGGGTTGACGAATGCGCCAGCAGTTTTCATGGACATGATGAATCGGGTGTTGAGGCCATTCATTGATTCCTTCGTGGTGGTCTTCATCGATGATATCTTGGTATATTCGAAGTCGGAGGAGGATCATTCTAAGCACTTGACAGCGGTATTACAGACATTGCAAGAACACAGCTTGTATGCCAAATTGTCGAAGTGTGAATTTTGGAAATCTGAGGTAGCTTTTCTTGGTCACATTCTTTCTAAGGAGGGAGTGGCTACTGATCCTCAGAAAGTGGAAGCAGTAAAGGATTGGCCCAGGCCGACGTCAGTGAAGGAAGTGAGAAGCTTCTTGGGATTAGCTGGTTACTACAGGAGGTTTATTCAGGGGTATTCTCAGATTGCTGTTCCATTGACAGGTTTGACCCGGAAGAGTGTGGCGTTTGTATGGACAGATAAGTGCGAGGAGAGTTTCCTTGAGTTAAAGGAAAGGTTGACTACCGCACCCATACTAGCATTGCCGCAAGCTGGAAAGGATTATGACATCTACAGCGATGCATCTCTCAGAGGCTTGGGATGTGTCTTGATGCAGGAAGGCAAGGTCATTGCTTATGGTTCGAGGCAGTTGCGTCCGCATGAGAAGAATTATCCGACGCACGACTTGGAGTTAGCAGCAATCATTTATGCCTTGAAGCTATGGAGGCATTATGTCTATGGTGAGAAGGTTAGCATGTTCACGGACCACAAGAGCCTGAAGTATATCTATCAGCAGAGGGATTTGAATCTTCGTCAGAGAAGATGGTTGGAAGTTTTGGAAGACATTCGTCCTGAGATCAAGTATCATCCAGGCAAGGCGAATGTAGTGGCTGATGGACTTAGCAGAAAGGGTAGTTTGGCAAGGTTGATCACTACTCGAAGAGAGTTGGCAGCAGAGATCGATCAGGCAGGTATCGAGGTTGTACTGCGAGGTTTAGGGGCATCTTTGGCTCAGTTGAGGCTGCAGCCGTCTTTGAGAGAGAAGATTGTGGAAGGTCAGAGATCAGATTCAGAGATCCAGAAGATGTTGCAGCAGGTTGCTGAGGGCAAGTTATCAGAATTTCGTGTCCAAGATGGAGTTCTTTGGTTGGGTGAGAGGTTGTGTGTTCCAGATGATGCAGAGTTACGAGAGAGTATCTTGCAGGAAGCACACAGTACCTTATTGTCAGTTCATCCTGGAAGTACGAAGATGTACAGGGACATCAAACCGCATTTTTGGTGGTCTGGCATGAAGCGAGATGTAGCAGATTTTGTGGCAAGGTGTCTGACTTGTCAGCAGATCAAGGCAGAGAATCAGAGACCTGGAGGTTTGTTGCAGCCTTTACCCATTCCGGAGTGGAAGTGGGAGAATATCAGCATGGACTTTATCACGGGTTTGCCGAGGAGTTCGAAGGGAAATGACTCGATTTGGGTTGTTGTGGACCGATTGACTAAGTCGGCACATTTTCTAGCCATGAAGATTTCTTGGTCGATGGAGAAATTGGCTGAGTTGTATATTGGAGAGATTGTGAGACTTCATGGAGTTCCTGTTTCAATTGTGTCTGACAGAGATCCGAGGTTTACATCAAGGTTTTGGAGAAGTTTACAGGCAGCTTTGGGCACCAGAACTGATTTCAGTACGGCATTTCATCCGCAGACAGATGGTCAGACGGAGAGGGTGAATCGAGTACTGGAAGATATGTTGAGAGCTTGTGTTATGGACTTTGGTGGTAGTTGGGAGAGATACTTGGCATTGGTTGAGTTTGCCTATAATAATAGTTACCATGCAAGTATTGGGATGGCACCGTATGAGGCTTTATACGGCAGGAGGTGCAGGACACCTGTATGTTGGTATGAGGTTGGCGAGAGGCAGATGTATGGTCCTGAGATCGTACAGCAGACGTCAGAGCAGATTGAGCTGATTCGCAAGAGGTTAGTTGAAGCTCAGAGTCGGCAGAAGAGTTATGCTGACACTCGACGGAGAGATTTGGAATTTGAGGTTGGGGATTCAGTTTTTCTCAAGGTTTCTCCGACCAAAGGAGTAATCAGATTTGGTAAGGGTGGCAAGTTGGCGCCGAGGTACATTGGTCCGTACAAGATCGTGGAGCGGATTGGCAAGACCGCATACAGACTGAAACTTCCAGAGGAGTTGGCTCAGGTGCATGATGTGTTTCATGTATCATTGTTGAGGAAGTATGTGGCCGATCAGAAGCATCAGTTGGTGGAAGTTCCCGAAGATCTACAGGTGAACCTGAGTTACAAGGAACAGCCTGTTGAGATCGTTGATCGTAGGGAGAAAGTCCTTAGGAGCAAGGTGATACCTATGGTCAAGGTATTGTGGAGGAATCAGCAGTTCGAGGAGGCTACTTGGGAGCCAGAGGATCGCATGCTGAAGGATTTTCCTGAATTGTTTGTATGAATGTATTTCTTGTATGTGAATGGAATTCTTTGAATGACTGAACTATTGATTGATAATGATGTATTCCTTTATTTTGATTGTGATGTTATATGAAATTGTTTGGGTGATGATCTATTTATGAAGTATTATTTCCTTTTGTTGGTATGTGTTTGAACTCATTAGTAGTAGTTCTGAGGACAGAACTCTTCTAAGGAGGGAGTGATGTAGAACCCCGTATTTTCAAATATTATTTTAATTGTTTGAAAATGAATTTAAATGATTTTTGAGGATTTAATAAATGTTTTCTAAGAAATTTATTCTTTGGTACACGTGCAAAACACGTGCAAATGACCTTTCAGAAGTTTGAAAAGTTAAGTTTTCTTTATGAAAAATCACTATTTATTATTTGAGAATTATTTAGTATTTTTCCAGATTTTTCTGAAATTAAATGTGCGTATTTGCAATTTTTGAGAAAAGAAGGACTTATTTGCAAAATTGACAATTTTGAGGGTTGAAGTGCAAAATATGTTTTCTGGACTTACCGATCAGTACTTGTTGAGGTTTGAGAATATACTTTTCTATTAGATCCTAATTTAAAGGACATTTGGTTTAATTTTCAAAGAAAGGAATTACATATGCAAAATGTATTTTGAAAAGGAGTACTTTGTAAAGTGGGAATAAAACCCTGATTTTCTATCCGGCACATATATAAGAGAAATTCTCTTTCCAGCCGTCATTTGTTAAAAAGAATACAGATTTTGGTGATTTGGGTTTGAAGAACAAAGGAGGATTCTTGGATCTAGCAAGGAGAAATTTGTGGATCTTTTCGTCAATCAAGGTGAGTTGGTTTGTTTTGTTGTGTTTGTTTTGCTTGTTTATTTAATTGATGAATGGCATAGGATCTCTCGTTACGCTTATTTGTGATCATTGTACCATTATTTTGTTAGTCCCATTGTATATGATATGGATTCTTTATTTGATATGGACGATTAGAACTTCTATTTGATATTTGGACCATGATGAGAAAAAGATGTAGATTTGTTGAGGATATGTGGACTTATGAGATCATGTTGTTGGAAAGCAAATTAAGAATTGTTTATGTTGTGATCAGATGATAAACATTTGGATCTTGAGATTGTAGATCAGATTTTGACTGAGTTAAGGAAGACATTTGAAGAGAAAAACCCTAATTGAAGGATTATGAATTTAGATCATGAGAATATGAGATTGGAGAAATTGATTGATTGAGTAATGTACCCATGATGGAGACTGTTGAGAATTGTTCATTTGCCCGAATATAAATTAACTTTATGATCAGTAATTCTTTAGAAAACTTCAAGATGATTTTGTGTTCAGATCTGTAGCCGTCAGTCGACTGATCTGATGTGCAGTCGACTGGTACGAGCTTACTGTGTATTTTTGAGCCTTGAGATTTGTTCGGGACAGTCGACCTAGACTGAGGTCAGTCGACTGGTCCTCTGGTTGTATTTTTGTTCAGTTCTTTCGGGACGGTCGACTGATGACTTGTCAAGTCGACTGGTCATGCCTTAGATTATTTTGTAAGATGTTGGGATATGTCCTCTGGACAGTCGACTGGTCCATCAAGCAGTCGACTGGTCCTGTAGGATCTTGTATTTGATTTGAGATATTTTGTTTAGTGTTTGATCTTGAGACATTTGTTCAGTGCTTGATGTTGAGATATTTGTTCAGTATTTATGTTGAGATGTTCAGTTAAGAACATGATTTTGAGATATTTTGTTGAGCCACTTGTTAAGTGGAATTTGTTCAGATATTTGTTTTGAGTCTCTAGAGGTACGTGGCCCTAGTATACCGGTATTTGTTCAGTCATTTGTTGAGGCCTTTTGAGGCGAATTTTCAGTCATTCAGATTTTTAGTCCGGTAGGGTACACTACTCTAGGAGACTTATTCAGTAACCCAAACTAATAAGGACAGGCATTAGTAGTGTCATGACGAATGAGAACTTGAGTTATGCACCTCAGTATGACTTTTGATGTAGGATTAGTCTCCTGAATTATCCAAGTAGTTAACTTGAGATGTGTGATTTATCTCCGGAATTATCCAGGTAGTTAACCTGAGATGTGAGGTATTTCTCCGGAATTATCCAAGTAATTATCTTGAGATGTGGGATTGAACTACGGAATGATCGGAGTCGAGGCGACGCTTTTGGGGTATTCTTGTGATTATGAGTCTATGTTTAGATGTGGGATCAATCTCCGGAATGATCAAGCATGGGCAAATTATCATAGTTTATCTTCATCTCTGAGTAGTCATCGTTGTCAGCATGTAGTCATGATGTTTTCTTGAACCACTTTTATGCATTTGGATTTCCTGTTTTCGGCACACACTTGGCTTTTGGTTTTGGTATCACCCCTTATACTTTGTTGTTACTTCATGCTTTAGTGTTGATTATTATTTGTTGGATATTATGGTTTATGTTCATTTATGTTATTTGTTTGATTAGTTGCCACTCACACCATTTTTATGGCTGACCCCTTTAGTTTGGGGGTTAGGGTTCAACTCTAGCCTCACTTGTTGCAGGTTACTGCTTAGAGTGGGAGGTTGGATGCTTAATGTTGCATTTGAGACTATTTGGACTATTTAGTTTTGTGTAAAATTTGTAAAGACATATTGTGTGGTTATTGAGTTGTAAATGTAAAGAAATATTTGGGTTGAGATGTTTAGACTTCCGCTGTGATTTGTAATAATTGTTGTAATAAAGAAAGAAAATGTTAGTGGTGTTGTTGGTGTTTATTGTTCTATTGAAGTGGATTGCTGGGATTTCGCCACTTATTTTCTAAGCTCTCATATTAGAAATTTGGGGCGCTACAAAGTGACCTCTCTATTACAAATAAAGTTAAAATTGTGCTATCCAAAGAATTCAACATGAAAAACCTAGGTATTGTGGACACCATAGGTATAAGGGTGAGTTTCGATTGGCAAGGGATAACTCTTAGTCAAACTCATCAAATCAAAATGTGTTTCAAAAGTGGGAATATAATGATTGAAAGTGTATTTTGAAATACCTTATGATTATGATAAAAGGTTGACACCTAATGATGGTGCAACTATAAGACAGCTAGATCATTCTAAAGAAATTGAAAGTCTCATGTATACAAAGATCTGCACTAGAATAGAGATAGCCTTTGAGGTAGGTATGATCTGCAGATTCACTAATAACCCCATACACATTTGAGTGTCCTTAAGAGGCTAATGAGATACCTGAGTGGTACTCAAGAGTTTGCTTTGTGCTACTCTAGTCATTCTTCGAATGAATGGCTGATCTGATGCATTATGATGCTTAGAATTTAGTGAAAGTCGATAACTAGTGGATATGTGTTTACACAAGGAGGAGCAGAAAATTATTGAGATTAAAAGGCAAACAAGCATTGCGTTCTCATTCAAGAAATCAGACATCTATGTGTTATTCTTTGCAGGGGAAGCGGCTGAGTGGATTGAATGACTTGTTGCTAATCATCCATTGAGAAGTTTAACGTAAATTCTCTAATTCTGTTATGCAACTATCAAGCTATAATGCACTGTAGCTCATAACTCACTCTATAATAGTAAGAAGAGTATATTAAGGCTGAAAGAAGCCTAGTTGAACTTTCTCATAAATAAAGTGCAATTGAAATAAAATATGGCTAATGCTCTTGCTAAGAGACTTGAAAGTGATCTAATTATCAAAATTGTAGGAGAAATGGAGTTAAAAGCTATTGAGTCAAAACTTTAACATCCTAATTGTTTTGAAATTTAGAATTCAATTGAAGCCAAAGAGAAGTTCAAACTTAAGCATCAATTTTAGGCAGTTGACATGTTTTAGATTATTTTGATGATTTCATATAAATTCTAAAAATAAATAATGTCATTCCAATTTTGATGGTATTATATATCTAGAGAATTTACTTAGAATAATCATATTATTCCAATACGAAACATAAAAACATGTCGATGTGTTTCCGATGTTTAGAATGTCGTTATATCATTCCAATTTTCATGATATATCTCTTTTATGGATTCTTGTTTCATTCCAATTTTGATGATTCAAAATTAACCATAATTGATTTGACTGTTCTATCATTCCAATATGAAACATAGTATAGTTCTTGTGTAGAAACTATAATAGTTCTTGTTCTTTATTTAATTAAAGAAATATTTTTGCTAAGCTAATTATGAATTGTACTAAGTTCTTTTGTGGAACTAGATACTTTGTAAAATTTGTTGGAATTCTTAGATATGTGTCTCTTGATATTCTTGTTTTCAATAAGCTAACAATGATGGAGGAGTTGAATCTGTCAACATAGATTTCAAAATAATGATTTGCTCAAAATGGAGAAGTAAACATAAAGCAGTGTGCAAGGATAAAGTTTCAATTTATTTCTTTCGAGAATAAATTAGTCACTTGCTTGGTAAAACTTCTGTTGAGTTTAAGACTCTTGTGTTCATTGAGCTTAAAACTCTTATTTTGTTCTTGAATTTTATTTACTTTGTTTGATTTTGAAACTATGACAGATTACTCCAGTTGGTTTAGTCATTGTGAACTATTCTATTGTGATATGGTTTGGGAACTATTTAATTATTTTGGTTTAGTCTTTTGAACTATTCAGATTATAATTGATTTAGTCCTTATGAACTGTACATTGAGTGATGCATTTCTTCTATTTAAAGACTGCTATCAGCCAGTCAGCTTCATGTTGAACTGATGAGATAATCCAGTACGTTTATATATTGAGAATATAGGAGGAGATTGTTGGATATATAGGTATATTCTCACTATATGAATAATATTATGTGTAATATTATTCTGTGGGTAACACGTGTGTTACGCGTACTAATTGTATGGATATCGGAATGCGGGTTGAGTGGGTTGAGAATCCAATACCCAAACCAGTATTTATCTTATAAATAGTGGCTTGTGATAGTAGTCTAGGTATTCCAATTTTGATACCTAGGGTAAATATCCCAAGCACCTTAGTTTAGGATATTAACCCTAATTTCTATTGTTATAATCTCTCATAATCTCTAACAGCAGCAAGGCAGCAAGGCAGCAAGTTATTACTGAGTTGTTTCAGGTTGGCGTGAGGGCAGCGATTTGGGTTGCGGAGGCACTGGCATCGTCGGTGGTGGGTGAGGGCAGCAACGACAAAGTGGTGAAGGAAGGGATTTGAGGCTAGGGTTTGATGAGTATGGGTTTCTGATTTGATGGAGATTTCGGGATTATGGCTTGAAGTTGAGATCTAGGATTTTTCACAAACCCAAAATTTATTAGGATTTCTCACAAACCCTAATAATTTCTTATAGTATGACACACACAAGAAAAGAATGCAGAGCAATAACTCAACACAGTAATTTTTTTAATCAATAATATCCTACCTTCTCATTATTCACAAGGCATATATATAGGCTCAAAACAAACTCTAAATACAAATCTCCAAATAATTCTAATGCAGAAAATAAAGGGTGGAAATTGCAAAACTACTACATATGACTAAATCTCAAAATAAAACAAAATAGAACCAATGTCCTCATCATTATCTCATGGTGGGAGAGAGCTCGACCCAGTCGAGTCAAAACCAGTGATCATGTCATAGTGCTCTAAAAGGTCTGGAGCCAAGCGATAGGGCTCTTCACAATCAATCCAAGTATCCTCCGACTTCGGTTTGTTCTTCCATCTCACCGAATACCTATGAATACAACCATCTCTTGTAGAAATTATTTGATCATCTAAAATATTATCCAATTTTTCTGTCGGTGGGTAAGTAGTATCAGATAAAGAAAAAAGTGTGGGAATCTCACCAGTATGCTGTAGGTTAGGCTCATCTATAAGAGAATTTTATGGTTAAATTTTTCATAGGGTACTAGATCCTCAATATTGAAAGTCTTACTTATGCCAAAACCTTCAGGAAGGTCAACGACATGGGCATTATCATTGATTTGATGTAGAATTTTAAATGGTCCTACAGAACGTGTGTTCAATTTCTTAACGGATCCAGCTGGAAACCGTTCTGGACGAATCTGAACCATTACTTCGTCACCAACATTAAAAGTTTTAAATTTTCTTCTAGTATCTGCTATTAACTTGTAGTTAAAATTTATCTCATTAATTTTCTTAGAAATTTCTCTATCCAAATCATGAATACCGGATGCAAACTCTGAGACTCAATGATGTTCTAACACAGGGATAAAATCTATGGGCTACCAAGTGACTTGAGAAGAAATGGGTGACTCATGTAAATTCAATGGAGGTAATTGGATCGACTGAATACAGTTGAGAGACTGGTCATCCTCTCTTCACCGAAGTCATCACTTACATGAGGTTTTTAGGTAAACTCATTGTCGGGATCATCAACAATAATAACGGTACCTTCTATGATGTTGATCCTACTGGAGCTGGGACAGTTGCCAGCAACATGGTCGTATTCCTTGCATTTATAGCATTTAGTGAGAAAATGAATCTTAGAGTAGTCTCTTTCAGTGTTCTTACTTGTGTTGTCATTTCTTTCAGTGTTCTTACTTGTGTTGTCATTTCTAAGTGGATAGGAATTTGAATTAGGCTGGCTTGGGTAAGACTTATTGGAATACTGAGAAGATGATGGCTCAGGCCTAGAAGGCTCAGTAGAAGTCATTCTAGATTAATGCTCTCGAATCGTTGGACTTATAGGAAAAACTTGCTTTAAGGAAATCCATATCGAGGACAATGGCATAAGCTGCTGTCAATGATTCCACATTTCTATGAATTAGCTTGTTCTTAAGATCGGCTCGTAGTTCAACTCTGAACCTAGAGAGTTTGTTCTTCATTCTCTTTACCTAAGCCATTACACCGAATGAGGAAGTCGTCGAACTTATCCACATACTCTTAGGTGGATTTACTTCCTTGGTAGAGTTGGTTCCACGATTCTAGCAATCGGGTGTGGAACAATAAGGGCATAAATCTCTCGGTGAGCTTCTCTTCCATGGTCTCCCAAGTGGCTATGGGTTTCAGGATTTGACATCTGCGGGCATGTTCAAGATTTTTCCAGTGTTGTTGAGTTTTACCAGTCAATTTCATTATGAAAAATTTGACCTTCCGGGTTTCGCTCATATCAAACCACACGAAGTAGTGGTCCATGGTACGGATCCAATCGAGATAAGCTTAGGGTTCCATATGGCCTTCAAAGTGGGGAACATTAGCCTTAACGTTCTTCTTATATTATTCGTCAGGGTCACGATCTTGACGTCAGTCGTCACGATCATTCCCTTGAGGGATCTGACGATAAAGCTCAGGAAAAATATTATGATTCAATTCCACATGCTCAAGCCTCTGATTGATATTGGCAAGAGTTGCTTGAATGACAACGAGGGTAGTGGAAATATCAGAGTTGTCCATTACAGTTCGAAGAGGGGCTCGCTGATTTCTGGGATTCCTAATTAGGTAGTTTGGGAGGGACAAGAAAGGCTTTTCAAAATTTGTGATGGTACTGCGAAGACGCATTCACCAACGGTGAAAAACTAGCAGTCATGGTGACGTGTGTTTGCTGAAAATTGGGGAAACATGTCCTAAATGCACCTAAGTTATTTTTAAAAATTTTTAAAAATTGAACTAAAAGTGCTGAATGCAAATAATTCCTAAATGAATGCAGAAACTATAGCTAAATGATGCAAGAACTAGGGTTTTTAAAAAACCTTCGCTTTGATACCAAAATGATGTAAACTTAACCCTAAGTAAAGAATTTCCAAGAATATTAAAAGATTAAGTTTACCAACATGTAATGCAGATTAAGTTAGAAATTAAAGTATTAATTGGTTTGATAGAATTTCAAGATATGAAATAAGTTTAACAAGCCCAATTAAAGATTCAATCCTAACAATTAATAATTATACCTAGGTGTTCTTAGCAAGTGAAATAGTCAATAATGATTCGTACTTTAAGTAGCAAGTAGAAGCACACACTCAATATTTGTGGACAACAAATAATTTAGATAATATTCTAGAGATGATAAAGCAGCATCACAAATAATGGAGAAGTAAAAAGAGTTTACCGAGTTTCGATGGAAAGTGTCGAAGATGAAAATAGGATCTTCAACTGGTCGACGACAGCAAGAGGGGAGCAGCAGGGCAGCAAGGCAGCAAGTTATTACTGAGTTGTTACAGGTTGGCATGAGAGCAATGAGGTGGGTTACGGAGGCACTGGCATCGTCGGTGGTGGGTGAGAACAACAACGACAAAGTGGGGAAGGAAGGGATTTGGGGCTGGGGTTTGATGAGACTTGAGAATTTGGAGTAAGAGTTTCTAATTTGATGAAGATTTGTGATTATGACTTGAAGGTGAGATCTAGGATTTCTCACAAACCCTAATTTTTTTAGGATTTCTCACAAATCCTAATAATTTCTTATGGTATCACACACACAAGAAAAGAATACAGAGCTATAACTCAACACAATAACTTTTTTAATCAATAATAACATACTTTCTCATTATTCTCAAGGCCTATATATAGGCTCAAAACAAAATCTCAATACAAATCTCCAAAATATTCTAATGCAGAAAATAAATTGTGTAAATTACAATACTACTACATATGGCTAAATCTCAAAATAAAACAAAACACAACCGATGTGCTCATCATCCACAACTATATGGATGTCCACAAGATATGAATCAGAATCATTCGGAGAATTGTAGAAGAGGAGAATATGAATGGCGTAAAGAGAGACACATTTATTGTCATAAAACATGTTTCACCAAGGTTAAAAAAATAATAATGAACTTGAAGGAGAAAATGAGTTTCATTAAATAATACATCTAATAATCAAAACAACATAGTGAAAAAGAAGTTCAAAATTATAAAAGCGCAAGTGAATAAAATTTTCGCGTCTTTACTAAGAAGAAACTCATCCCAGTATAAAAGAGACTTGTATTGAGATGATGTAGGCATACATTGCAAGGACAAATAAGAACATCATTGTAGGTAATGGAGCAATAAGGAATAGATGTAGATGGAAAGAGACTTGAACTTAAGGCAGTTACAAAGATGATTTTTGATCTGAGCTGGCCTTTGTAGAGGTGAATGGAAAAAGTTTAAGAACCCCCAAAGATTTAGGATAAAAGCTTTCAACGTATAATTAACAACCTCTTAAATACTTAGAGGTCTTTATTAGACCGAATAAATTGAGAAGAGACGGCTGGACCCCATTGTAGAGTGGAAGGAAAAGAGACTGAGTAGACCATGGGCACATTTAGCCTACCAATCCATATAATACCCATTTTTCAGATTTCAACTTGGGTACAAAAGAGAATACATAAAGTGATGATAGGGGAGAGGTTTTCTTCAGTAAGGAACATCTTTGGTGACTCCATATAAAAAAGGAAAGAGATTGGGTGATTGGGTATTCAACCCTAAAGGATATGAACAAGATGTTCTTCAGTTAATGGTAATAGAACCTTCATGAGTGACTGACAAGACGACTACCTACTGAAAGGAGGGGGGAGGGCAATGAAACTCGGAGGGTATGTAAGCAGGAAAAATATTTTGAGCTCTATCGAGGGGGATTTCAAAGTTTGGGGAGGGCTTCAATGATTCCATCAACATATGAAACGAGAAAGCTCAAAAATAGGCTTAGGAATCATTAATAGGACTTGCAAAGGACTGCAGAGAACATATGCAAATGGGAGTGAGAAAAAAGAGGTCCTTTTTAGTCAGAGTAATGTATGTATATTCTTCTAAATGATGGGGGTATGGGGTGGTGGCGAAAGAAATATTTCGAAAAACAAATGTCTGAGTAAAATAAGTTTGTCCACTGGCTAGTTGTTAATAGTACAATACTTACTAGTAGTCTTAAATTAAGTCGAATAAGTAATCATGACATCTATAGGAGGTGCAGATGAGATTTGTAGACAATGGTCTATAAACCATTCTTTTGTTCCACATGCAAGCATGGATAATTCGCTACATTGTTTACTTACGTAACGATGTAAATGAGAGGCTGTTGACGATAGTGGATGCATTGGGTGGGTGTTCAGCAACAAAAATTAGGAAGGGGAATAAGTGGGGCATTTTTTCTGTAGTTCTTTGAGGGAATTGATAGGATAAACTTAGCTTTTTCTTCGAAAACAATTATTCATCATCTTACGCGTATACTTTAGATTTTGTCTATTTTTAGGCAAGGAACTCAGCGTAGGAGCCTTGTTTATCAACAACAATGCAAGTAGGGTGGTACGAAAAGGAAGTGGGTGTGAGGTTCAATGGGAAAATGTGGTAGATATGAGATAATGATCCGTATTTGACTAACTAGTTAATTTGTAGTGTTGTTTCTTTGTTTAAATCTCTTATTTTGTGTTCCTTAATATCCAAGTATTGATGTAACTTATGTAAAACAAATTTTAGTTTCTCCCACTTTTCCACTTCCCCTACATCCCACTTCAAAACCCAAATGCCAAACATCGATTAGTGTTAAATCTCCTAATCCTACAATTTGTCTATTGTGACATAATTTCGCCCATACACTGTAAAAGTAAACGTAACGAAAACAAACATGATTTCCCATCTCAAGCCACTTTGTAAGTAGCTTACCACAATAAGAAACTTAGCAATCTAACCCACTCAATCCATCCTATTCATCTGTTCTTACAATCATCAATTATGTTTCAAATTGTGCCCAAATCAAAGGCTATATCCACCATACATTTTCAAAAGTCCTTAATGAAAACCCAGTCATCTTGAAGTTGCCAATGCAAGCGACGGAGCGGATAAACGGTGTACAAGCGAGGGAGAGGACAGTCTTCGTTGCAAGGTGCCAGTGAGAGTCAACGAGGGTCAAGCGAGGGGTTGAGAACCAGGACTCAATCTGTACAGGGAATTGTCAGATTGGTGGGGTGCCTGTGGTCTCTCATATGGTGCTTGAAGTTAACGTATGAGTCACTGATGAGGGCGACGGAGGTGTCCGTGCGAGCGACGGAGGGGATAAACAGTGTACAAGCGAGGGACTGAGAAAGATAATGAGCTCAAATTGGCACGAGAAATTGACTTGAATGAAGTCGGCCAATCAGTAGGATTAGATTTTTTTGTATTTTTGTTTGTTGGTTGGGGTGTATGAGTTCCAGAACCCATCATGTTGGAATATGAACTTTATAAGCCTTATTATTTTTGTATGTTTTGTTAAAAAAAATTATGAAACGCGGGGTATTCAACCCACCATTTAACGATAAGAAAAAAGAAAACCCAGTCATCTTATAATATGCCTAAGGTTGGATTTTAATGTTTATTGATAGATTTAAATACATTAGAAAGATAATGGCATATGATTTGCATGAATTTGTTGGTTTCACTAATTGTTGTCAAATGGGTTTTTAGTATACAACTCAACACATAATATCAACTAAACCCAACATTGTGGGTCATCTTTAATTGCAATTAAAACTCAAAAACAAACTCCAATCAATGTCAAAATCAAACATACCCAGATCATAAACGGCGATATCATCCAAGAATGTCTTGTCGGCAAAGCCACCGAATACACCCACCTTCGACTTCCCAACTGAGACTGCGGTGTGTCCACTCCGATGAGTAGGGGGAATTCCCATGATACAGTTCGCTAAAGAACTGTATCTGAAGAAATGGGCTGCAGGGTTGCATATCGATCCCTGGAGTTCGCATATCTGCCTCTGAGGGATTTTCTTTCTTTTATGCGTGTTTTTGCAAAAGGGCCAGAGGTTATGCAATAAACCCCCTCCAAGCAATGTCTTCCGTGATCTGCAAGGCCAGCTGGCACGTCTTGAGATGTGGGTGCTTTAGCAGTGGGCCCCACGCACAGTAAGGTCATTAGGCGCTGAGTGGAGTCTGTTTTTACTGTCGCAGCACGCGCGTTATGCACGTTATCTAACAGCAGGCGTAGATCCCTTCTAGAGCATCTCCATCCTTCTCTTTTTACTCTATATATATTTGCATTGTAACCCATGAAAGTTTTTATGTTAATGAAATAGTAGTTTCTTTCTCTGCTCTTACTGCTGTTCATGTGGTTGTTGTTTCCTATTTTCGATCCATGGTGGTTGCAACTCGTAGCAACCACGATAATCCCCAAATTAGATTTGGGGATGTATCCTTGGTATCAGAGCAATTCGCTCCCGAGAAAATGATCGAGCGCTCACCTATCCTTGAGTCTGGATCTAACTCCGAACACAGATCTCCGGGCCAGTCAGCGCGAGCATCCCCCCTTGGCGATGTTGATGCTCAAAAGCTGACCGATCTCGAACGGCGAATGGAGGGTATTGAGATCTCAATGGGGAACTTTGCAGATCACATCAAGGCGATGGGAACCCAAATGCAAACCAAAATGGAGCAGCTCCAGGGCTTGGTGGAGCGAATGGCCAGGGGAAATGAACATGGAGGAGCTGATGGGGCAAGTCCTACTTCGAGTCCCACTGGAGTTCATCCACCTCCCTTCAACCATGTGACAGAACAAGCATCATCAGGATGATGGGGAAGGACAAATGATTAGCGATGGGGTCGAAGAGGCGATGATGAGCATGACAGGTATAGCTTCATGTATCCCAAGCATACTCAGCTATAGATCCCTATCTTTGACGACACTAGAGATATCTCAAACTGGTTCTTCCACTTGGAGCACCACTTTGAAACTCAGGGCATCGACCCTCGGCACCAAGTTGACTTTAGTGTATATTTCTTGAGGGAGGAAGCTTTGATGTGGTGGAGGTGGTTCAAAAGGCAATATGGCATGGATGTTGTGTGGGAAACTCTCAAAAAAGAGATGTCATTGCAGTTCGGAACTGCGGAGCTGCATAATCCAACAATGAACTTACTAAAATTGCAGCAATCTACTAGGGTGAATGATTATCACAGATAGTTCATCAAATACAGTCACCTTAGCAAGCCTATGACTATGGCTGTGCTTGTCGATTGCTTTGTTTTTTGCCTTAAGGAAGAGATCCAATAGGAGGTGTTTCTCAAACACCCCCTAACCATCACCACGGCATACAGGGAGGCTCAGACAAGAGAGACCATCTTAATGTGCCAACGGAAGGCGGCCAAATACCACGGTGGGGGATCTAAGCCAGGGTATGCACCCACGGTGAAGACTGCAACAGAAGGTGCCAAGCTGCCAGCGGTGGAGCCCAAAGGAGTTCCCACCTTCAGGAGACCCAATTCGATAAGTTTGTCTCTGATTAGAAAGCTAAGGGGTTATGCTTTAGGTGCAATGAGAAGTGGGTTAAAGGCCACCGCTGTAAGGGCAGATCATTGATGTTAATCGAAGGGGAGTTAGGTGATGCGGAGACAGGGGATGAGTTAACAGATGAAGGGGAAGAAACTGATAGCCACCCTGAGGTTACTCTCCATCAAATGTAGGTTGAGGTGAACATCCAGACCAACCCAACCATCTCTTTACATGCCATTACCGGAGCAGATGCTCCCCAAACTGTCAAGTTCAAGGGAACCATTGCGAAGAAGGAAGTGTATACACTTTTTGACACAGGATCAACCCATAATTTTGTGGACTCTCAACTAGCAAGAAGAGTTAAACTACCAATGAGAAGAGGAGTGAGCTTCGATGTCAGAGTAGCAGGAGGGAAAAAGATGCACTGCGAAGGGGTGTGTCAAGGAGTAGAGTTTGAGTGCCAAAGGGTACGACTTGTAACTGAGTTTTATGTTCTTCCTCTTGGTACCAATCAACTAATTTTAGGCGCTCAATGGCTTAAGACCTTGGAGCTGATGTGGTTGAGCTTTAAGGACTATTCCCTTCACTTTGAACATGATGAGGAGATCAAAATCTTGAGGGGAGTTAATAGCAAAGAGGTGGATGTTGCTGTAACAAAATCACTTCTCAAGACCCTGAGGGTTGTTAAACGAGGCTTGCTACTACAGGCCACCGCAGTACCCTTAGCAGAGCCATCCCTACTTCCCACTCCTCCTGAGTTGGTTCCCTTGCTAGAGGAGTATGCCAATGTCTTCAGAGAAAGGAACACCCTCCCACCGTCGAGGCCTCATGATCACGGAATCACTCTACAAAGCAATGCCCAACCTGTGAGCTTGAGACCATACAAGCACCCCTGGCATCAAAAGAACGAGATTGAGAAGCTAATCAAGGAGATGCTACAATCCGGAGTCATTCAACCTAGCACTAGCTTTTATGCATTCCCTGTGGTGATGGTCAAGAAGCACGATGGGTCATGGAGAATGTGCGTCGACTATAGGGCGCTTAACAAGATGACCGTACCTATCATCGATGAACTCTTGGATGAGCTCTACGGAGCCCAAGTGTTTAGCAAATTGGATTTGAGGAGCGGCTACCATCAAATCAGAATGGCGAAAGCAGACATCCACAAGACAACGTTCAAAACCCACGGGGTCACTACGAATACTTGGTTATGCCCTTTGGCTTAACTAACGCTCCGTCAACCTTTCAATTTCCGATGAACGAGGTGTTTAAGCCCTATCTGAGGAAATTTGTACTAGTTTTCTTTGACGACATCCTCGTCTACAGCAAGTCATGGCAGGAACATCAGCAGCATTTGAAGCTTGTGCTGCAGTTATTGGGTGCCCACTCTCTATCTGCGAAGAAAAGTAAGTGTGTGTTTGGGGTGAGAGAAGTTGCCTATTTGGGGCATATAGTATCCGAAAAAGGAGTCGCTGTGGATCCAGACAAGGTGGAAGCTGTGAGTGCTTGGCTAACTCCTCACAACTTCAAGGCCTTGAGGGGATTCCTAGGCCTAACGGGGTATTATCGCAAGTTCATAGAGAAGTATGCTACCATCGCTTCTCCGCTGGTGGAGCTCACCAAGAAGGGAGCTTTCAAATGGTCAGAAGTTGCTCAAAGTGCCTTTGAGAAGTTGAAGAGAACCCTCACCACTACCCCTGTACTCCAACTATCCAATTACAATCTTCCTTTTGTGCTAGAGTGTGACACTGCAGGTACTGGAATTGGCACAATTTTGACAAAACTCAAACATCCCATAGCTTATCTAAGTCTTGAACTCAAGGGGAGGAACAAGCATTTGTCGATGTACGAGAAAGAGATGTTAGCTGCTCGCAGTAAAGAAATGGCGCCACTACTTATTGGGAAGGGAATTTGTGATTAGAACAGATCACAAACCATTGAAGTACCTTCTTGAACAAAGATTAGACACCGAAGCGCAACACACGTGGTTATGGAAGCTCCATGGGTATCAATACAGGGTTGAATACAAGAAGGGGGTGGACAATGTGGGTGCTGATAGTCTATCAATATGCTTTGAAGAACCAACTCTCCAAGCTGTTACAATCGTGCAATCGACATGGATGGATGAGCTGAGATAGGAAGTGAAGGAGGACCCATTTTACCATGAAGTAACTCACCAAATAATGAATGAAGAGTTAGACACTGTCAAGTACACCACTCAACATGGCCTTGTATACTACAAGGGGAAAAACCTACTGAACCCAACCTCTCCTACCATCAAGAAGCTTATAACACACTATCATGACTCCCCCCAAGGTGGGCACTCTGGCTACGAGAAGACATGGCTCAAATTGAAGCAAATTGCTCACTGGAGGGGAATGAAACATGTGATTCGGTAGTATATTAGAGAATGTGAAGTGTGCCAGCGTAGTAAATACTTGAGTCAATCGCCTGCAGGCCTCCTCCAACCCCTACCAGTACCCACGGCAGTATGGGAAGACGTGAGTATGGATTTTGTAGAAGGGCTCCTCAAAAGCGCAGGCAAGACCACCATACTAGTAGTGGTCGACCGTCTCTCCAAATATAGTCACTTCATGTAATATCCCGGACGGATATTACCTTATATAAATTAATATTTTATTATTATTTTATTATTATTTTGTTTTAATTCCAAAATTTTAATATTTTGGTGATTTTCACCCGGTTTGTTCATAGACATTATCTGTATCCAGATATCGGTCAGTATACATCCGTATTGTATCAAATTGATACCGTGATCTTCCGAACTAATAATAAAATTTATTTTATTATTATTTCCAAGATTTAACTATTTTTATACTGATTATGCGAAGATTTTCCGGTATACGGACATATATGCGCACGTACGAGTAGTATGTCGATTAGTGCATTATACGAATTGTGTGTTGTGTATTTTTGGACTAGGTGTTTATCTTGTTATAACAACCTAATTAGAGGGTTAGGGTTTGATTAGGAGGCTTAATCTAGGATTTTTGTATGCATAAGAAGATTAAGTAAAAACCTCTACTAGAAAATATCTCTCCCACATCACACCTCCACCACATAACACCTCCCTCCACCTCACCCCTTCTCCCCTAGGGGTATGGCCGGCCCCAATATTAAGGGAGGGCCTTTTTGCACTTGTGTGCATGCATATTTGCATTCTCCACCCCTCTCTCCACCTATAAATACCCTCTTCCTTCACCTTAGTCTCATTTTAGAAAGATCAAAAAGAAAGAAAGAAAGAAGGGAAAAGAAAGAGAGATCACCATACTAACTTGAGAGTTTTATTTGTAGGGTTCCTAGGAGTTCAAAGAGCTAGGGGAAGGAGAAGGTTGAGCTAGCTAGTTCTTCCTACAAGTGAACCAAGGTGGGGGTTTCTCCATATTTGTTTGTTTGTTTGTTTGTTTGTTTATTTGTTTCTTTGAATGGTGCTTTAATGTTCTTCTTCTTCTTACCCTCCTTGTTTATTTTTCCTTTTTGGTATGGATGGCTTGAAGTAGTATGGTTGTAGGAGCTTCTTATTTTGAATGTTGTTAGTAAAAAAATTAACTACTTGGACAAAAAATGACACATGCATATGAACTTGTACATACAACCATTTTGGGGTTGTAGGACTTGAATATGAACTATACATGAAGCATATGAACATTTTTATACAACCATTTTTGGTTGTAGGACTTGTATTAAACTTGGACTAAAAAGATAAGCATATGGTTGGACCAAATAAAAAGATCGTTTCTTTTATAATCACTAGTTGTAGAATAAATAAAAAGATCTTTTCTTTTATAAACACTAGTGATAATAAATCAATGCTAATAAAGAATAGTAGACATTAAGTAGTAGCATGTTAAAATAAAGTAGTAGTAGTATGTTGATTAAATAAAGTAGTAGTGGTATGTTGATAAAATAAAGTAGTAGTAGTAGTAGATAGTTGTATGTTGTGTTCTTGATTAAAATGAAGTAGTAGTAGTTGTAGATAGTTGGGTGTTATGTTCTTGACTAAAATAAAGTAGTAGTAGTGGTAGATAGTTGTATGTTATGTTCTTGGAGTAGTAGTAGTAGTAGATAGTTGTAGTTATTTATTTTATGTTCATAAAGTAAATACCATGCTAAGATTGTATTAGATTAATTTAATTATGCTTAGAATGTTGTAGGATCCATTCTAAAATTACCTATCATGTTTTCATGCTTAGAATGTTGTAGGATTCATTCTAAAAATCCTATCATGTTTAGTTTAGTATAAATATGCTTAGGATGTTGTAGGATTCATTCTAAAATTCCTACCATGTTTAGATTAGTATAAATATGCTTAGGATGTTGTAGGATTCATTCAAAAAATCCTATCATGTTTAGATTAGTATAAATATGCTTAGAATGTTGTAGGATCCATTCTAAAATTACCTATCATGTTTTCATGCTTAGAATGTTGTAGGATTCATTCTAAAAATCCTATCATGTTTAGATTAGTATAAATATGCTTAGGATGTTGTAGGATTCATTCTAAAAATCCTATCATGTTTAGATTAGTATAAATATGCTTAGGATGTTGTAGGATTCATTCTAAAAATCCTATCATGTTTAGATTAGTATAAATATGCTTAGAATGTTGTAGGATCCATTCTAAAATTACCTATCATGTTTTCATGCATAGAATGTTGTAGGATTCATTCTAAAAATCCTATCATGTTTAGATTAGTATAAATATGCTTAGGATGTTGTAGGATTCATTCTAAAAATCCTATCATTTTTAGATTAGTATAAATATGCTTAGGATATTGTAGGATTCATTCTAAAAATCCTATCATGTCTAGATTAGTATAAATATGCTTAGAATGTTGTAGGATTTATTCTAAAAATATCTACCATGTTTAGGAATAATGTATGCCATGCTAAGTGTACATTTATGCTTAGAATGTTATGTTTAGGAAGTATATTTATGCTTAGAATGTTGTAGGATTCATTCTAAAAATTTACCTACCATGTTTAGGAATGTTGTATGTTCATACTAGTAGTTATCCATGCTTAATAAGATACTCATGCTTAGTAGTTATTCATGCTTAATAAGATTCATGCTTAGATGATTATAGGAAAGCATATACCATGCTAGAATAACTATCTATGCTTAGATGATTGTAGGAAAGCATATACCATGCTAGTTTAATCTATCTATGCTTAGATGATTGTAGGAAAGTAGTATACCATGGTAGTTTAATCTATCTATGCTTAGATGATTTTAGGAAAGTGGTATATAATGCTAGATTAATTTATCTATGTTTAGATAATTATAGGAAAGTGGTATATAATGCTAGATAAATTCAGCTATGCTTACATGCTTGTAGGGAAGTTGTATACCATGCTAGATTCATTTATCTATACTTAGATTGTAGTAGGAATCATTATACATGTTTATAATGTTGTAGGATTGATGCTTAATTGACCTACCATGTTAGAACATTGTAGGAGTATTATGGTGAGTGGTTATGTTATGTACCATAATTAGATTGTCATGGATAGATGCTTGCAAATTGTATGTCATGCTTAAAGTGCTATAGGGTGAAGTAATAAGGGTCGGGAAGACCACTAGTAATAGTTAGTCTGATAAAGGCTGTTATGTCGCCTTCGGTCCTTCATTGGTAGAATACCGACCATAGACTATTAGTAGATTCTTCTGTTGCTTCTAATAATAGAAGATCAAGTTTGTTAGTAAGCACGTTTGGTTGCTTTTAAGATTGATTACCTGTATGGTTGTTTGCATATGGTTGTGCTCGTACGTGGCTCGACTGGCCCGTATGTAGCTGTGGATCTCATACGTAGCTTATTTGGCTCGTATATAGGTTGTTGTCTCGTACGCGGCTCGACCGGTCCGTGCGTAGCTGTTGGTCTCATACGCGGCTTATTTGGCTGGTATGTACGTGGTTATCTCCTACGAGGTCCGCCTGGCTCGTAGGTAGTTAGTATTTCATACGTAGCTTATTGGCTCGTATGTGGTTGTTACTCGTGTATAGCTTGTTAGCTAGTGCACAGTTTGTTGTGCTCGTCTAGGGTGATATTACCACCCTAAGGGCTATCGGCCATCAAGACACATGTTTTCTTACCCTAAGAAACTGTGGAGGAGTCACTCCTTGTGTACCGTCGAATCTTAACCATAGTAGGTTGATCGAGGACCGGAGTATAGACGAAATCCAAGTTTAGGGTAACGGCATGCATGTATATTCGCACTGCCGAAGTCTTGGATCAATAAGCCACGAACCGGATCCCGAGGGGTTCCGGTAAGTCTAGGTTAAGCAGCCTAGTAGAGTTGTCTTGCAAAGTCTAAATTAAGGCCTGGCATGTTGTGGTTATAATATTGTCCTCCCTAGGAGTGTTCAGGGCTAGGGACATTATTAGGGTAGTGACTTATAAAGATCATTACTTAAAACCTTTGCCGGAAGAGAGGAGTCGGTTGTAGGGGGCACCTTATGACTAACTCGTCCCTTGAGGCAGACCAGGTGGTGTTATTGGGTTGTACCTTCCCGTCAAAGGGATACGTACGGTGCCGTCTCACAAGTTGAGGACACGGGTTGCGTATCTCGCGCTGTTAATTCCTGAAGTACCGTGGCTGGGGTGCCACAGGATGCATTGTGCAGTCCTGCGTTTGCCAGACCCCAGAGGGTGCCACAGGGTAGGCTTTGCGCTACCCTGCGCTTGCGAAACCCTATAGTTTGATTTGTAATGACACCCGATACATTGGGTTCGTCTATTTTGAGAGAGGTCCGGTTAGCCGGGTCGCAGTGGCGAATATAGACACCACTGGAGAAATGCATTAGTGGGACTTGACCACATCTGCAACCTCATAAGTCACGTGTAGCTGTCAGGAACAGGTTGTGTACAATTAGAATTCATAACGCGGGTTCAAATCCCTATATATGGAGAAACGGCTTGAGAAGGGTCGCATGTAGTATGGGCTGCATGTTGAATTCGGAGACTTGCTGACATTAGAATAGGAAGCATCCTAGTTCTATTTAAGTATCGCATTAGAGTCTAGTCATAGCACTCACAAATACTTAAACTACACCAACACCGTTGCTATATTTTGTATATTGTTTGGGAGATTCGCTGCTATATGATCAGCCTTTAAGCGTCAATGAATACTGACGTCCCCATTTCCATAGGTACTGGATTGCCGAAGTACAGGTGCGAGATTCAGGAGGACTCAAGGCAAGGAAAGCAAGGAGTCAGTGTTATGTTTAGTTCCGCTGCAGTATATGTATTGATTATCTATTAGTTGAGAAGTACTCAAGTGAGAGTTACCAAGTGTTGTTCTTCATTCCTTGTACTCTGATGTAAGATGTTGAAGGTTGTAATACTTGGAAATGTAAAGGTGATATTGTAACTCTATTGTAATGTATTGCAATTGTACGATGTTCAGACTTGTAATACATTGGGTATTGAATAAAAAGTTTTAAATTCTCCTGTTTTTCTGTGTATTGTGACTAATTGAAGAAAAGATCTTGGCTCGTGTCATGGTTTTTCAGTGTTGGAAATCGGGGCGCTACACTTCATTGGTGTGCAACACCCCTACACTGCGAAGCAAGTGGCTGAAATCTTCATAAGTCCAGTCATTAAGCTCTATGGAGTGCCCAAAACTATAGTCAGTGATCGCGACGCCATCTTTACAAGTTCATTTTGGAAAGAAATCTTCAAGTCGCAGGGTACCCAACTGTGTATGAGCACCTCCTTCCACCCACAAACGGACGACCAAACTGAGGTAACCGACAGGGTGTTAGAAACTTACCTTCGATGCTTTTCCGCCTACAAGCCTAGTAGCTGGATGAGCATGCTACCATGGGCAGAATATTAGCACAACACCAACCCCCACAGCTCAACCAAGTACTCCCCTTATCAAATTCTCTATGGCAAACCACCCCCCACTCTTTTATCATATGTCCCCCACACCGCCAAGTCATGAGAGGTGGAGGAATGTCTGTTAGAGTGGGACATCACCCTGCAGATCCTGAGGGATAATTTGAAGAGGACCAGGGACAGGATGAAGAAGCTTGCAGATCGTCACAGGGTGGACAAGGAGTTTGAAGTAGGCGAATATGTGTACTTAAAGTTATAGCCATACTGTCAAATTTCTGTTGGGAAGAGGCGAGTTCATAAGCTTTCCCACTTATACTATGGTCCCTATGCCATTATGGAGAAGATTGGTCCCGCGGCATACAGAGTGCAGCTTCCCCAAATGGCCAGAATTCATGATGTAGTTCATGTTTCACAATTGAAGAGGCACATTGGAGGTTCAGAACAGCTGCAGCAAACCCATCCTGTTTACTTTCAAGAGGACCTGGTTGTGCCTGAAGAAGTTTTGAACCGTAGAATGGTTGGAAGAAGGGGGAAGGCTGTAACGGAGATATTAGTCAAGTTGAAGGGAGGCAATGAAGACGATGCTACCTGGGAGGAGTATAGGGACATGTATGATCGCTTCCCTTCAATTTCGAGACATCTTGGAAGCTCCTTTTCAACAAGGGAGGAATGATACAGTTCGCTAAAGAACTGTATATGAAGAAATGGGCTGCAGGGTTGCGTATCGGTCTTTGGAGTTCGCATATCTGCCCCTGAGGGATTTTCTTTCTTTTATGTGTGTTTTTGCAAAAGGGCCAAAGGTTTCGCAATAAACCCGCTCCAAGCAACGCCTTCCGTGATCTGCAGGGCCAGCTGACGCGTCTTGAGAGGTGGGTACTTTAGCAGTGGGCCCCACGCACATTAAGGTCGTTAGGCTCTAAGTGGAGTCTATTTTTATTGTTGTAGCACGCACGTTATTTGACAGCAGGCATAGATCTCTTCTAGAGCGTCTCCGTCCTTCTCTTTTTACTATATATATATATACATTGTAACCCATGAAAGTTTTTATGTTAATGAAATAGTAGTTTCTTTCTCCGCTCTTACTGTTGTTCGTGTGATTGTTGTTTCCTATTTTCGATCCATGGTGGTTGCAACTCGTAGCAACCGCGATAATCCCCAAATTAGATTTGGGGATGTATCATCCCATGGTCGAAGGATCCGCTTTAACCCAGTGCATCTTCTTCCCACTTTCTTGATTCTTCGATGAAGATGATGAAGCCAGTGACAAAGATGGGACATTTAGGTTGTAGTGCACGGATCTTGAGGTAGGTGAAATGGGTCAGATTTATTTTGTCCAAAATGAACCCGACTCGGTCAATTCCTACTCCTTCCTTCTTCCTTTTCTTTTTTTTACATTCGGCTGTAGCTGTCCATATTGTAAAATAATGCACACTCATATTTTAAAGATTCAGAAAAGTTGATGGAATTACGGGAGTGATTGTTTGGCATGTGTACGCTTTAAATACACTCATGTGTCATAATTTATTGTTTTTACTAATTAACTTTTTAAATGGTTCAAATCATATTGGTTGTTGTTAAGTATAAATTATTAAAAAAATTATAGACTTTAAAATATAAAAAAAAATAGGCTTGAAGATGCAGTGTGGTACCAAGACATAATGTCTAAAAAAATATTAGGGTTGCACATGATTTTCATCTTTGTTTTTATATAGGTTAAATTACATTAAAAATTGGTTAATATTTAAGATGTCTTTATTGTAAATTCTTATTGTTATGCTGTATTGTTACAGTCATTTGTCAACAAATATTTGTCTTTATGGGGTGCATGTTTGTAAATATTTTTTTGAGTTACTAATTTAGCATTTGTTAAAAACAGATTTGATAGAATAGATTTCTACAAAACTCCGAAGAAGTATATATCTCTGATTTCTGATTTCTAATTTCTAATAGTATAATAGGAGAATGCCTTAATGTCATTTGTCAATATATCAACGCGTGTGACGCACGTATATAACTAATATGAAGGAGGTTTCAGGTTCGAGTCCTCACTATGTCAGAGTATATGTGTGTGTGTTACAAAATTGTACAGCTAAAAATTATTGTTTTTTATAGTCACATGATGGATAGGCAAATGAATTTCAATTGATTTGATTTTACATATTTAGACTAATTTAGATGTGTAGATCAATATAAACGGTTTGGATCGTCAATACGAATGCGGGAAGGCCGAGTGCACACGAGTGCACACGGCGGCCTAATGCACAACGGAAGGTTTGTCTGTTGACACGTGCCTACGACACGTCTTGGAACGGTGCACCTTATTTGATCATATAAAAAAATTTGGAGGTCGAGCAAATTAATTGAAGTAGCAATAATGACTCGACCGATAGGTTGAGGGAGTCGGGCAGGTCTGGAATAAAAACTGAGAAACTTTTGGGGGTCCAGCAAAAAACATATTATATGATTTTTTTGATTTTTTTGAACTTTTTAAAAAGTTTTTAATTTGTAATTTTTTTAGTTTTTAAATTTTTTATTTTTAAAAAAAAAATTACAATTTATTTTCTTAATTTTTTGAATAGAAGAGGGAGAGAGAGAGAAAAAAAAATTAAATAAATATAGGAGTTGTTTTGGGTGGGAGATTTGAATTTGAGTTTTGGAGGGAAACTTTTGGGGGAGAAAATATGTTTTGTAAGGTTAGATCTGGGCCTTTGATTTTTGGGGGGATTGAAGGAGAACCACTTGATAGCTTTCTTTGTGTTTTATTATATATATACTAGATTTGCCCATGGGCACGTGCCTACGGCACGTCTTCGGAATGATACAAAATACGAAAAGTCATGTAAACAGTAAAACAATAATTATGTAGCTCAAGTTTGAATAGTATAACAATAATTAGTTATAAATAAAAGTCTATATTGAAAAATAATTATAAATGGGGGTATAAAATCTAACTTCTTAGAACTTTAAGTGTGGAAAATAATGAAATTTAAACGTTGAAGAGATAATTGCTATTAAAAATTCTGAAATTTTACAAAACCGAAATCTTAAAATCAAAATTTCTAAGTAAATAAAGAAAGATTAGGAGAGAGAGATATATAGAGAGAGAGAAAGAGAGAAATATGAAAAAGTAAACAGAGGAGAGAGATAGTAATAAAGTAATGAGTTTTTTAGGGGGAAAAATTTGGTTTTGGGGTTTGAAATTTTGGAGGAAAAATGTGTTTTGTAAGGTTTGATATGGGCCTTTGATTTTGAGGAGGATTGATTGTGAGCCACTTGATAGCTTTCTTTGTAATTATATATATATATATATATATATATATATATATATATATATATATATAGGGAAAAAGGGGTATGAGCAACTTGCTCATTTAGTAAATAAGCAATTGATAATGTGGCATGCATGTGATTGGAAAAGCTTTAAAAGGGTTAGTTGTCCAATGTATCACATGCATGCCACATCATCAATTGCTCATTTACTAAATGAGCAAGTTGCTCATATCCCTTTTACCATATATATATATATATATATATATATATATATATATATATATTTATATATGGAAACATGGACTTTTATACCTCAATTTATAATTATTTTTCACCATATACTAATTGTAATATCCCGGACGGATATTATCGTATATAAATTATTATTTTATTATTATTCTATTTTAATTCCAAAATTAGAACATTTTGGTGATTTTTACCCGGTTTGCTCCTAGACATTATCTGTATCCAGATATCGGCCAGTATATATCCGTATTGTATCAAATTGATACCGTGATCTTCCGAACTAATAATAAAATTTATTTTATTATTATTTCCAAGATTTAATTATTTTTATGCGGATTATGCGAAAATTTTCCGGTATACGGACATATACGCACACATACGAGTAGTATGTCGATTAGTGCATTATACGAATTATGTGTTGTATATTTTGGACAACACTTATTTTGCTATAACCTAGTAGGATGGTTAGGGTTTGATTAGGAATTTTTGGTAGCTAAACCTAGGGTTACATGACATAAGAGATTAAGGAAATTCTTCTAGAAAATTTCTCCCCCACATCAAACCTTCCCTCACATACCACCTCCCCCACATCACCTCCTTCTCCCCTAGGTGTGGCCGGCCCCAATATAAGGAAGGGGTTCTTTGCAAATATGTGTGAGTGCCATTTTGCACTTTCCACCCTTCTCTCCTCCTATAAATACCCCCTCCTTTCATCACTTCTCTCATTTTAGAAAGATCAAAAGAAAGAAAGAAAGAAAGGAAAAGAAAGAGAGAACCTTAGGTTAACTTGAGAGTTTTGTTTTGTAGGGTGTTAGAAGACTTCTAAAAAGCTAGGGGAAGGAGAAGGAGCATAGCAAGTCCTTCCTACAAGAAAGGAAGGTGGGGGTTTCTTCATGCTTTCTTTGTTTGATTGTTTGTTTGTTTGGTTGGTTGGTTGTTTGACTTCTTCTTCTCATCCTCTTGTTTTGTTTTCTTTGAGTTTTGTTGAGTGTATTGTTGTGTGAGAATGTAGTAAGAAGTAAAAGAGAAAAAGAGTAGTAGTATCTACTAAAATACATAAAGATCACACCTTTAAATTTGTAGTTGTTGTTTGTATGTTATTGGACTAAGAACTCACATTGTAACCCCTGTTTCCATTAATACGTATTTTAAAAACATATTTTTCCCGTATTTAAATAATCAGTGTTTTTCTCTAATCGATTTTATTTTTTAAATAAATTTTTACGAGCCCAATTCTTTATTGTAAACCCAAGTTGTATTTTGGTTTTATTAATTGTTAATATGAGCCCAAGTTTACATTTTGATTTTATTATCTAATTAGTGTAAGCCCAATTCTGCACTTTAATTTTTATTAAATTGTTAAATTAATCTAAGCCCAGAAATTTTAGCCCAACATCCTAAGTATTTTATTTAAATATATGAAACTATTTTAAAGCCCAACTCAAACTATATTGATATTATTTAGAGCCCATTTATTTGAAGCCCAAGTCCAGAATCCATTGTACAGAATTGTCATACACCTATCCCCATACAATATTTTCTCTTCCCCACCATTCTGTCCCGTTCTCCAACTCCCCACATCTCTATTCCCGTAACTGCACACTTTCCCCCACTCTACATGTGCACGTTACCCCATATCTTGTAACCACCCCCACTACCCCATTACTTTATTATATTTTTATAAATACCCTTCCCCGTTCCCTTCTTCTCCCTCCTCTGATTCTCAACCAAAACAAAACAGAACAAGAAACCAAACAAAACACAACCAAAGCAAACCCAGAACAACCCATCAACCCGAACCATATCCCCGTCCTTCTCGCCGCCTTCGAGCTCCACGGTGCCGTCGCCCTCTCGCTCAGCACCGGTGCTGCCCCTCGTCATCACATCGCCCCTGCTCTCTCTCCCTCGCTGCTCTCGCTCAACCCCCGTTCGCCCCACCGTCGCTCAGTCGCCATCCGCCCTCGCCTTCTCCATCGTACCGCTCAGCCCACCATTGAAGCTCCTTTCCCCCTCCGCTCCCCTCCATTCGAACTCCCGCCGCGTCCACCTCAGACCGCTGCGTTCCCGCCGCTCGCTTCGTCGACAGCACCGTCTCCCATTCCCCCGCCAAAGCTTCGTCTTCTTCCCACTGCGCTTCGTCACCATCGCCAGAGACTCCCGCCATTGCCGCTCACCTCGAGCTCCAAACCAGTCGTCGTCTTCCTCCTCTTTCTTCCGCTCGAGCACCCCGCCAGCGCGTCGCCTTCTCCGTCAGCCATTGTTGCCGCCATTCTCCTCCGCCCCGTCATCGTCGACAACCACTCCTTCCCGTCGCCCGAGCTCGCCATCCCCTACCTCAGTCGAAGCCCACCATCTCCGAGCACCTCCCGTCAATCTCCCCTCGCCTCTCCTCCCGAAGGACCACTTCCCTCCGATCGCGAAGCCCCGACCTCGAAGCTTTCCCCGTCGCTGTTCCTCTTCCGTCGCCGTCCAAACTCGATCCCGTCGCCATCTTCTCCGCTCGACTGTACTTCAATCGCTCGCAGTCTCCCGTCGCTTCTCTCCTGCACGCGCGCCGCTCTCTCGCGCTCTCTCTTTTCTGTCTCTCTATCTGTCTCTGTTTAGAGAAGTAAAGAAGAGGAAAGACTGTGCTGTGGGTGTTGAATTGGTTGGGTATATTGGTACTGTTGGTGTTTTGAAGATTGAGTTGTATTGGGAATTGTGTGGAGTATTATACTGGTGTTTGAGTTGCTCTGTCTTGGAGTTGCTTTGTGAAAGTGTTGTTGGGGACTTGCAAATTGGAGTTGCTGTTTGGAGTTGCTATTTGGACTTGCTATTATTGGAGTTGCGGATTGGCGTGGCTGCCACAAACATTTCACACGTGTTCTACAGCCCGGGATACTGATCCCGTTATTCTCTCTTAAATTTATTTAATCGTCGTCAAATACCAGGCAAGTGTCACTTGTACAAATTTTATTGTTCTAGTACAAGCCTTTGTAAAAATACCGCAAGTATATTATTATTTGACTCCAATTCGCATTCATAAGTCGAATTGATAACCGTTTCCATACATAACCCGTATCTCGTATTCGTACAAGATCACGAATACTTTGTTGCCATGTCCCTTGCATGAACACGATTCACATATATACTATTATACATGATATTGTGCATGAATTGTTTGTTATTAAGTTGCATGTTGTTATAATATCTCTATTCTTGTTTAAGTGTTAAGCATGTCATTAGTTGCATCATATATTTTATAAGTCCTGGAATATGTTTTCTTGCCTCGTATAAGTCCTTGATACTTGATCTTGTCACGTTACCCTTGCCATGTTACCTGTCCTTGTTCTTGCATGTTGTTTTTGTTCATGTTTAATTGTAATTAAAAAGATAACAAGCCGGGGTTTAAAGGAAAAAGATTTAGTAGTGGGTAATATAGAAGAGCGTACTCGGACGGGGGCTCGTGGTTCCTCGCTGCAATTTGTAAGTTACAAGTTACAAGTTTGCTAAATACAGGTTACTTGACATGTTTCACGCTACGTTACACTATGTCCACATGCACGTATCTCGAACAAGATACAACTTTCCCGAGTACGTGACCTATAGAATCCACCACTAGTCTAAACGTTCACTTGATTGCGAGTAGCAACCATGTAGTATGGGATGCATGAAGTGCTACCTAGTTAGGTTAATAAAAGACATGACACGTATACTTGCACGATCCGTTTACATGTTACATGTTATGATGACTGGTTTACTTGTTTACATGTTACGCGTTCATGTTGACACGTTTACTTGCTTACTCGTTTACATGTTACATGTTACTATGGATTATTTAATGGTTCACATGCACGTTATTTGTTCCACGATATCTTGTTCTTGATTCTGTCACATGTTGTATTTGCTCTATTATATGATTCTTGATTCTCTGTTCTTTCCTGCTTTTGTTTCATTCTATTTTTGTCCCGTAGCTTGTTCCCTTGCGGCCCGTGACTTGCATTAACGGGACCACTTGTTTCTTTCCTTGTAATAATATACTTGCAGGCCCAGATGGAGAACTACCCGAAGGTGTTGCCGAGCAGAGATTCTAGTCTTGTTTAGTTTCATGTTATTTTAATTCATGTTTATTCATGTAATCTTGTTGTAATCCGGGCGTGTTTGACCCGTAACTATGTTTCTTTCCAGTTGTTGGTTCATGTAATATTCATGTACTTTGTTATCCTGTTGTGATTTTATATGTTATCGTGGTTAAATTATTATCTTGTTGTTGAGTTAAATTTACAGCTTATGAATGATGTATCTGCATCATTCGCTGGGCCTCGGTTACGTGCCTGTGTTCCCGTATTCTGGGAAGCGGGGCGTGACACACATATTGCATAATGTTGGACATACAACCATTGTTGGTTGTAGGACTTAAAACACATAGCATATGAACATTCTTTTACAACCATTGTGGGTTGTAGGACTTGATTAAACATTGGACTAATAATAAAAGCATATGTTCTAATAAAAAGATCTTTTCTTTTTAACCACTAGTTGTAGATTAAAAAGATCTTTCTTTTATTTTGATCACTAGTTGTAACTAATTAAAAAGATCTTTCTTTTTATTTTGATCACTAGTTGTAACTAATTAAAAAGATCTTTCTTTTTATTTTGATCACTAGTTGTAACTAATTAAAAAGATCTTTCTTTTTATTTTGATCACTAGTTGTAGTTAATTAAAAAGATCTTCTCTTTTATTTTGATCACTAGTTGTAACTAATTAAAAAGATCTTTCTTTTTATTTTGATCACTAGTTGTAGTTAATTAAAAAGATCTTCTCTTTTTATTTGATCACTAGTTGTAGCTATTAAAAAGATCTTTTCTTTTAATCACTAGTTGTAGAAATAAAATCTTTTCTTTCATGTTTACTAGTTGTAAAGTGAAATAAGATAAAAAATAATCTTTCCTTTATCACTAGTAATCACAAAGATTAGTAAGCAACTAAGTAGTAGTAAGCTAAAATAATAAGTAGTAGTAGGTAATAAAATGAAGTAGTAGTAGCATGTATGTTGATTAATAAGGTAGTAGTAATAGTAGTAAGTTGTATGTTGTGATTTTTATGAGAATGAAGTAGTAGTAGTAGTAGTAAGTTGTATGTTGTGATTTTGATGAGAATGAAGTAGTAGTAATAGTAGTAAGTTGTATGTTGTAGTAGTAGTAGTAGATAATTATGTTTTGATTAAAATAGGAGTAATAGTAGTAGTAAAATGTTGTAGGATTGCTTCTAAAAATATTTAGAAGCCATATTCATGCTAATAATGTTGTAGGATTACTTCTAAAAAAATATTTAGAAGCCACATTCATGCTTCAAATATTGTAGGATTACTTCTAAAAATGTTTAGAAGCCATTCCCATGCTACTAATATTGTAGGATTACTTCTAAAAATGTTTAGAAGCCATTTTTATGCTACTAATGTTGTAGGACCACTTCTAAAAATGTTAGAAGCCATGTTCATGCTAAAATTAGTTCTAAAAATATCCTACATGTTTCCATGCTTAGATAGTTGTAGGAGATCTTCTAGAAATATTTCTTCATGTTTTATGTTTAGATAATTGTAGGATGCTTTCTAAAGAAGTTCTATCATGATTTATGTTTAGAATGTTGTAGGATTGTTTATAAAAATATTCCTATCATGTTTTAGACTTAAAATGTTGTAAGATGTTTCCTAAAGAAGTTCTACCATGCTTATGTTTAGAAAATTGTAGGATTACTTCTAAAACATATCCCATCATGCTCTATGTTTAACAAGGTTGTAGGATTTCTTCCCAAAATATCCTACCATGTTTCATGCTTAGTTAGTTGTAGGATTGATTCAAAAAAAAATATCTAGCAAGCTTAATGATGTTAGAATGTTGTGGGACAAATTCTAGGGTTTCCTACCATGCTTAGATTCACTCATTTGTGCTTAGAATGTTGTAGGATTCAATCCAAAAGTTTCCTACCATGTTTAGATTAGCCTATTCATGCTTAGGATGTTGTAGGATTAATTCTAAAAATTCCTACCATGCTTAGATTAATCTATTTATGCTTAGAATGTTGTAGGATGCAACCTAAGAGCTTCCTACCATGCTTGGATTAATTTCATTATACTAGGGATGTTGTAGGATCCATAATAAAAATTACCTACCATGTTAGTTCAATTGTAGGTATGCAATATACCATGCTAGTTAATTGTAGGAATGTGATATACCATGCTAAGTTATATGAATACTCATGGTTACATGGTACCCATGCCTAGATAAGTGTTGTTCATGCTATGTTAGTAGATGATCATGACTCATGCTAAGTAAGTAGGTATCATGCTAATTATTAATCATGTTAAGTTAAGGATACCCATACTATGATGTTCATGCTTAGAATGAAGAAACTACCCATGGCTAGTTGTAGTGATTTATGTCGGGTTCTATACCATGCTAGAGTAATACTTGCTCAGAATGTTGTAGGAGTAGTGTTAGCACTACCTACTATGCCTTGGAGTGTTGCTTGTTCATACTAGTTGGGTTGTGGGGATTAGTCGAGATAAATAGTAGGCTTTCATGCTCAATTTACACTTGACTATAGTGGACTTCATGTCTAGGTCGTAAGTGATTTTCATGCTTGAGCTCGATGTAAGCATAAGCACTAATCACATTCATACATAGGAATATCATGGTGGTTGTGTTATATGATTAAATCGTCATAGGAAGATGCTTGTAATTGTATGCCATACTTAAGGCGCTATAGGTTGAAGTAATAAGGATTGGGAAGACCACTAGGGATAGTTAGTCCGATAAAGGCCGTTTTGTCGCCTTCGGTTCTTCCCTAGTACAATACCGATCATAAACTACTAGTAGATTCTTCTGTTGCTTCTAATAATAGATGACCAAGTTTGTTAGTAAGCACGTTGGTTGCTTCTAAGGATTGATTACTTGTATGGTTGTTTGCACATGGTTGTGCTCGTACGTGGCTCGACTGGCCCGTACGTAGCCGTGGGTCTCATACGTAGCTTAGTTGGCTCGTATGTAGGTTGTTGTCTCATACGCGGCCCGACCGGCCCGTGCGTAGCTGTTGGTCTCATACGCGGCTTAGTTGGCTGGTATGTACGTGGTCACCTCCTACGAGGCCCGCCTGGCTCGTAGGTAGTTATTGTTTCATACGTAGCTTATTGGCTCGTATGTGGTTGTTACTCGTGTATAGCTTGTTAGCTAGTACACAGTTCGTTGTGCTCATCTAGGGTGATGTTACCACCCTAAGGGCTATCGACCATCAAGACATATGTCCTTACCCTAAGGAACTGTGGAGGAGTCACTCCTTGTGTACCGTCGAATCTTAACCAGGGTAGGTTAGTCGAGGACCGGAGTATAGACGGAATCCAAGTTTAGGGAAGCGGCGTGCATGTATATTCGCACGACCAAAGTCTTGGATCGATGAGCCACGAACCGGGTCCTGAGGGATTCTGGTAAATCTAGGTTGAGCGGCCTAGTGGAGTTATATTGCGAAGCCTAATTTAAGGCCTAGCATGTATGTTTATAATATTATCGTCCCTAGGATTGTCGAGTCAGGGACATCATTAGGGTAGTGACTTATAAAGGTCATTTTGCTTAGACCCTTGCCGAAAGAGAAGAGTCGGTTGTAGGGGGCACCTTATGACTAACTCGTCCCTTGAGGCAGACTAGGTGGTGTTATTGGGTTGTACCTTCCCGTCAAAGGGATACGTACGGTGCCGTCTCACAAGTTGAGGACACGGGTTGCGTATCTCGCGCTGTTAATTCCTGAAGTACCGTGGCTGGGGTGCCACAGGATGCATTGGGCAGTCCTGCATTTGCCAGACCCCAGAGGGTGCCACAGGGTAGGCTTTGCGCTACCCTGCGCTTGCGAAACCCTTTAGTTTGATTTTGTAATGACACCCGATACATTGGGTTCGTCTATTTTGAGTGAGGTCCGGTTAGCCGGGTCGCGGTGGCGAACATAGACACCACTGGCGTAATGCAATAGTGGCACTTGACCACATCTGCAACCTCATAAGTCACGTGTAGCTGTCAGGAACAGGTCGTGTACAATTAGAATTCATAACGCGGGTTCAAATCCCTATATATGGAGAAACGGCTTGAGAAGGGTCGCATGTAGTATGGGCTGCATGTTACTTCGGAGACTTGCTGACATTAGAATAGGAAGCATCCTAGTTCTACCTTCCCGTCAAAGGGATACGTACGGTGCCGTCTCACAAGTTGAGGACACGGGTTGCGTATCTCGCGCTGTTAATTCCTGAACTGCCGTGGGTGGGTGTCAGGAACGGGTTGTGTACAATTAGAATTCATAATGCGGTTTCAAATCCCTGATATTAGAATAGGAGTGTCCTAGTTCTATTTAAGTATCGCATTAGAGTCTAGTCATAGCACTCACAAACACTTAAAATACACCAACACCATTGCTATATTTTGTATATTGTTTGGGAGATTCGCTGCTATATGATCAGCCTTTAAGCGTCGGTGAATACTGACGTCCCCACTTCCATAGGTACCGGATCGCCGAAGTACAAGGCGAGATTCAGGAGGACTCAAGGCAAGGAAAGCAAGGAGTCAGTGTTATGTTTAGTTCCGCTGCAGTATATGTATTGATTATCTATTAGTTGAGAAGTACTCAAGTGAGAGTTACCAAGTGTTGTTCTTCTTTCCCTGTACTCTGATGTAATTTGTTGAAGGTTGCAATACTTGGGCTTGTAAAGGTATTATTGTAACTCTATTGTAATGTATTGCAGTTGTACAATGTTCAGACTTGTAATACATTGGGTATTGAATAAAAAGTTTTAAATTCTCCTGTTTTTTTTCTGTGTATTTTGACTAATTGAAGAAAAGGTCTTGGCTCGTGTCACGGTTTCCCAGTGTTGGAAATCGGGGCGCTACACTAATGGAAACATGGACTTTTATTTACAACTAATTATTGTCATACTATTCAAACTTCAGCTACATAATTGTTAATTTACTGTTTATAAGGCTTTTCATATGTTGTATCGTTCTGAAGACGTGCCGTAGACACATGGCCACGGACAAATCTAGTATATATATGTAACCCCTATATCCGCAAATACGTATTTCCTGAGTATTGTTCCATATTTTGATAATTATAAATTTGTTATCGTTAAATTCGTTTTGAATTTATTGTTAAAGCTTTTCCTAAACAATAGTTGTAATTATTTTGAATAAACATTGTCTCTATTTCTACTTGATCAACCATTTATATTTTAAACTCAAATCAAAGATATTGTTTTTGTTTGAACTATTTCGACAAATTCATATTTTTATATATTGATATTACTCTGATAATTAATAGTATTATTTATTAGTATTTTTATTCTTATTGTCATTTTATTATTAATGTTATTATTAGTATTATTATTTTATTGTCATGGTTAGTATTTCTATTCTTATTGTTATTATGATTATTTATTATTATTATTGATTATTAAAACGAATTGATTCTTATTTAATAATTGTGCTTCTTTTATTTTAAATAATTAATGTAATGTGATACAAATTGTATTTTGTTATAATTGCATTTTATCGGATAGCTTATTCTCTTGTATTTGGGTTTATATTAATCCATTCTATTCATGTAAACCTATTTTATTTATTGGATTTTATACCCAATTGCCCAATTGCCCAATTGCCCAATACCCAATATACTACTTTTCCCCTATAAATACCCTAACCCTATTCTTAACCCTAGCCGCCTAACCCCTATACTGTTTTACCCCAAACCCCCTACTGTTCACTTCCCCTACCCCGTCTCCTTCTCCCACCATGTTCCGCTTCAACCCATCGCCCCTCACCCTCGTCGACCTCTCCGCCACCCTCGTCATCACCACCATTTCTTTCCTCGTCGCCACTCCCGTTCCTTGCCATCGCCCTCCGATCATCTCCCTGTCCTCGCCCAAGAACCCACCGCAACCCATCAACTCAACCCATCGCCATTAACCATTGCTTCGCCGCCAGTCATATCTGCTTGCCGTGCACCCCCTGTTGCCCTCGACGATCCCTAGCACTGTCGTCGTCGCCGTTCAAGTCCCCGATCGCGCTGTCGTCGCCACTCTGTTCTCATGCGGGAAATAGAGCCACCGTCGAAACCATCGTTGTGTCGCTTCCCGATCAGCGCCGCCGCTCATCACCGCTGCCAGTAGTCCCGAGCTCCTCACCGCCAGTCACCGCCGCATCGCGTCGCCGAAGTCTCGCACCGTTCTTTCTCTCTCTCTGTCGAAAGGAAGAAGGCGATGAGTGATTGGTTCGTCCCGCTGTTCTGTGTTTTGGCGCGGCTGATTCTCCCTCACTATTCTGTGTTTTGGGCCGATCCGGCGTGGAGAAAGTCACCCATTGGACGATATTGTTGTTCTGTGTTTTGGCACATTAGATCTGGAATTTTCTGTTCCGTGTTCTGTTCAGATCCGACGTGGTGGGGATTTGCTGAGTTGTTGTTTGCTTTGTTGGTTGGATTTCTTCGCACGTACTTCGCACGTGCTGTTGGTGTTTTTGCCCGGGGTTCTGATCACGTTATTCTTATTATTTGAATCTGCAATATACCAGGCAAGTCTCTTCTTGAACCTTTTTTATTGTTTATGTTCAAGATTATTTGATCTCCTGCAAGTAGATCCGTCCATTTTGTTATCAAAAACTGCTTTTGACAATTCTGTTAAGATTATCGAGGGTTTACACGAGCTAACCTGCTATACTCTTAACATCGTGCTATCTCTTGGATCTTAAACCCAATCCCCATTATTTTATGCATATACCCTTTTAAATAACTAGATTCATGCATAGAACTGCTTAATAAATTGGACATGTTAAATTGAATGTACTGGATGAGTTTTAATTGATGAATTGACACTGATATGGCTAAAAATGGGGTTAAATCGGAACCGTCCAGATTGGGCACGAATCTTGATGCTCAGGGGTAAAACGGTAATTTCACATACAAATGGGTCCGAGACGGGTACTGGGTCTCCTCCTCACAGATCCAACACCCCACAAACGGATCCACTCCAACTGGGTATGGGTCCCGACCCAAAACTAACCCAGATCAGCAAGAGGAAAATCATGGTCACTGATTTGACCGAATCAACGGGCCTGATTTGCTCTCACCGGGAATCAGGGGTCAGTTTCCTAAACAGATTGGGAGGATTTTTCTCCTGACAGTTACACAGGAAATCAGGTCCCTAATCACTCCCTTGGCGACTATAAATACCTCCCCCCTACCACTGTGTAATATCCCGGACGGATATTAACTCATAGAAATTACTATTTTATTACTATTTTATTATTTTATTTTAATCGGACTATTTTGGCGATTTTCGCCGGGTTGCCCACAAACAGTGCCTACGCACAGCTATCGGTCAGTGCACACCCGAAGCGCATCAAATTGATAGCGCGACTCTCCGAAGTAATAATAAAATTTATTTTACTATTATTTTCCAAATTAAATTATTTTTGGGAATTTTATGAGGATTTTATAAGAAGATTTTTGTATACACATACATGTACACATACACATAATTGTATGGTACTTAGTATATTATACCTAGTATATAGTATGTACTTTAGGACACTATACTTATTCTTGTCATGGCTACTTAATTAGAGAATTAGGGTTTGATTAGAAGGTTTAAGGAGGATTGTATGCATAAGATTAGAACTAAACCCTTCTAGAAACCTTATCACTCCACCTCACTAGTCTACACCATACCCTCCCCCCCCCCCCCCCCCCCCCCCTCCTAGAGCATGGCCGGCCCCCCCTTTTGGGGTAATTTTGTGCCATGAGGTGCACTTACCACCTTCCATCTCCTTCTATAAATCCCCCCTCATTCACTTCCTTCTCTCATTTTAGAAAAACAAAAGAAAGAAAGAAAGAAGGAAAGGAAAAGAAAGAGAGAACAAATTAACTAGAGAGTTTTGTTTTGTAGGTAATAGAAGAATTCTAAAAAAAAAGCTGAGGGGAAGGAGAAGGTAGCAAAGCTAGTTCTTCCAACAAGTTAGAGAAGGTGGGGGTTTCTTCACACTTGATTTCTTCCTTTGTTTGTTTCTTTGTTTGTTTGTTTGTTGTTTGTGTTTGACTTCTTCTTCTTCTCACCTTCTTGTTTTGTTTCTTTTTGGGAGTGTTGTCATGTTGTTATGTTGAATGAAAAGGAAGGAAAGGTAGTAGTAGAAACTACTAACTCATAAAGATCATAGCTTTAGTATTGTAGTTTTTTTGTATGCCATTGGACTAAAACTTCACATATTGCATATTGTTGAACAATACAACCATTGTTGGTTGTAGGACTTGATTGAACTAATGTAATAATCAAAAAGATCTTTCCTTTCTTTACTAAACACTAGTGGTAGAAATAATAAAAAGATCTTCTTTTTATTTAACCACTAGTTGTAACTTAATAAAAAGATCTTCTTTTTATTTAACCACTAGTTGTAACTTAATAAAAAGATCTTTTTTTTATTTAATCACTAGTTGTAACTTAATAAAAAGATCTTTCTTTTTATTTAACCACTAGTTGTACCTTAATAAAAAGATCTTCTTTTTATTTAATCACTAGTTGTAGCTTAATAAAAAGATCTTTCTTTTTATTTAATCACTAGTTGTAGCTTAATAAAAAGATCTTTCTTTTTATTTTAATCACTAGTTATAGCTTAATAAAAAGATCTTCTTTTGTTTAATCACTAGTTGTAGCTTAATAAAAAGATCTTTCTTTTTATTTTAATCACTAGTTGTAGCTTAATAAAAAGATCTTTCTTTTTATTTAATCACTAGTTGTAGCTTAATAAAAAGATCTTTCTTTTTATTTAATCACTAGTTGTAGCTTAATAAAAAGATCTTTCTTTTTATTTAATCACTAGTTGTAGCTTAATAAAATGATCTTTCTTTTTATTTTAATCACTAGTTGTAGCTTAATAAAAAGATCTTTCTTTTTATTTAATCACTAGTTGTAGCTTAATAAAAAGATCTTTCTTTTTATTTTAATCACTAGTTGTAGCTTAATAAAAAGATCTTCTTTTTGTTTAATCACTAGTTGTAGCTTAATAAAAAGATCTTCTTTTATTTAATCACTAGTTGTAGCTTAATAAAAAGATCTTCTTTTTGTTTAATCACCAGTTGTAACTTAATAAAAAGATCTTCTTTTATTTAATCACTAGTTGTAGCTTAATAAAAAGATCTTTCTTTTTATTTAATCACTAGTTGTAGCTATCTTTTCTATTTACTAGATGTAAAGTAAAATAAAATAAAAAATGATCTTTTCTTTATCACTAATAATAACAAAGATTAGTAAGAAACTAAGTAGTAGTAAGCTAAATTAATAAGTAGTAGTATGTAATAAATGAAGTAGTAGTAGCATGTATGTAATTAATAAGGTAGTAGTATGTTTATGTCCATAAAGTAGTAGTAGTAATAGAAAGTTGTATGTTGTGATTTTGATAATGATGAAGTAGTAGTAGTAGTAGTAAGTTGTATGTTATGTGTTGATCAAAATAGAAGTAGTAGTAGTAGTAGTAGATGGTTGTGTGTATGTGTTGATCAAAATAGAAGTAGTAGTAGTAGTAGATGGTTGTGTGTATGTGTTAATCAAAATAGAAGTAGTAGTAGTAGTAGAATGTTGAAGGATATTTTCTAAAAATATTCCTTTATGTTTTGTGCTTAGAATATTGTAGGATCACTTCTAAAATTAATTAGAAGTCATATTCATGCTACTTATATTGTAGGATCACTTCTAAAATTAATTAGAAGTCATATTCATGCTACTTATATTGTAGGATCACTTCTAAAATTAATTAGAAGTCATATTCATGCTACTTATGTTGTAGGATTGCTTCTAAAAATATTTAGAAGCCATAATCCATGCTTAGTTAGTTGTAGGATTGCTTGTAAAAATATCCTACCATGTTTACCATGCTTAGTTAGTGGTAGCCTTGCTTCTAAAAATATTTAGAAGCCATAATCCATGCTTAGTTAGTTGTAGGATTACTTATAAAAATGTCCTACCATGATTCTATGCTTAATTAGTTGTAGGGTGTTTATTAAAATTATCCCATCATGCTTTATGTTTAGGATGTTGTAGGACTTTTGCTAAAAAAATATCCTACCATGTTTACCATGCTTAGTTAGTTGTAGCTTTGCTTCTAAAAATAATTAGAAGCCATATCCATGCTTAGTTAGTTGTAGGATTGCTTTGAAAAATATCCTACCATGTTTACCATGCTTAGTTAGTTGTAGCTTTGCTTCTAAAAATAATTAGAAGCCATGTTCATGCTTAGTTAGTGTAGGACTTTGCTAAAAATGTCCTACCATGATTCTATGCTTAATTAGTTGTAGGATGTTTTATAAAATTATCCCATCATGCTTTATGTTTAGGATGTTGTAGGACTTTTTCTAAAAATATCCTACCATGCTTAACGTTTAGAATGTTGTAGGATTCTTTTCCTATCATGCTTGGTAATGTTGTAGGATTCTTTTCCTGTCATGTTTAGTAACTCACTTATGCTAGAATTTTGTAGGATTCATTCCTAAAGTTTCCTATTATGTTTAGTGACTTAGTTATGCTTAGAATGTGTAGGATTCAATCCAAAAGTTTCCTACCATGTTTGGATAAATTTTATTGTGCCTAGAGTGTTGTAGGATCCATGATAAAATCATATACCATGCTAGTTTAATTGTTGGAAAGCGATATACCATGCTAGCTAAATTGTAAGTATCTTGCATATCATGCTAGTTTAAATTGTATACAAGTTGTATACCATGCTAGATAAATGGTAGAGAAGGGTATACTATGTTAGTTTGATTGTAGGTAGGTAATATACCATGCTAGTTTTATCTATGCCATACTAGCTTAATAGTAATTAAGTTGTGTACTATGCTAGTTTATATGAATACTCATGTTTACATGGTACCCATGCTAGATAAGTATTGTTCATGCTATGTTAGTGAATGATCATGATTCATGCTAAGTAAGTAGGTATCATGCAAATTATTGATCATATTAAGTTAATGATAGCCATACTATGACATTCGTGCTTAGAGTAAAGAAACTACCCATGGCTAGTTGTAGTGATTTATGTTGGGTTCTATACCATGCTAGAGTAATACTTGCTTAGACAGTTGTAGGAGTAGTGTTAGAACTACCTACTATACCTTGGAGCATTGCTTGTTCATACTAATTGGGTGGTGGTGGTTGGTTATGATAAGTAGTAGGCTTCCATGCTCAATTTGTAACCTACGATTGACTATAGTGGACTTTATGTTTAAGGTCATTAGTGATTTTCATGCTTGAGCTCAATGTAAGCATAAGCATTAATCACATTCATACATAGGAATATCATGGTGGTTGTGTTATATGATTGATTGTCGTAGGAAGCTGCTTGTAATTGTATGCCATACTTAAGGCGCTATAGGTTGAAGTAATAAGGATGGGGAAGACCACTAGTGATAGTTGGTCCGATAAAGGCCGTTAGGTCGCCATCGGATCCTTCCTTAGTAGAATACCGACCGTAGAATATTAGTAGATTCTTCTGTTGCTTCTAACAATAGAAGATTAAGTTTGTTAGTAAGCACATTTGGTTGCTTCTAAGATTGATTACCTGTATGGTTGTTTGCACACGGTCGTGCTCGTACGTGGCTCGACTGGCCCGTACGTAGCTGTGGGTCTCATACGTAGCTTAGTTGGCTCGTATGTAGGTTGTTATCTCGTACGCGGCCCGACCGGCCCGTACGTAGCTGTTAGTCTCATACGCGGCTTATTTGGCTGGTATGTACGTGGTTATCTCCTACGAGGGCCGTCTGGCTCGTAGGTAGTTATTGTTTCATACGTAGCTTAGTTGGCTCGTATATGGTTATTACTCGTGTATAGCTTGTTAGCTAGTACACAGTTAGTTGTGCTGTCTAGGGTGATGTTACCACCCTAAGGGCTATCGACCATCAAGACATATATTTCTACCCTAAGGAACTGTGGAGGAGTCGCTCCTTGGGTACCGTCGAATCTTAACCAGGGTAGGTTGATCGAGGACCGGAGTATAGACAGAATCCAAGTCTAGGGTAGCGGCGTGCGTGTATATTCGCAACGGCCAAAGTCTTGGATCGATGAGCCACGAACCGGGTCCTGAGGGATTCTGGTAAATCTAGTTTGAGCGGCCTAGTAGAGTTGCCTTGCGAAGCCTAATTTAAGGCCTAGCACGTTGTGTTATAATATCGTCATCCCTAGGATTGTTCGAGTCAGGGACATCACTAGGATAGTGACTTATAAGGATCAGTTTACTTAAACCCTTTTGCCGGGAGAGAGGGGTCAGTTGTAGGGGGCCCCTTACACTAACTCGTCCCTTGAGGCAGATCATAGGTGGTGTACCGGGTTGTACCTTCCCGTCAAAGGGATACGTACGGTGCCGTCTCACAAGTTGAGGACACGGGTTGCGTATCTCGCGCTGTTAATTCCTGGAGTACCGTGGCTAGGGGTGCCACAGGATGCATTGTGCCGTCTTGCGCTTGCGATACCCCAGAGGGTGCCACAGGGTAGGCTTTGCGCTACCCTGCGCTTGCGAAACCCTATACTGTGATTTTTGGAATGACGCCCGATATATTGGGTTCGTCTAATTTGAGTGAGGTCCGGTTAGCCGGGTCGCGGTGGCGAACATAGACACCACGGGCGAAATGCAACAGTGGCACATGACCACATCTGCAGCCTCGTGAGTCACGTGTAGTTGTCAGGAACAGGTTGTGTACAATTAGAAGTTCATAACGCGGGTTCAATCCCTATATATGGAGAAACGGCTTGAGATGGAGTCGCATGTAGTATGGGCTGCATGTTGCTTTCGGAGACTTGCTGATATTAGAATAGGAGCATCCTAGTTCTATGTAAACATCGCATTAGAGTCTAGTCATAGCACTCACGTACACTTAAACTACATCATTGCTATATTTTGTATATTGTTTGGAAGATTCACTGCTATATGATCAGCCTTTAAGCGTCAGTGAATACTGACGTCCCCACTTCCATAGGTACTGGATCGCCGAAGTACAAAGGCGATATTCAGGAGGACTCAAGGCGAGGAAAGCAAGGAGTCAGTATTAAGTTTAGTTCCGCTGCAAAATATGTATTGATTCTGTATTAGTTAAGAAGTACTCTGATGTAAGATGTGAAGGTTGTAACACTTAGAAATGTAAAGGCAATATTGTAACTCCATTGTAAAGTATTACAGTTGTACAGTATTCAGACTTGTAACACTTTGTGTATTGAATAAAAAGTTTTAAATTCTCCTGTTTTTCTGTGTATTGTGACTAATTGAAGAAAAGGTCTTGACTCGTGTCACGGTTTTCCAGTATCGGAAATCGGGGCGCTACACACTGTGACCAGGTAATCACTCTTTTTCCACCTTAAGCTCTTTCTTAATCACCACTGGTTACTGACAAGAGCGTCGGAGGGTGCGTCGCCGGAATCAACCCCGGTGTATCGCACTTCCTTGCAGGTAGCGGCAGGAATCAGAAGGCTTGGATCCGCTGTTCAGGTTTTCCGCGAACTCACAAATCTCATCTGTTTACCCCCACACCAGAATCAGCGGTAACAGATTGGCGCCGTCTGTGGAAAAACCACACGAATAGCAGCCTCCTCTTCCTCGTCAGCTAGCTCTTCTCTAACTATGCCTCCCAAAAAGGTCAGATCTAGGGGGTCCAACCGCGGACCCAATCCCGCCGATCAGCCAGAGGAAGTCCCCATCCATCCCACTCCGCAGCCTGAACAACTTTCCCCCCCGGTCCAACAGGGCCAGCCTCCTCTTCCGAACCAGCAACCCCCAAATGGTCCTGCTGGTCAGAACCAGCGGAGGCAGAAGCAGCCTCTCCACCCGGACCACGTCTCAATTCACAATGCCTCCTCGGACTCTATGGCTTCCCATCACCCCAACCTCCGCAACACCGTCCTGAACCGCCAAAAGGATGAGGACCTTTGCAACCACCTAGATGAGAAGCGGGCCCGAGAGGGAGCCTCCCGCCAACATCAAGGCGAGCGATCTCCTCATCGCCGAGATGGCAGGAGGTCTCCCGACCGAAGAGGACGGGGCGTATCTCCCGAGCGCCACAGGAGGAGGCCTCATTCCCCTGCTGACCGACATCATCCGAGGAACGATGAGGCACCTATCACTCGTGCCGAGTTCCTACAATTCCAGGAGACTGTGTTGCAGGCCCTTAACCTTCGCCCTAACAACCATAATGCCCAGAGGGTTCCAACACCCCCACGGGTTCCAAGTCCTCGCCACCGATCCAGAAGTCCTCTCCCGGCTCCCAGTCACCAGCAACACCATCATAGTCCTCGCCGATCCCAGGACTATCGGCGACGCAGTCCCCGCTCCCCTTCCTATGAAGAAGAGTCCGGGGGATCGTTTGATTACCAACGGAGGGACGATGCCCTCTACCGTCGTCTCCACGAGGTGGAGAGGCGCATCGGTCGCATGGACAAAGAGGAGGAGTCAAGAGTAGGGACCGTCCGCCCCAGCAGACCCCCCTTCTCTCGGACAATCATGGAGGCCCCCATACCGAGGGGTTTCAAACCTCCGCAGTTTGAAACGTACTAAGGGGAGTCCGACCCAGTCGATCATGTCGAAAGCTTCAAGACCTTAATGCTGATCCATCAAGCTTCCGATGCCATGCTCTGCAAGACCTTCCCCGCCACCCTCAAGGGGTCGGCACGGGAATGGTACTCCAGGCTCGCTCCCTCTTCTATCTTCTCGTTCGAGCAGTTCGAAACGCTCTTCATAACTCACTTTGTGAGTAGCAGGCGGACAGAGAAGACGAGCCTCTCCCTACTCCACCTCCGACAGGAGAGGGGAGAAAAGCTGAGGGATTATGTGAGGAGATTTAACGCAGAGGTCAGGTCAATCGCCTCCCTTGACCAGTCAGTGGCGACAGTTGCGTTCCAGTCGAACGTCCTCAACTCCAACCTCCGATCGTCCCTCGCCAAGAAGCCCCCGCACAACTTCGCCGATCTTCTCCTAAGGTGCGAGAATTACATTCGGGCAGAGGAGGCCGAGTGCCTCCCGAATTTCGGGGGATCCGCCTCCGGATCGAAGAGGAAGATGTTAGAGGAGGAAGGGTCCAAGAAGCTGCAGAAGGACAATAGCGGTCAGCGCCGTCCTCCCCCCCGGTTCGAGAAGTTCACTCCCCTCACCACCAATGTCTCCACCATCCTGATGGAAGTGGAGAAGGAAGGAGTTATACCTCCCGCTCCGAGGATGAACACCCCGGCCAAGAGGAGGAACAATGAGAAATGGTGCCGTTACCACCGGGACCACGGCCACGACACCAACGACTGCCGGGCATTGAAAAATGAGATAAAGGCCCTCATCCAGAGGGGCCAGCTGGCCAAATTTGTGAAGGCGAACAATTAGGGGGAGCACGCCACTCCTCTACCTCGGGGGGCTAACAAGCGCTCCAAGCGGCGCGATGAGACCCCCGAGTTCGAGGAAGAACGAGTTCTGCACCTCATCCACAGAGGCCCCATGGGGGGCTCCTCCAACTCCTCTCGGAAAGCTTTCGTCCGAGAGGTCAACTCAGTTCACAGCGCCCCTCCCCCCAAAGGCCTCGGCGTCCCAGTGACTTTCTCTGACGAAGACCTCGAGGGAGTCCGAACTCCCCACTGCGACGCACTTGTCATCGAACTTCGCATGGCAAACTTCAAGGTGCAGAGGGTCCTGGTAGACAACGGGAGCTCGGTGAACATCCTCTTCCTCTCGGCCTTCCGAGGGCTGCAGCTGTCTCGGGATCGCCTCAAGCCGGCCGGCTACACGCTCAACGGGTTCACGGGGGTTCCAGTAACGGTCGAAGGGGTTATCACCCTGGAAGTAACTGCTGGGAAGACCCCTACTACCCGGACAGAGCCGATGGACTTTATGGTCGTTGACGTGCCGGCTGCATACAATGTTATCTTAGGCCGACCTGGCCTAGCTGCCCTGGAAGCTGTTCCTTCCGCGTACCACCTTAAAATGAAGTTCCCCACCCGGTCGGGAGTGGGAGAAGTCAGGGGCAGCCAAGAAACGGCTCGGAAGTGCTACATGACTTCCACTGGGGGTCCGGTGCTCTCCCTCGAGACTCTAGAAATCCTCGAGCCGAATGTCCGACCCACGTCCGAGCCGGCGGACGAATTGGAAGAAGTACTCTTCTCGGACGAGGACCCGAGTCGAAAGTTCCTCATCAGCAAGTCCTTGCCCACTGCCCTGTGCTCCGACTTGGTGCAGTGCATCCGGGAGAACCGCGACCTATTTGCTTGGTCCGCCGTGGATATGCCCGGGATTTCCGAGGATCTTCTAGTGCATCGTCTCAGCGTCGAACCGAGGTGCAGATCGGTTCAGCAGAAGAGGCGTAAGTTCGCCCCCGAGCGACAACAAGCCATTAAGGAGGAGGTAGACAAGCTCTTAAAAGCCCGGTTCATACAGGAGGTGAACTATCCCGAGTGGCTCTCCAATGTGGTCATGGTTAAGAAGTCCAATGGTTCTTGGAGGATATGCATCAACTTCACCGACCTGAATAAGGCGTGTCCGAAGGATCCATTCCCTCTCTCAAATATCGACACCCTCATCGATGCCACCTCGGGCCATGAGCTCCTCAGCTTCATGGACGCCTTCTCCGGCTATAATCAGATCCGAATGTTCCCCCCGGACATTCTGAAGACTTCCTTCATTACCGACCAAGGCCTCTACTGCTATAGAGTCATGCCGTTCGGATTGAAGAACGCTGGAGCCACCTACCAGCGCCTCGTGAACAAGGTCTTCCAAAGCCAAATAGGCCGCAACATGGAAGTATACGTCGACGACATGCTCGTCAAGAGCATCCGAGGTACCGACCACGTGGCTGACCTCCGGGAGGCATTCGGCGTATTGAGGAGGCACAACATGCGGCTTAATCCGAACAAGTGTGCGTTCGGGGTCTCGTCGGGAAAGTTCCTCAGCTTCATGGTGAGCCAGCGAGGGATCGAAGCAAATCCCGAGAAGATCAAGGCCATACTGGACATGGCCCCGCCCCGGAATGTTAAGGAAGTGCAGAAGCTTACGGGTCGCCTCGCCGCTATTGGCCGGTTCCTTTCGAAGTCTGGGGAAAAGTGCCTCCCCTTCTTCAAGGCTCTCAGGGGGGCTAAGGGCTTCAAATGGGGCCAACCACAACAGGAGTCGTTCGACCAACTGAAGTCCTACTTGGTGAACCCTCCTCTGCTCTGCAAACCAGTTCCGGGGGAAACCCTCTTCATCTACTTAGCTGCTTCCGAGCAGACCTTAAGTGCGGTTTTGGTGAGGGAAGAAGACCGGGCTCAGAGGCCCATCTACTATGTGAGCAAGGTGCTTCGAGATGCCGAGCTCCGCTATCCGAAGATAGAAAAGATGGCCTACGCCCTGATCATGGCGGCAAGGAAGCTCCGTCCGTACTTTCAGTCCCACTCGGTTGTGGTCCTCACCGACCAACCGCTGAAGCAGACCCTCCACAAGCCCGAAACCTCGGGCCGGCTTATGAAGTGGTCCATAGAACTGAGCCAACACGACATCTCCTACCAGCCTCGGACTGCTATCAAAGCTCAGGCCCTCGCCGACTTTATCGTCGAGTCCACCATTCCCGAGGTCAGCCATGTTCCGAACGGACCCCCCATTTGGACGGTTTTCGTGGACGGTTCCTCCTGCAGCGAGGGTAGCGGCGCCAGTATCATCCTGAACGGCCCTGATGACTTCATCCTCCATATGCCCTCCGCATGAATTTCAAAGCCTCAAACAACGAGGCGGAGTATGAGGCACTAATCGCGGGCCTCGGACTTGCCCGAAGTGCCGGGGCGCAGCGCCTCCGAGTCCATAGTGACTCTCAGCTGGTTGTGAACCAAGTCTTGGGCAAATACGAGGCGCGAGACGAACGAATGGCGAAGTAACTCGCCAAGGTCCGAGCCCTCATGAGCCGGTTTGAAGAGGCACTCATCCAACGAGTCCCTCGAGAGGAGAATTCACAGGCCGACGCCCTCTCCAAGTTAGCCTCATCCTCCCTCCAGGGTCTCGAGCAGACCATTTTGATCGAGGTCCTCTCAAGGCCGAGCATAGAAGACGAGACCCCCGGCTCAGCGGAGTCGTTACGGTCCTACTGCAAGATAATTGGATGAAGCCGTTAATGGAGTTCTTAAGGGATGGACTCCTCCCCGAGGACCCCAAAGAAGCACGCCGAGTCAGAACCAGGGACGAGCGGTATGTCTTGATCGAGGGAATCTTATACAAGCGCTCCTTCTCGCAGATTGACGGCCGACTGCCTCTCCCCATAACAGGCCGACTACGCCTTGCAGGAGCTCCACGAAGGCATCGGCAGAGCACATTCAGGGTCTAGGTCTTTGGCTCGGAAAGCTTTGAATTACGGATACTTCTGGCCGACTCTCCTCCAAGACGCCGAGCGACACGTTCGGCAGTGTGCCTCTTGTCAGAAACATTCCAACATTCGTCGCCTCCCCCAAGCCAACCTCGCCTCCCTATCAAATCCTATCCCCTTCGCAATGTGGGGGATGGATTTACTAGGGCCTTTCCCTCCAGCTCCGGGCCAGTTCAAGTTGTTGGTCGTAGCCATCGACTACTTCTCGAAGTGGATTGAGGCCGAGCCCCTCGCCACTATAACCGAGAACAAGGTGGTTCAATTCTTCTGGAAGAACATCATCTGTAGATTCGGCGTCCCCCGTGTCCTCGTAACGGACAACGGGACTCAGTTCACTGGTGCTGCATTCCGAGCTCTGTGCGAAGACCTTGCCATCCTGCAGCGCTTCTCTTCCGTCTCCCACCCTCAGTCGAACGGACAGCCGGAGAACGCTAACCGGCAAATCCTCTCTGGTATCAAGAAGAGATTGGACAAATGTTCCAAAGGCCTATGGGTCGACCAACTCCCCAATGTACTGTGGAATTATCGCACCAACAAACGGATCCCCACAGGAGAGTCCCCGTTCAACCTCACCTATGGGTCCGAGGCAGTGATACCTCTTGAAGTCGGAATACCTTCTCCTCGCCTCGTAGCCTACGACGAGGAACAGAATGCCAGAGACCTCCGGGCGAACTTAGACCTGGTGGATGAGCTGAGGGAAAGAGCATCAATACGCCAGCAGAACTACCGGAGGAGGGTCGAACTGGCATACAACAAGAAAGTCCGACCCACCGATCTCAAGGAGGGGGACTTGGTCCTCAGGAAGCTTGCCATCTCCTTCCCCAATCAGAGGAGCAAATTGGCTCCGAACTGGGAAGGACCCTACAAGATCACAAAGGTGGTTCGGCCCGGAGCTTATCGTCTGGAAGATCTAGAGGGTAGAGAGATTCCGAGGACCTGGAATGCCGACCACCTCCTAAAATACCAAGAAAGTGCCCCGGCGCCTCTCTGAGTATCACGAGGTGTCGAACCATTCCTCCCCTCTAACTTGTAATTCATTTCTTAAGTTGTCAAATGTAAAAACGGCTCGCCGTCAATTATCAATAAAGAATGGTTTTTTCGTATTTATAAATTTGCTTGTATCTCTCCGTCCTTATTCTTTAATTCAACCAATGGTTCAGAGTCCAATGTCCGGCTCGACTTTACTTCCCCGGCTCGTCCTTAGGCGAGCCAGAAGTAGATAGCCGTTTGGAACTGCTCCCACAACCGTTGAACTACACCGATGGTTCGGAGTCCAACACTCGGCTCGACTTTACTTTCCTAGCTCGCCCTTAGGCGAGCCAGAAGTAGATCGCCGTTCGGAACTGCTCCCACAACCGTTGAACTCTAACAATGGTTCCGGAGTCCAACACTTGGTTCGATTCTACTCCGCAAGCTCGCTTCTCAGCGGGCTAGGAGTGGGTTGCCATTCGGAATTGCTCCCACAACTGTTGAACTCTAGCGATGGTTCCGGAGTCCAACACTTGGTTCGATTCTGCTCCACAAACTCGCTTCTCGGCGGGTTAGGAGTGGGTCGCCATTCGGAATTGCTCCTACCATCGTCGAACTCTCACGAGGATCAACAAGCCCACCCTCGGGTAAGGCTCGACTCGCCTCGCAACTTCGCGATAAGAGGAGACGGAAGCACCGCTCGGCACCTCCGGCCGAACACTCTTGTCGCCGAACCACGGACAAGCCAGAAGTATGCCCGGAGCACACCACGACGCTCGAACTCTCAGACCTCCGGCCGGCTGACCGAGCAAGTGCCCATCCGAGCGTCAAAACGGAGAAAACTCACTCTCTCCTCAACTTTCGCGTAAGATCTCGATCAGACGGCCCAGATCTTACCAGCGCCGCTAAACGACAAGATATCATTTTCTTGGGAACCGGGCCCGTCTCGAGATTTGTGCCATAATCCAATGGTTCGGATCGCACTACAGCGCCGAACCGCGGACAAGAGAGGGGTCGGGTCAGAGACCTCGGCACGGCGAGCACGGTCAGAACCGAAACAACTACGCAGAGCTACAAAATACGTGCTAGTTCGTGAAAGAAATATTATTAATAATTGGGACACAGTACAAAACAACTCTTCCATACAACGAGGCCACAAAGCCTTAAAGAACAATGGTTACAATGCCGACCCGCTACACTTGGTTTTTAAAAGAAAAATCATCAAACGTCCCGTTCGGTCGTCAGTCTAGCTACTTTGGCTGCCAGTTCCTCTTCCTCCGTCCGAAGCCCCGCCTCTACAGTCTGCAGGTGATGGATCTCCGAGAGCAGATCATCCCTTTCGGCTGCTACCTTCGCCAGATTGTGCCGAACACACTAGATCTGAAGGGCATTGCTGAAGGCGGTCGGCGAGTCTCCGCCCTCTCCCGTAGGGGCCATCTCGGCAATCCTGCTCTCCATACGCCAGATCTCGGCGTCCCGCTGACCTAGGACGAGCTGAAGGTGGCCCCGCTCGCTCTCGGCTCGGCGCAGTCCCAGCTCGACTTCATAAAGCCGATCTCGGCATGTGGCCGAGCGCATCTTCGTCTCCCCCGAGCCAGCCTCGGTTCGAGCGTGATTATCCGAGCAATTGGGGTCGGCGTCTTGAGCTACCACCACGAGCTGAAAAGAGGAAGAGACGAACAACAAAATTTCAAAACGTTACCGAAGTCCAACACTTCAAGAATTTTCCAAGCAAACTTTCAGATTTGTATTCAGATATAGTAACTCTACATGCAACAAGACCGACCCTACAACAGAGTTTTACAACAGCCAGAAGAAACGTAAGACGACATGTTTAGTGCCTCTTCGGAAGGGGTACGCTTCGGTTCAAGGAAACGCGGGGACGGCGAGGCCTGACCTCCGAGCTCGATTCCAAACCAATGAAGCGGGATCCCCCTTCGCCACTGACCCCAACTGTGGCGCCGACCGAGGCACCGCTAGACGAGACGGCTACGCTACTCTGAGCGTCGGCAGGACTCCGCCTAGCCGCAGGCAAACGAGTTGCAAGTTCGTAGAAGGTAATCCCTCTCTCGCTCTCTTCGCGACTACACGACGTACTCCGAACGTTGGCCCGCTCCGGCAGAGGTTTGAGCGACGCGACCTCTTCCTCCAACTCGATAATCCTATCCCTTAGAGTGTCATCCTTTGCCGACATCTTCAAACGAGGAGGCCTTGACGAATCCGAGACATTGGCGCTATCGGTCGCGAGTCGTCGATAATGGGTGACCTCGATCCCCCTGTCTATCGTAATCCTCCTAAGCTTGTCGACCTCGGCCAACAATTTTTGGCGCTCGGATGACACCTTCTCCATCTCGGAAGTTAGCTTCTCTTCCTCCACCGAGCGTTCTTTCTCCGCTAACTCCAAGTGTCGGATCTCGGCCAAAAGCTCGTCATTCTTTTGCTCGGCGAGGGAGAGCTCCCTACGAAGACGACCGGTCTCACCTTCGGGACAAGGAGCTTGGGGTTGCTTCCGCAGTTGCTTCAACTCGCGACAATACCCCCTCACAGCTGCCTTTGTCTCCTCCAGCTTCAAGAACATGTAAAACTGCCTCTCTCGGCTATTGGAGAGCTCTCCCTTCGTTTTAGCCAGCTCCTTACGAAGGTATGCAACCTCCGTGATCGGACCAAACTTCACCTGAAAAGCAGAGATAAATCCGAGGCCCAACACTTGGAGAATTTTACGCCTAATCAAACACAAAATCCGGAGACTAACACTTGGATAAATTTTGGCCAAACAAAGTGTTTTCATTCAAAACTCAGAAAAAAGCTTTACAAGAGCGGTGGCCAGTCCGCAGTTAGGCTTACAAAAAAAAACAAAACAACAAAAGACTAAAAGAGGCAACCGAGTCAGGGGTCGACCTTTTTGTCGTTCGGGTCTGTCGACCCCTCGGCCTTGTCCTCGCCCTCGACCTCGTCCTCGTCCTCGCTCCCGCTCTCCTCCTCAGAGTCGTCCTCCTCCTCATCCTCGGCCTCAGTCTCACCCGGGCCTTCGACACCGTCAGTCTGTCCCTCGGGGCCGAGCATCCCCTGGGGAAGCTCCTCCTCCCCCTCCACGGGGTCGTAGAAGCGGTAGGAAGATGTGTCGAAACCCGGATTCCGAGCGGCAACATGAAGCAGGGCTCGGCCGTACGCGTCCTCCATGTTCTTGAACATGTGATGCTCGGCCTCGTCCTGGACGGCCTTCTTCGCCTTTGCCACCTTAGACCGGTGCCTGGCCATGATCTTCTCGGCCCTCTTCCGAGCCGTCTCCGCCTCCGACCGAGCGTTGGCCAGCTCCTCCTTCAGCTCGGCATTCTCCTTCTCCGAGGCCTCGAGCTTGGCTGCCGTGTCCTTCGACCGCTGAGCAGCGTCGGCCAGCTGCGCCTCCAATCCCGCCACTTCGGCCCCATGCTTGGCCGAGAGGAGTAGCTCAGCATCGAGTTTCTTCACCGCTTTCGCGCGCTCCGACCTCTCCCGGTCATACTGCGCCGCCAGCTCCTTCTCCTTGCTCGCGACTCCTCGAGCAGGAAGTTGAAGTGGCAGAGGGTCTGAAAAGAGAACAAACCGTTAGAGTCCGAACCCAGAAACTTAGGAAATTTCAGCAAAATGCTTCAACAAGAGAGTGTTCGGTCCACTCACCGACATTGTGTTCCGATAAAATCTGCAATGTGGCGTCCCCAACTTGCCCGGACTTAAGGGCCGCTCGGTCCTTCGGGGTCGGCAGGTGCTTCACCGCCTGCATGCAAATGTTACCGTCGCCCAAAAAGCCGTCGACTTTCATCACCTGCCAGTCGGGGACGAAGATCTGCTTGTGCCCCTCGGTCAGGATCTTCTCCGCATCGGCAGTGAGGGGCGAAACTTGGAGGGATAGCACCTCGTTCACGCCGAACGCGCCGCTTGACGAGCCGGGGGCATCCCCTTTCGCCGTTGGTGCCGGCGCATCAGAAGTTGGAGGATCGGAGGCCGTGACCTTCTCCTGCTCGGGATCGGCCTCCGGGACGATGACCTTCTGCAGGTCAGCGGTCTTCGGGACCGAGGGTATCTTTGGCGCTCGGCCCCCCTGAGGCCCGGTCGAGGGTCTCTTCTTTCTCGTCTCCTGCTCCCTCGCCTTGGCCTTCGCCATCAACGCCCTATAGTCCATCCGAGAAGACTCTGCACAAGCCGAATGAAAAAACTTAGACAAATTTTTCAAGAAATTCATTCAAAGAGCAAAAATACCAGAAGCGTACTAGGGTCGATCGGACTGAGACCCCCTCGGAACAGAGCTTCCTCGGTAATATCTTTCCAACTGAGCGTCGGCAAGGCAAGGAGCTTCTTGAGGACTTCCGCCTCCTCGTCACTCAGCACCGGCTCCTTCTTCGCCCGCTTAGGCAGGCCATCCCTCGACCAAGCTATCGGAATCACCCAAGGTTCGGGAACTCGGATAATGAAATACTTCTCCTTCCAATGCTTGATCGAGTTCGGGTTCTCGATCAACTTCACGCCCGTCCGCGGCGAAAGGTAGAACCTCTGCTCGTTCCTGTTCGGCTGGCAAGGGCGGTTGAGGCTCCGAAGGAGAAACATGTTCGACTCGACACCGATCTCTTGACACCGGAGAACAAACGCCAAGACGTGCCTCCAAGTGTTCGGCATCAGCTGGGCAGGGCTCAAACCGTACCAAATAAGAACCTCGATGATGAATGGATGGAGCGGAAAGCGGAGCCCGGCGGCCAAGGAGTCGAGGGGAAATACGCACGCGTCAGCCGAAGACGACGTGCAGGCTCAGAAACCCGGTCCAGGGAGAAGCAACCCGTACTCGACAGGGATCTGGAATCCGGTCCGGATCCGATGCAGATCCGCCTCTGTGAGGGACGAAATGGTGTGGTCCACCTCGGACAACTCTCTCGGCTCGTTCTCCTCCACCGACTTGGCAGTACCCTGGGTAACCTTCTCCAGGATCTCACCAGAGTAGCTCCGGACACCCCCCACGCTCGACAGAACAATAGGCTGCCGACCGAACTCCCCTGCCATCTTCGGCTGCTCTATTATCGTGACCACTCCTTTGCCCTTTTGGGACTTCGCCACAACGTCCTGGGGCGGCTCGGCTACTTTGCCGCTCTTGCTCGGCCGAACAACGGTCTGCTCGGTCGGCTCTATCACCTTCTTTCCCTTACCCGCTCGGCCGACGACTTGGTCCGAGGCGGGGGTCTCATCCGAAGAAGTAATCTTAACCATTTTTCTAAAAAGAAAGGAGAGAGACCGACCTTGAAGTGACTGCTACGGTCGAAAAACTTCGTCGGAGTAAGGAAACGCCTTGCCGCGACAGCTAGCAGCACCACCCAGGAGCTAAAAACTTCGAAGGTGAAAAGTAAAAACTTGAGAGAGAAAGTAAAAGTGAAGAATGAGATTTGGAGTGGGGGAGTGAAGATTTATAGTAAAAAGAGAAGTCTCTTGGGCTTCCTAACGTAAGGGTGCGACTTTTGGGCTGCCCTCAAAACGTCGCGAATGCCCAAAACGACTTTATCTTTTCACCAAGTCAAGTAGCTCGGCACAACAGGATCTAAATCCGAACAACGTGCGATCCGAACCCAGCAGCAAAGGGTCCGGCCGGCTAACCGAGCAAGTGTCCATCCGAGCGTCAAAACGGAGAAAATTCACTTTCTCCTCAACTTTCGTGTAATATCTCGAACAGACGGCCCAGATCTTGCCAGCGATGCTAAACGACAAGATAGCGTTTTCTTGGGAACTGGGCCCGTCTTGAGATTCGTGCCACCATCCAACGGCTCAGATTACGCCACCTCGCCCGGACGAAGCACTTCGGACTCAGACGCTCCACCTCTGTCCGAAGAAACCAGAGAAAGTTTGGATTAAAAGTTTTAAGGCACCGCCCTCGGCGAGCCCCCCGGGTCCCAGTTCTCGGTCGGCATCCCTCTCACCCGTGAACAAATCGAAGCCTACGGTTTCGGAGCTGAAGCCACGAATCGTTCAAGGGTTAGAGAGAAACCACCGACTCGCGGGACCCGGTCAAAAAGCAGATCGGCACACCTCCCATCTCTAACTCCTTCGGGCTGACAACCATCAGAAGCCGTCAGCCCGGAAGGAAGACAGAGATCGGAGGAGACCAATCATTCCGAAGCAGCTCGTCCCTCGGCTCCAGACTTCGGTCGTCACCCCTTCTGCCCTGATCTCCTCCGACCCTAACATCCGCATCGGAACCGTCAGAATCGGGAGAAGATCATGGCGGAAGGATGACCACCCATCCTTCCGAAGCACCTCGTCCCCCGGATCCAGATGTCGGTCGTCAACTCTTTCGCCCTTGTCTCCCCTGACCCTGACACCTACGACGAGGCCGTCAGAATCAGGGGAAGACAACGGCGGAAGGATGACCACCCATCCTTCCGAAGCTCCTTGTACCCTGGGCCCGGACTACGGTCATCACCCCTTCTGCCCTGATATCCTCCGACCCTGACATCCGCATCGGGGCTGTCAGAATCGGGAGAAGACCACGGCGGAAGAGTGACCACCCGTCCGACGACCTCAGGGTTAGGATTTTCCAAAAGAAGACAGGCATCTGCCTTGACTCTGGTCGTCACCGCTTCTGCTCTGATCTCCCCCGACCCTGACATCCACTTCGGGGCCGTCAGAGTCAGGAGGAGACCATGGCCGAAGAGCAACCACCCAAGGCAGACACCTCCGAGGGCTAAAACTCAACATTGTTGTGACTGAAACTACAAGGGGAGTGGGGTATTTATAGCCTCCCCTTCAAGAACCAGCCATTATGACCCTCGGGAGTTGAAACGCCATGCATTAATTGAAGGGCACCATTCTTAATGCCCCGGGAAGTTGGAACGCCGCACAAATCCTGGGGCACCATTAATGCTCTTGGGAACGAAACCGTCTCGAGATTCGTTCCACCATTCAACGGCCCGGATCGCGCTACCACGCTCGGATTACCGAACACTTATACCTCCGGTCGGCCAACCGAGCAAGTGCCCATCCGAGCGTCAAAACGGAGAAAACTCACTTTCTCCTCAACTTTTGTGTAGGATCTCGATCAGACGACCCAGATCTTGCCAGCGACGCTAAACGACAAGATAGCATTTTCTTGGGAATGGAGCTCGTCTCGAGATTCGCGCCATCATCCGACGGCTCAGATTGCGCCACGTCGCCCGGCCAACCGAGCCCTCAGCCCTCCGGTCGGCCAACCGAGCAAGTGTTCATCCGGTGCCCCAGAGCTTCGCTCGACCAGCCGAACCCTCAAACCACCGGTCGGCCAACTGAGCAAGCGTCCATCCAGAGGCCCAGGGCCTCGCTCGACCAACCGAACTCTCAGACCTCCGGTCGGCCAACCGAGCAAGTGTCCATCCGGTGCCCCAGAGCTTCGCTCGACCAGCCGAACCCTTACACCTCCGGTCGGCCAACCGAGCAACTGCCCATCCGGGCGTCAAAAGCGAGAAAATGGATGCCAAGCAACTTGGACCGTCGGATTACTCAGAAATTCGTGCTCGCCCAAGATCAAGGGTCCAGATTGCGCCACGTCATAAATCGGTAATTAAAAATCGATTTTTATTTATTTAAATCGTTTTATTTATTTAAAAATCGCGAAAAATTGCTAAAAATTCGGGAAAATTAACTAATAATTCTAGAAAATAATTTAAAATTCGGGGGGATATTTTTGAGCCCCTGAACGAACAATTATTGCCTAGAATGTACTGTTAAGGCCCCCGAACGATTAGTTAACACATCGCAAAATTAAATAAATAGTTCGAAAAAATAGATAAAAGCCGTCAAATACTCGATATGGCTACAGAACAGCACATGGCATCAAAAAATTACCTCACTACCCCCTTCGAGATTCAAAATCCTCCATTCAGACTCCGATACAACTCCACTAGCCACTGAAACAGTTAAACTACTCCTCAAAGACTGATCACACTCAGTCTTTAGGAGTGGGGGGCTCGTGATATGGCTAAAAATGGGGTTAAATCGGAACCGTCCAGATTGGGCACGAATCTTGAAGCTCAGGGGTAAAACGGTAATTTCACATACAAATGGGTCCGAGACGGGTACTGGGTCTCCTCCTCACAGATCCAACACCCCACAAACGGATCCACTCCAACTGGGTACGGGTCCCGACCCAAAACTAACCCAGATCAGCAAGAGGAAAATCAGGGTCACTGATTTGACCGAATCAACGGGCCTGATTTGCTCTCACCGGGAATCAGAGGTCAGTTTCCTAAACAGATTGGGAGGATTTTTCTCCTGACAGTTACACAGGAAATCAGGTCCCTAATCACTCCCTTGGCGACTATAAATACCTCCCCCCTACCACTGTGACCAGGTAATCACTCTTTTTCCACCTTAAGCTCTTTCTTAATCACCACTGGTTACTGACAAGAGCGTCGGAGGGTGCGTCGCCGGAATCAACCCCGGTGTATCGCACTTCCTTGCAGGTAGCGGCAGGAATCAGAAGGCTTGGATCCGCTGTTCAGGTTTTCTGCGAACTCACAAATCTCATCTATTTACTCCCACACCATAATCAGCGGTAACAGACACCATGACTGTGATAATTGTATCTTAAACCTTAGAATTTGCATGTTGACACCTAGGATTCACTCGATTACTAAGTTGCATGCTATATTGATCTTATGATTTTTTTATTTGCCTATTCATATTAAGACAATTTCTGTTTTGCTATATGTTTCACTTTGAATTAGATTTTTAACCATGCTAATGACATAATTTGAAAGAACTTACTAAACATAAAATGTAGCCCTTGATGTCTAGATAATTTATCCCTGGTCTGGATTTAAATTCCAATTTTTCATCTGTTAGATATTGATATGGCTAAAAATGGGGTTAAATCGGAACCGTCCAGATCGAGCACGAATCTTGAAGCTCAGGGGTAAAAAGGTAATTTCACATACAAATAGATCCAAAACGGGTATTGGGTCTCCTTCTCACAGAACCAACAACCCGCGAACGGATCCACCTTAACTGGGCACGGATCCCGACCCGATACAAACCCAGATCACCAAGAGGAGAACAGGGCCATTGATTTGACTAAATCAATTCAACAGGCCTGATTTGCTCCCACCGTGAATCAGGGGCTAATTTCCCAAAACAGAATAGGAGGATTTTCCTCCTGGCTGTTACGCAGGAAATCAGGCCCCTAACCGCTCCAATGGCGACTATAAATACCTCCCTCCTACCTCTGTTACAGGTTAATCACTCTTTTTCCACCTTAAGCTCTTTCTTAATCTCTTCTGATTACTGACAAGAGCGTCGGAGGGTGCGTCGTCGGAATCAACCTCGGTGTCTCGCACTTCCTTGCAGGTTGCGGCAGGAGCAAGAAGGCTTGGGTCAACTGTTCAGGTTTTTCTTGGACTCACAAATTCTATCTGTTTACCTCCACACCGAAATCAGCGGTAACAGATTGCCGCCGTCTGTGGGAAAAACCACACGAACAGCCTCAGCCCCTTCCTTGTCGTCCTCTGCCACCATGCCTCCAAAGAAGGTCAGATCTAGAGGGTCAAACCGTGTGGCCAATCCCGCCGACCCTACGGAGGAAGCCCCTGTCAATCCTATTCCACAACCCGATCTTCCTCCACCGGCCCAGCAGGTCCAACCTCCTCATCCCAAGCAACAACCCAACAATGGCCCCTCCGGCCACAACGGTCGGAAGCAGAAGCAGCCCCTCAACCCGGACCATGTCTCGGTCCGTAATGAGTCCTCGGACTCAATGGCTTCTCATCACCCCGACCTCCGCAACACGATCCTCAACCGCCAAAAAGATGATGACCTCCGCACCCACCTAGACGAGAGGCGGGCCCGAGAGGAAGCCTCCCGCCAGCATTGTGGCGAGCGGTCGCCTCACCGCCGAGAGGGCAGAAGGTCTCCGGACCGAAGGGGCCGAGCGGCATCGCCCGAGCGCCGCAGGAGGAGGCCGCACTCCCCCGCGGATCGACATCCTCGGAGGAACAGTGACGCACCCATTACTCGTGCCGAGTTCCTTCAATTTCAAGACACCGTACTGCAGGTCCTCAACCTTCGGCAGAACAACCAAAATGCCCAGAGGGCTCCGACGCCCCCGAGGGTTCCCAGTCCTCGCCGCCGATCCCGAAGTCCTATCCCGGCTCCCAGTCGCCAGCAGCAGCAGTACAGCCCTCGCCGATCCCAGGACTACCGGCGCCGCAGCCCCCGTTCCCCATCCTGTGAAGAAGAGTCTGGGGGATCGTACGAGTACCAGCGGAGGGACGATGCCCTCAACCGCCGACTTCATGAGGTGGAGAGGCGCATTGGTTGCATGGACAGGGAGGAGGAGTCCCGAGCAGGAACCGTCCGGCCCAGTAGACCCCCTTTCTCTCGGTCGATCATGGAGGCCCACATACCGAGGGGTTTCAAACCTCCGCAGTTTGAAACGTACTCAGGGGAATCCAACCCAGTTGATCACGTCGAAAGCTTCAAGACCCTGATGCTGATCCATCAAGCTTCCGACGCTGTGCTTTGCAGGACCTTCCCCGCCACCCTCAGGGGGTCGGCTCGGGAATGGTACTCCAGGCTCGCTCCCTCTTCCATCTTCTCATTCGAGCAGTTTGAGACACTGTTCATAACTCACTTCGTGAGTAGCAGGTGAGCTGAGAAGACAAGCCTCTCCCTACTGAACCTACGGTAGGAAAGGGGAGAGAAGCTGCGGGACTATGTGAAGAGATTCACCGCAGATGTCAGGTCTATCGCCTCCTTAGACCAGTCAATGGCAACCGTGGCGTTCCAGTCGAACGTCCTCAACGCCAACCTCCGGTCGTCCCTGGCCAAGAAGCCCCCGCATAACTTCGCCGACCTTCTCCTAAGGTGCGAGAAGTATATCCAGGCGGAAGAGGCCGAGTGCCTCCCGAACTTCGGAGGGTCGGCCTCCGGATCGAAGAGGAAGGCGACGGAGGAGGAGGGGTCCAAGAAGATGCAGAAGGACCACGGCGGTCAGCGCCGACCTTCCCATAGGTTCGAGAAGTTCACTCCCCTCACCACCAATGTCTCCACCATTCTGATGGAGGTGGAGAAGGAAGGGGTCATCCCTCCGGCTCCGAGGATGAACACCCCAGCTAAGAGGAGGAATAAGGAGAAATTTTGCCGCTACCACAGAGACCACGGTCATGACACCAACGACTGCCGAGCGCTGAAGAATGAAATAGAGGCCCTCATCCAGAGGGGGCAGCTGGCCAAATTTGTTAAGACAAACGATCGGGCGGATCGCAGCACTCCTCCGCCTCGGGGGGCTAACAAGCGCTCCGAGCGACGGGAGGAGACACCCGAGTTCGAGGAAGAACGGGTTCTGCACCTGATCCACGGAGGCCCCATGGGAGGCTCCTCTAATTCCTCTCGGAAGGCCTTCGTCCGAGAGGTCAATTCGGTTTACAGCGCCCCTCCTCCCAAAGGTCTCGGCATCCCTGTGTCTTTCTCCGATGAGGACCTCGAAGGGATCCGAACCCCCCATTGTGACGCCCTCGTCATCGACCTCCGCATGGCCAACTTCAAGGTGCAGAGGATCTTAGTAGACAATGGGAGTTCGGTCAATATCCTCTTCCTCTCGGCCTTCCGAGGCCTGCAGCTGTCCCGGGACCGTCTCAAGCCGGCCGGTTACACACTCCACGGGTTCACGGGGGTCCCAGTAACCGTCAAGGGGGTGATAACCCTAGACATAACTGCTGGAAGCACCCCTACTACCCGGACCGAGCCGATGGACTTCATGGTCGTCGACGTCCCTGCAGCGTATAATGTCATTCTGGGCCGACCCGGCCTAGCCGCCTTGGAAGCTTTCCCCTCGGCGTACCATCTTAAAATGAAGTTCCCCACTCGGTCGGGAGTAGGGGAAGTCAGGGGAAGCCAAGAGATGGCTCGGAAGTGCTACATGACTTCCACAGGGGGACCGGTGCTCTCCCTCGAGACACTAGAAATCCCCGAGCCGAAAGTCCGACCCACGTCCGAGCCGACGGACGAGTTAGAAGAAGTGTTCTTCTCGGACGAGAACCCGAGCTGGAAATTCCTCATCAGCAAGTCTTTGCCGACTGCGCTGTGCTCGGACTTGGTCAAATGTATCCGGGATAACCGTGACCTGTTTGCTTGCTCGGCAGCGGATATGCCCGGCATTTCCGAGGAGCTGCTCATCCACCGCCTTAGTGTCGAATCGGGGTGCAAACCGGTTCAGCAAAAGAGATGCAAGTTCGCTCCCGAGCGACAGCAGGCCATCAAGGGGGAGGTGGATAAACTTCTGAAGGCCAAGTTCATACAGGAGGTAAACTACCCCGAGTGGCTCTCCAATGTTGTAATGGTCAAGAAGTCCAACGGCTCCTGGAGAATATGCATTGACTTCACTGACCTGAATAAGGCGTGTCCGAAGGACCCATTCCCTCTCCCGAACATCGACACCCTTATTGATGCCACCTCGGGCCATGAGCTCCTCAGCTTGATGGACGCCTTCTCGGGCTATAATCAGATCCGAATGTTCCCCCCGGACATTCCGAAGACCTCCTTCATCACTGACCAAGGCCTCTACTGCTACCGGGTCATGCCGTTCGGCTTGAAGAACGCGGGCGCCACCTACCAGCGCCTCGTCAACAGGGTCTTCCAGAGCCAGATAGGCCAGAACATGGAGGTGTACGTTGACGACATGCTCGTCAAAAGCATCCGAGGAACTGATCACGTGGCCGACCTCCAGGAGGCCTTCGGCGTGTTGAGAAGGCACAGCATGCTGCTGAACCCGAACAAGTGTGCGTTCGGGGTCTCTTCGGGAAAGTTCCTCAGCTTCATGGTAAGCCAGCGAGGAATCGAAGCTAATCCCGAGAAGATTAAGGCCATATTAGACATGGCCCCGCCTCGGAACATCAAGGAGGTGCAGAAGCTTACCGGTCGGCTCGCCGCTATCGGTCGGTTCCTCTCGAAGTCAGGGGAAAAGTGCCTCCCCTTCTTCAAAGCACTCAGGGGGGCTAAGGGTTTTGAATGGGGCCAACCACAACAGGAATCGTTCGACCAACTGAAGGCCTACTTGGTGAACCCCCCTCTTCTCAGTAAACCGGTCCCGGGAGAGACTCTCTTCGTCTACTTGGCTGCTTCCGAACAGTCCCTAAGTGCAGTCTTGGTCAGAGAGGAAGACCGGGCCCAAAGGCCTATCTACTATGTGAGCAAGGTGCTTCGGGACGCCGAGCTCCGCTATCCGAGAATAGAGAAGATGGCCTACGCCCTGGTCATGGCAGCGAGGAAGCTTCGGCCGTACTTTCAATCCCACTCGGTCGTTGTCCTCACCGACCAGCCCCTAAAGCAGATCCTCCACAAGCCTGAGACCTCGGGTCGACTGATGAAGTGGTCCATAGAGCTGAGTCAGCATGACATCTCTTACCAGCCTTGGACGACAATTAAGGCACAGGCCCTCCCTGACTTCATCGTAAAGTCCACTATCCCCGAAGTTAGCCACGTCCCGAATGGACCCCCCATTTGGACAGTCTTCGTGGACGGCTCCTGTTGTAACGAAGGAAGCAGCGCCGGGATCATCCTGAACGGCCCTGATAACTTCGTCCTCCAGTACGCGATCCGTATGAACTTCAAGTCCTCGAACAATGAGGCGGAGTACGAGGCGCTCATTGCTGGTCTCGGACTCGCACGAAGTGCTGGGGCGCAACGCCTCCGGATCCACAGCGATTCCCAGCTTATCGTGAACCAAGTCTTGGGCGAATACGAGGCCAGAGACGAGCGGATGGCGAAGTACCTCGCTAAGGTCTGGGTCCTTATGGGCCGGTTCGAAGAGGCGCTCATCCAACGAGTCCCTCGGGAGGAGAATTCGCAGGCCGATGCCCTCTCCAAATTGGCCTCCTCCTCCCTACAAGGTCTTGAACAGACCGTTCTGATCGAGGTCCTCTCTAAGCCGAGCATAGAAGATGAGACACCTGCCTCGGTGGAGTCGTTGCCGGTCGTGCTGCAAGACAATTGGATGAAGCCATTGGTGGAATTCTTAAGGGATGGGGTTCTGCCCTCGGATCCCAAGGAAGCACGCCGAGTCAGAACTCGGGCCGAGCGTTATGTCTTGATCGAGGGTATCTTATACAAGCGCTCCTTTCTTAAGTAGACGGTCGGCCATATCTAAGGTGCCTCTCTCCATAGCAGGCCGAATATGCCCTACAAGAGCTCCACGAAGGCATCGGCGGGGCACATTCAGGTTCCAGGTCCTTGGCCCGAAAAGCTTTGAATTATGGATACTTCTGGCCGACTCTCCTTCAAGATGCCGAGCGACACGTTCGGCAATGTTGCTCTTGTCAGAGACACTCCAGCATCCGTCGCCTCCCTCAAGCCAACCTCGCCTCCCTATCAAGTCCTATCCCCTTCGCCATGTGGGGAATGGACTTACTAGGGCCTTTCCCTCCGGCTCCGGGTCAGTTCAAGTTCTTGGTCGTAGCCATCGACTACTTCTCGAAGTGGGTCGAGGCCGAGCCCCTCGCCACTATAACCGAGAACAAGGTGGTACAGTTCTTCTGGAAGAACATCATCTGCAGGTTCGGCATCCCCCGTATCCTCGTGACGGACAACGAGACTCAGTTCACTGGCGCAGCATTCCGAGCTCTGTGCGACCACCTTGCCATCCAGCAACGCTTCTCGTCTGTTTCCCACCCTCAGTCGAACGGACAAGCGGAAAATGCTAATCGACAGATCCTCGCAGGCATCAAGAAAAGGCTGGACAAAAGTTCCAAAGGCTTATGGGTCGACCAACTCCCCAACATCTTGTGGAACTATCGCACGAGCAAACGGACCCCCACAGGCGAGTCCCCTTTCAACCTCACCTACGGGTCCGAAGCTGTGATACCTCTCGAGGTCGGAATACCCTCCCTTCGGCTCGCGGCCTACAACGAAGAGCAGAACGCCAGGGACCTCAGGGCAGACTTAGATCTGATAGATGAGCTGAGGGAAAGAGCATCGATTCGGCAGCAGAGTTACCGAAGAAGGGTCGAGTTGGCATACAACAAGAAGGTCCGACCCGCCAACCTTAAGCAAGGAGATTTGGTCCTGAGAAAGCTGGCCATATCCCTTCCCAATCAGAAGAGCAAGCTGGCTCCGAACTGGGAAGGGCCGTACAGGATCACGAGGGTCGTCCGGCCCGGAGCATATCGTCTTGAAGATCTCGAGGGCAGAGAGATTCCGAGGACCTGGAATGCCGACCACCTCCTAAAATACCAAGAAAGCGCTCCGGCGCCGCTCTAAGTATCATAGGATATCGAGCCATTCCTCTCCTCCGACTTGTAACCTATTTTCATAAATTGTAATATGTAAAGCGGTTCGCCGTCGATTATCAATAAAGAAAGTTCTTCCATACTTGTGAATTTGAACACCTCTCTCCGCTCTTATCATCTGTTTTTTAAACTTTGGGTTCAACCAATGGTTCGGAGTCCACGTCCTGTTCGACTTCACCTCCTCCGCTCGTCCCCGGACGAGTCCGAGGTAGACCGTCGTTCGGAACTGCTCCCACAACCGTTGAACTACACCGATGGTTCGGAGTCCAACACTCAGCTCGACTTTACCTCCTCGGTTCGTCCCCGGACGAACCAGGGATAGATCGCCGTTCGGAACTGCTCCCACAACCGTTGAACTACACCGATGGTTCGGAGTCCAACACTCGGCTCGACTTTACCTCCTCGGTTCGTCTCCAGACGAACCGGGGGTAGATCGCCGTTCGGAATTGCTCCCACAACCGTTGAACTACACCGATGGTTCGGAGTCCAACACTCGGCTCGACTTTACCTCCTCGGTTCGTCCCCGGACGAACCAGGGGTAAATCGCCGTTCGGAATTGCTCCCACAACCGTTGAACTACACCGATGGTTCGGAGTCCAACACTCGGCTCGACTTTACCTTCTCGGTTTGTCCCCGGACGAACAAGGGGTAGATCGCCGTTCGGAATTGCTCCCACAACCGTCGAACTACAACGATGGACCCGGAGTCCAACACTTAGCTCCCAGTCTCCCCAAGCTTGCTTCGCGGCAGACTAGGGGTGATCCACCCCTCAGCTTTGCCAGTGGAGGGATACCGAAGCTAGGTTCGGCCGCATAATCCGAGCAATCTTGCCCAGCAGCCGAAGCCCGTAGGCTTACGCCTTCGGTCGGCCACCGAGCAAGTGCCTTTCCGACCCTGCAAACGGAGAAAACTCACTTTTTCCTCAACTTTCGTGCATGATCTCGATCAGATGGCCTAGATCTTGCCACCGACGCTAAACGACAAGATAGCATTTTCTTGGGAACTGAGCCGCCTCGAGATTCACGCCAACATCCAACGGTTCAGATCTTGCCACCGACGCTAAACGACAAGATAGCGTTTTCTTAGAAACTGAGCCACCTCGAGATTCGTGAAAACATCAGACGGCCTAGATCTTGTCAGAATCGCTAAACGACAAGATAGCGCCCCGTCAAGAGCTCGTTCGCTTCGAGACTCTCGCCGACGGCACAATGTGCCCGGCTCCAAGACCTCGGCACGGCCCACACACTCACAAGCAAAATGAGAACGCAGAGCAACAAAGAGAGTTATTTTATTAAACAACCAGGCCATAATACAAAGCACATCTTTCCCATGGTTACAAAGTGTTTGCAAACAAAATACGCGCCGCCGACCCACTACACTTGGCCCTCATATGGAAATATCTTTACTAGACTGCTCGGTCGCCTGTCCGTCCTCCTCGGCTGATGGCTCCCCTGCATCCTTCCGGAGCTTCGCTGCCACAGTCTGCAAGTGTCGAACCTCCGAGAGCAAATCGTCCTACTCGGCTATAATCTTCGACTGGTTGTGCCGAATACACTTGACCCGAAGAGCGTTGTTGAAAGCGGTTTGCGAATCTTCGTCCCCTCCTGTAGGGCTCAACTCGACGATCCTATCCTCCAGGCGTTGGATCTCGGCTTCCCGTAGGTCGAGGACGGACAAAAGGTGGGCCCGCTCACTCTCAGCTCGGCGTAACTCCAGCTCGATGCTCCTAGGACTCAGGGCCGCCGTCCCAGAAGTGGCCTCAGATTCAGAGTCATCATCCGAACCGTGGAGATCAGCATATGGATCGGCCGCCTCGAGCTGAAAAGAAGGGAAAATGAACAACAAGAGTTCAATACACTTCCGAGGCACAACACTTGAGGAATTTTCCAATCATATTCAGACATAACGGTTCCACAATACAACAAGACCGAGTCTACAACAAAGTTTTGCAACAATCAGAAAGAACATAAAACGACAAGGTTAGGGCCTCTTCGGAAGGGGAACGCTTCGGTTTAAGGAGACACGAGGACGACGAGGCCTGACCTCCGAACTCGATCCTAAACCAACGAAACGTGACCCCCCTTCGCTACTGACCCTAATTGTGGCGCCGACCGAGGCACCGCTCGACGAGACGGCCGCACTACTCTGAGCGTCAGCGGGGCTCCGCCTAGCCACAGGCAAACGTGTCGCGAGTTCGTAAAAAGAAATCCCTCTCTCGCTCTCTTCGCGAGTGCACGAGGTACTGCGGACGTTAGCCCTCTCCGGCATAGGCTTGAGTGACGCGACCTCTTCCTCCAGTTCAATGATTCTGTCTCTCAGAGCGTCGTCCTTCGCCAACTTCTTCGGACGTGAAGGCCTTGACAAGCCAAAGACATTGGCACCATCGGTCGCGAGCCGTCGGAGGTGGGTGGCCTCGATCCCCCTATCTATCGTGATCCTTCTGAGCCTGTCGACCTCGACCAACAACCTCTTGCGCTCGGCCGACGCCTTCTCTAGCTCGGAAGTTAGCTTCTCTTCCGCCGCCGAGCGTTCTTTCTCCGCTAGTTCCATATGTTGGACCTCGGCCAAAAGCTCATCGTTGTTCTGCTCGGCGGCGATAAGCTCTTTACGGAGCCGCTCGACCTCGCCTTCGGGGCAAGGCGCTTGGGGGTGCTTCCGCAGTTGCCACAACTCGCGACAATACTTCCGCACAGCTGCCTTCGTCTCCTCCAGCTTCAAGAGCATGAGAAACCGCCTCTGTCGGCTGTCCGAGAGCTCACCCTTCGTCTTGGCCAGCTCCTTGCGTAGGTGTGCAACCTCCGTAATCGGACCGAACCTTACCTGAAAACCAGAGATAAATCTGAGACCCAACACTTGGAGAATTCTACGCCAAATCAAACACAAAATCCGAGACTCAACACTTGGATAAATTTTGGCCAAACAAAATATTTTCATTCAAAACCGAGGAGAAAGTTTACAAAAGCGGTGGCCAGTCCGCAGTTAGGCTTACAAAAAGAGTCAAAACAACGAAAGACTAAAAAAGACAACCGAGTCAGGGGTCAACCTTTTTGTCGTTCGCGTCTGTCGACCCCCCGGTCTTGCCTTCGCCCTCGCCCTCGCCTTTGCCTTCGCTCCCGCTCTCCTCCTCAGAGTCGTCCTCCTCCTCGCCCTCGGCCTCGGTCACCCCTGCAGCTTCGACACCCTCCGTTTCTCCCTCGGGGTCGAGCAGCCCCTCGGGAACCCCCTCCTCCCCTTCCACGGGGTCGTAAAAACGGTAGGAGGACGTGTCGAAGCCAGGGTTCTTGGCGGCTACGTGGAGCAAGGCTCGACCGTAGGCATCCTCCATGTTCTGGAGCATGTGCTGCGCGGCCTCCTCCTGCACAGCCTTCTTCACCTTCTTCACCTTCTTCTGGTGTTTGGCCATGATCTTCTTGGCCCTCTTCCGAGCCCTCTCCGCTTCCGATCGGGCATTGGCCAGCTCCTCCTTCAGCTCGGCAGCCTCCTTCTCCGACGCCTCAAGCTTTGCCGCCGTGTCCTTCGACAGCTGAATGGAGTCGGCCAGCTGCTTCTCCAACCCCCCCACTTCAGCAGCCCTCTTCGTCGAGAGAAGCTGCTCGGCATCAAGCTGCTTCGCGACCTTGACACGCTCCACCCTCTCCCGCTCATACTCCTGTTCCTTGCTCGCGAACTCCTCGAGCAGGAAGTTGAAGTGGCAGAGGGTCTGAAAAAAGAACAGCACATTGAAACCCGAGCCCAAGAACTTAGAAAAATTCTAAGAAAGAAATTTTTTACGAGGGAGAGCTCGGCCTACTTACCGACATTGTGTTCCGAGCAATCTGCATGGCGGCATCCCTTGCTAGCCCGGCCTTCAGGGTCGCTCGATCCTTCGGGTGTTAGTGTAGGTGCCCTAGAGGCAATACAATGATATTATGTAATCAGTATTATTGACATTATGTTCTATTTGATTATATTAATAATTTATTATGCTTCGTATTTACTGCATTATAAATGTTAGCATGATAAATGTCCTTAGATTATTAATACGAACTATATGAACATGAGATCATATATAGTTTAATAATCTTAAATGTCCCTAGTCGAGTATTATTATTATTAGGACAGTAATAATACATTGAGACTAGTATGTTGATTGATTGATGACCACCTCTCATGGGTCATTAGTATAGAGATACTAAAATCAATACATAGGTAAATGTAAGAGTACATTGTACTGGACAGACCCACTGTGAGATTCAACATGGAATAAATAAATAAGTGTCATATGTAATCTCACTGTGATAATGGTGTAATGGTCCTCTGACCTGAAATCATTATATTTCTACACGAGAATTAATGTACTTTGATTCTATCAAAAGTTATCTTTAATCGGGTAATGATAAAGATAGTATTGGGTTCATTATGAATCGTGTGAGAAATGTGAATGATCTAGATGGAATTTAACCCTCCTAATTTTAGGAGCGATATTATCGGCCTCTTGTTTGAGTGAGACTATGAAATGCATGGCCATGCTCAAATATTGATTTGTTTGAATAGTCTACTCATTGATCAAGAAAATAAAGATTAAATTATTAAGAGGATGACACGAACCATGCCTCTAGTTTAATCTATAATATCAAGGTTAAAAGGATTATATTACATGGAGACATTAGTCACGAAAGGTTTAATTGAATCACCAATTATTATTATTACTTGGGTAGCAATGATGTATTACTAGATGCCGCTCATTGTTTATAATTTTATTATTAGATAATAAAATTATTGCCAACGTAATAATAACCTAAAGGGTCACACACTTAGAACGTTTAAAAGGAGTTTTAATTTAAATTCGGAATTTAAATTAAATGATTCGAAATTAGTTATTTAATTAATTGAGTTGGACTTAATTAATTAAAATATAATTCGAATTTAAATGATAAAACCAAATCAGATTGGTCTTAGCAGAAGCCAAACTGATTACGGTTAAGCCCACCTCATTCTCTCTTATAAATACATAGAGATGTATTGGTTTATTTGATCTATTGGCAACTTCGTTTTCCATAGAAAACCCTAGCCGCTCCAATTGTTGAGAGGCAAGAGGGAAAACCCTAGCCGCTCCAATTGTTGAGAGGCAAGAGAGAGAGAGATAGAGGCAAGCTTCATCGGCTAGTACCGGCTCCCTTGATCGTTGGACGATCGGACGTTCGTGTGGACTGCTTTAGAGACGCGGATCTTGCTACAAGGGTTGCGTGGTGATTGTGTAACAGGACCTCCATCTTTCAGCCTTCGTAAAGCTCCTAAAAGGTAAAAATTTCGTTTTTTCCATGATCAGCCATGTCTTGTACACAGATCCTAGGGTTAGGGTTTCGGATTTTATCTATGGTTTTTTTGCTGCATTTGTGCCCCGAATCCCTTCATCGGGGTCGGCAGGTGCTTCACCGCCTCCATGCAGATGTTGCCGTCGCCCAAGAAACCGTCGACGTTCATCACCTGCCAGTCAGGAACGAAGATCTGCTTATGACGCTCGGTCAAGATCTTCTCCGCCTCGGCAGTGAGGGACGAAACCTGGAGGGATAACACCTCCTTCACGCCGAACGCACCGCTCGACGAACCGGGAGCATCCCCCTTCGGGGGGGGTGTCGGCGCACCCGAGGCAGGAGAGTCGAGGACCCTGATCTCCCCCTGCTCGAGGACCGCGACCTTCGGTTGGTCGGTAGCCTTCTCGACCGAAGGCTTCTTCGAGGCTCGGCTGTCCTGAGGCCCCGCCGAAGGCCTCTTCTTCTTCGCCTCCTGCTCCGACCTGCCCTTCGCCATCAAAGCCTTGTAGTCCAGCTTCATCATCTCTGCACAAGCCGAATGAAAAAACTTAGAAAAATTTTCATGAACTTTAAGCAGAGAATATAAATACCAGAAGCATACTAGGGTCGATCGGACTGAGACCCCCTCAGAACAGGTCCGCCTCAGTAATATCTTTCCAGCTTAGCGCTGGCAGGGCGAGGAGCTTCTTCTGGACCTCTGTCTCCTTATCACTCAGCACCGTCTCTTTCTTGGTTCGCTTGGGCAAGCCCTCCTTCGCCCAAACTGTCGGTATCACCCATGGCGCGGGGGCTCGGATGAGGAAATACTTTTCCTTCCAATGTTTTATCGAGTCCAGATTCTCGATCAACTTCACGCCCGTTCGTGGCGAAAGATAAAACCTTTGTTCGTCTCGCCTTGGCTGACAAGGCCGGTAGAGGCTCTGAAAGAGGAACATACTTGGTTCGGCACCAACCTCTTGGCACCGGAGGACGAATGCCGTGACGTGCCTCCATGTGTTCGGCATCAGCTGGGCGGGGCACAGACCGTACCATGTCAAGACATCCACAACGAACGGGTGGAGAGGAAAGCGGAGTCCAGCAATGAGGGAGTCGACTGGAAAGACACACACATCCGACGAAGACTTGGTATTGGCTCGGAAACCCGGCCCGGGGAGGAGCAGTCCGTAGTCGGCTGGGATCCAGAAACCCTTTCGGATCATGTGAAGGTCGGCCTCCGTAAGAGACGAGATGGTATGGTCCACCTCGGACAGCTCTCTCGGTTCATTCTCCTCCACCAACTTAGCCGTGCCTTGGGTCACTTTCTCCAAGATATCCTCGGCATAATCCCGTACGCCTCCCACGCTCGACAGAGAAATGGGCTGCCGACCGAACGCCCCCGCTGTCTTCGGCATTTCCACAATGGTGACCACGGCTTTACCCTTCTGGGATGCCGCCACGACCTCCTTAGGCGGCTCGGCCACTTCGCCCTCCCTATCAGGGCGTACGAAGTTCTGATCGCTCGGCTCCGCCACCTCCTTCCCTTTACCCCCTCGGCCTACTGCTTGCTCCGAGGTGGGGGTCTCATCCGAGAGTGTAATCTTAACCATTTTCTAAAGAGAAGAAGAAGGAGATTGACCTTGAAGTGACAGCTACGGTCGGAAAAGCTCGCCGGAGACAAGGAACGTTACCGCGACAGCTAGCACCGCCACCAAGGAGCTGAAAACTTCGAAGGAAAAGTGAGAACTGAAGAGAGAGAGTAAAAGTAAAAAATGAGACTCGGTCTAAGGGGGGGTGAAAATTTATAGTAAAATGGAACGTCCTTTGGACTTCCAAGCGAAAAAGCGCGACTTTTGGGCTGCTCTCGAAACGTCGCGAAGGCCCAACACAACTGCCTTCCTCACCAAGTCAACTAGCTCGGCGCAATGGGATCTGAATCCGAGCTACACGCAATCCGAGCCTGCAAAGACTCAACTTCCGAGCCTGCAAAGACTCCGGCCGGTCTCCGAGCGAGTGCCTTTCCGAGCCTGCAAACGGAGAAAACGCACTTTCTCCTCAATTTTCGTGCATGATCTCGATCAGACGGCCCAGATCTCGCCGAGGACACTAAATGACAAGATAGTGTTTTCTTGAGAAATGTGCCCGTCTCGAGATGCGAGCCGCCATCCAACGGTTCAGATTGCGTCAGGTCGCTCGGACTGCCTACACCTCCTCCATGTCATCCGACGGATCCGGGTGTGCCACATCGCCCGAACGATTGAACCCTCGGACGCCCCACCTATGTCTAGAGAAACCAGAAAAAGTTTTGATTCAAAGTTTTAAGGCACCGCCCTCGGCGAGCACCCCCGAGGCCCCGGGTCTCGGTCGGTATTCCGCCGACCCACGGGCCCCGGTCGAAAGCAGATCAACACTCAGAGATCGGGAGAAGCGCACCATTCAGAGCTAGTTGATTGTAACTGTGAAGGTTCGGCCTGGTAGAGGACTCTGGCAACAGAGCCTTCACAGTTGCAAACAACAAGCTCGGAACGCCCTTTATTTCTTCCCCCTCAATCTCACCGATGGTCCGGAAGTCCGAGCCATGATCTCCCCCGACGCTGATACCCACGTCGGGGCAGTCAGAGTCTGGAGAAGATCATGGTGGAAGAACGACCGCTCGTCCTTCCGAAGCAACTTGGCCCCCGGGTCCGAATTTGGATCGTCACCTCTTCCACCATGATCTCCTCCGACCCCGCCACCCACCTCGGGACAGCCGGAGTCGGCAGAAGACCTTGGTGGAAGAACGACCACCCATCATCCCGGAGCGACTCATACCTCGGGTTCGGATCACAGTCGTCACTACTCCTGCCTCGTTCTCCCCCGACCCTGACACCCACAATGGGGGCCGTCAAGAACGGGAGAAGAAGAAGGCAGTAGAGAGACCTCCCCTCCGAACCTATCAAGGTTAAGACTTCACAAGACTGGCGTCCGCCAGAGGCAGACACCACCGAGGTCTAAAACTCAACATTGCTGCGACTGAAATAACAAGGGGAATGGAGTACTTATAGCCTACCCTCCAAGAACCAGCCATTATGACCCTCGGAAGTTGGAACGCCGCACATTAATTGAAGGAATCATCCTTAATGACCTAGGGAAGGTGGAATGCCACACAAACCCCGGGGCACCATTAATGCCCCTGGGATCGGGGTGACAACCGGACCACAGAAGCCCCATGCCTTCGGTCGACTACCGAGCAAGCACCTTTCCAACCCTGCAAATGGAGAAAACTCACTTTCTCCTCAACTTTCGTGCATGATCTCAATCAGACGGCCCAGATCTTGCCCAAGACACTAAACGACAAGATAGTGTTTTCTTGAAAAATGTGCCCGTCTTGAGATGCGCGTCGTCATCCAATGGCTCAGATTGCGCCACGTCGCTCGATCCGCCGAGACCCCACGCCTTCGGTCGGCTACCGAGCAAGTGCCTTTCCGACCCTGCAAATGGAGAAAACTCACTTTCTCCTCAACTTTCGCGCATGATCTCAATCAGACGGTCCAGATCTTGCCGAGGACACTAGACGACAAGATAGTGTTTTCTTGAGAAATGTGCCCGTCTTGGGATACACGCCATCATCCAACGGCTCAGATTGCACCACGTCGCTCGACCCGCTGAGACACCATGCCTTCGGTCGACTGCCGAGCAAGTGCCTTTCCGAGCTCGCAAATGGAGAAAAAAGTATCCGAGCGATGACTACCGTTGGATCACTCAGAAATCCGTGCGTCTAATGATGAACGTCCCAGATTACGCCACGTGCGCTAAAAGACAAGATAGCGTTTTCTTGGGATTCACGCCGTCATCCGACGGCTCAGATTGTGCCACGTCGCTCGGTCTGCCGAGACCCCATGTCTCCGGTCGGATACCGAGCAAGTGCCTTTCCGAGCTCGTGAACGGAGAAAAAGACTTCCGAGCAATGACAGCCGATGGATCTCTCAGAAATCCGCGCTCGCCCATGATCAATGGCCTGGATCGAGCCACGTCATAAATCGGTATTTAAAATTATTTTTTATTTATTTAAATCGTTTTATTTATTTAAAAATTACGAAAAAATTGCTAAAAATTCGGGGAAATTAACTAAAAATCCTGGAAAATAATTAAAAATTCGGGGGTATATTTTTGAGCCCCCGAACGAACAATTATTGCCTAGAAAGTACTGTTAAGGCCCCCGAACGATTAGTAAACACATCGCAAAATTAAATAAATAGTCCGAAAAAATAAATAAAAGCCGTCAAATACTCGATATGGCTAGAGAACAACACATAGTATCAAAAATTACCTCACTACCCCCTCCAAGACTCAAAATCCTCCACTTGGACTCCGATACAACTCCACTAGCCACTAAAACAGTTAAACTACTCCTCAAAGGCTGATCACGCTCAGTCTTTAGGAGTGGGGGGCTCGTGATATGGCTAAAAATGGGGTTAAATCGGAACCGTCCATTTCGAGCACGAATCTTGAAGCTCAGGGGTAAAAAGGTAATTTCACATACAAATGGATCCAAAACGGGTATTGGGTCTCCTTCTCACAGAACCAACAACCCGCGAACGGATCCACCTTAACTGGGCATGGGTCCCGACCCGATACAAACCCAGATCACCAAGAGGAGAATCAGGGCCATTGATTTGACTAAATCAATTCAACAGGCCTGATTTGCTCCCACCGTGAATCAAGGGCTAATTTCCAAAAACAGAATAGGAGGATTTTCCTCCTGGCTGTTACGCAGGAAATCAGGCCCCTAACCGCTCCAATGGCGACTATAAATACCTCCCTCCTACCTCTGTTACAGGTTAATCACTCTTTTTCCACCTTAAGCTCTTTCTTAATCTCTTCTGATTACTGACAAGAGCGTCGGAGGGTGCGTCGCCGGAATCAACCTCGGTGTCTCGCACTTCCTTGCAGGTTGCGGCAGGAGCAAGAAGGCTTGGGTCAACTGTTCAGGTTTTTCTCGGACTCACAAATTCTATCTGTTTACCCCCACACCGAAATCAGCGGTAACAGATATCATCACTTTACTGCAACTGTGTTAGTAATTCCAGACTCATAATATCATGCGTATCCTGCTGTTTCTTATTTTATTTGACTCTGTTAACAGTAAAAGAAAAATCTGAAATAAATTAGGCTGGACCTAGACATGTATAGATACTAACCAGAATTTTGTAGATTTTATTAATGAGGTCTCTGACCCGAGATAATTAGTTGAACACAACCTACTGCATGCTGACTGAACATAAAACCTGAATAGAATAGAGTTTTCACCCTAGTTCCTATGTCTTTTATATACCTTAGGGCGCGTTTGGAAACCCAAAAAACTAGGAAAAGGAATGGAATACTGTGGATAGACCCATCTTATCCTATTCCACGGCCTGTTTGTTTTGAAAAAGAAAATAAAGGAAACAATTAAATATCATTCCCTAGGGAAAGATTTGAGCCGAATTCTATTCCAGCTCCACCCCCTCGGAAAGTTGGGTAAAGGAATGGAAACAACTAATTTTTCTTCAACTTAAATAAATAAATAAATATAAGACCAACTATGTTAAGAGAACTTCACATAAAATAAACGTTAAATTTCAGAAACCACCGAACTTTTTAATCAGAGAATAGTTTTTTTTTTCTTTTTTTTTTTTTTTTTTTTGCTTTCAGTTTCGGCAAATCACCTCGCCAACTTTTAGTACCGAACTAAGATCCCTCTTTCAGTGTAAATTACCCAATGTTCTTGATCCCGTTGATAATATATTTTTTACCCGATTCTTTTTTAAATTCAAATATCAAAAGTGAAAAGAATTAAATTACAAAAAAATAAAAAAAAATAAAAAATAAGGTAAACTAATTAATTTTGGTTAGAGTGGGTGATTTTAGAAATAATAAATCTTCATTTTTTGGGAGTGTCAGAGGTATGTTTTTTCTCTCCAGGAAAATAATTTTATTCATTACTCAACCTAAAATGCAAAATGTCAGAAGTATGTCCATGTACAAATGTTATCAAAAGGTTTTTCAAAATGCCGTAATCCATAATATTCCATTGTTTGTCAAACAAGACTAGGGAATGGAAACAAAAAAAAGTCAATTTCATTCCACCAGTTGCCAAACACACACAACTTATAAAGTTAATTCATCCCTTTCCCTTTCTTTCCATTCCTCTCCATTCATTTTCATTCCATTCCTTTCCATTCCCCAACTTAAATGTTTCCAAACAGACCCTTAATTATACTCGCTGGAACCGTATGGAAGTCTACTTTCTAGACCTTTTGACGGATTCAGGTTTGTTATTTTGTAGTGGCTGTAATCCATGTTTTAGTACAGCAAGGTCATGCTGTCCTGATCATGTAATGTGTGTTGATTTGACTTGTTTGCTTCTTGTTTTGTCTGTAGCGCATAGAATTAGACACACTTAGTATTATACAACATTGACACCCTCTTGCATGCTCACATAGGATGAAAATGACTTAATAACAAGCCGGGGTATTATGGGTAGGACTTGGTAGTGAGCAATCGAAAAATATACTCGGCAAGGCCTTCTCTCCTGCTAGCTAAATCTCGAAAATCCCGTAAATTCCCGACTACTGGGCCGAGTACATGATTCGTGAATTCACCATCAATCTAAAACGTTCACTGTGTGCTTGCGCCGAACCTGTGGAATGAGACGCAGTAGTACGTGCACTAGATAGGCTAATAAAATACTTAATAACCTGCATTTTCCTGCTTGATCCTGACATCACTCATTACATGCGTGATTTACTGTAAACCTTTGATATTTTGCCTGCCTTTGCTTTGTTCCCTGTCTTTGACCATGTCCTTATTCTTTGATATTCATGCTTTCCTTTATCCTTTGTTTTCTTTACTTGCCGTCCACGACTTGCTCTAAGGGCACTCTTTTTCTTCTTTTTAGATCAAGTATTAACAGGTACCGGAGGAGCAATCCCAGAAGGACTTGGTGAGCAAACTCTTTGAAGATCGGAGCTGGACTTTAGGCTACTTAGCTATCTTTTGTTATTTGCTTATTGTATTTCTTTTTATCATACTTTGTATTCTTGGGCTTTATGACCCAAAGTTTGTTTTATCCCAGATGTTGGATTATTATTATTGATGAATTTATTTCATGATTATCTTTGAGTTTATTCATCGTTTATGTAATTATATTCTTTGCCTGCGTGGTTGTTTTTCCTGTATATTGTTGAGTTAGACTGGTACATCTTATGGATGATGCATAATCATTCGCTGGGCCTACGTTACGTGCTCGTATTCCCGTATTTTGGAAAGCGGGGCGTGACAATATATATATTAAGACGTACATTGTTCGTGTATGTATAACTAATATAAAAGATGTCTCAGGTTCAATGCCAGACTAATTCGAAATTTTTACTTTAAAAAATATATATTTATTAAGACGTGCATCGCACATGTAAATTACTAGTACTAGTATAATGTACGTGCGATGCACGTCTAAAAAAATTAAAGTCATCAAATTAAATGAATATATATCAAATAAGAAAAAATAGTTTATATTTGAATGTTTTGAATTGAGCTACACGTGCGGTGCACATTTATATTTGTTGGATATAGTTTGTACGTGTATCATATGTGTTTATATACTTACAAAGTTAAGATTTGTTTGTTACAAACCCCAACTCTTCCATTAAAATAGTAAAGATATATAATATGAGAGTGGTCTTACCGTAAGGAATAGGTGCGGACTCACGTAACCTGCATACACTAGGTTTACAATTGTTGGTGTAGACCTAGCTAATATAACAAACATCTACACTTTATAAAAATATTTACTCGACAAGAAACAAATGCCTACAGTAACATATGGCATTTAGCATCCACAGAAATTCATTTATGAAAAATGAAAGTCAGTATAATCAAAACCAACAACTACTTTATAAACTAACTGCATATAGTGCAACCACATATTATTTTCACTTCTGACGCAACAGGTTGTTTCTACAAGTGGACAACTCCTTTATTTATCCTGATCCTGATCTAAAATGGAGTATAATAGCGCAAGAATGCTTCACCTCAAAACCGTAAGAATTTACTTGTTGTTTAATCCTGGCATTCATTTACTAATATTGTTGCTAGATAAAGAATTCCTCTTATTATTTTCATATTTTAATTTCTCTCCTACTGTGCCTTTGTGGGTATATTATATTTACTGATTTGTGCTGAAAACCAAATTTCAGTTTATATCAGTATTTATATATAACACTAATCACAATTTTGTGAAATGGGTCTTAATGAAAGTAGTAGAAAGAATGAAAAAGTAAGAGAAATGCATGTTGAATTTTGAGTTTTTGGTCCTCAATTGTATCTTTTGTTCAAAACTATCTAATATTATGGGTATTTTCAAATTTCTGACAATATATTTTCTATTTCCCGCGAAAATTTTTCTTTCAATTTAGAGCATCCACAGTGGTGTTTCTCATTTGGCCAAAAATGACTGCAACAGTAATAGCAAATAGGATCGATCGCTGCAGTGATCGTTTGCTATATTGTTCGCCAAAAATTGAGTGGGACGGTATATGATATACCGTCTCAACTTTTAAAAATAAATTAAAAAAGTTAATTACTTATTAACTATTAAACTATATTAATTAAATAAATTAAATAATATAATAATAACTAAACCTAATTATACAACTACCTAAACCTAATTAACTACCTAAACCTACCCACTCAGCATCCGGATTTCATGGATGGTACATCATGTACCGTCCGGTACCGTCTCACCATTTGGATTTTTTTTTTTCTAATCGGCCAATCATGACCGTTTATTTAAAAAAAATAATAATAATAAAAATAAAGGAGAACGACGGGATATGATATCCCGTCTGACCCTTTTTAAAAAAAATAAAATAAAATAAAATTTACCAGACGGTATAAGATACCCCGTCTGTTGATAATAAAATATATTAAAATTTGAGAGACGGAGAATCATTCCCCGTCCTTTATAATTTGAGAATTCTCATTTCGTTTCTCAAATATTAGAAACAAATTTGAAACGTTTGCTAAAAAATGGCAAAATGAAAAACCATTGCAGCGCTTCGTTATCTAAAAAATAACAAATTGGCAATTTTAGAAAACCACTGTGGATGCTCTTAGAGATCTCAATGCTGCTTCTTGTTGGTGTTAGGGTGGGTTAGAAACTCGTGTTAGAACTCCAGAAGCAATGGTGTTTGCTGTGTGAATGAGTGGCCTTTTTCAAGTGTGTTACATGTGCCTTTGAATCACATATCGAGTTCTCTTATAAACTAAATGGTTTGTGTGACTCAAGGGATTTTTGCAGAAAGTGTTTGATGTTTGCAAGGCTTATACAATTTGATACATGGATACAAAGCGCCCTTTCATTTATTGCTATTGAACCTCACGCATATCGTACTTGCTTTTCTCTTACTAGTACAAAAGTATTGCTCTTCTTACCATTGATGTGAATGATTTTTTAGAAACATCTATCATCAGCATAATAGAATTCAATGCTCAGCTCTATCAATGAAACTCTACAGTGCAGTCTCTCATGATCTTAACGATTCTCTAGTTTATGATAGCTCTGCCTCTAACTAGTTTTCCTTTCTTAGAACTAAAAGTATCATGAACAACATAGGCGATGGCCGTTACCAAAGAAACCAAACCGTGCCCCCATAGTGTCGTCAAGGGGTTGTCTAGAGCATTAATCAGTCATACGCATTATAAGTTCATTAAAAAATACTTTGAGAATTAGCATGGCTTCCCCACCAGAGAAAAAAAAAGAAAAATAACCTATAAAATTGGTATTTGCTATTTGGAAGACTACCATTATGACCGAAAACTCCACTTTATCCATCAATGAAATTAACCTTGTTTCGGCTGAACTTTGTAATTTTAATCTCATCGGGTCACTCCTTTTCGTCCTCGGTTAGTTTGTTTTAGATGTTAGATACTAGATGAATCTGTGTGACGCTTTGGACAACAAACATCATCAAACTGTTTTCTCCACTTTGCCTCCCTTTTAATTTTAGTCTTAACTCGTGGCCCAAGCTTTGTCACTTTGGTAAAGTTGATGTTCTAACAATCATCATGGGGCATTAAGCCATCAAGGGGGAAAAACATGCATCATGTGTTGAGGCAGAGATTGCAGATCGACAATAATGTAGGAAGAAATTTGCGTCATAGTGGTACTTGCTGTTTCCCATCTTTTACTCGAAAGTAGAAAGGAAAACATCAAAAACTGCATATAATGTTTAATGTCATTAACAAAAAAAAACTTCAGTGGTCCTGTAATTAGGGACCAAGGAAAACAGAGATTTCCAGTGAAGTTATACATATAATGCAGAATTTGTCTACACACTAACTAATATGTCAAATCCCATTTTTATTCCTTAATCAGACATTTTTGGTTAAGTCATCAACCAGTCAGATCAACTCACAGAGAAAACCATAATTGGGACTGTGTTTTTCTACTCATTATATCCTTCTCTTATGCTGTGAACAAGGCTAATAAGGCCTACTCACCTCCTAGCTATTTCAGTTTAGAAATTTCCGCAGAACTCGCAGTGTCAATTTTCCAAGCTGTCATAACCAAGGTGGCTTGAGTGACTTCTTGGTAGATTAGATACATTTACAGATACAGGCCACTGCAGGTAGCTTTGGCTGTGTCGTCGTAGGCCTTTTCGTGTCCCAAGCTTATGCTTAATTAAAGGACTTTATCCCTTATTTTAGAAATCAAGCCTTGAACTGTATCGCTTTAATTTTTGTTGGTTTCCTTGTACTTGCTATTATTTTATCATTTCTTATTAATTAAACGCCGGGGGTTTTACCTGTATAATTTCTATATATATTGAAAAAGATTCTACACTTGGGGAGCATCACCTTTGAACTAACTACTAAAACTGTTTTTTTTTCTTTTTCTGAAACTACTCGATCGAGAACTGTATTTGACTTAGTTAATGATGTCTTTCAGGCTAACAGTGTGTCATTCACATTCCCCCCTGTTCAGATTGAACATGTTTACTTATAGGAGCATTCATGCTAGCTATATCTCCTCTGAACAATTTTACAGAGGCATCCCCATTGGTGGTGGGATAGCTGCAATGCACTGCACCAACGTCACATTATTGGTTGGTCATGTGATGCCGGTACCCACACCCAAAAAGACCAAACGGATGGAATCCACACCTAATCTTTGCAATGAGTTGGTCCCCCTTGCTCACCAACCTACACACTCTTCTGATTCACTAAATTTGGAGCGATAATCCTTATTACCGGTTTGGATTTGATACCTAGCAAACATTAGACAAATTAATAGATACCGGCACCTGAATTAACAAGTTTTAGGCTCTTAAGTCCTCAAGACATAGTGGTCCATGTTCAGCATAATTAATTTTTGTTTGGCCTACCTAATACCTTATTACCTGCCTTCTGAGATGTCAATTAGCTAGCCATGGTGGGATCCCATGATGGTGCTTCTGACATTAATTAGCCGCAATGGAGCCTTTAAATTGCAGCCTGCAGTAGCAAGTTTGCCACTCCAACTCGCAGCCTTGCTTCTCAAACCCCAATTCCGACCATGGCAGAGGTGAAGCACTTGGTTCTGGTTAAGTTCAAGGAAGGCACTGTGGTTGAAGATATACTCAAAGGGCTCACTGAGCTCGTTTCTAGTACTGGCCATGTAATCAAGTCATTCGAATGGTAATTCCGTGACTCATTTATTTGATCTATATATTATAGAGAAATAGACGATTGTAAATAATTATTCTTGATATTTTTTGGCATGGTTAGGGGGCAAGATGTCGAGACTCCAGAGATGCTGACGCAAGGATTCACCCATGCATTTGTCCTGACATTCAGAAATGTGAAAGATTTGGATGCATATATAAGTCACCCAAGCCATATCGAGTTTGGCTCTACTTTCAGTGCTGCTGTTGAAAAGGTTTTAACATTTGATTTCCCAATTCAGCTCGTCAATTAAGACTCCTGCTTGACAAAAATTAGATATATGGCAATGCCAATTTATATTATTACATTTGTGGCTATGTATGTTCTGTTGTGTTCGCGAGCTTAAAATAAAGTCATGTCATTCAGAATAACGATAAATCTGAATCTGAGGAGGTACTGCCTTATGTATCTTAATTTTATTATTATAATTTTCATTCCGTTTTTCAACTATTGAGGTTGTGAAAATAGCTCTTCTTGTTTTTTGTTCTTTCTAATTAGATTGGCCTTGATCATTTTGTGTGCATTCAGATTCATATTTAGGTTCATTGCGTGTTCTGTGACGAAATCTGCTAGTAATGTTGTGTGGAAATTGTAAAAATGGTTTATGTAATTTACAGTAATTATTGTTGCAGGATTACCCTATCTTTTATAGCAATTTTTTTATCCGAGTGTGCTATGGTTCTCGAACATTTTTCTTTATGTTCTCGAAGGGCTTTTCCATGTAGAGTCCATAACAAGATGAAGGATGTGACAAATTAAGTTATGGATTAATTTTAAGTCTTCTTTAACCTACTGTTAAGAGGAATATTCTAAGCAGTCACGCAGATCACCTTTATATTTTGTTTAGTGCAAAGACGACAAATGATCATCTGGTTTTATTAATGAGAAAAATTAAACGAAACTGCACCCAATGCGGGAGATCACTTTTATGTTGCGGTTAAGTAAGCTATTGATTGGTGCGATTAATTATGCAGCACTTGTGAGTGCATGTCTTGTTCTTATTCTGATTCCACTTTTAAACTCCTTAGAATCCCTCTCGCACCTATACCTACACACGCCTCTCAATCTCACACACAAACTTCCTTCAAAAAGGTCTCACACACAAGCTCACTCTCGCAATATAATAAGGGGTTTGTTGCGAACGAGATTTGAACACCCAACCTCTTACTTGTTAGCTACAACAGTACTACTTACTAGGAGACCCTAGTGGTTGCCGCGGTTAAGTTACCAATTAGAACAATGTTTGTGTAAGCCAACTTATGTTTATCATGCACTTGTTGGAATACAAAGCCAAACTGAAACAAAAGTACATGACATCATTTAAGGCCTTCAGCGAGAAATAAAATTGTGCCCTTTTATAGACACGCCTGTATTTTTTTATATATTGATCAAATATGATACAACGGGGGGCCACAAAATCAATACCCCGAAATTAAAATGAAATTAATAAAGCATAGAAGTATAGAACAATAAAACATGGATAGTAAATGTAAAGACTTACACTTTGAAAATTCTCAACCGAAAACTCTGTATTCAAATCAGTTAACAATTTCAAAATAATTAATTGGTCTTTCTTTTATAGAAAAATCATTCTTGTGATTTATGAAAGATAAGTTTTCTCATACAAGTCTTTACATTTATTTGATTATTAGAAACAAGAAATGATTCGATTAATTGAATAATTGCAAAGATGTTGTCTCTCATATAAGAAATCATTTTTCTTTATGAAAATCGTATTATTATTTATAAGGTTCATTGTCTAAATAAAAAGAGCATTTTCTTGTAAAAGACTTTATTTTTATTCGATTATTATTAATGAGAAGTTTTGTTTGAACCAAATAATTGATAAAGTTAGAATTTTTTTTTAGAGAAAGATACTATTTTTATTCATACACAATGATTATTTTTTACTTTTAACAAAAAAAAGAAGTTTAATTAATTATTTTAAAGAAGTCAAATGATATAGATATTTTTATATCATAAGGATGTATGAGTGTTCATTCGTGCATATAGATATATCAAATGAAATGAAACGAATGCAAAATCAAATTAAGTGTTAGTAGTTTGGTATGATATGTACATACATACACGACTTATTCTAATTAATCAAATGAATAATTAAAGAGATAAAAATGAAGTTTACAACACGTGGAGCCTATGTGCCCACCTCATCTTCAACCTCTCACCCATTCCATATGAACCCACCGACACATACAAGATTCAACATTCATTCAAAGCAAAAGAACATTTCTGTTGATTAATTTCAAATTGATTTACATATGTTCTTGAGTAATAAATAAAAATAGAATGAAGGAGAAGAAAAAGAGGCTACCGGCCAAAGGAGGGGGATCCCGGAGCTGGTGGTGGATGCCGGCAGTGGAGGACAGCAATGACAAAGCAGGGATAGCGGCAATGATGGCAAAGGGGGTCGTCGGGCTTGGGTTTGAATAGAGGCTGTCGGGATTGGATTGGGTTGGAATGGAGTTGTCAGATGTGGATGGTGTTAGGATTGTGTCATGAATACTCGTTGTTCAGATTAAAAGAAGGTAATATGAAGCACGGAGGTCGAAGCGTCGAAGTGAGTAAAAGGAGAACAGCAGCAGCAGCAAGTACAGGCTAGTTGCGATCGACCGGTCATGGTGACAGTCGACCGCACTCCCGACCGCTCGTAGTACAGGGAATGTCAGAGAGTGGTACGGTTGACCGGTCTTGTTGGACAGTCGACCGCCTGCGGTATTGATTTGTTTTTTGTGCTTCGATTTGTTAGGTCAGTTCAGCCCAATCTTCAACTCCAAGTTAGATCGTGTGGCTCCTATTCAGTTACTTCTTTTCCAGGTTTTATCGGACGATTGAGGATCAAGATTAGACCTAGATTTTTTCTCTATTCTTCTATATATATTGTAAACTCCTCCAATATAAGAGGGAGTACTTCATAGATTCTTTTCTCCATTGCAAAGAGAGACTCGAGAGAGAGATAGTTCTTGGTGGGTGAGTTTAATTCCTTGTGTCAAGTGAATCAGTAACTCCTTGTAATCTTCTCTAATTGAATATCAGATCTCCCTATATTTCCCCCCGAATTAAGCAAAAGCTAACTGGGAGAAGTTATCGTTGTTGTGTTTGTGTTAGTTTGGTGGATTTACTTGCTTGCTCAATTTCTTCGTCCCGTCTACTTCGACTTCCTCATTGCTCTAATTAGTTCCGCTGCGACCAGAGGGCGTTAGTTGACACCCCAATTCCAACAACTGGTATCAGAGCTTCAGGTTGTCGAGTTCCTTGGTTAAGATGACAGGCCACAGTATTTTGAAGATCAAGTAGTTTAAAGGTAAGATCAATTTCAATCTTTGAAAAACTGACATGTATGATGTTCTTATTCAAGAACGGTTATAGTAAGCAGTTAAAAATAAGGAAAAGCCAACTGATATGAAGGATGACGTTTGGGAAGTTATTCGTGAAAGAGCCATAAGTCTAATCCGACTATCCTTGGCGGATGAGGTTAAGTGCAGATTTCTTGAAGAAACTGACGCGGCGAGTTTGTGGAAAAGACTCATAACTGACTACTCTGGTTCGTCGTTATTAGATCGGATGCATTGGAAGAGGAAGTTATTCCGTTTATCTATGAAGGAAGGTACCGATCTCCAAGACCACATTACAGAGTTCAATAAGGTATTATCTGAACTTAAGGCGATCAACACAGATGTGTGTGAGGAAGATAAAGCTTTCAACCTGATATATTCACTGCCAGATTCGTACGAGCCTTTGATCACGACCATGCTACACGGTAGATGTCACCCCCGCTTCCTAAAACACGGAATGCAAGCACGTGACACGGCCCAGTGAATGACTTGCGTCACCCATAGGCTATTTTGATCCAACTCAACAATATAAACAAGTAATAAAAACAATCACGCATGCAATGAAATAATAATCACATAAATAACAATATTGAAAATTTAAGTATAAAAATAACCAACATCAAATTACCCAACATCTGGAAATTTAACAAACAATATTCGGGTCGAAGCCCACAATACAAAGAAATAGCATTTGTCCAATTTTTATTAAAGTCATCAAATAAAACAACATTTATTTTAATGGCACAGTAAAACATCTCCTTCACCAATGCTGCTCTCCTACCCCGTCAGGTAAATCTCCTTAATTACCTGTAAGTTGCTCATCTAAAGAGAGGAAAAAGAAAGTCCTTATAGCAAGTCGTGGACATGCAAGTAGTGAAACAGAGAACCATTGACAATGGTGGTATAGCAATGAATTCAATAAACGATGAAATCAATAGTATTGAACAGTGACAAAGAAATAATAGTATAATATACAATAACTATGATTTATCACGATAACGATAAACAATATCAATAATGGCAATAATAACGATAACACTGTTCAATAAGATAACAATATGCAATGATAATGTGATGAGAGCCTTAGGTCTATTATTCATTTTTTTTATCCTAGCTAATGTACGTACTACTGTGTCCCATGTGTGCCGTACCACAGGTTCGATGCATACAATCAATTTCGTTTAGACTAAGGTAGTAGATTCTATAGTTCATATACTCGGGAACAATATTCAATAATGACCGATGACCGAATCAATCGAGATACTGAAGTCAGTAATCTGCAATTAATCGATGACCGATATAACCAATAGACCGATAACCGATAGACCGATAATTAGGGAAACACGGGCCCCTCTTTCGAGTACAGTCACTATGTCATCAACTACCCTAATCAACCCTTAACCCCGGCTTGATTTGCTTCCTTTATTCAATTAACATTCAATAATGCGATTAATAAGGGACACTAATAAAGGTGACAAAACAACCCTAAGATCATGCAATATTCTATATACAATTTAATACACTAAATATAACATTATAGATATAGTTATATATTATTAAACATAAGAAGCCAATTCTGGACAGCAGTAGGTTGCTGTACCAAAATCAGAATTTCCGTTGCTACAGGATAGCAAATGTGGATCCGTCGGGTGGTATAGAAACTAGACTCCTGCCCGGTTCCAACGCATAATTAAAGTCTACATTCCGACAACGATAGCTAGGCGAAATTCAGTAATCTTTATAGATTTTAGTTTCTGGCTAGGTGTCGATGTTGACTAATTTCAGTTGTAAGGGCAGTAGATAATCATTATAAAAATCAATAAAAATATTTTTTATCACCCTAAGCATTTTATCTACAAATCTGGAATTTATCTTGGCCATATTTGATCATTAGTTCACTTAATTTATCAGCCTAACATGGTATGTACATGAATCTGAAATTACAGTGCAGCTGTAGCAAAATGGTCATAACTCGGGCGATATAAGTCAGAATTTGAAAATTATGGTGGCTATTGACATCTAGACACTTAGGGCTACGTTTCATTTTCAGGAAGCGACTGATTTTAATGAAGTTATCTAGGTCGAAACAGCACAACAAGATTCAGGTTGGCGTAATTTTCAGCATAGTCCACATGTTTATTTTGAATAAAACGGTTAAAAGTTAAGAATGATAAATTGGAGTTTAATAATCATAAATCACAGCGAGCCAATCCTATGTGAACATGGTGTTACGATATATAATGTCCACCACTCTTCTAATTACAATTAACTAATTTATCTATAGCAACCACATAAACAATCAACCCTAATATAGAATCCACAATAGTTGTCTTTAATGTCATGATATGAAATGTGACAATAATTCCCTATTCTTATATTCAATAACTATAACTACATGGTTGCATGTAAGATCACTATACTTTAGAGGCAAAAAGACGGCACGAAGTCGAGATTGCCACTTGGATTCGCTCGTGTAAATCCGTGGCATCCCAACGATAAAATACAATAAACAGTATACGATAATGAATTTGGATCTACTTGCGGGTTTCAATAAAATATCGAATATGATATAATAAACATTCGATAAGAAATGACTTGCCTTTTTGATGATTAGATCCGAAAGAGAATAATCCGGCAAACTCCGAAATTTACGTGCAAATTACGTGCAAGAAGGTCCAAGCCAACAACACAGCAACTAGAGCAAAACTCCACACCAAGATCTGCCCGAACAGCAAACGGCATGCCGGATTTACTGCGCACACAATGCGGGATAGCAAAAACCCACCAATCAGATCCTTCCCGCACATCGGATCCAGCCGAACAGCGAACAGCGGAGACGGATCCACTGTGGAAGAACAGTGAAATAGCGATCAGATCGAATAACTGGGCTCGGATCTCGATGCGATCCAACGATCGAGATTCAATCCCGCCTTTATCGGCTTCTTCTTCTTCCTTCTTCGTCGAAACAGAGAGCGAGGGAAAGCGGCATCGAAGACTCGACTGGGAAGCAGTCGACGAAAGGTGACGACGGCGATGGGGGCATCGTGCGAAGCTCTGCTCGGTGCTATGATTGGATTCGAAAATAGGGGAGAGATGGGAGCAGGGAATTGAGTTGGCGAGGGGGGTCGACGGAGGTGGGTCGCGGGGCGAGGAGGATGGAGGGGACGAGGGGCGATGGGCAATGGCGTCGAGGTGGTTGCCGAGAGTTTGGGTAATGGTGGAGTTGGGTTTATGGTGGAGGTGGTGACGATGGTGCTCGGCAATGGGTTCTAGAGTGAGGTCGGGGTTGACGATAATGGATGTGGTGGTTGGAGATGACGACGGTGACGGTTGGAGTTGGCGATGAGAGTGGCGGCGATGTGGTGGCTCGGGGTGTTGTCGTTGGGTTTTGTGGGTTCGACAGTAGGGGTGAGAGGGAGGAAGAGAAGGGGAGAGTGTGCACAGTAATGGGGGTATTAAATTAGTATTTGACTGAATTAGTAATGGGAGATATTTTAGGGCTTAATAATAGGGATTGAATTATTCAAATTTTGGAGAGTTACGGATTGTGGATATTGTGGGGAGTGATTAGGAGGGATCTTAGGGATTGGCTATTAGGGAGAGATTGGGGGTTGATTGGGTTATTGGGTTTGGGTTTAAAACCATTGGGCTTAAAATAAACAATTGGGTTTGGGCTACAAATTAAATAATTAAAGGATGCAAAATAGGTCAACATCAATTGGGCTTTAATCAAAAATAATAATAATAAAGATCATGAAGATAAAAGTAATAACAACATCACTAATATTAATAATAACAATAATATTTCTAATAATAAGAACAACCAATATTAATAAAAATGATAAAAATGACAATACTAAAAATAATAGTAGTAATAATGAAAATAATAAAATAATAATAGCAAGGTTATATAAAGGAATTGAGTTTAACAAATTATTAAAGAAGTTCCGAATCTTTTTAGTTTGGCTAAAATGAAAATAGTCGATCAATTACAAAATAGAAAGTAAAGTAAAATATACCCTTATTCAAAATATACGTAATTTCCAATCAGAAATATTTTAAATAGAAAAGTTAAAATGAATTTAACACAAATAAATTCATAAATAATTCGAAATACAGAAAATTATTAAAAAATTATATATTTACGGAAACGAGGGTTACAGTAGATTTGCCAAGAAAAGTATTTCGGTATATGGTGTAATCAAAGCATTGAAGGAAAATCAACTTAGGAAGGAGACCCATAAATCTTCATCGTCTATTCCTACAAGTTGTCTAGCAGTAGATGGTCCTTCGGGGGGAAGACAAAGTGCTTTGCAAAAGGATTCGATCCGTTGCCGATATTGCAAGAGGCCAGGGCATATCAAGAAAGACTGTTGGAAATTACAGAATCAAGAGAGCGCCAAGAATGTGAGTTCAGCCGCTAATATAGTTAGTACCTTTGGTGCCTTTGATTCAGGTAGTTCGTGTCTTCTTGTTTTAAATCCTTTAGAAGTGGATTCTAGTTGGTTTCTTGACTCAGGGAGTTCTTCTCATATTTTCTCCAAGAGGAAGTTGTTTTCTACTTATAAGTCTACTACGGGACGTTGTGTGACAATGGAAACTGGAGAGATTTGTGAAGTAGTCGGTGAGGGGACAGTTGAGTTGAAGATTCCAGGTCTAAATTTGTTCACTTTAAAGTGTTTTGCATATTCTTCTACTGAAATGGAATCTAATTTCCTTGTAAACTCTTGATGCATGGGGCAGCAGATACACAGCTCGAGGTAGAGTTCTGTCTGTTTTTCAAGGTCATCGTGAAGTGATTAGAGGTATGAGAGTGGTTGGGCCAAGCCAACACAATCTTTATAAGCTTTGGGGAATTCGAAAATCCTGCGCAGGGGTTGATAGTTCTTTTCTCATTATTCCTACAAGCTAAGCTAGTTTGCCGCAACTAGAATCATCGAGACGAGACCACGACGTTCGAATATCATCGAGAGGTGGAGAAAACTTATGGGTAGGTGCAGTTCGTGCGGAGTTTGGCAACTTTATGAGTACATCTACGAAGGTGGGCCTTTGAGGGGCTGCACTGGATTTGGTGAGATTGGGTAGAGATCATTTCAACTAGAAGAAGAAGCTATTGTTCTAAGTTTTCTTTACAAGTGGAATTTGTTAGAGTTTGGAGATGAGTAACACATCATGTGATAGCACTCGTATGCAATCCAAGGTGGAGTTTGTTAGGATTGTGTCTTGAATACTCATTGTTCAGATTAAAAGAAGGTAATATGAAGCACGGAGGTCAAAACGTCAAAGTGAGTAGAAGGAGAACAGTAGCAGCAGCAGGTGCAGGCTAGTTGCGGTCGACCGGTCATGGTGACAGTCGACCGCACCCCCGTCTGCTCATAGTACAGGGAATGTCAGAGGGTGGTACGGTCGAACGGTCTTGTTGGACGGTCGACCGCCCGCGGCGCTGATTCGTTTTTGGGCTTTGATTTGTTAGGTCGGTTCAGCCCAATCTTCATCTCCAAGTTAGATCGTGCGGCTCCTATTCAGTTACTTCTTTTTCAGGTTTTATCGGACGACTGAGGATCAAGATTAGACCTAGGTTTTCTCTTTATTCTTCTATATATATTGTAAACTCCTCCAATATGAGATGGAGTACTTCATAGATTCTTTTCTCCATTACAAAGATAGGCTCGAGATAGAGATAGTTCTTGGTGGGTGAGTTTAATTCCTTGTGTCAAGTGAATCAGTAACTCCTTATAATCTCCTCTAGTTGAATATCAGATCTCCCTATATTTTTCCCCGGATTAAGCAAAAGCTAACCAGGAGATATCATCGTTGTTGTGTTTGTATTAGTTTGGTGGATCTACTTGCTTGCTCAATTTATTTACCTCGTCTACTTCGACTTGCTCATTGCTCTAATTAGTTCCGCTGTGACTAGTGGGCGTTAGTTGATGCCCCAATCCCAACAGATGGCATTAGAGTGGAATTGAGGTGGAGATAGAGGTAATGGGTGGCTGTCGGTGGTGGATGAAATGGGTTTCGGAGGACAGTAGTGGATAAGGTTATGTTATTGGGACTTTGATGATGATGAAAGAAAAAAACTGAAGAGTTATGTGACATTTACAATTCCTAGGTTTAGATTCTAATTGGTTAGAGTAATGGATTTTGTGATTTTTTTTGCCCTTCAAAGCCTTGAATTTTGTGATTTTTGTCTCTCCTAAACAAAATTCTGATCTTGGGCCCTAGGTCGTCGCCCTGCCCACTCTGGGCCAAAGCCGGCCATGATTGAATGTCTTATACAACTACACTCTCGTATCGATATATACCAACACTAGTAACTACTTTTACAATCATAAAAAAGGTAAAAACAAGCATATGCATTGCACGTGCAAGACAATTTCAAACATGCAAATCATTCTGCGTGCACAGTTGGCCAAAACCAACTCCCCGCACTTTATAGCCAAAACCACATCACCCCTCCTCCTATTACTATTACTCATCTAAACCCATAACTCATCATGAGTTCACCATCCAACTCTTACTCGATATCCATTGAAACGGATAACAAAGATGATGATGATGATGATGATGAGGTTGACATATGAGAGCTAATTGATATGCAAATAAAGTGGTTGATGGAGGTGAAAGAGTCAAGGTTAGAGAAGACGGTGAAATCAATAGAACAGATCAAACAAGAGAGGATTGCAAGAGAAGAGGCATGGAGGAAGGAAGAGATTGCATGGTTTGAGAAAGGGGAGGATGTTTGGTGTTGCTGCTAATTTTGGTGTGGGAGCAAACAGATGTATTTGTGGATTCTTTAGGAAACAATAAAGGCAAACCTGTTGACTTTTCACCGGTGTTTGACTGTTTCTTGCCGATGTCGTTGACCTGCAAAAAGTTTGATGCACCAGGATGGATCCCGGCGACGAACCCTCCGACGCTCAAGTCTGTAATCAGGAAGATTATGAAAGAGCGTTTATGTGGAAAAATATTGATTACCTTGTTATGGTGGGGGAAAGGGGTATTTATAGTCGCCTTAAGAGACAGTTTAGAGATAACTATTTATCTCTATGTCCCGGGGTTTTTGGATAAGATGTAGAGTTTAAACTCATTTCATGATAAGAGAGGCGGTTTAAACCACCTCCTAGAGATAATCACGAATTTGAATTGCTCTTTAAATGTCTGGGCTGGTTTGAAATGGGTTGCCATCCACGCCCAATAAGAAAAAATCATTTTTGGGCTATTGGGCTTTGTAGAGAGACCCAATTCCCATTTTAGACCCATTTATAAGTAAAATTACCATTTTACCCCTGGGAGCTTTAAGATTCGTGCTTGGTTTGAACGGTCTCGATTTAATCCTATTTTTAGCCATATCACGAGCCCCCCTGTCCTGAAAACTGTGTTTAACAACCTTTGGGGAGTAGTTTTCCGATTTTAATGGTGTACGTGATTTTATCGGAGTTCTTTAGGAGCTACAGAATTGCACACGGGGCTTAACATCATTTAATTGAGCCTGCCTTGTATGTGTTTGTGGGATCTTCTGGATTTTCCATTGATTTTTTCTAATTTTTTAATTTTTTCGAATTATTTATTCAATTTTATGAAGTAACAATCTATTTTCTAAAAGTATCAATTAACCATTCTAATTAATAATTATTTTTCCACGAGCTCAAAAATATTTTTCCCAAATTTATAATTATTTTTTTGAATTATTAATTATTTTTTTTGAATTTTTAATTATTTTTCACATTTTTTAATAATTAATTTGATTTAATAATAAAAATAAAAGAATTAATCAATTAAATACCGACATGGTGCAATCTGGAGCGTCGATCATGTTATTAGCACGATTTCTGAACGATCAGACGGCTGATCTGGCGTTTGTTGATGTGGCTCAATCTGGGCGTTCTGATCGTGAGCGCGCATCGGGAGGGGGTGTTTCCCCCACTTTCACGCTCGGAGCCACGTTTGCTCAGAATTTGGTTCCGAGCTACGTGGCGCAATCTGAGCCGTTTGATCTTAATCAAGCGTGAATCTTGAGGCGATGTTTTTCCCCTCTTTCATGCTCGGAGCCACGTTTGCTCGGAATCTAGTTCCAAGCGATGTGGCGTAATCTGAGTCATTTGATCTTAATCAAGTGTGAATCCTGAGGCGATGTTTTTCCCCATTTTCACGCTCGGAGCCACGTTTGCTCGGAATTTGGTTCCTAGCGACGTGGCGCAATCTGGGCCATTTGATCTTGATCAAGTGCGAATCATGAGTCAATGTTTTTTCCCATTTCCACGCTCAGGGACACGTTTTCTCGGAATTTGGTTCTGAGCGACGTGGTGCAATCTGGGTCGTTTAATCTTGATCAAGCACGAATCATGAGGCAATGTTTTTCCCCATTTCCACGCTCGGGGACACGTTTGCTTGGAATTTGGTTCCGAGCGATGTGACGCGATCTGAGCTGTTTGATCTTGATCAAGCACAAATCATGAGGCGATGTTTTTCCTCATTTCCACGCTCGGGGACACGTTTGCTCGGAATTTGGTTCCGAGCGACGTGGCACAATCTGAGCTGTTTGATCTTGATCAAGCCCGAATCATGAGGCAATGTTTTTTCCCATTTTCGCACTCGGGGACACGTTTGCTCGGATTTGGTTTCGAGGGACGTGGCAACATCTGGGCCATTTGATCTTGATCAAGCGCAAATGTTGAGATGGAGTTTTCCCCAATTACACGTTTGGGGACATGTTTGCTCGGATTTGGTTCCGAGGGACATGGCAACATCTGGTGTAATATCCCGGACGGATATTAACTCATAGAAATTACTATTTTATTATTATTTTATTATTATTTTATTTTAATCCCAAAATCAGATCATTTTGGTGATTTTACGCCGGGCTGCCCACAAATAGTGTCTACGCGCATCTATCGGTCGGTACGCATCCGAAGCGCATCAAATTGATAGCGCGACCATCCGAATTAATAATAAAATTTATTTTGCTATTATTTTCTAAATTAAACTATTTTTGGGAATTTTATGAGGATTTTATAAGAAAATTTTTGTATACACATACATGTACACATACATAAAATTTTTGTATACACATACATGCTCACCAACCTACACACTCTTCTGATTCACTAAATTTGGAGCGATAATCCTTATTACCGGTTTGGATTTGATACCTAGCAAACATTATACAAATCAATAGATACCGACACCTGAATTAACAAGTTTTAGGCTCTTAAGTCCTCAAGACATAGTGGTCCATGTTCAGCATAATTAATTTTTGTTTGGCCTACCTAATACCTTATTACCTGCCTTCTGAGATGTCAATTAGCTAGCCATGGTGGGATCCCATGATGGTGCTTCTGACATTAATTAGCCGCAATGGAGCCTTTAAATTGCAGCCTGCAGTAGCAAGTTTGTCACCTCCAACTCGCAGCCCTGCTTCTCAAACCCCAATTCCGACCATGGCAGAGGTGAAGCACTTGGTTCTGGTTAAGTTCAAGGAAGGCACTGTGGTTGAAGATATACTCAAAGGGCTCACTGAGCTCGTTTCTAGTACTGGCCATGTAATCAAGTCATTCGAATGGTACTTCCGTGACTCATTTATTTGATCTATATATTATAGAGAAATAGACGATTGTAAATAATTATTCTTGATATTTTTTGGCATGGTTAGGGGGCAAGATGTCGAGACTCCAGAGATGCTGACGCAAGGATTCACCCATGCATTTGTCCTGACATTCAGAAATGTGAAAGATTTGGATGCATATATAAGTCACCCAAGCCATATCGAGTTTGGCTCTACTTTCAGTGCTGCCGTTGAAAAGGTTTTAACATTTGATTTCCCAATTCAGCTCGTCAAGACTCCTGCTTGACAAAAATTAGATATATGGCAATGCCAATTTATATTATTACATTTGTGGCTATGTATGTTCTGTTGTGTTCGCGAGCTTAAAATAAAGTCATGTCATTCAGAATAACGATAAATCTGAATCTGAGGAGGTACTGCCTTATGTATCTTAATTTTATTATTATAATTTTCATTCCGTTTTTCAACTATTGAGGTTGTGAAAATAGCTCTTCTTGTTTTTTGTTCTTTCTAATTAGATTGGCCTTGATCATTTTGTGTGCATTACAGATTCATGTTTAGGTTCATTTCGTCTTCTGTGACGAAATCTGCTAGTAATGTTGTCTGGAAATTGTAAAAGTGGTTTATGTAATTTACAGTAATTATTGTTGCAGGATTACCCTATCTTTTACAGCAATTTTTTAATCCGAGTGTGCTATGGTTCTCGAACATTTTTCTTTATGTTCTCGAAGGGCTTTTCAATGTAGAGTCCATAACAAGATGAAGGATGTGACAAATTAAGTTATGGATTAATTTTAAGTCTTCTTTAACCTACTGTTAAGAGGAATATTCTAAGCAGTCACGCAGATCACCTTTATATTTTGTTTAGTGCAAAGACGACAAATGATCATCTGGTTTTATTAATGAGAAAAATTAAACGAAACTGCACCCAATGCGGGAGATCACTTTTATGTTGCGGTTAAGTAAGCTATTGATTGGTGCGATTAATTATGCAGCACTTGTGAGTGCATGTCTTGTTCTTATTCTGATTCCACTTTTAAACTCCTTAGAATCCCTCTCGCACCTATACCTACACACGCCTCTCAATCTCACACACAAACTTCCTTCAAAAAGGTCTCACACACAAGCTCACTCTCGCAATATAATAAGGGGTTTGGTGCGAACGAGATTTGAACACCCAACCTCTTACTTGTTAGCTACAACAGTATTACTTACTAGGAGACCCTAGTGGTTGCCGCGGTTAAGTTACCAATTAGAACATTGTTTGTGTAAGCCAACTTATGTTTATCATGCACTTGTTGGAATACAAAGCCAAACTGAATCAAAAGTACATCACATCATTTAAGGCCCTCAGCAAAAAATAAAATTGTGCCCTTTTATAGACACGGCTGTGATTTTTTATATATTGATCAAATATGATAGGGGGGGGGGGGGGGGGTCAAATATGATAGAGGGGGGGGGGGGGGGGGGGTGCCCACAAAATCAATACCCACAAAATCAATACCCCGAAATTGAAATGAAATTAATAAAGCATAGAAGTATAGAACAATAAAACATGGATAGTAAATGTAAAGACTTACACTTTGAAAATTCTCAACCGAAAACTCTGTATTCAAATCAGTTAACAATTTCAAAATAATTAATTGGTCTTTCTTTTATAGAAAAATCATTCTTGTGATTTATGAAAGATAAGTTTTCTTATACAAGTCTTTACATTTATTTGATTATTAAAAACAAGAAATGATCCGATTAATTGAATAATTGTAAAGTTGTTGTCTTTCATATAAGAAATCATTTTTCTTTATGAAAATTGTATTATTATTTATAAGGATCATTGTCTAAATATAAAGAGCATTTTCTTATAAAAGACTTTATTTTTTATTCGATTATTATTAATGAGAAGTTTTATTCGAACCAAATAATTGATAGAGTTAGAATTTTTTTTAGAGAAAGATACTATTTTTATTCATACAAAATGATTATTTTTTACTTTTAACCAAAAAAAAAAGAAGTTTAATTAATTATTTTAGGGAAGTCAAATGATATAGATATTTTTATATCATAAGGATGTATGAGTGTTCATTCGTGCATATACATATATCAAATGAAATGAAACGAATGCAAAATCAAATTAAGTGTTAGAAGTTTGGTACGATATGTACATACATACACGACTTATTCTAATTAATCAAATAAATAATTAAAGAGATAAAAATGAAGTATAAAACACGTGGAGCCTATGTGCCCACCTCATCTTCAATCTCTCACCCATTCCATATGAACCCATCAACACATACGAGATTCAACATTCATTCAACGCAAAAGAACATTTCTTTTCATTAATTTCAAATTGATTTACATATGTTCTTGAGTAATAAATGAAAATAGAATGAAAGAGAAGAAAAGGAGGCTACCGGCCAAAGGAGGGGGATCCCGGAGCTGGTGATGGATGCCGGCAATGGTGGACATCAATGACAAGGCAGGGATAGCGGCAATGATGGCAAAGGGGGTCGTCGGGCTTGGGTTTGAATAGAAGCTGTCGGGATTGGACTGGGTTGGAATGGAGTTGTCAAATGTGGATGGCATTGGAGTGGAGTTGAGGTGGAGATAGAGGTAATGGGTGACTGTCGGTGGTGGATGAAATAGGTTTCGGAGGACAAGAGTGGATAAGGTTATGTTATTGGGACTTTGATGATGATGAGAGAGAAAAAACTGAAGAGTTATGTGACATTTAGAATTCCTAGGTTTAGATTCTAATTGGTTAAAGTAATGAATTTTGTGATTTTTTTGCCCCTCAAAGTCTTGAATTTTGTGATTTTTGTCTCTCCTAAACCAAATTCTGATCTTGGGCCCTGGGTCGTCGCCCTGCCCGCCCTTGGCCAGGGCCGACCATGATTGAATGTCCTCGTATCGATATATACCAACACTAGTAACTACTTTTACAATCATAAAAAAGGTAAAAACAAGCATATGCATTGCACGTGCAAAACAATTTCAAACGTGCAAATCGTTCTGCATGCACAGTACGGCCGAAACCAACTCGCCGCACTTTTTAGCCAAAAACACATCACTCCTCCTATTACTATTACTCATCTAAACCCACAACTCATCATGAGTTCACCCTCCAACTCTTACTCGATATCCATTGAAACGGACAACGAAGATGATGATGATGATGAGGTTGACAAATGAGAGCTGATTGATATGCAAATAAAGTGGTTGATGGAGGTGAAAGCGCCAGGGTTAGAGAAGACGGTGAAAGCAATAGAACAGATCGAACAAGAGAAGATTGCAAGAAAAGAGGCATGGAGGAAGGAAGAGATTGCACGGTCTGAGAAAGGGGAGGATGTTTGGTGTTGCTGCTAATTTTGGTGTGGGAGCAAACAGATGTATTTGTGGATTCTTTAGGAAACAATAAAGGCAAACCTCTTGACTTTTCACTGGTATTTGACTGTTTCTTGCCGCTGCCATTGACCTACAAAAAGTTTGATACACCTGGATGGATCCCGACGACGAACCCTCCGACGCTCAAGTCAGTAATCAGGAAGATTATGAAAGAGCGTTTATGTGGAAAAATATTGATTACCTTCTTATGGTGGGGGGAGTGGGGTATTTATAGTCGCCTTAAGAGACAATTTAGAGATAATCATTTATCTCTATGTCCCGGTATTTTTAGATAAGATGTAGAGTTTAAACTCATTTCATGATAAGAGAGACAGTTTAAACCGCCTCTTAGAGATAACCACGAATTTGAATTACTCTTTAAATGTTTGGGCTAGTTTGAAATGGGTTGCCACCCACGCCCAATCGGACAAATCCATTTTCGAACTACTGGGCTTTGTAGAGAGACCCAATTCCCATTTCAGACCCGTTTGTAGGTAAAATTACCGTTTTACTCCTGAGAGGTTTAAGATTCGTGCTCGGTTTGAGCAGTCTCGATTTAATCCTATTTTTAACCATATCACGAGCCCCCCACTCCCGAAGACTGAGTTTAACAACCTTTAGGGAGTAGTTTTCCGATTTTAATGGTGTACGAGATTTTATCGGAGTTCTTTAGGAGCTTCAGAATTGCACACGGGGCTTAACATCGTTTAATTGAGCCTGTCTTGTATGTGTTTGTGGGATCTTCTGGATTTTCCATTGACTTTTTTTAATTTTTAAATTATTTTTTGAATTATTTATTCAATTTTGCGGAGTAACAATCTATTTTCAAAAAGTATCAATTAATCATTCTAATTAATAATTATTTTTCCAGGAGCTCAAAAATATTTTTCCCAAATTTATAATTAATTTTTAGAATTTTTAATTATTTTTTAGAATTTTTAATTATTTTTTTGAATTTTTAATTACTTTTCACAATTTTTAAATAATTAATTTGATTTAATAAAAAAAATAAAAGAATTAATCAAATAATAACCATCGTGGCACAATCTGGAGCGTCGATCATGTTATTGGCACGATTCTCTGAACAATCAGATGGGTGATCTGGTGTTTGTTGACGTGGCTCAATCTGGGCGTTCTGATCGTGAGCGCGCATCGGGAGGGGGGCATTTCCCTCACTTTCATGCTCGGAGCCAAGTTTGCTCGGAATTTGGTTCTGAGCGATGTGGCATAATCTAAGCCGTTTCATCTTGATCAAACACGAATCATGAGGCAATGTTTTTTCCCCATTTCCACGCTCGGGGACACATTTGCTCAGAATTTGGTTCCAAGCGATGTGGCGCAATCTGAGCCATTTGATCTTGATCAAGCGCGAATCATGAGGTGATGTTTTTCTCATTTCCACGCTCGGGGACACGTTTGCTCGGAATTTGGTTCCAAGCGACGTGGCGCAATCTGAGCCATTTGATCTTGATCAAGTGCGAATCATGAGGCGATGTTTTTCTTCATTGTCGCGCTCGGGGACACGTTTGCTCGGATTTTTTTCCGAGGGACGTGGCAACATCTGGGCCATTTGATCTTGATCAAGCACAAATGTTGAGATGGATTTTTTCCCAATTACACGTTCGGGGACATGTTTACTCGGATTTGGTTCCGAGGGACATGGCAACATCTGAGCTGTCTGATCTTGATCAAGCACGAATGTTGAGATGGAATTTTCCCCAATTACACATTCGGGGACACGTTTGCTCGGATTTGGTTCCGAGGGACATAGCAACATCGGGGTCGTTTGATCTTGATCAAGCACGAATTTTGAGGCGATGTTTTTCCCTATTTCCATGCTCGGGGACACGTTTGCTCGGATTTGGTTCCGAGGGATGTGGCAACATCTGGGTCGTTTGATCTTGATCAAGCGCGAATGTTGAGATGGAGTTTTCCCCAATTACACGTTTAGGGACACGTTTGCTCGGATTTGGTTCCGAGGGATGTGGCAACATCTGGGCCGTTTGATCTTGATCAAGTGCGAATGTTGAGATGGAGTTTTCCCTAATTACACATTCGAGGACACGTTTGCTCGGATTTGGTTCTGAGGGACGTGGCAACATCTGGGCCATTTGATCTTGATCAAGCGCGAATGTTGAGATGGAGCTGAATATTTTGGCGGTTAACCGGTCAACAGGCTCTTGGCGTCGCTTGAAGTTCTGCCTTTACATATTCTATCGTTTAGTATTCGATGTTCTCTTGGGCTTTTTACTAGTTTTGGTGGCCCAAAGGTCTCAGAAGCCCAAACGATGCCCCTCATTCACTATAAGTCTTCACACCCCCCCCCCCCACTCCATTCTCTCATTCTTTACTTTTACTCTTGAAAATTTTTCTTTCACTCCTGGGTTGCTCAACTAGCGGTCGCGGCTAAGCGTTTGATTTCCTGGCAATATATTCTGACCGTAGCTGTCACATCAAGGTAAATATATATTCTCTTTTATATATTTTATAAGGTGTCTAAGGTTTCTTCGGGGAGTGAGACCTCCACCTCGGACCACGAAGAGGATCAGCAATTGGTAGTGGCTCCAACAATGGACAAGGGTAAGGGGGTGGTAGGGTCGGTGACATCCGAGATGATAGTGGAGAAGGAAAGGCGAGCAGGGGCAGGCTTCCGAGCCCTTTGATGAACCTCGGCGGAGTTCGAGAATACTCCGATGATCTTCTAGCCAAGGTGGTGTACGGGATGTCGACCTCGTATGAGGAGAGCATGCCGAGGAAACATTCTGAAGTTGATGGCATCCCCTCCATGCAGACGAAGGACTTGGCACGGATTCGAAAGAGTTTCATGATACCGAAGGAACTCAGTCTTCTTCTCCCAGGTCCTGGTATCCGAGACCGTTCGCCGACCTCTCCCGACACGTGCATTTTCCCTTTCGACTCCTTCTATGCCGGTCTCCGTCTGCCTCTTTCACCATTCATGACCAAGGTGCTGCAGTGGTACGGTTTGAGCCCCGTCCAATATATGTCGAACATGTAGAGGCACGTCAATGACTTCATCCTTCAATGCCAGGCGATAGGGTCGTGCCTCAGCTCACCATTCTCCAAAGGCTCTACCGTATCCATCGAAAGAATAAGGTGGAGTACCGGTACTATTTATCACCGTGTCGGGGTGTGAACCTGATAGAAAACCCCGATTCCATCAAGTTTTGGAAGGATAAGTATTTCTTGATCCGAGGTAGCGCGCCATGGAATATTCCCACGAGGTGGAGGGAGTAGGTGCCGAAGTGGGCGAAGGCCGAACCGGTGTTGACTCCGGAGGAAGGGGAGGTCGTATCAAAACATCTTGCTCGTGAGCCCTTGGGTTGGAAAGAATTAACCGAGGAGGTCATCTTCGGTGGGGGTCTCAGTCCGATCGACCCTAGTATGCTACGTATTTTTCTCTGTTTTTAGTTTCAGGTTACCTCCTTCACATGCCTATCTCCTCATTTTTTTCTTTCTGTAGAGGCTTCGGACATGGACTTCAGAGCAATGCTGTTCAGCCGGGCGGGAGTAGTCAACAAGGCCTCGGACGGGAAAAAGAGGAAGAGGAAAACCTCGGGGCCGTCGTCTGCCTAATCCACAAAGCCTACGGTGGTGACGACTCCAGTGGTCAATTTAGAGTATGCCCTTCCTGCCCCACCTGTCTCTCCTGCTCCGTCCGTCGGAGGATTCACCTTCGGGGATGTACTGGTGCTCGAAGCCCTGCCTCTTACAGCTGCGGCCGAGGCGATTCTTACCGAGGGGCACAAGAAGCTCTTCGTCCCCGACTGGCACGTGATGAAGCACGACGGCTTCCTCGGGGACTCCACCAGCTGCAAACCAGCGGTATGGCACTTGCCAACCCTGAAGGATTGTGCTCCGATGAAGGCATGTTTGGCCAGTGACGATGCTCTCGAGATAGCCAGAGTGATGACGTTGGTAAGTGAAAACTCGTTTTTTATGAATAGCAAATTTTTCTTGAGACTTTCACACATAAACGTTTTTTATCCTCGTAAATCATCTGTGACTTCAGCCACATGTTGGAGCAGTTCGTCGAGCAGGAGAAGGAGCTCAAGGTGGCGAGCGATAGAGATCTGTCAGAGCGAGCCAAGGTCGTGAAGATATTCGAGGTAGAGAAGCGGTTGACTGAGTCTCAGGTGGCTCAGATTACTCTACTCGAGGCTGCCCTGGCGAAGGCAAACGAGCAGGCCGCCATGGAGAAAGAGAGGGCAGACAAGGAGATGGAAAGAGCCGATAAGGAGAGGGAGATGGCTGCGAAGGGCGTTGAGGATGCAGCGAAGGAGAAGGAGACGGTCGTGGAAGCAGCTGCAGAGGCAGTTAGGGCCGAAGCAAAGTTGCATTTGCACTCAAACATGGAGCGGTCCTATGCTCGGGCGCTAAAGCATATGGAGGCACGCATCCCCGGCTTCGATGGCTCGGGGTATAGCCTGTACAACCTCCTTGAAGGCAAAACTGCTCCAGTAGCTGAGGAGGCGGTTGAAGAAGAAGAAGAAGAAGAAGAAGAAGAAGAAGAAGAAGATGAGGAGGAAGACGTCGTCGCGGACCCTCAGTCGGCCATGGTGGAGGTACCGATGGCGACTGAGGAAGACGGTCGTGAGGTCATAGTTCCGCAAGAGACATCTATCGAGGTGATCCCATGACCTCTTTCGTATCTTCGCCATTTTCTTTTTCAGTTGTTGTCTTCTTTTATTTTGGATGCTCTTGTATCGATGCCTTATAGCGGACTGGCTACCGCTTTTGTATCTTTACTCTAGTAATGAAATATTTTTGTGTGGCAACATGACTTAGTTCTTGTGGCTTTTATTCAAATATAGAACTATCTTGTAGCTCTTATTCAAATTTAGCATTGTCATGTAGCTCTACTTGAACTTAGGACCGCCTAGTAGCTCTGTTTAGACTCGGAGTGATTTATGCTTCTCTCTTTGGTTAACTTCCATAGGATAGCGAGGTGTCGCATCCTCGCACCTAACTTTGTGTTGCCAAGCTGGGATTTGCTCAGTCTTGGGAGAAGCTCTCCAAGATGGAGTTAGAGCTTTGTCATCTGAGGTTGGTCTTGGCTCGCCGGAGCATCGAAGTGAAGCGCCTTGAGGAGACTCTCCAAGAAGTGCCCCCCGAGGGAGGGGAGGTCGGCCCTTCGATGGCTGCCGGTAAGGCTTCGAGGTTAAAATTCCTTCGGCACTCTTTATTCACGGTGACAACAGAGAGGGGTGAGCTAAAAGACTCTTTGTTTGAAGTGAGGTCAGAGAGGGACGAGCTGAAGAACGTGGTGCTCGAGAAGAGTTTAGAGGCGGCCCATCCGCGGAGGACAATTTTGGAGTTCTCACGAGGGGCGAGCATGAGTGGGGTACCACGTTTGAAGCTTAGAGTAACAGACGACTCCCTCAAAGAGCGGCTCGTCGAATTGGAGGCGGAGAATCTTCGCTTGAAGCGACTCTCCGAAGGAAGCAATGTCAGGAGCACCTCTTGCCCGCGTGGGAAGTATGCCCCGGGAATATCGTTCCATGAATTTGCTCTACGCATGCCAAATGCTCTGCAAAATCTTGGAGATGCTCAAAGCAGAGTGGCCAGCTCGTCAAGCGGAGCATCTGTTGCGGCGGCAGCTAGTCTATGGGTCCCAAGGGTACAACTCAGCTTACGGGCCTAGAGATTTCTTCTGAAGCAACGAGGGAGGGGCAATGTAACGCCCCGAATCCCAAATACACTGAATTCGAGATGTTCTACAGGATCTTTTCACTTTCTTCAGTACAATTTTACAAGGAAATTCAAACTTTTCTTTTTACATCAGAGTTTACATCATATTACACTTTTCATTTGCACAGCGGAAGTAAAAATATACAACATTTAAATAAATGTACAACAACATGATATAATCTTTAGGCATCCATTCCTCTTTAACCTTTAACATGCCATTTACCTGCATATAAGACTGTGGGTACGTCAGTTTATTCAACCGACGATCATTATACACGGCCATCCTCTCTATGCCGGAAATAGTATAACTTAATTTTCCATATTTAGCAAACACAAACTTGTCACATTACAATTAAAGGGGCTACCCTATTGATGTCGTGTTGTGATTGTGCACTTAATTCTTAATGCATTATTTATATTAGATGACACTAATGCGCACTTGTTCGGAGTCTATGCATCCCATACTACATAGGTCCGAGGGCAAGCCTCTTAATCATTCTTCATCTTTGTAGGGTTCAATCCCTCGTTATGACTTAATCTACTACTGTAACTACGGTAGTGTCTTAGATGATCTATGAGTGCAAGCACGTGTACAGAAACTGGAGGGGAATCCCACGTCATGTCACGACGCATCGTGAAGAACCTATGGACAATTCAGCCTCCTTCATGGCACACGATCCTCATGCAGTCACCAAACATCCCACAAGTGTCACCACAGGGACGGTACCCTGGAGCAGTATCCACGTCATGTCACGACGCATCGTGAAGAACCTGTGAAATACTCTCCGCCGCCACGGCACCCTGGAGCCGTATCCACGTCATGTCACGACTCATCGTGAAGAACCTGTGAAATACCCTCTGCCGCAAATCCGATGGCTCTCACTTGTGTTTTTCTCCTACTTTCATCACATCTCCACTATGAATTAATCCTTAGTTTTTATTAGAATCATGAACAAAATCAAAGCTCTAGAGTTAGCCTCTCCACTCATTCGGACTTATTCATTTCATGTTCACATGACCAACCTTGGTCTTCTTTCCAATTTCATTTTATTTCCACTGCCGGGGGAGACTTAGCTACTCTTTCATTTCAATTCCAATTCACAAATTCTAACATAATCTGAGCATTCCCAGCTCATGAGTTCATTTTTCATTGCCTCAGCATATCATGATCTTAGCTTTCTTATTTATGTAATTCTCAATTCAAATCTATGATTCATATCATGTAAATTCATACAGCAATAAAAAGAGTTCATCAACATCGATCATAAAGTTCACAATCTTCAAAATAAACAGAATAATGTCCTCTGATATATCAAAACACTCTGGACAGTCGACTTGGATATCTTCCAGTCGACTTGTTCAGTCAAATCACATTCATCCTATCCACTCGGGAGAGTCGACTGCTGCACATGGCAGTTGGCTGTTCTGCAGTGTTTCCAAATTCAATTATCAATCACAGGACAGTCGACTATTCCGCAAATCAGTCGTCTGTACTGTGTAGTTCAATTATACATTTATCATGCTCGGTACAGTCGACTGCTTCAAGCATTCGGTCGACTGGACAGGTTAAATTTCAATTCAAGGAATCATTCCTTCATACACATCACACTTTGTCTCGCTATTCTTCAACAAGAATAATTCACATTTTATTGTTCACATTATTCTCAAGATGAGAAGTACTAACAAATATTCATAATTCATGTTTTCATGCATCAATAATGTCACTTCAACCTTTACTATATTAATCTTCTTCATTTCTAGTTCTTTTACAAGGTATAATTTCCCAAAATACACATATCAAAACCATAGTTCTGATTATACATTTTATTCTCAAATCACATTTTATTTCATGCAACAATTCCCAAATTATCTTTATAAAGTCTCATGTATTTTCAAAAATAGTAGAACATTAGAATTTATAAAAATGCATCAGTATCAGTCGACTTATACTATAATAAGTCGACTGTTCAGGGGAAAACATCCATGATTTTAAACAAGAAGTTGACTTATAAAGGCACCAGTCGACTTAAATGAGCATGTAAGTCGACTTATAAGGTCCTAAGTCGACCTACCCGAAAGATTTCTTCTCGACATTTCTCAGCAATTTATGCCACTAATCTCTTTATTAGCCAGTTTCACATTCATAGTTATAATTAATCCATATCAACTTAGATTTTTATGAATCAAATCACATACAATTGCATACTCACATTCCAATCAATTCATAGGTCAATTTTTCAATTAGAAGTGTACTCTTATTAGTATCTTTCATGCATCATTTCTCAATATAATACTAGCATCATTTCTCAATATAATACTAGCATCATTCTTTCAATTCACATCTAACATGCATCTCTAATTAGAAATATAGAAAATTCTACCCACCTTGTATGGAGAGAAAACAACACAATAGCAACGGAAATCCTTTGCGAATGAATGCGCCTCCTCCTAGTCACTCGCACACGCCTCCAAGCCCAAGCAAAACCGAAAGCTTCCCCCTTTGATGTCGGCCTTCTTCTCCTTGTTGAAAGCAACACAATCCCACACAACCCTCTCTTTCTTTTACTCACAACTTACTACTAAGTTAGACTATAGTTTTAGAAAGGTATAATTGCATATGAATATAGCCATGGGAGGGGGTATTTATACTAGAAATCAACTAGAATGAAGGGCTAGGATTAGTTGGTTGGTTGTAGGATGGAAGGCTAGGATGAGAGTAGGAGTTACCACAACTACCCACATTCACATAACTACCTCCATGAACACCATGACCAAATTCAAAACTCCCTCCAAAAAGAAGCAATCCGGCCATGAAAAGAGTGTGCTCTTGCACGTGTACGTGTAGTGCACGTGCAAGCAACTAGGCCAAAAATTGTGCATTTTAATTTGTACAAAAGTAAAATAGACTTTTTAAATAAATTAATCCATGGGCTTTTAGTTTATGGGCCAAAATAGTAAAATAAATAAAAATACATTTTGGGCTTTAAGAAAGAGGCTTTAAAATATGGCTTTCTATTTATTTAAAGAAAAGGCTTTTGTATAAAAATAGTTTGAAAAACATATATTTAAATATTCATACACATCCCAATAAAACAATTATAAGATTTAATTCAACCAAAATATTGCACGTGCACACTACGTGCAAAATAAAATAATTTTTCATTAAATGAAAAATCAGGGTATTACAGGAAAAGCGCTCGTCGTCCCCATGTATCTCTTAATAGGAGTGTCCCACTTCCAAGGAGGAGTTAGGGCGATACTTCATAGTTTTGTAGGAGTCTTTAGTCTTGAATAAGACTTGTATCCCCGTCTTGGGCGGAATAAAGTGTTTGTAGTATTGTCTTTGAATAAGACTTGTATCTCGACTTTTAATGGAATAAGATATTTTTAGTATTTGAGCAATGTTTTTGTTGATTGCATCTTTCGATCCTGTAATGAGCCTTTTCGCATAATAACACTTGTAACTATTCCTTTCTGTGGAACAAGTAGCGTTTTTTGGCTTAAGAGTTTTTCGTTTCTCTAAGTGTTTGCTAACACTTGTGTTCTAGAGAGTTTTCAACAGTTGTGGGAGCAAATTTGAATGGTGAGCTACTTCGCACTTGCTTGTTCGCAAGTAGCTAAAGTGGCATGGAACCAAGTGTTGGACTCCGAACTTGTCGTTTAAGAGAGTTTCAACAGTTGTGGGAGCAATTTCGAATGGTGAGCTATTTCGCACTTGCTTGTTCGCAAGCAGCTAAAGTGGCATCAAACCAAGTGTTGGACTCCCAAAAAGTCGTTTAAGAGAGTTTCAACAGTTGTGGGAGCAATTTTGAATGGTGAGCTACTTCGGACTTGCTTGTTCGCAAGCAGCTAAAGTGGCATCGAACGAAGTGTTGGACTCCGAACTTGTCATTTAAAAGAGTTTCAACAGTTATGGGAGCAATTTTGAATGGTGAGCTACTTCGCACTTGCTTGTTCGCAAGCAGCTAAAGTGGCATCGAACCAAGTGTTCGACTCTGAACTTGTCTTTTAAGAGAGTTTTCGTACTTAGCATGCGCTTTGGGGTAAGATAATCAGAACATTTAGAGAATGGATTTTCTGAGAAATAAACTGCTTTTATTAAAGAGAACTAAGTGGCTGCTTCTGAGTTGCAAGCCTTTATTACATTTAAACAAATCAACTAAATAAGAAAAAAAAACCATTAGAAATGCTCTAGGATTAGAAGTTGCTTGGAGCGGTGTTTAAACACCCTCTTGGTACTTCAACAAGTGTTCCGCATTCTATGTTCTTGATACCCTCTTGCCCCCCGGGTCTTCAAGTTGATAAGCGTCAGGTTGAACAACTTTGGAGATCCTGTACGGATCTTTCCCAATTAGGAGATAGTTTTCCTTTCTTGCTCGGGGGAAGAAATTGATAGTTTTCGCAAAACCGTGTCTCCTTATTTGAGATTTGTGTGGCGGACTCTTTGGTTGTAGGATTGCTCGATCCTACGTCGATAGATCTCCTGGCGGATGGAGGATCTTTCTCGAATCTCATCGATGAGGTCCAACTTGCCCCGAAGTTGGTTCGAATTTTGCTCTTCATTGAAGGCAATTAAGCGGGGAGAAGGTAAGCTAACTTCTAGTGGGATGATGGCTTCGGAGCCGTAAGTGAGGTTGAAGGGAGATTCTCCTATAGGGGTCCTTTTTGTAATCAGTAGCTCCAGAGCACATTGGAGAGTTGTTCGACCCATAATCCATCGGTGGACTTGTCCAGTCTCTTCCTTAGGCCGGAGAGAATTTGCCGATTGGTGTTCTCTGCTTGACCGTTGGATTGCAGGTGGGATATTGAGAAGAATCGTTGCTGGATACGAGCTCCGCACAGAAATTTTGGAAGGCTGCCCCCATAAATTGGGTCCCATTGTACGTTACTAAGATTCGAGGTACACCGAATTTGCAGACGATGTTCTTCCAAAAGAACCATTAGACTCTGTTCTCAGTGATTTTCGCTAAAGGCTCGACTTCAATCAATTTGGAGAAGTAGTCAATCGCAACGACAAGGAACTTCAGCTGGCCAGACACTGGAGGGAATGTCCCGAGCAAGTCCATCCCCTACATTGCAAAAGGGGTCGGACTGGATAAGGAGGACAGCTAGGCTTGTGGCAAGCGCTGAATTGTTGAAAACTTTTGGCAGGGGGTGCATTGGCGAATGTGCTTTTCAGCGTCGCTAAGGAGTGTAGGCCAGAAATAACCATAATTTAGGATTTTGCGGGCGAGGGACCTTGCTCCCAAATGAGCGCCACACATCCTGTAACGCCTCGAACTTCCTATGTGGAGAATTCGAGACATAAGCCAGGACCTTTACATTCAATTAGTCACAATACACAGAAAACAAGAAAATTTTAAAACTTTTTATTAATACAATATTACAGGCTGAGTGTTTCCATTGATTCCACAAATTACATTAGAGTATACATGAATGAAAATGATAAACATTAGGCTTTTCACTTGTATACCATGCCTCTACTAGAGTCCTCCCGGTTCGTGATCTTGTATCCACAACCTATTAGAGTGGGGACGTCGGTATATATACTGACGCTTAAAGGCTGATGACTAGCAGCGAATCTCTAAAAAGAAACATATAAAAACATGGTAAAATATGTCGGTGTAGTTTAAGTGTTCGTGAGTGCAATGACTAGAACTAATGCAATGTTAACTAAAGCTAGGATGCACCTATTCTAATGCAAGCGAGAATCTGGAATCGTATGCATCCCATACTACATATGTCCATATCAAGCCGTTCTCCATATATAGGGATTTGAACCCGCGTTATGAATTTCTACTTGTCCACAACCTATTTCTGACAGATACATTGTGACTGATGAGGTTGCAGACGTGGTCAAGTCCCACCAATGCAGTACGCTCATGGTGTTTATGTTTGCTACTACTACCCGGCTAACCGAACCTCACTCAAAAACCAGACGAACCCTCGGAATTGCTGCAACACAGGTTAGCTCGAAGCATCCCCTGTGGCCCCTTAACTCATAGACCGTAGTCTATGGCCTGTTCGCTTCCCCGGCATAGAACACGACGGAGTTTCGAGGTCCATCCCCTAGCTCCGCCCGCCCTTATCATGGCACTTCAGAAATTAACAGTGTGAGATACGCAACCCGTGCTCCTAACTCGTGAGAAGGCACCGTGCGTATCCCTTTGACGGGAAGGTACAACCCAATAACACCACCTAATGTCGGCCCAAGGGACGAGTTGGCCATAAGGTGTCACCCCTAATACCAACTCCTCTCTTTTGACAAAAAAGGTTAATTAAAGATCATTATGAGTCACTACCCTAATGATGTCACTAATCCTAAACAATCCAACTCATAATGAGATCCAACTCACGGTCCCTCGATCCAAGACACTAGTAATGAGATCTCCCTCACTCATCACTACCCCTAACTTGGATCCTATCAACACTCTTGTCCCACGATCAACCCACACCGGTTAAGATCCGTTGGTGCCCGAGGTGAGATCTATCCAAAGTCTCTAAGGTGGTAGGATGCGGTCTTGATGGTCGATGACCCCTAGGTTAATTAGAAGACCCTAGACTAGCTTTTATCAAGCTAACAATTATTAGAGACTTTCCTAACCCTTATTACCATGAAGATGAAGAATGCTCACATGCTATGGTCCAATTTCAATTAGAACCTCATACAACTAGAGTCCATGGGTTCTTTTTCCCAAATTGAACTAGAACTACATGCAACTAGACTCTTGGGTTCTTTCTCAAGGTTGAGCTAGAATCACCTAGAACTAAATGCATGGGTTCTTTCGTCAATTGAGCTAGAACTATCACGGTGCTAGTTTCATGGGTTTCTTTTTGAAGTTGACTAGAACAACATCGAACATAGGCTCATCTTAATAGTTAAACTAGAACACCTAGCTCAAGCATGGGTTCATGGGTTCTTTTTAATCTTTCACTACAACACTACCATATACAATTCAAGCATGGTTCTTTTAACTAGAATGCTATACTATACCATTCAAGCATGTATGGGCTCCTTACTAACACTATAACTACAACAAGATAGTTAACACTACAACTACAACATGATTCCTTTACTACACTTAACTACAACATGAGTATCTACTACTACTTTAAGCATGGATCATTTCTACAACTCAAGCATGAACTCTACATATATTCAAGCGTGATTCTTTACTCCAACAAACTTACAACATGGTGTACACTTTAAGCATGGGTTTCCTACAACATGTATACAACATAAGCATGGTTCTTTTCTGCATCAACCTACAACACTCTTAAGCATGAATACAACTTAAGCATGTACTTACAACAATCTTAAGCATGAATACAACTTAAGCATGGACTTACAACAATCTTAAGCATGAATAATTACTACAATCTAAGCATGAAGCTTTACTATAATTTAAGCATGAGCTACACTTAAGCATGAATGGTTACTACAATTTAAGCATGTATGTTACTACAACTTAACATGAATATCTACTTACTTTAGCAAGGATATTCACTACAACTTAAACATGAGCATTTACTACCATTCAAGCATGAGTAACTACTACACTCTAAGCATGGATGTCTGTTACAACCTTAAGCATGGATATCTACCACAACCTTAAGCATGGCAAACAACTTTCCTACAACAATCTAAGCATGGTATACAACTTTCCTACAACAATCTAAGTATGGTATATAACTTTCCTACAATAATCCAAGCATGGTATATCACTTTCCTACAATAATCTAAGCATGGTATACAACTTTCCTACAACAATCCAAGCATGGTATATAACTTTCCTATAATAATCTAAGCATGGTATATAATTTTCCTACAACAATCTAAGCATGGTATCTAACTTCCTACAATAATCCAAGCATGGTATATCACTTTCCTACAATAATCTAAGCATGGTATATAACTTTCCTACAACAATCCAAGCATGGTATATAATTTTCCTACAACAATCTAACCATGGTATACAACTTTCCTACAACAATCTAAGCATGGTATACAACTTTCCTACAATAATCCAACCATGGTATATCACTTTCCTACAATAATCTAAGCATGGTATACAACTTTCCTACAACAATCCAAGCATGGTATATAAGTTTCCTACAGTAATCTAAGCATGGTATATAATTTTCCTACAATAATCTAAGCATGGTATACAACTTTCCTACAACAATCTAAGCATGGTATATAATTTCTATAACTCAAGTATGATTTACTACACTTAAGCATGGTTCTTCTACTACTACTTAAGCATAAATTTTTACTACTACCTAAGCATGGATGTTACTTAAGCATGAATGTCTACTAACTACTTATGCATGAATATTATTTAAGCATGGATATTTACTTACTAGATATTAAAAGGATTATTTCTCTTTACAATTTACAAGTCTTGAAATTATTACAACAATCTAACTTATGAACTATAAATTACATGCAACAAAATTACAAGTTCTACTTATTACAACATTCTTTTCTTTAACCACTTAGTTCCCACATACAACAAGTTTACCCATTTTTTTATAACAAAAGTTAGCAAGGTTTGATAGTTAATCAAGTAGAGAGCAATAAATATAGACTCATTTTTTATTGAGTTCTACAACCCAAAATGGGTATGTAATACTTCTACTATATAAATTTCATATGCTTATGTCAATAGTCCTTGTTTGAGTCCTACAACCCCAAAATTCGGGGTGTAAACAAATCCTCATATGCTTATGTCCTTGGTTCCAAGTCAAGTTCTACAACCCAAAGATGGGTATGTATACAAATCACCATATGCTTATGTTCATTTAGTCCAAATAACAACAACAAGAACAAAAGTTACAACATTCCAAGATTCAATCTTTATGTTCTTATTAAGGTTCTACCATTTACTTACTATTATTTAAGCTAAGAACTTAGTTCATGTTATTTTAGAACACAACAAGAGAACAACAAACACAATACTACAAAGAGAACAAAACACTCAACAAAACACAGAACAAAAAAAGAGAACAAGAAGAACAAGAATCAACAAAAGGGAGTAAGAAAAGATGGAGAAACCCTTACCTTGATTTTTTTCCTTGAAGGAAGGACTTACCTATGCACCTTCTCCTTCCCCTAGCTCCTATGAAAAACTCCTAAGAAAACCTACAATGAAAAACTCTCTGGTTAGGCTTGTTCTCTCTTTCTTTTCCTCTCATTTTTTTTTTGGTTCTTGTAAAATGAGACAAAAGAAGAGGGGAAGGGGTATTTATAGTGTGAAAGAGAAGGGGGAAAGTGCAAAATGCACCAAGAAAATTTCAAAATCCCCCTTGGGGTACAAGGCCGGCCATGCATAGGTGAGGGGAGGGGTGAGGTGGAGGTATGGTGAAAGGGGTGAGGTGGAGGAGAGAAAGCTTCTAGAAGAGAACTCCTTAATCTCTTATGTCTTTTAATCCTAGGTTTAAACCCTTAACCAAAACTTAGCCATCTAAATTGGTTTGTCATGACAAAAGAGATAACTGAACATGAAAGAAATAAAATAATTAAATAGTTAAATACTAATAAAAATAATATTATTAATAATTGATCGGGATATTACAATCCTCCCTCCTTAGAGTATTCTGTCCTCAGAACTGCACAAAGTAGGAGGAACAGAAACAAAACAACACTCAAAATAACTCGGGAAAAGAAAGCTTCATCTGGCTTTCCGTCTCCCAAGTGGCGTCCTCCACAAACTGGTTCTTCCAAAGAACCTTGACCATCGGAATGGTCTTGTTCCTTAGCACCTTATCCCGACGATCGATAATTTTCACCGGTCGCTCCCTATATGTAAGATCCACTCGCAGGTCTTCGGGGATGTTTGGCAGCTGATGACTCGGATCTAGTACATATTTCCTTAGCATTGAAATGTGAAACACATCATTCACCTAGGACAATTCGGCTGGTAGCTCTAGTCTGTACACCGTCTTTCCGATCCTCTTTAAAATCTGGTAGGGTTCAATATACCTTGGTGCTAACTTGCCACCCTTTCCGAACCTGATCACTCCCTTTGTAGGTGAGACTTTCAGAAATACCAAATCACCTTATTCGAATTTCAGATCTCATCGGCGATTGTCAGTGTAGCTCTTCTGCCTAGTTTGTGCTACTTGCATCATCTTTCTGATTAGCTCGATCTTTTTGAATGTTTGATGCACTATTTCAGGTCCGAACATCTATCTTTCCCCTACTTCGAACCAGCACACAGGGGTCCTACACCTCTTTCCATACAAAGCTTCATATGGAGCCATCCCAATACTTGCTTGGTAGCAGTTATTATGTGCAAACTCTACCAATGCTAAGTGTCGTTCCCAGCTCCCTCCGAAGTCCATTATGCACGCTCTCAGCATATCCTCGAGAATTCTGTTAACTCTCTTTATCTATCCATCAGTCTGTGGGTGGAAAGTTGTGCTAAAATCCGATCTCGTTCCCAAAGCTCCTTGCAGACTCTGCCAAAATCGGGACATAAACCTTGCATCTCGGTCAGAAACGATCGACACTAGCACCCCATGTAGCTTTACAATGCCTTCAATGTAGACTTCTGCTAGCTCTTCCACCGACCAAGTTGTCTTCACTGGAAGAAAATGTGTGGACTTTGTCAAACGGTCCACTATTACCCAAATTGAGTCATTCCCCTTTAAACTTCTGGACAGTCCAGTGATGAAATTCATGCTGATGTTCTCCCATTTCCACTCTGGAATGGGCAGTGGTTGCAGTAGACCTCCTGGTTTCTGGTTTTCTGCCTTAACTTTCTGACATGTAAGGCATTTGGCCACAAATCCTGCCACATCCCGCTTCATTCTTGCCCACCAGAAATACTGTTTTATGTCTTTATACATCTTTGTACTTCCTGGGTGAACTGTGAGTAAGGTGGAGTGTGCTTCTTTCATGATATCTCCCAGTAACTCATCAACTTTAGGCACACACAATCTGCTCCCAAACCAAAGCGACCCCTCCTTGATACTGAACTCTGAGGCTTTTCCTTCATTGACTAGCTGCTTTTGTGCTTCACTCTCTTCATCACCCAATTGAGCCTTCTTGACTCGATCATTCAGACTCGGTTGCAATTCCAGGCGTGCCAAAATGGTGCTCAAATCTTGAACAATTAGTTCAATACCGACTTTTCTGATCTCGTCCTTTAGCTCTCTTCTTGTTGCAGTGAGCGTGGCTATACTTCTTTTTTTGCTGAGCGCATCGGCCACGACATTGGCTTTTCCCGGATGGTATAAAATTTCCGGTCTGATGTCTTCCAGAATCTGTAACCAACATCTCTGTCTGAGATTCAAATCCTTTTGCTGGTAGATATACTTCAAGATTTTATGGTCGGTAAACATTTCTACCTTCGACCCATAAACATAGTGCCACCACAATTTCAGAGCAAAGATTATCGCGGCCAATTCCAAGTCGTGTGTCGGGTAATTCTTTTCATGTGGTTGAAGTTGTCTCGATCCGTATGCTATGACTTTTTCTTCTTTCATCAGAACACACCCGAATCCCAAAAATGAAGCATCACTGAAGATTACACATCCCTTATCTGGTTGCGGTAGAACCAAAATCGGTGCAGAAATCAATTTGTTCTTCAGCTCTTGGAAACTCTCTTCACACTTCTTAGTCCAATCAAAACTTACATTTTTCTTGGTCAGTGCAGTAAGTGGTATAGCAATTCTAGCATAGTTCTGGATGAATTTCCTGTAGTACCCTGTCATGCCTAAGAAGCTTCTGACATCCTTCACAGTTCTCGGCTGAGGCCAACTTTTTACTGCCTCAATCTTCTGCAGGTCTGTAGCCACTCCCTCCTTAGTAAGGACATGGCCCAAGAATTTCACTTCTGACTTCCAGAATTCCCACTTCGACAGTTTGGCATACAACTGATATTCTCGTAGCTTGAACAATACTGCAGTTAGATGCTCAGCATGTTCCTCTTTTGTTTTTGAATATACTAAGATATCGTCTAGAAAGACAACCACGAATGAATCGATGAATGGCCGCAAGATGCGGTTCATCATGTCCATGAAGATCGCTGGAGCATTAGTCACCCTGAATGGCATCACCAAAAACTCGTAATGACCGTGCTGAGTTCGGAATGCAGTCTTGGGTATATCTTCTTCTCTGACCCGAACTTGATGATAGCCTGAACGCAAATCAATCTTTGAGAATACAGCCGCTCCCTAGAGCTTATCAAACAAGTCATCGATCCTCGAAATGGGGTACCGGTTCCGAACAGTAACTTTGTTCAACTCCCGGTAATCGATGAACATTCTTGAGGTTCCATCCTTCTTCTTCACAAGTAGCACGGACGCTCCCCAGGGTGAGGCACTTGGCCTGATGAATCCCTTCTGTAGCAGTTCTTCAATTTGCTCATTCACTTCTTTCTACTCTAGTGGTGCCATCCGATATGGTGTCTTAGACACTAGTGCACTGTCTGGCTAGATAGTAATGCTGAACTCAACATCCCTATGTGGTGGGAGTCCAGATAATTCTTTCAAAAATATGCGGGGAAATTTTTGTACAATTGGTATTACCTTGACTTCGCTTGGCACTCGTACTCCAGTTGCAGCTGCAAGAATTTCCTCACTCAGCTTCTTCTTTCCTTGGAACACAAGCTCTGGTCCTCCGGATGGGGTAATAGCTACCCTTTTCTCCTTACAATCGATGCTAGCCTTATGCCTGGACATCCAATCCATCCCAATAATCATGTTTTTCCCTACGAAGCCCAGCTCTAGCAAATCTATACTCAGGGTCTCTCTGCCAATCAGAAGATTGCATCCCTTGTAGCACGAATTTGCAGGGAGAGTTGCTCCATATGGGGTACCGACCAACAAAACCGATTCCGGAGTTGCCTCCTGGGTGCATTTCAGCTTCTTAGAGAATGCTTCAGACACAAAAGAATGTGATGACCCACTATCAAATAAAATAGTTGCCTGGGTTTCATTTATATTAACTCAACCTGTTTACAAAAGTGGTTACATCAATACTATCTTATGCCAAAATATTCAAAACATTATAATAAATTTAGCCACAATTCTTCACCTACCGGTGATGACTCCCTCGTCTTCATCGGCGTCCTTCTCCGTGAGTGCAAATACTCACCCCTGGTGGGCAATCCCCTTCCCTTTGCTGTTTGCCTTAGGAGCTGGCCTACCGTTTCCCCTCCGAAGCTGGGGACAGTCTGGCCAAACATGGCCAACCTTCCTGCAATTGTAACAGGTGCGGGTATCATTCTGAGGGTTCTTCTTGGGGCATTGGCTCTTGAAATGTCCTGGCTTGCCGCATAGGAAACAACCCCCTGCCTTGGCACCGCTGGTGTTGCTAACAGTCTTCTGAAATTTTTGGTTCCCACCCTAGTTCCTGAATCCTGACGCTGGTGCAGGCCTCTTTCCTTTGTTCCATCCTCCGATATTTGCTTGCGGTTCAGGCCCTCTGTTCATATCCAACTCCGTTGTAGCTGTCCGGCGGACCAGCTTCTCGAACCTCCGGATGCAAAAAGGTATCATTTTGGTCCTAAGTGTGGGCCTAAACCCCTGCTCAAACCTCTTGGTCTTCTTGACCTCGTCCTGTACCATTTCAGGAGCATAGCGGGAAAGCCGGGTGAACTTGGTTTCGTATTCTCGAACCATCATGCTTCCCTGTTTTAGGTTAAGGAACTCCATGGCCTTCCCTTCTTGCACGTCCAGCGGGAAATAGTGCTGCCTGAACTCTGCTAGGAAATCCTCCCAGTTAATGGGCCCTTCGCCCATGCCTCTCTTCACCGACTGCCACCAGACCCCGACGTCTTTTTCTAGCAGAATGCTGGCCAACCTGACCTTGCTGTCCTCCGGTGTCAACATCACCTCAAACACTGTCTCGACTTGACAAATCCAGTCGTCAGCCACTGTCGGGTCTGCCTTGCCCTAAAAAATGGGCGGCCTCATCCTTCGGAACGATTCGACCATCTTAATGGGGTCGGTAGCTGCTGCTCCCCGGTTACCTCCGGGTGCTCCCTATTGCTACACATTGTTTCAGCTCGCCTCTGCTAGGTCATCCAAAGCCTAGTACATACGAGCGAATTATGCCCCTATATCCAGACCTGCGCCATTGCTTCCACTACCTTCATCCTCAAAATTGTCGATCCTACCGCTTCTCGTTCTGCGAGACATCTGGTAGAAAAGAATAATGGATTACACAGAGCATCATATTGTTATATAAAAAAAGTAGTAATAATAATAATAACATCCATCCAATCTCAACATGCATATAAGACTTGCAGAAAACATAAAGCTAAACTTTATTTCATCATAACCCCATATCTTACATAAGCATTATCTTCCTTACATTTATATCATACAAGTAGGAAGCAAAATATCAAAACAACAAAATAGCCTACGAGCACCTAACTGCCTAGTCGGTACTACTAGTCTCTCCTGCTGGGTCCCCTCCAGCAGGCGGTGGTGACAGCAGTGCCTGTAACTGCGAGATCTGCGCCCGAAGCTCCGCGCATCTGCGCTCTAGGCACGCAAATTGCAAACGGTGGGTGTGCCTCAGGATCACCATCTTGTGGTCTGCCCTCACCTTTGCCCTTCTTAACTCCGCCACTTCCTTCTCATTGTTGAGGGCTACGAACTCACACGAGTCCATCCTGTTCTCCAGGCAGACATGGCACCATCCCCACGTCGCGATATCGCAGAAGACCTGGTCGAAGGCCTGCTCTACTGGGTAAACTGGGGAGGTGGTGGGGGTGGTGGTACTGGGATCTGGCCATTTGCAAGGGCACCCCTGCTGCGGCAGCTGCGGTGGCCCCATTGGCCAATTCATCCCCAACCAGTGACTTGTCCCCATCTGTGATGGGCTCCAAGTCCGAGTCCACCTCGACTGCAACTCCGTGTGCCCATCCATTCCCTAGGAGAATAACTCCGTTCGACATCCTACAAGGAGTGGACACGGGAATTAGCATAAATATATAAATATCATAAACATAAGTTGAAGGAACAACAGTATGAATTATAATTATCTACAACCAGTTAAAATAAAATCTAACTCCTACAAGGCATCTAAGTCTATTTTCCTTCCATGTTGGACTATAAATTGAAGTCGGCTCTGATACCACTGTGTAATGCCCTGAACTTCCTATGTGGAGAATTCGAGACACGAGCCAGGACCTTTACATTCAATTAGTCACAATACACAGAAAACAGGAAAATTTTAAAACTTTTTATTAATACAATATTACAGGCCGAGTGTTTCATTGATTCCATAAATTACATTAGAGTATACATGAATGAAAATGATAAACATTGGGCTTTTCACTTGTAGACCATGCCTTCACTAGAGTCCACCCGGTTCGTGATCTTGTATCCACAACCTATTAGAGTGGGGACGTCAGTACATATACTGACGCTTAAAGGCTGACGACTAGCAGCGAATCTCCAAAAATAAACATATAAAAACATGGTAAAATATGTCGGTGTAGTTTAAGTGTTCGTGAGTGCAATGACTAGAATCTAATGCAATGTCAACTAAAGCTAAGATGCACCTATTCTAATGCAAGCGAGAATCCGGAATCGTATGCATCCCATACTACATACATCCATATCAAGCCGTTCTCCATATATAGGGATTTGAACCCGCGTAATGAATTTCTACTTGTACACAACCTGTTCCTGACAGATACAACGTGACTGATGAGGTTGCAGACATGGTCAAGTCCCACCAATGCAGTTCGCTCATGGTGTCTATGTTTACCACTACTACCCGGCTAACCGGACCTCACTCAAAAACCAGACGAACCCTCAGAATTACTGCAACACAGGGTAACTCGAAGCATCCCCTGCGGCCCCCTAACTCATAGACCGTAGTCTATGGCCTGTTCACTTCCCCGGTATAGAACACGACGGAGTTTCGAGGTCTATACCCTAGCTCTGCACGCCCTTATCATGGCACTTCAGGAATTAACAATGTGAAATACACAACCCGTGCTCCCAACTCGTGAGAAGGCACCACGCGTATTCCTTTAACGGGAAGGTACAACCCAATAACACCACCTAATGTCAACCCAAGGGACGAGTTGGCCATAAGGTGTCACCCCTAATACCAACTCCTCTCTTTTGACAAAAAGGTTAATTAAATATCATTATGAGTCACTACCCTAATGATGTCACTAATCCTAAACAATCCTACAAGATTTTCAACTTAGGTTATCATGATCCAACTCACGGTCCCTCGATCCAACACTAGTAATGAGATCTCCCTCACTCATCACTACCCCTAACTTGGATCCTATCAACACTCTTGTCCCACGATCAACCCACACCGGTTAAGATCCGTTGGTGCCCGAGGTGAGATCTATCCAAAGTCTCTAAGGTGGTAGGATGCGGTCTTGATGGTCGATGACCCCTAGGTTAATTAGAAGACCCTAGACTAGCTTTTATCAAGCTAACAATTATTAGAGATTTTCCTAACCCTTATTACCATGAAGATGAAGAATGCTCACATGCTATGGTCCAATTTCAATTAGAACCTCATACAACTAGAGTCCATGGGTTCTTTTTCCCAAATTGAACTAGAACTACATGCAACTAGACTCTTGGGTTCTTTCTCAAGGTTGAGCTAGAATCACCTAGAACTAAATGCATGGGTTCTTTCGTCAATTGAGCTAGAACTATCACGGTGCTAGTTTCATGGGTTTCTTTTTGAAGTTGACTAGAACAACATCGAACATAGGCTCATCTTAATAGTTAAACTAGAACACCTAGCTCAAGCATGGGTTCATGGGTTCTTTTTAATCTTTCACTACAACACTACCATATACAATTCAAGCATGGTTCTTTTAACTAGAATGCTATACTATACCATTCAAGCATGTATGGGCTCCTTACTAACACTATAACTACAACAAGATAGTTAACACTACAACTACAACAGGATTCCTTTACTACACTTAACTACAACATGAGTATCTACTACTACTTTAAGCATGGATCATTTCTACAACACAAGCATGAACTCTACATATATTCAAGCGTGATTCTTTACTCCAACAAACTTACAACATGGTATACACTTTAAGCATGGGTTTCCTACAACATGTATACAACATAAGCATGGTTCTTTTCTGCATCAACCTACAACACTCTTAAGCATGAATACAACTTAAGCATGTACTTACAACAATCTTAAGCATGAATACAACTTAAGCATGGACTTACAACAATCTTAAGCATGAATAATTACTACAATCTAAGCATGAAGCTTTACTATAATTTAAGCATGAGCTACACTTAAGCATGAATGGTTACTACAATTTAAGCATGTATGTTACTATAACTTAACACGAATATCTACTTACTTTAGCATGGATATTCACTACAACTTAAACATGAGCATTTACTACCATTCAAACATGAGTAACTACTACACTCTAAGCATGGATGTCTATTACAACCTTAAGCATGGATATACAACTTTCCTACAACAATCTAAGCATGGTATACAACTTTCCTACAACAATCTGAGCATGGTATATAACTTTCCTACAATAATCCAAGCATGGTATATCACTTTCCTACAATAATCTAAGTATGATATACAACTTTCCTACAACAATCCAAGCTGGTATATAACTTTTCTATAATAATCTAAGCATGGTATATAATTTTCCTACAACAATCCAAGCATGGTGTACAACTTTCCTACAATAATCCAAGCATGGTATATCACTTTCCTACTATAATCTAAGCACGGTATACAACTTTCCTACAACAATCCAAGCATGGTATATAACTTTCCTACAATAATCTAAGCATGGTATATAATTTTTCTATAACAATCTAAGCATGGTATACAACTTTCCTACAACAATCTAAGCATGGTATACAACTCTCCCACAATAATCCAAGTATGGTATATCACTTTCCTACAATAATCTAAGCATGGTATACAACTTTCCTACAACAATCCAGGCATGGTATATAAGTTTCCTACAGTAATCTAAGCATGGTATATAATTTTCCTACAATAATCTAGGCATGGTATACAACTTTCCTACAACAATCTAAGCATGGTATATAATTTATATAACTCAAGTATGATTTACTACACTTAAGCATGGTTCTTCTACTACAACTTAAGCAAAAATTCTTACTACTACCTAAGCATGGATGTTACTTAAGCATGAATGTCTACTAACTACTTATGCATGAATATTATTTAAGCATGGATATCTACTTACTAGATATTAAAAGGATTATTTCTCTTTACAATTTACAAGTCTTGAAATTATTACAACAATCTAACTTATGAACTATAAATTACATGCAACAAAATTACAAGTCCTACTTATTACAACATTCTTTTCTTTAACCACTTAGTTCCCACATACAACAAGTTTACCCATTTTTTTATAACAAAAGTTAGCAAGGTTTGATAGTTAATCAAGTAGAGAGCAATAAATATAGACTCATTTTTTATTGAGTTCTACAACCCAAAATGGGTATGTAATACTTCTACTATACAAATTTCATATGCTTATGTCAATAGTCCTTGTTTGAGTCCTACAATCCCAAAAATGGGGGTGTAAACAAATCCTCATATGCTTATGTCCTTGGTTCCAAGTCAAGTTCTACAGCCCAAAGATGTGTATGTATATAAATCACCATATGCTTATGTTCATTTAGTCCAAATAACAACAACAAGAACAAAAGTTACAACATTCCAAGATTCAATCTTTATGTTCTTATTAAGGTTCTACCATTTACTTACTATTATTTAAGCTAAGAACTTAGTTCATGTTATTTTAGAACACAACAAGAGAACAACAATCACAATACTACAAAGAGAACAAAACACACAACAAAAAAAGAGAACAAGAAGAACAAGAATCAACAAAAGGGAGTAAGAAAAGATGGAGAAACCCTTACCTTGATTTTTTCCCTTGAAGGAAGGACTTACCTATGCACCTTCTCCTTCCCCTATCTCCTATGAAAAACTCCTAAGAAAACCTACAATGAAAAACTCTCTAGTTAGGCTTGTTCTCTCTTTCTTTTCCTCTCCTTTTTTTTTGGTTCTTGTAAAATGAGACAAGAGAAGAGGGGAGGGGGTATTTATAGTGTGAAGGAGAAGGGAAAAAGTGCAAAATGCACCAAGAAAATTTTCAAAATCCCCCTTGGGGTACAGGGCCAGCCATGCATAGGTGAGGGGAGGGGTGAGGTGGAGGTTTGGTGAAGGGGGTGAGGTGGAGGAGAGAGAGCTTCTAGAAGAGAACTCCTTAATCTCTTATGTCTTTTAATCCTAGGTTTAAAACCTTAACCAAAACTTAGCCATCTAAATTTGTTTGTCATGACAAAAGAGATAACTCAACATGAAAGAAATAAAATAATTAAATAGTTAAATACTGATAAAAATAATATTATTAATAATTGATTGGGATATTACACATCCCTTCATGGGCCTCCTTTAGAGCGTACTGGGCCTCCTCGGGGGAGAGGCATCTCAAGTGGAGTCTGCCGTCCACTTGAGTGTAAGAGCGCTTGTACATGACCCCTTCGATGAGCATGTATCACTCGGCTCTGGTTCTAACTTTTCTAGTCGCTTTAGGGTTTGAAGGGAGGATTCCGTCTTTGAGAAACTCGAGTAAGGGCTTCATCCAATTCTCCCCGAGTGCAAGGGGCAGTATCTCCATTAGTTCGGGGCCTTCTTCCTCGATGTTGGGTTTCAAAAGGACTTCTGTCAAGACGGTACGTTCAAGCCCCTGGAGGAAAGAGGAAGCCAACTTTGAGAGGGCATCTGCCTGCCCATTCTTTTCTCAGGGGATTCGTTGGAGTTGTGCTTCTTTGAATGTAGCTATCAGCTCTTTGACCTTGGCCAAATATTGAACATGCGATCATCTCTTCCCTCATACTCTCCCGATACCTAGTTCACCACCAGCTGTGAGTCACTGAACATTTTGACGCACTAGGCATCGGCCTGGCGCGCTAGGCACAGACCGGCTATGAGAGCCTCATATTCTGCCTCGTTGTTTGATGTCCAAAAATTAATACGAAGTGAATACTGAAGAACAAATTCATCAGGGCCAGTCAGGATGACCCCTGCTCCGCTCCTGTCAACGCATGAGGACCCATCAACATACACAATCAAGAATGGGGCTTCCTCTCTTGCCTCACTAGGGTCAGGGATAGTGCTCTCTACTATAAATTCTGCTAGGGCTTGTGCCTTGATAGTGGTTCTGAGCTGATAGCTGATATCATGTAGGTTTAGCTCTATAGACCACTTCATAAGGTGCCCCCAAAGTTTCGGGCTTCCGAAGCACTTGCTTGAGTGGCTGGTCGGTAAGAACGACCACTAAATTGGACTGGAAGTAGGGATAGAGCTTTTGGGCTGCCATGACTAATGCATAGGCCATCTTTTCTACCTTTGGATAACAGAGTTCGGCATCTCTGAGTTCCTTACTCACATAGTCGATCGGCCTTTGCGTCCTATCTTCTTCTCTCACCAGAACGGCGCTGAGGGTCTGTTCTGAGGTAGCGAGGTATATGTAGAGGACTTCCCTAATCTTTGGCTTGCTCAAGAGTGGGGGGTTTACCAGATAGGATTTGAGTTAGTCGAAGGACTCCTGCTATTGTTGCCCCCACGCGAAGCCTTTTGTTCCTCTAAGGCCTTGAAGAAAGGGAGACACTTCTCTCCTGACTTGGAGAGAAAACTCCCTATGGCTGCGAGGCATCCTGTGAGTCTTTGTACATCTTTGCACTGGAAGGGGGAGCCATGTTCAATATGGCCTGAATCTTCTCTGGGTTGGCTTCTATGCCTTTTTGGCTGACCATGAACCCAAGAAATTTGCTGGATAAGACACCGAAGGCACATTTAGTCGGGTTTAGTCTCATGTTGTGACTTCGCAACATATCGAATGCCTCCTGAAGGTCAGACACATGGTTCAATTTACTGATGCTTTTTACCAACATGTTGTCCACATTGACCTCCATGTTCCGGCTGATCTGTTCTGTAAAGGCCTTATTGACAAAGCGTTGATAAGTTGCACCAACATTCTTTAGCCCGAAGAGCATGAGCTGGTAGTAGTATAGGCCTTGGTCTGTTACGAACAAAGTCTTCGGAATATCAGGGTGGAACATCCTGATCAGGTTATACCCGGAGAAGGCATCCATGAAACTCGAGAGCTTATGGCCGGAGGTCGCATCAATCAGAGCATCAATTCTTGGGAGCAGAAACGGATCTTTCGGAAAATCTTTATTCAGATCCGGATACAAATTCTCCAGCTCCCATTGGCCTTTTTGACCATCACAACGTTGGACAGCCACTCGGGATAGTTAACCTCCTGTATGAACCGAGCATTCAAGAGTTTCTCTACTTCTTCTTTGATTGCCTGCTGGCATTCTGGCACAAACTTGCGACGTTTTTGCTGGATAGGTTTGTCCTTGGGAGCAACACTGAGGTGATGTATTAGAAGTTCCTCCGAGATTCCCAGCATGTCTGTCGCGGTCCAAGCGAATTGGTCGCAATTTCCCATTATGCCTTGGATAATTTCAGATTTTACGAGAGGGGGAAGGACCTTACTAATTTGGAATGTCTTTGTTGGATCTTCTTCTGAGAAAACTATTTCTTCCAACTCGTCAACCGGCTCTGAGATAGCTTGGCTACTCCCTTGGGGGAGCTCGAGGGCTTCAAGAGAGAGGACCGGCCCTCCTACCGAAGTCATGTAACATTTGCAAGTTGTCTCCTGGCTCTCTCTGACTTCTTCCACCCTAGCTGTGGTAGGAAATTTCATCTTCATATGGTAGGCTGAGGGTATGGCTTGAACAGCAGCTAGGCTAGGTCGGCCCAGAATGACATTATAAGCGGCCTTTACGTCTACCACCATGAAATCCATCGGTTTAGTTCTAGTGGTAGGGGTTTTGCCAGCGGTTACGTCGAGAGTTATAACTCCCTCGATCGTCACTAGCACCCCGGAGAACCTATGGAGAGTGTAGTCAGCAGGCTTGAGTCAATCCCTAGACAACTTGAGTCCTTGGAAGGCTTCTAGAAAAAGGATATTAACCGAACTGTCGTTGTCGTCCAGGACTCGACGCACTTCGAAGTTAGCCATATGGAGGTTTATCACAAGAGCACCACAATGAGGCATTCAGATGCCTTCCAAATCCTTGTCTGAAAAGGTAATAGGAACCCCAATGCCCTTGGGAGGAGGATTATTCTGCACCGTGTTCACCTCTCGGATGAAGGGTTTTCGGGAGGAGTTCGAATCTCCCCTATTGGGCCTCCGTGAATAAGGTGTAAGATAGCTTCAGCTTTGGAGTTTGGGATTTCAACAGGTCTCTCAGTTCACTTATTAGCCCCTCGGGGAGGCGGAGGATCTGCTCTGTCCTTCCTTAAAAACCTAGCGAGATGCCCCCTCTGAATGAGGGCTTCAATCTCATCTTTGAGGGCCTGACAGTCATCTGTGTCGTGGCCATGGTCCCTATGAAAGCGGCACCATTTGTCCCTGTTCCTTTTCTTACCTGGTGTATTCATCTTCGGAGGTGGTAGAAGCAGTCCTTCTTTCCTGACCTCCATTAGGATGGCTGAGACACTGACATTAAGCGGGGTAAACTTCTCAAAATGGGGAGGAGAGTGGCGCTGACCACCATTATCCTTCTGAAGCTTTTTAGCCCCTTCTTCTTCTGCACCCTTCCGTTTGTTCTCGGACAGGGGCTCTTTCTGATCAAGAGGGAGGAGGGCCTCTTTCGCCCTAATATATTTATTGCTCCTCAGCAGGAGTTCCGAGAAGTCCCGATGTAGCTTTTTAGCGAGAGATGCCTTCAAGTCGGCGTGGTTGATGTTGTGTTAGAATGCAGCAGAGGTAACCGACTGATCTAGGGAGGCAATAGACTGAGCCTCGGTGGTAAAGTGCTTAACCACGCGCCTTTCCTTTGAATGAGTGCCAGCAAAGATTTTATTGTCTTCTCGGCATGGCGGCTACTCACAAAATGGGTAAGGAAGAGCTCCTCAAACTGATCAAAGGTGAAGATGGAGGCAAGGGTGAGTTGGAATGCCATTCTCTCACTGGTCCCTTCAGCGTGGCTGGGAAGATTTTGCAAAGGAGCACATCCGAAGCTTGGTGAATCATCATGAGAGTTTTGAAACTCTTAATGTGGTCAGTGGGGTCTGACTCTCCATTGTACGACTCAAAGTGAGGGGGTTTGAAGTTTTCTGGGACCAGGGCTTCCATGATGGTTCGGGAAAATGGAGGCTTGCTCGGGCGGATGTTCCTCGTCTGGTGCTCTTCTTCTTTGTCCAGTCTACCAAGGTGCCTCTCCATCTCGTGGAGACGGCGATGAACCGAATTTTCCCCCTGGTGGGATCTAGCCAACACTCGGGATTCTCCTTCATGAGCAATGCGGCTAGGGTTAGGTGTGTGTTGGTGATGACTTGGAGCATGATGGGGGCTAGGTGAGCGGCGATCATGACTAGTGTTGATATTGAGGGCCCAAAGAATGTCCTCTTTAAAATTCTGGAGCTCTACCTGAGTGACAGGCGCCCCTTCGTCTCGGTGGTCCCTAGGTGCTAACCGACTTATCAGGGTACAACTCCTCTGGTGACGGCAGGAAGGAGATTCCCTTCGCCTCCTGGGGGAGTGCAATCTTCTAGGCCCTGGCCTGTGGGGGGACCGTCCTCTAGGAGCCCTTTGATGCTCAGAGTGAGGGATTTCCTCGGCGGCTCGCCTCTCATTCAAGCGAGTTTGGATATCTATTCCCTGCTGTCGGTCGACGATGACCTGACGAAGGTCTCGCAGCCTTGGGGGACTGTGGGAGGCCATGGAGTCAGAGGAAGCATTGTGAATCGAGACATGATTATGATGAGGGTGTTGCTGGGGATGACTTCAATAAGAGCCACCCGGGGCATCCCCCCAAGACCCAGGAGGGGCCTGCTAGGGAGGAGGCTGTTAGGAAAGAGGCTGTTCAGGCTGCGGCTGCTGAACTTACTAGTCGAGTTAAAGAGGAACATCATGTAGTAGAGGAGGAGGATGAGGAAGAGGAGTGACTCTGGGGCTGGAGGCCGCTGCTTTTCCTTTCTTTGGAGGCATGGCTTGGAAACTAACTTCACCAATTGAGTAAGGTTAGATTGCTTTTTCTATTTCCCACAGACGACGTCAATCTGTTGCTGCTGATTTTGGTATAGGAGCAAACAGATATATTTGTGGATTCTTTAGGAAACAATAAAGGCAAACATGTTGACTTTTCACCGGCATTTGACTGTTTCTTGCCGCTGTCTTTGACCTGCAAAAAAGTTTGATACACCAGGATGGATTCCGACAACGTAACCTCCGACGCTCAAGTCAGTAATCAGGAAGATTATGAAAGAGCATTTATATGGAAAAAATATTGATTACCTTGTTATGGTGGGCGGAGAGGAGTATTTATAGTCGCCTTAAGAGACAGTTTAGAGATAATCATTTATCTCTATGTCCCGATGTTTTTGGATAAGATGTAGAGTTTAAACTCGTTTCATGATAAGAGAGACGGTTTAAACCGCCTCTTAGAGATAATCACGAATTTGAATTACTCTTTAAATGTCCGGGCTCGTTTGAAACGGGTTGCCACCCACGCCCAATAGGACAGATCTGTTTTTGGGCTACTGGACTTTGTAGAGAGACCCAGTTCCCATTTTAGACCTGTTTATAGGTAAAAGTACCGTTTTACCCCTGAGAGATTTAAGATTCATGCTCGGTTTGAATGATTTCGATTTAATCCTATTTTTGGCCATATCATTTGGGCTCATGAGTGGGCTTGGATTGTGGCACGTGATGCTGCACTAATAATGCACCGAACAAGATTAGTTGTAAGAATAATGTGTGCACGAAGTCAATGATGATGGAGGTGATGGAGAAGGAAGGAGTAGTTCCAGTAGGAGTAGTACAAGTTGAGGAAGAGTATGAGATTAGGAATGAACTAGTGAAACTTCAAAGTTGGGTGGAAGAGTCAGAGTTTCATGAGGGCTTATGTAAGGATGGCAACCGGGTCGGGCCGGTCACCAAACTGGACTTCATCTGTAGCGGACCAGGTTGGAATCCTTAGCGGCCTAATTTGAACCGGACCGCTAAGCACCTGGAGCCCGCTGGTTTATGAACCGATCTGGACCAATCCGGTTCAACTCAATGGTCGGCCTGGGTGGGTCGTCTGTTGGTTTTTTAATAAAAGTTATAGATCACTAAAATACGGCTATAAATAGGTAGTTTTTGTGGGTAGATTAAGAAACACAAAAAATATAAAATTCTATAAATAGAGACCCATCCCATACCATTTTATTCACACCAATACTTCCAAATAATTCTTGTAAATTATTTCTGATTACAATATTACATAACAAAAATATTAGATATTTTTTTATGACTCTTGTACATGAGGATATACTATAATATATCTTTGTTTATAAATTTTATATATGTTAAGAGAAAGATAAAAAAAATAATAGAAATATTTAAAAAGAAATGGCCAGGCTCATCCCGGACCATGGGGACCAGGCTGGTGAGCCGACCGAGCTTAACTTCTTCCCCATTGGAACCAGACCGGCCTGGATCAGCTCAGGTCGGATCCGGACTGACATGCTACAGTAAAAGGCCCGATGGGCCATGAACAGGACCAGCCCGCCTAACCCAGTTACCATCCCTAGGTTTATGTAGGGAGCAATGGTTTTGATGATATAATTAATGTGGGTAAGTTAACACAATATATATATATATATATATATATATATATATATATATATATATATATATATATATATATGGAGGAGCAAAATCTGAGGAGATCTGATGGCCCTAGTGGGGCCACATCATTTATATATATATTGATATGGTATAAATGACGTGGCCCCATTAGGGCCATCAGATCTCCTCAGATTTTTCTCCTCCATGATCATCAGGTCAACGGGTCAAACGGGCCCTCTGCCACTTCAGGCCCATAGGGAAACGGGTCTGACCCGACCCAATAGAGTCAGATACCCGTTAGCCCCTGCCTATAAATACCAAACCACCTCTCCACTTTAAAGGGGTAATAAAAATTTTCTCCACCTAAACCCTAGCTACTATTGCTTTCTCAGTGACTGACTAGATCATCAGAAGGCCTGTCGTTGGGACTTCTCCCAGTATTTCTAGGCAGTGTGCATGTACAAAAGTCCGAGCCGAGCTATGAAGATCCGAGCCAAGCTATGAGATCCAAGCCGAGCATCCGGCCTCTAACTCTCTCCTACTACTCCCGAGCCGGACCTACATCCTAGAATTGGATCAGCGTCAACACCGCATCTTCCGCTTCACAAATTACAAGAACTCACACATGTTGCCCATACACCCGAAAACAAACAGCATCAGGTTGGCTCTGTCTGTGGGAAACTTTCGGTACTGACGTCGGTTCAATCCTACCCAAGGACGTCATCTCGAATCCAGAATCTTTCATGGCTCCCAAAGCCAGAAGGGTCGTCACCTCTGAACATCATCCTGACCCTCCTCCCCTTTATAACCGTGCGGACGCCTAGAGCACTAACCAACCACGGGCTAATGGTGCAGTCGGACCCGGACCAGGCACTTCTCACTCAGTCGCGACTGATTTACGTTGCATCATCCAGAATTGGCAGGCCAGTCGAATAAGAGGAGGGGCCGCTTCCAACTCGGTCCCGAACCATGGTAGACAGCCAACACTAGAACGGGAACCAGGACACAGCCACTCACCCTGAGGACCTCCACCCTCGCGTGGCCCTGTGGAGCAAGCCCCAGTCACGAGGGCTGAGTTTCAAAACATTAGGAACGAGGTTCTCTAGGCAACCGAGGCGGTCCTAGGATCAAGAGGCGCAACAACTCCTACCCTCAGTCAGAAGCCAGGGGAGAATATATCTCACGGATCGACCCTCTGACTAGAACAAGATGATGCCGTCCTTCGACGCCTCCGGGAGATGGAGAACCGCCTCGCTCATCTCGGTGAAGGCAGGCTGATGCCAGGCCAGGGTTACACACTGAACCGACCCCCATTCTCCACTCAAATCTTGGAAGCCGAGATCCCCAGAAATCTCAGGCTTCCCCAATTCGAGATATACAACGGCAAGGGTGATACCGCTGATCACATAGAAGGCTTCAAAACCCTCATGTTGATTCACAGTGCTTCAGATCCTCTTCTTTGCCGCATCTTTCCTACCACCGTGCTGGCCCAGCTCGGGAATGGTTCTCGAAACTCATCCCCAACTCGGTCTTCTCGTTCGACCAACTATAAGCAAGCTTCCTAGCCCACTTTGTAACCAACAGAAAGGTCGAGAAGATGATCGCGTCCCTTTTGGACCTTAGGCAAAAGGAAGGGGAACCACTTCGCGAGTTCATTCGAAGGTTCACTACCGAGGTGAGGTTAGTCTCTTCCCTCGATGCGGGCGTCGCTTCCGCGGCCTTTCGGCACAATGTTCACCACGGACAACTGAAGGCCTCCTTAGCCAAGAAACCACCCCTCAACTTCCTCGACCTCCTCAACAGGGTCGAGAAGTACATTCAGGCAGAAGAGGCTCTACACCCTGAGGGAACCCAAGAAGCCATGGCGAAAGGGAGGCGCAAGGCGGACGATGCCGATCCTGCCAGAAAAGCCATAAAAGATGCAGCTGGTCTGGAAAGGCCTCCTCCGGTCCCCCGTTTTGAAAGTATACACCGCTGACCAAGAACATGTCAGCCATCCTCTTGGAGATCGAGGACAAAGGGATCGTCTGACTCCCTCCCCGACCGAGCAACAACAAGAAGCGGGACAGAGATTCAACTACCGTTTTCACCAGGACAATGGGCACGAGATGGACAACTGACGTACCCTTAAAGACGAGATTGAGGCCTTCATCCAATGAGGATACCTAAGGGAGTTCACTTGGGCCAACCCAGGAGACCAGAGGGATTCGAAGAATCCGAGGCCTTTGCCTCCCCTCGAACAGTCAACCGGTGACCCGAGCAGGACCCCGAGCCTGAGGAGACTGGAGGGCAGGCCATCCTACACTACGTCCATGGCGGACCCATGGAAGGGGAATCCAACACTTCCCATAAGGCCTTCCTGCGGGAAGTTAATTATGTTCGAGTCCATACCTCCCCCTAAGTTCAGCAGCGGACAGTCTCCTTCTCCGGAGAAGACGTGGAGGTCGTCCGGCTCCCGGACTATGATGCCCTCGTCATCATCCTTGTCATGGCAAACTTCTATGTCCACTGAATTCTCATGGACAACGGAAGCTCAGTCAACATCCTCTTCTTGGAAGCATTTGAAAACCTCAAGCTCCCCCAAGATAAGCTAAAACCGGCCGGGTACACCCTTCACGGGTTCTCGGGCATTGCCGTACAAATCGAGGGGATCGTGACACTGGATGTAACAGCCGGTATGACCCCTATCATATGGACCGAATCAATGGACTTCATGGTGGTCAACGTCAAGGTGGCATACAAAGCCATTCTCGACCGACCCGGCCTACCACTTGAAACTGAAGTTCCCCACTGACCTCGGGGTCGGTGTTGTCTGAGGGAACCAGGAGTCTGCACGTTCGTGCTACATGACCACGGTAAGAGGCAGGGTGTTTCCCCTTGACGCAGTCGAGCTTCCACCTGAATGAAACCAGTCCGAGTCGGAACCCGCAGAAGAATTAGAGGAGGTCTCATTTGAGGCAGATGACAAGTCTAAGTGGTTCTGTGTGAGCCGCTCCCTTTTCCCCGATCTGAGACCGGCCCTCATTGTTGTATTCGCCACAATATCGACCTCTTCGCTTGGACCCCATCCGACATGCCCGAGATTTCCGAGGACCTAATCATGCATAAGCTGAGCGTCCACCCGGGTTCCAAGCCAGTCCACCAAAAGCGACACAAGTTCGCCCTGGAGAGGCAACAATCAGTATAAGTGGATGTGGACAAACTGTTGCCCGCTCGGTTCATACAAGAGGTCAGTTATCCCGAATGGCATGCTAACGTCGTGATGGTAAAGAAGGCTAACGGGAGATGGAGGATCTTCATAGACTTCACGGACCTCAACAAGGTGTGCCCCAAAAATCCTTTTCCTCTCCCAAGCATCGACGCTATGATCGACGCAATGTCGGGTCATGAGCTACTGACCTTCATGGACACCTTTTCAGGCTATAACCAAATCCGGATGTTCCCTCCGGACATCGCCAAGACGTCCTTCATAACCGACCAAGGTCTCTACTGTTACCGGGTCATGTCCTTCGGGCTTAAGAATGCTGATGCCACCTACCGGAGACTCGTCAACTGAGTTTTCAAAGAACAGATCGGTTGTAACATGGAGCTATACGTCGATGACATGCTTGTCAAGAGTCGACGAGGGCAGGATCATGTGGCCGACCTCGAGGAAGCCTTTGGCGTCCTTCGGCCCCACAACATGAGGCTCAATCCTACCAAGTGTGCCTTCGGCGTCTCCTCGGGAAAATTTCTCGGGTTTGAGTCAACCAGCGCGGCATAAAGGCAAATCTTGAGAAGATCCAGGACATAATCGACATGGCCCTTCTCAGAAATATCAAGGAAGTTCAACGGCTCACGGGAAGACTGGCGGCCATCGACCGCTTCCTCTCCAAGTCCGAAGAGAAGTCATTCCTTTTCTTCAAGGCTCTACGATGAGCGAAAGGCTTCAAATGGGGCGACCCCCAGCAACAAGGGTATAACCAGCTGAAGACCTACCTCGCCAACCCTCTACTTCTGAGAAATCTCGAGCCGGGTGAACCCCGCTTGCTCTACCTTTCAGCCTCGAAAAATGTGCTCAGCACCATGCTGGTCCGAGAAGAAGATGGGGTTCAGAAGTCTCTCTAATATGTCAGTAAAGTCCTGCTCTCGGCTGAGACCCGGTACGCCAAGATGGAGAAGGTCGCCTATGCCCTAGTCATGGCCGCACGGAAGCTCAGTCCTTATTTCTAGGCTCACTCAATCCAGGTCATTACGGATCAGCCCCTCAAGGCCGTCCTCCACAAACCAGAAAATTCTGGCCGCTTAGTCAAGTGGTCGATCGAGCTGGGCCAGTATGACATCAGCTGTCAACCCAGGACAACCATTAAAGGGTAGGCTCTTGCCAAATTCATCACAGAGTGCACCATCTCCGAACCTTCCGAAATTCAAGAAGGAGATCCGATTTGGGAAGTCTATGTCGACAGATCGTCTTGCGAAGTCAGAAGCGGCGCGGGCATAGTCCTCAAAGGTCCCGACAACTTCGTCCTCCAGTATTCGCTATACATGAACTTTCCCGCTTCTAACACCGAGGCAGAATATGAGGCTACGATCGCAAGGCTCACACTGGCACATAAGGTTGGGGCAAGGCAAATCAGGGCCTTTAGCGACTCACAGCTCGTGGTTAACCAGATCACAGGGGAGTATGAGGCTCGTGATGTCCGGATGGTCCGATACTTGGTGCTAGTCCAGCAACTCTTAACCACCTTCGATTTCACCTCGGTGGAACGAATCCCAAAGGAGAAAAATGCCCAGGCTGACTCATTATCAAAGCTCGCCTCATCGTCCTTCGAAGGCCTTGACCATACTGTCCTAATCAAAGTTCTCAAGCCCAGCATCGACCTCCCCGAGGCCTTCTACCTTGCTATCGAGCCTCAATTGGACAACTGGATGACTCCCATCCAGAAGTTTCTGGCAGAGGACGAGCTTCCACAAGTTGGGCTGAGGTGAGAAGGAACAAAATCCGTTCATAGAGATTCATCATAATTAACGAGACACTCTTCAAGTGCTCGTACAAAAAGGTAGACAGAAGACCTTACCTCTGCTGCCTAGCCACCAATGAGGCTAAATACGCACCGAAGGAACTACACGAGGGAATTGAAGGATGCCACATAGGGAGCAGGTCGCTCGCCAGAAAAGCCTTAAACCACGGCTACTACTGGATGATCATGTTACAAGATGCCCAGGACCTCGTAAAATGGTGCGACCCCTGCCAGAGATTCTCCTCAGTGAAGCAGCTTCCACAAGCCAACCTCTGCTCGCTGACTAGTCCGACCCCCCTTGCCATGTGGGGGATGGACTTGGTCGGCCCCTTCCCAAAAGAATCGAGCCAAAGGAAATTCCTGGTGGTGGCCATCGACTACTTCACTCAGTGGATCGAAGCAGAACCCCTGGCCACGATCACGGAGCACCAAACTCAACAATTTTTCTAGAAACACATCATCTGTCGGTTCGGGATCCCACAGGTACTCATTACCGTTAACAGAATCCAATTTGCGGGCAAGAACTTTCAAAAATCATGCGAAGACATCGGCGTCCAGCAGCGCTTCTCATTGATATGTCATCCTCAATCAAACGGCCAGGCCGAAAATGCGAACCATCAAATCCTTGATGGCCTCAAGAAGTGGTTGGATAAATTACCCAGGGGGTTGTGGGTCGACGAGTTACCGAACATACTTTAGGCTCACCAGACAACTCAAAGAATCCTCACGGGCGAATCACCATTCAACCTAACCTACAGCACTGAGGCAGTTATCCCTTAGAAACCGAGCTCCCTTTGCCTAGGATCATGGCCTTCAACGAGGAGACCAACTCAACAGACCTTAGAGACAACTTGGATCTAATCGACGAGTTTAGATAAAAATTCATCATTAGAAGAAGGATATACCAACAACAAAATGAGAGATTTTATAACAAGAAGGTCCGCCCCACCGACATCAAGCAAGGTGACCTCGTGCTCAGAAAGTTAGCGGTGTCCGACCCTAACAAAAAGAGAAAGTTAGCCCCCAATTGGGAGGGCCCCTATAAGGTCTCCGAAGTGGTACGCCCCGGCACGTACCGACTTGAAAACCTCGAGGGCAGGATAGTAAAGAGGCTCTGGAACGCGGAGCACCTCATCAAGTTCCTCGAAGGGGAGGACTAGACTCCTTTTGTAACCGAACTTATGTAACCGACCCCTTGTAATTGGCACTATGTGCCCCTCTTTTTGTGTAAACATAAAATAAAGTGCAATCTTTGTTTCTTCCCATTTTTTGGTTCAAATTTCCATGCATTTTCACAAGCTGGGGGGCTCGATATTCGGCATGCGCTGCGAGCGACGACCTAGCTATCTCACAAGCTGGGAGCTCGACGCTCAGCGTGTACCTCGAGCAACGCCCTAGCTTTCTCACAAGCTGGGGGCTCGACATTCAGCGTGCGCTGTGAGCAATGCCCTAGCTTTCTGACAAGCTGGGGGGCTCGATATTCCACGCTGTGCGCGTATACCATGCTTGAGTTGTTGTAGAAGGAAACCCATGCTTGAATTGTATTCATGCTTGAGTTGTAGGAAGATACCATGCTTGAGTTATTACAGTCGTTCTAAGTAAAGAACGCATGCTTATGTTATTCTAGTAGTTCTAGTAAAGAACCCATGTTTGAGATGTGTAGTTGTTTTAGATTCAAAAGAATCCATGCGTGTTTGAGTTATAAGATTGTAGTGGTTTCGGTTAAATCCTAAAAGAAACTCATAAGTTTAGCTTGCATGCTAATCCAATTGAATTATTTTTTTTTAGGGTAAAGGTGGAATAACGCCACCCTGTTTCATTAATAAGAAATTAATAAAACAACCCCGGCTAACCGAAGGAAAATACAAAAAGTAACAGTGTAGAAAGTAAAACATAATCCCCCAACAATACCCTGGGGGGTGGGTCCAACCAAAAGTACAAAAGTACAACCCAAGGTACAATAGACCGAAACAAAATACAAAATAGAGCTAGCTGCAGACAATCGTATCATGTTCCCTGTAAGTATCAAGGGGGGCCTACCCCTCAGTCTAGTGTCGGTCCAAACTCGACCTTTTCATCATCGAATTTCTCCACCTGGAAGACTCTAGCAATCCTCCCTCTTGCTCCTGTAGCAGCAACTGTGGCCCAAAAGAAAATAAGATGCATGATATGAGTAAGATTACCAGAAATACTATTACATGAAGCACGAAAATAAAAATTATTTCTGTCTAGCCATAACATCCAAGTAGTTGCCGCAATGGCTATGTACCAAGCATCCTTCATTTCGTGGCGAACAGAGGCAAATTTGGGGCCAACCCACAATTCCTCGTATTTGCTGGGGTAGTCACCAGTCCCTAAGGCCCGTAATACTTCTACCATAGTTGCCTTACTCCTTTAGCAATGAATGAAAAGGTGGTTCAGATTCTCCGTATGTACGTTACAGAATCCACAGTTGGTCGCAGTCTGGGGTTGTCTTTTGGCAAGGTTCTCTCTGTTGAGGATTGCATTATTGAGCACTAGCCAGAGGAAGACCCTAACTTTAAGGGGCATTTTGGCTTTCCATAACACATGTGCCCAACTGGGTCTACATCCTCGATAGTGAATGCGATGATACAGAGACCTAATAGTGAAAGCTCCTTTGGTCTCTAGGCCCCAGCGCATCTGGTATGGGCCTTGAGCGCACATTGCTCCATTTTATGTAATGTGTGTTTGCAGTTTATTCAGGCGATGTTGTAACCCTGGGCTAAGAGGTCCTCGGAAAGGCGGTTTCCAATTGCCCCTCTTCCATGTCTTGGCCACCGATACATTCGGGCGAGTTGTTTTCTCATACAAATCTGGAAAAGACTCTTTAAGGGTATGGGCACCACACTATTTATCCCACCAGAATCTGGTGGCCCGTCCATTACCAATAGTCGATGTAACCGCTGAGTTGAAAGGACTGCTTGCTTTGGCAATCCCTTTCCAGAAGCGAGAAACTCTAGACCCTACCCGAAAGCCTAAACTTCTCGTACCTTTCCCCCTAAGGTATGGTTGAATGAATTCCTGCCATCCTTTCCCGCTGTGGTGGAAGACCTTCCACCACCATTTTCCCAGTAGGGCAAGGTTCATGTCTCTCAAGTCAATGATGCCTAGCCCTCCATGTTTCTTCTTCATGCATGCAATACCCCACTTGATTAGGTGGTATCCCCCCCTATTCGAGTCCGCCCCTTTCCAGAGAAATCACTTTCGGATTCGGTCAATCCTTTGGATCACCCACTTAGGCAGCTCAAAGAACGACATGTAGTAAATGGGCAGATTAGACAACACCGAGTTGATAAGGACCACTCTAACCCCAAGGGAGAGCGACTTTCCTTTCCATCCAGACAATCTTTCCTCCACCCTATCTATGATAAGTAGCCAGTCTGTCTTGGTAAGCTTCCCTGGTCTAAGCAGTAGACCTAAATATTTGATTGGAAAATCGTCTCTCATACATTTAGTATGGTGGCATGGTCCTGTGCTTCTATATCTGAAAGTGCAATCGAAATCAAAACACTCTTGTGGAAATTAATCCTGAGACCTGACCAGGCTTTGAAACAGTAGAGGGTCCCTTTAAAGCAAACTATTTCTGACCTTTTCCCGTTACCAAAGAGTAGGGTGTCATCAGCATACTGAAGAATCGTGCACCCTTGGTTAGAGGTGCTGCTAGCCATAGGGTTAATCCAACCTTTTCTCCGATAGTTCTCTAGCATGCCCCTCAGAACGTCTGCTACGATAGTGAATAGAAGAGGTGACAGCGAATCCCCCTGCCGAAGACCCTTCTTACAAGAAAACAGTAGTTCCTGGCGCCCATTAACCGAGATTACCGTTTTACTAGTGTATAAACATTGTTTGATCCACCTGATCCATTTAACCCCAAAGCCTCTCCCTCTGAGAGCTTCCAGTAAGAAATCCCAGTTGACGGAGTCATATGCTTTCTCAAAGTCCAGTTTGATGAGGAAATTCTTAGAATTGCCAGTGTGGTAGTGGTGGATAACTTGTTCTGCAGTGGCCACACAGTCCTGAATACATCTGCCCTTGATGAACCCAGACTGGGCATTACTGATTAAACTGTCCATTATGCTTCCTAGACGGATGGCCAGGACCTTTGTGATGATCTTAACCGAGCAGTTTATGAGGCTAATAGGTCTAAAATCCCCCATCTGAGTAGACTCCACCCGTTTAGGTATCAGAATTACTTCTGCAAAGTTGAACATGCCCAGTCTGAGGTTTTTGTGGAAGAATTCATCCATCAAAGCCATAATATCCCTTTTTATTTCTTCCCATAAAACTTGTAAAAATATCATTGGGAAGCCGTCTAGCCCAGGCGACTTCTCTACTCCCATTTGAGTGATGGCCTTTTCCACTTCCTTCTCTGAAAAAGGTGCTTCCAAAGTGGATAGCGAATTAGCTGACTCATTATGCTGGCCCTGTCAAGAATCGTCCCTAAGTGGGATCCTAAAGTCATTCTTCTTCCCAAAGAGGCCCTTGTAGCAGTCGTGAAAGGTTTTGGAAATCACATTTTCGTCCTAGGATGTTCCCGTTTCCATTTGTATTGACAGGACTAGATTGGATCTACGTCTTGTGCTTGCCACTCGGTGGAAGAAGGTCGTATTCGCGTCTCCCTCTTTGAGCCACGAAATCCTCAACCTCTATTGCCATTTAATCTCCTCCAGCTTATAAAGATTGGCAATATTTCCTCGGAGCTCTAGTAGCCTGTTTCTTTCGGCTTGTGTCAAGACTCTCGTTTCTTCCTCTCTCTAGCTCATTAATTTCTTCCAAAAAGGAATCTTTTGTATGCTAGATCATCGAAAATCTAGACCGATTCCATCTACGCAGCCTCTTTCGCAATCTACAGATTTCTTCACACCATCGGGTTGCTGCGTCCAATCCAGTAGTTAGGAGCACCCCGTTTTCCATCACCATGTGGTGAAAGCCCTGGATTTCTAGCCATACCTTTTCAAATCTGAACTTCCTTGGCCTTTGAAATTCTTGAACCCCAGCATCAAGTAGGACCGGGATATGATCTGACGTAGGTCTTGGAATAGATCTAGCAATTGCCAGTGGGAATTTAGCCTCCCAATCCATCGAAACTAGGATCCTGTCCAACTTGGCCAAAATTAGGGATGCCTGCATGTTTGACCAGGTAAATAGTCTGTCATTAATTGGGATACCGATCAACTCCAGCTCCGTGATCGCCCTATTGAATTCTTCTCTGTGTCTGTCGCTCGAGTCTCTTCCTCTGTGCTCGAATGCAAATCTAGTAATATTGAAATCTCTCCCAACAATCCAAGCTCCCGACCATCGTTGTCGAATATCGATAAGCTCTTGCCAAAAGGCATCTCGGTCTGTTGCCACGTTCGGCCCATAAACCACCGTGATCGTATGCACCCAATTATCAGACCGTCGCCTTAGTCAGATAGTCAGGGAGAACGCTCCACTACATTCCTCGAAACAGGTGAAGTTGAACCCAATAGCAATGCCCCCTGAAGCTCCTGAGGATGGGCGTAGCACCCATTCCTTGATTCTGCTACCCGTTACTCTTTTGAGTTTAAACCCATGTGCGAGCTTGGTCTCCTGTAACCTTACCACCTCCACCTTGGAGTTCATAATGATGTCCCTAACCATATCTCTCTTACCCCTATCCCCCAACCCCCTAACGTTCCAGAATAGTGCATTCATTGGGGAACCGATTCTATGTTGATCGTGTATGTGGGATGGGTATCTTCCTTGAGGACCTCCGTCGACACAGAGGAGGACCCCAGGTCCTTTATTCGTTCAATTTCTCAACCCCTAATTTTATTGAGCAGTAGAGCATTACATTCTATGTCATAAACCTTTAAGCCACAAGTTTAAGCTAGGGTAAAAACCTCAGAATCTAACATGAAATTTAATGTAGAAGCTAAAAAATTTCTCGTACCTTCGTCATCGAATTTTACAGCTTTGGCTGCTACAGCCACCTCCAAAAAGTCATCCAGGGACTCCCCATGAGCCCTCTTAGGCACCCTCTGTACCCTGAACCCAACTGCCCTGCTTGACGTTCCAGTACTATAGCCAGGTGCAGATTCTGAAAAGGTGGATAAGACCATCTCTGGTGAGATCTCTCTCTGCGTATCAGCAACAAACTCAGAGTCCTCTGGTTCCTCATCCTCATCCGTAAATGAGAACTCTTCATCCAAATTTAAGCGCCCCTCCATATCTTCATCACTATCTGCGTTCTCAGTGATACCCTCCTAAACGGCCCCCATCATGGGACCCTGCAGCTGTTGTTCATTGGACCCTTCTGTTGGCCCATTCCCCATAGATGAAACAAGATTCACAAGTGTTATTTGGTTGACAGTGTTGGACCCCTCTATAGGCCCAATCTTTCCCTGAGTCACGCCACACATATTGGGCCCAACACACATATTGGGCCCATACTTATCCAGTGCAATCATCTCCCGCATAGAAGCTCTTCCCTGGGGGTGCGTGCACTCTCTGCTACATGCGCCCCTCCACGCGTCAGCCCACAATTGGATGGCACTTCGGTGGAGAGTGCAGGTGCTTCGAAATCCCCCCTGCCTCTTTGAAGACTGTGCCTATCTCCTCGCTCGCTGTGAAAACCTCGAGCACTTCGCTCCTCTTCCCATTTTGGATCTGTGCTTCATCCTCTTTTTGAGAGCTCTCCACTCCCAAACTTCGGAGCTTTCCTTTCTGAGCTCTCAACTCAAACACCCCCCTCGCTTGAGGGCTGCAGTCTCCCTCTTTTGGGTCATGGCCGTTGGCTCCTGTTGTCGCCTCGCTCCCTTTGAAAACCTTTCCTCTTTCATGATCCCCCTCTTTTGGGGTTGGGGCGAGCGCCTCTTTCTCTCCACTTTTCACCTTCTCTTGTTCCTCTTCCCCAGATCTTGCCTTTTTGGTGGGTGACGCACTTGATGCCAGAAACTTTAATCTTTGTACACTTGAAACCTGCCCTCTGGTTTCGAAAGCATCGCCTTTCGTTTTGTTCCTCACAAAAGATCCCAAAGATGCCATCTTTAGGCTGTTTTGACCCATGGGTACTGGTTCCTTTCTATGTTCAGCTAAGGTGGTCACTTTCTCTGCCACCTGCTCCTCTCTAGGCATTTGGACCCTATTATCTAGGGTTTGACTTCTATTTTTTGCTTTGTTGGTGTCGAGATTCCCAACGGCAGGCTCTATGGCTACCAAACTTTCCATATTTGGCTTTGGTTGCCTACCGTTGGGTTTTCTGGTGAAGTTTCCTTCTTTGTCTCCATGGAGCGGTGGAGGGGTTTGGGCGTCACCATTCAGCATGCCTGCCTCCTTTCCCCTTGCCGCTAGACTGTGATCTGGACCTTTGAGGTCTGGGGCCGGTGAGGCAGTCTTTAGTAGCCGTATTCGCCGTTGTTCGCCTTGCTTTGCCACCTTGATGAGTTCTCGATGAGCCCTCTCAATCTCATGAGTGCCATCAATGGTTGTGTCTAGCACTGGTTCTGCCGCCTCTTTGTAAGTTCTTTCGTCTCTGTGGGCGCTGTTGCCCCTCTTGGCCACCTCCTCCACCTGTGCTTCCACCTTCTCGTGGAGCACAAATCTGATGATGTACGCCTGTTTGTAAGTGAAAATCTTAGCGAACCTAGGCATGCGGCTGATATCTGGGCTTTTTATGGTGAGTCTAGTGGAGATCAGGTCTGACTTCCTCTCTGTCTTTGCATCAATGTCGACCATCGTGGCAAACTCCGCTACAATTTCTTCGAGTGCTTCTCTTTTCCAACAGTGGAGAGGTAGATTGTGGACCCAAATTTTGTAAGTCTCCCCTTGCGGTCTCTCTGCCCCAAATTGCGACGTCCAGGAAGAGAAAGTCGCCTTGAAATGGCCGAAGTCCACCTCTCCCATTCCGGTGATCTCTTGCATTTTCGTTGGTGATGGGAAAGAGATGAGAAATTGAAGTTGGCAAATCTTCTTCACAATCCAATCTCTATCTCCCCTCATAGGCCATTTCTTGTTGAGCTCCTCTAATAGGTGACTCTCTGAAGGTCTGCTGTTGGTCACTTTGGCGAATGCACACCACTGCCTAAGCCATTCTTCCACTTGCTTGATTGTGTTGAGACAGCTTGCCAGCTTGATTGGTGGAGGGTTCTTCGGTGACCTGCCTCGCGAAACCTTTCTGTTCTCCTCCATCTCCTTCAAAGGGATGTTGGTGCAAACGTAAGAAACATGGCCCCAATTAAGGCATTTGAGGCATCTGATCTCCTTTGTGCAATCTGCCCTTAAGTGTCCCAAATCTCCGTAATTGAAGCATGCGACTGGCTTTCTCTTTTCCTTGCATTTCCAGGTTAGTGCTCCCCCCTCCTCTGCTTTCTGGTAGCTTTTCCGATTTCTATGACTCACTTGCACCCACGTTGCCTCCCCTCCCTTGTCCCCTTGCTCGTCCCTATTGTCTGAGGTACCTGGACCCCCCCCCTCTGAGACCCTGGTTCCTCCGACATGGGATTGCAATGGTAGTATTGAAGGTGGGGATGTAGCCGGTGTGGTAGTGTGGGTGTGCTCAATGGTGGGTGGTGAGTTCCGAATGGGGACAGTGGGACAGGGATTGTTGCCGTGCTGTGTTGGGGGTGGAGCATTGTAAGTTTGTTGGTTAAGTCGTTGTGGAAGTGGGTTGGATTGGTGATGCGGAGATGGTGCTCGTCTTTGGGTTCGATGGTAGTTGGGGGCTTGTTGTTGGTGATGGTGAGCAGGGAGGTATTGATGGTGATGCCTGTATCTGTGTGGTGGTGGTATTGGGTGACAGTTGCTGTGATGGTTACTATGATGCCTCCACTCTCCCCTATCTCCGTTGGAGAGCTGGTGACCACCTTGGTGGTCTCTATTACGCCCAGAGTGGCTTGTAGCAGGGACCCCTCGTTGGGCCCATTCTCTACATGGTGGTTGCGTGAGGCGATGATGTAGCGCCCCGATTTCCATACACTGGGAACCGTGACACGAGCCAAGATCTTTTCTTCAATTAGTCACAATACACAGAAAAACAGGAGAATTTAAAACTTTTTATTCAATACCCAATGTATTACAAGTCTGAACATTATACAATTGCAATACGTCACAATAGAGTTACAATATTACCTTTACATTTCCAGGTATTACAACCTCCAATCATCTTACATCAGAGTACAAGGAATGAAGGACAACACTTGGTGACTCTCACTTGAGTACTTCTCAACTAATAGATAATCAATACATATACTGCAGCGGAACTAAACATAACACTGACTCCTTGCTTTCCTTGCCTTGAGTCCTCCTGAATCTCGCCTTTGTACTTCGGCGATCCAGTACCTATGGAAGTGGGGACGTCAGTATTCACTGACGCTTAAAGGCTGATCATATAGCAGCGAATCTCCCAAACAATATACAAAATGTAGCAATGGTGTTGGTGTAGTTTAAGTGTTCGTGAGTGCTAGGACTAGACTCTAATACGATATTTAAATAGAACTAGGATGCTCCCTATTCTAACGTCACTCAAAACTAGACGATCCCAGTGTATCGGGCCTCGTTCCAAAATCAAACCATAGGGTTTCGCAAGCGCTGGGTAGCGCGAAGCCTACCCTGTGGCACCCTCTGGGGTCTCGCAAACGCAGGACTGCACAATGCATCCTATGGAACCCCGGCCACGGTATTTCAGGAATGATGTTCCTGTCTTAATGTTAGCAAGTCTCCAAAAGCAACATGCAGTCCATACTACATGCGACTCCATCTCAAGCCGTTTCTCCATATATATAGGGATTTGAACCCACGTTACGAATTCTAATTGTACACAACCTGTTCCTGACACCCACACGTGACTGATGAGGTTGCAGATGTGGTCAAGTCCCACTAATGCATTTCGCCAGTGGTGTCTATGTTCGCCACTGCGACCCGGCTAACCGGACCTCTCTCAAAATAGACGAACCCAATGTATCGGACGTCATTCCAAAATCAAACTATAGGGTCTCGCAAGCGCAGGGTAGCGCGAAGCCTACCCTGTGGCACCCTCTGGGGTCTCGCAAGCGCAGGACTGCACGATGCATCCTGTGGCACCCCCAGCCACGGCACTTCAGGAATTAACAGCGCGAGGTACGCAACCCGTGTCCTCAACTTATGAGACGGCACCGTACGTATCCCTTTGACGGGAACGTACAACCCATTATCACCGCCTAAGGCCTGCCTCAAGGGACAAGTTAGTCGTAAGGCGCCCCCTACAACCAACTCCTCTCTTTTCGGCCAGGGTCTGATCTAAAATGATCTTTATAAGTCACTACCCTAATGATGTCCCTGACTCGACGATCCTAGGGACGATAATATTATAAACATAACATGCTAGGCCTTAAATTAGGCTTCGCAAGACAACTCTACTGGGCTGCTCAACCTAGACTTACCAGAACCCCTCAGGATCCGGTTCGTGGCTCATCGATCCAAGACTTCGACCGTGCGAATATACATGCAAGCCGCTACCCTATGTCTTGATGGTCGATAGCCCTTAGGGTGGTAATATCACCCTAGACGAGCACAACGAACTGTGTACTAGCTAACAAGCTATACACGAGTAACAACCACATACGAGCTCAATAAGCTACGTATGAACAATAACTACCTACGAGCCAGGCGGCCCCGTAGGAGATAACCGCGTACATACCAGCCAAATAAGCCGCGTATGAGACCAACTGCTACGCACGGGCCGATCGAGCCGCGTACGAGACAACAACCTACATACGAGCCAAATAAGCTACGTATGAGACCTACAGCTACATACGTACCAGTCGAGCCACGTACGAGCACAACCATATGCAAACAACCATACAGGCAATCAACCTAGAAACAACCAACCGTGCTTACTAGTAAACTTGATCTCCTATTATTAGAAGCAATAGAAGAATCTACTAATAGCCTATGGTCGGTATTCTACCCCTGAAGAACTGAAGGCGACATAGCAGCCTTTATCAAACTATCCATTACTAGTGGTCTTCCCAATCTTATTACTTCGACCTATAGCGCCTTAAGCATGGCATACACTCGCAAGCATTTTTCTACGGCAATCTAATTATATAACAGAACCACTCACCATAACACTCCTAAGTACGAATATGATTAAGCTTGTGCTTACATCGAGCTTAAGCATGAAAATCACTACGACCTAGACATGAAGTCCACTATAGTCAAGCATAGGTTATAACTTGAGCGTGAAAGCTTACTACTTATCTTGACTAATCACCACAACCCAAGCATGGATAGATAACTAATATAAACATACAACATTCCAAGGCATAGTAGGTATTCTAACATTACTCCTACAACGTTCTAAGCATGTATTTAAACTTTAGCATGGTATAGAACATAACATAAAAATCACTACAACTAACCATGGATAGTTACCTTGATCTAAGCATGAATAGCTACTATATTTTAAGCATGAATATCATTAGCATGGATACCATTAACTTAACATAATCAATAATTAGCATGACACCTACTTACTCAGCATGAATAATAATTAAGCATGAACAAATACTTATCTAAGCATGGGTATCATGTAAACATGGATATTCATTTAACCTAGCATGGTATACAACTTTCCTACAATTATCCTAGCATGGCATACAACTCACTTATAATTAAACTAGCATGGCATACAACTTATTTGCAATTAAGCTAGTAAGGCATACAACTTACTTACAATTAAGCTAGCATGGCATACAACTTACTTACAATTAAACTAGTATGGTATACCACTTGCCTACAATTACTTTAGCATGGCATATAACTTAATTACAATTAAACTAGCATGGTATACCACTTACCTACAACTATCTAGGCATAGATAAATGAAACTAGCATGGTATACTACTTTCCTACTATCATCCAAGCATGAATCTTTATTAAGCATGAATAACTACTAAGCATGAATGTCTTACTAAGCATGGATAACTACTAGTATAAACATACAACATTCCTAAGTATATATATATATATATATATATATATATATATATATATATATATATATATATATATACATATACTTCTATCATGGTAAGTAATCTTATCATGGATCCTACAACATTCTAAGCATGTATGTCATTCTTAAACATGATAGACTATTTTGGCATGAATCCTACAACATTCTAAGCACAAATAAATTAATCTAACATGGTAGGTATTTTTAGAATGAATCCTACAATCATTCTAAGCACAAATAAATTAATCTAACATGGTAGGTATTTTTAGAATGAATCCTACAACATTCTAAACACAAATAAATTAATCTAACATGGTAGGTATTTTTAGAATGAATCCTACAACATTCTAAGCACAAATAAATTAATCTAACATGGTAGGTATTTTTAGAATGAATCCTACAACATTCTAAGCACAAATAAATTAATCTAACATGGTAGGTATTTTTAGAATGAATCCTACAACATTCTAAGCACAAATAAATTAATCTAACATGGTAGGTATTTTTAGAATGAATCCTACAACATTCTAAGCATGAATAAACTAATCTAACCATGGTAGGAAATTTTATCATGGATCCTACAACCTTCTAAGCATGAAGAAGTTAATCTAATCCAATCTTAGCATAGTATTTACTTTAACATAAACACAACATCCATTAATAATCATCTACTAAGATTTTCCATAACATAAATATCTACAACTATTTTATTTTAACATCTACTACTACTACTTTATTAGAACATACATATCTACTACTACTACCATGAGTTTCTACTAAAATACAACATAAATATCTACAACTAAATTTCTTTAACACCTACTACTATTATCATGAGTTTCTACTAAAATATAACATAAACATCCACAACTAAATTACTTTAACATCTACTTCTACTACCATGAGTCTCTACTAAAATATAACATAAACATCCACAACTAAATTACTTACTAAGAAATCTTTATTAGCATATGTTTCTTATTATTACTAGTGGACATAAAAGAGATCTTTTTGATCTTTACAACTAGTGATTAGGAAAGAAAAGATCTTTTTTATTTATTTATTCTACAACTAGTGATTTAGGTTAATTCCTTTTTCATAATCAAAACTAACATCTAATGTATGTTCTTTTTACTTAAGAAAGAAAACTACAATAATAAAATGAGGTAAGAACCTTCATCCAACATATGCTTATTATTATTTGTCCAAGTTCAATACAAGTCCTACAACCAAAATGGTTGTATAAAAATGTTCATATGCTTTATGTATAGCCCACATTCAAGTCCTACAACCTTAAGTGGTTGTATGTAAAAATTCATATGCGTGTGTCATTTTTGTCCAAGTAGTTAGTTCCTTTACTAACAACATTCAAAATAAGAACTCCTACAACCATACTACTTCAAACCATCCATACCAAAAAGAAAAATAAACAAGGAGGGTAAGAGAAGAAGAATCATCAAAACACCATTCAAATAAACAAACAAACAAACAAACAAACAAGCAACAAACCTAGGAGAAACCCCCACCTTAGTTTCCCTTGAAGGAAGGACCTGCCTAGCACTCCTTCTCCTTCCCCTTAGCTTCTAAGAACTCCTACTAACCCTACAAATAAAAACTCTCAAGTTAGCATGGTGATCTCTCTTTCTTTTCCTTTCTTTCTTTCTTTCTTTTTGATCTTTCTAAAATGAGACTAAGGTGAAGGAAGGAGGTATTTATAGGTGGAGAGAAGGGTGGAAAATGCAAATATGCACACACACAAGTGCAAAAAGGCCCTCCCTTAAATTGGGGCCGGCCATACCCCTAGGGAAGGTAGGGGTGAGGTGGAGGGAGGTGTTATGTGGTGGAGGTATGGTGTGGGAGAGATAGTTTCTAGTAATCTCTCTTAATCCCTTATGTCTTTGTAACCCTAGGATTAACCACTTATAAACCCTTACACTCTACTAGGTTTTGTCATAACAAAACAAGTGTTGTCCAAAAATACACAACACACAATTTGTATAATGTACTAATCGACATACTACTCGTACGTGCGCATATATGTCTGTATACCGAAAATCTTCGCATAATCCGTATAAAAATAATTAAATCTCGGAAATAATAATAAAATAAATTTTATTATCAGTTCGGAAGATCACGGTATCAATTTGATACAATATGGATGTATACTGACTGATATCTGGGTACAGATGATGTCTATGAATAAACCGGGTGAAAATCACCAAAATAATTCAATTTTGGAATTAAAACAAAATAATAATAAAATAATAATAAAATAATAATTTATATACGGTAATATCCGTCGGGATATTACAGATGATGACCTAGCTCTCTCCCAGACCGCTGTTGAAGTGCACTACGGTGTGCTCGCACGGGGGAACGAAATCGTCTGAGCCTCCGTCCATCTCCCTCGGGGGGGTGGTTCATTGCAGGGTGTTGTGGTGGGGTATGGTTCATCGCAGGGTGCTGTGGTGGGGTATGGTTGCCATGAAGAAGGGGTTGAGGTGGGGGAGTTGGGGGAAGAGTGGGGTGGAGGTTCGCATCGTGAGGAGGAGTGGGGTTGAGGTTCACTTCATCAGCTAGGTTGAATGAGTGTCGGACCCCCTCGTTGGGCCCGCACCCACTCATCTCAATCTCCGATAACACCATAGTTTTAATCCAATTGAATTATTGAAATGAACCCATGTTCCATAGTTGTTCTAGTTCAATTTTTAAGAAAAACCCAATGAAACTAGCTCCATGATAGTTCTAGCTCGAATTGGCGAGGAACCCATGCAATTAGGTTCTAGGTGATTCTAGCTCAACTTTGAGAAAGAACCCATGAACCTAGTCGCATGTTGTCCTAGTTCAAATTTGAGAAAAGAACCCATGAGTTCTATTTGTATGCGGTTCTAATTGAAATTGGACCATATGCTGTGAACATGCTTCATCTTCAATATTTGGTAAATAATGGTTGGAAAAGTCATTAGTATTGTTAGCTAGATAAAAGCTAGCCTAGGGGTTATCGAACATCAAGACTCACATCTTACCACCTTGAAAACTGTGGATAAATCATATCTCGAGCACCGACGGATCTTAACTGATGTGGGTTGATCGCGGGCCGAGAGTGTTGACGAGATCCGAGTTAGGGATAGTGATAGGGTCTCATAATTGCCGTAGGGGCCATTGACCATCAAGAATCGCATCTTACCACCTTAGAAACTGTAGATAAATCACACCTCGAGCACCGACAGATCTTAACTGATGTGTGTTGATCGTGGGCCGAGAATGTTGACGAGATCCGAGTTAGGGGTAATGATGAGCGAGAGAGATTTCCGTCACCGGTGTCTTGGATCGATAGGCCATGAGTTGGATCATGATAATCATAAGAAAGTTATTGAAAACCCCGTGAGAATGTTTGGGTTTAGTGACATCGTTAGGGTAGTAACTTATGGCTATTACTACTTAACCTTTACTTATTATCATTTTACAGAAGGGAAAGAGTTAGTGTTAAGGGTGATTCCTTATGATCCAACCTGTCCTATAGGCCGACACTAGGCGGTGTTATTGGGTTGTACCTTTCCGTCAAAGGGATACATACGGTGTCATCTCACGAGTTGGGAGCACGGGTTGCGTTCCTGAAATACCGTGTCTTGGGGTGCCATGGGATGCAACGTGCAGTCCTGCACTTGCGAGACCCTAGGGGTGCCACAGGATAGGCTTCGCGCTACCCTGCGCATGCGAGACCCTATGTTCTTTTGATTTTCGAATGAGGGCCGATATGAGGGCAATAGTGGCAAACATGGACACCACTATATGACTGCGATAACGGAACTAGACCGTACCTGCAACCTTGTTTTTGAGTGAGGCCCGGCATGCCGGCTAGTAGTGGCAAACAGAGACACCATAATCGTACTGCATTGGTGGGACTTGACACACATGCAACCTCACAGTCATGTTGTATTATCAGGAACAAGATTGTGTATAATGTAGAATTCTTAACGAGGGTTCAAATCCCTATATAAGAAGAAACGGCTTGAGATGGGGCGTATGTAGTATGGGCTGCATACTGTTCTGGAGCCTTGCTTGCATTAGAATAAGTGCAGAATCGCATTAGTTAATCGGGTATTAAAGTCTAAGGCATAGCATACACTGACACATCAATTATATATACACGTTTCTCTTTTCATTAATCTGTTTGCTTAGGTGGAGAATTGCTGCTAGTTATCAGCATTAATGTGTCAGTGAATACTGAAGCCCCCATTTCAATAGGTACTGGATAGCAGAAGTACAGGTACAAGATTCAGGATGACTCAAGGCGAGAGAAGAAAAAGTCGTTTCCATTTCCGCTGCATTATATGTTGTTACTATTGTTCCATTGTAACAGTTTTGTAATCTATTTATTTGTTAGAGAGCATCCAAGCAAAATACCAAGTATTGTTCTTTATTCATTTGTACTCTGATGTAATATATTGAAAGTTGTAACACTTGGGATTGTAAAGGTATTATTGTAACACTGTTGTAATGTATTGCAATTTTGTAACATTCGGATTTGTAATACATTTGTGTTGAATAAAAAGTTTTAAATTTTTCTATTTTTCTGTGTATTGTGGCTAATTGAAGAAAAGATTCCGGCTTATGTCACGGTTTCCCAGTTACCGGAAATCAGGTCGTTACATCGGCATTCAGCATGAACTACTCCAAACTAATTCCTGGCTTTGTCGCAGGTTAGGGCTCGACGCTCGGCGCTTTTACTCTCTAGGGGATTTTTTCCATCCTACGCCATAACCGGCCCCACTTACCTCTCTGAGACTCTACAAGTCATACTCACCGAATACACCGCTCCGCTCCCCCTACAGAGATAAACTACTACTCCACAACTGGCTTAGACAGCCATCCAGGAGTCGGAAGCTCCTGATATGATATAAATGACGTGGCCCCACCAGAACCATTAGATCTCCTCAGATTTCGCTCCTCCATGATCACCAGGTCAACGGGTCAAACGGGCCCTCTACCACTTCAGGCCTGCAGGCAAACGGATCTGACTCGGCCTAGTAGGGTCAGATACCTGTTAGCCCTTGCCGATAAATATCAGACCCCCTCTCCACTTTAAAGGGGTAATAAAAATTTTCTCCACCTGAACCCTAGCTACTGTTGCTTTCTCAGTGACTGACTAGATCGTCGGAGGGCCTGTCGCTGGGACTTCTCCCAGTGTTTCTAGGCACTGAGCAGGTACAAAAGTCTGTGCCGATCTATGATGATCCGAGCCGAGCATCCGGCCTCTACCTCTCTCCTACTACACCCGAGCCGGTCCTACATCCTAGAATTGGATCAGCGCCAGTACCGTATCTTCCGCTTCACAAATTATAAGAACTCACACCTGTTATCCCCACACCCAAAAACAAACAGCATCATATATATATATATATATATATATATATATATAAGATTGATATAAAATGAGATATTTGAAATGTAATATGATGAATTGTGTCTGGTTTGCATTATTTCCATACGAAATGTAATATATTGTTAGCATGCATGTAGTATTAAGAGAAAATGGGAACTTAGTACTTGTACCGAGATTCACGTATCCTTCTCTACTTCTCTTGCAAAGATTTGTCGACAAATGTAAAGCATTTATTTCTTCTCTTTAATGCTAACAGAGAATCATGATAACTGAACAAATTAAGGCTGTTAAATTGCTGATTGTACATAGAAAAAAATGCGATAGTTAAAATTCTCTACATATTATATATCTCTAATCTCTAAAATTATATTGGGAGAATGCCTTAGTGTCATTTGTCGTTTTGTCATTCTACCAACATGTGCAACGCACGTACATAACTAACATAAAGAAGGTTTCCAGTTCAAATCCTTCCTACATCAGAGTTTTTATTTTTATTTTTTGAAATTATTAAAACGTGCATCGCACGTGTAAATTACTAGTATCTTTTATACTAATAGGAGAGAGAGTGTCTACCCCTATCTCCTTTCTCTATTTTAAAATAGAGCAAGGAGAGGAAAGTAGAAATTCACATTTAAATTGGCACGTGCAGTACGTACAATTTCATAAAAAAATAAAACAAAACAAAATAAAAGCCTCAATGCCCTACAAGCCAGCCATGATCTCTTTCCCTCCCACTTTAAAAATCCAAATCCTCCATTCCTCCCCACATCCCCTCCCCACTTGCCGCATGCCGTCGCCACATGCCGCCTTTGCACGCACGCTACACCACACCGTCGCTCTCACATATCCATCTCACTTGAGGAGGGAAAGGGGTTGTCGAGCCATGACCACATTTGGGTGGGCGGTGCTAGAGACGGAGGAAGTGGCAGCGGTAAGGCCAGAGGTAGGAGGAGCTGACGAAGCCGAGATGACGTGGCGGAAGGAGGGGTATGATGACATAGGAAACGATGGCTTTGACGGAGGCATGATGGTGGAGGGAATGGTGGCAATTTTGCAAGATATGAGGGTGAAGGAATTTTAGGAGGAGATGATGGACAACTAGGTGAAGGAAGATAAGAGAAGGGAGTGGTGATGCGGCCAAGGCGGCGGTGGTAGTGGGAGGAGAGGCGGAAAGTGGGGCGAGGGTTAGGGTTAGGGAATGGAATGGTGGAGTGTTGCTGCTTTGAGATTGGTGATGATATTAGAGAATGGAGGATTAGTTAACGAGAGTCAAGAGAGAGACTGAGAGAGAAACTGGAAGGTGTTTGATGATATTTTCCTATGAAATTTGTGTTTCGCGAAAGGTATTTGATGGAATGCCCCAATGAGATGTAGTTGCTTGGGTGCTTTGAATTGATGAGTTTGCAGTTTTGGGAGTGAAGGACTAATGGACGATGCTTGGAGTTTCGTTGACTTGGTCAAAGTGAAGAGATTGGCAGACTATGCAGACCAGAGTGACAACATGGTATTGAATGATGGTCGTGATTACTATTAAGGTTTTCAAAATTTTCAAGTGACAATGATACAGTCGTTATTCTTTAAATTCGAATAGAATAATTATACTTATTGTTTGATAAATTACACGCAGCAAAATGGAATATGAATGTTCAATTGTTCATATTAGTAATTCTTCTATTTACCCTCGATATTTTGTCTCAACTCTGTTTGTTAGATTACCCAGATGAAAATTGGAACCTAATCAGTCAGATATTTTCATTATTTGAGTAAGAAGATATATAATTCTATATCTATATTATTCATATTATAATTATATAATTTAGTTTAGCTATATCAGTAGATATCTATACAATATATCTAATTTAGTTTTAATTATATAATCTGAACAATTTATGGATCGGTTGAATGTTGAAATGCTTGATGTTTTTGGTATTTATAAATCTTAGAATATTACATGATGTATATAGATGAGAAAAAAAATGTACAAGTGAGATTCTACCGAAATTTTAGGAGAATTGTTGATTACGTTTCAACTTTCGGTTACCATTTATTTTAAGGATAACTTTTATGCATATATTTTTTAAAAATAAAGTATGCAAATTAACATGTTTTAAGAGGATATATAATTTTTCTTAAAAGGTCTGTACAATATTGCACAGGGTTATACTGGTAAACAATTATAAATGGAGTGGCCACTTTTGATTTCAAAATTATATGAGAACAACTCATATACATGTAACTAAAATGCAAGGTGTTCTAATTGTTGGTAAAAAAAATGCTTTGTTTTTTGACCGAAAGATTTCTCAATTTAATAATTGAGCTCAATTGTTTGGGCCCAAAAACAATTCATGCCATATGTAAAAAAAAAAAAAATTAAATGTATGAAAATTTTCAATTTTTTTTTTGTTTTTTTTGTTTTTTTTTTTTTTGGATAATCAGTACTTACATAGTCTTGAGTAATTTAGTTCACGCTCCAGCACAGGTTTGACTCAAATTTAAGCCCAAACCAAACCCGAGTCAGGTAAGGCCCTTAGAAAGTCTGCCGAGATCCGGAACTTGGAGGTGGTAAAGAGATCCTTCGAAGTTCAATGGCCTTTCTTAACATTCTTCTTCTGCTTCTTCAGTTCCGATGTCTCCAAGGGATCGCCCCCGCTGTCCATAACAATATGATTCACGTAAATTAAAAAATAAATTTAAGATTGTTGATATTTCTACTTGTAATTTTGATAGGTACACTTAATTTTAGCTTGAGCAGTGGTCACATTTTGGTTCATCCTAAATTTAGTCATTACAGCCTCATTAACTCATTCAATGCATAGCTGTTATCATCAATATATGAATACATAAAGCGCACGTGTTAGCACTCTCAGGGGAGGCCGACCAAAGGTGGTTAGGACTTGCAAGAATTGTTGGTGCTTAGAGTAGGCTCTTTAGGTGGATGTCCGCCTATTAAGGTGGCGGCTCAATCACACTATCAAATCATAACCCTAACTTCCTTCTTATATATCTCTAATCTTTATCTCAAATCTCTAATCTCTAAACTCTAATATTAATATGGGAGAAGGTCTTAGTGTCATTTGTTGTCAAGCCCTGCTTCCCAAAAAGAATACGGAATACGGATACGTAACAAAAGCCCAACCAATGATTTTCATCATCCATAAGCTGTTCAGGAATCTTTACAACATATCACAGGAATAATCAGAGTCGGAAGCAAAAGATACAACCAGACATGTATAATTGAAACAAGATACCAACAGAAATTACTTGAAACCAAATATAATAATCTCAAATAATCAAATTCTGAACAAGTCAAATATCCTGGGTCACATCGCCCAAATACAAATAAATATCCAAGTCATCAAGTACATTTTATTCAAGTTCAAGCAACAAGTAATAATAATAATAAAGCAGAAAATCCAGCAGTAATACATCATCCCGCCAATACCATCTGACAGCCGACCATCCTGATCTGCAAGTAGTGAATTTGCAGGAAAAGGAAAAAGAAAACAAGTACCCGTCAATTGCAAGTTACAGGCCACTTATAATGTAGGATACAAGTACATGTGATAGATAATTCTAAGTAACAAGCATAGCATGGTATAAGTGTGTCAACAGAAATATAATATCTAACATGAATCAGGAAAATAGAAACAAGTAGCATGGTATACTAACAAGTATAGGTAACATGTATCAAGTGTCAAGTAAACAGGTAAACAGGTAAACATGCAACAGGTATCAGGTAACAGGTAAACAGGTAATCATGTAACAGGATAATCAGATATCAAGTACAGGAAATTAGATTATGTCATGTCAAGTCTTGTTATATTACTATCTAGGTAGCACTTCATGCATCCCAGCTTTTACTACATGATTGCTACGTGGTTTCTACAACAATGAGTTTCGCTTTAGATTTCATAGTGGAGTCCATAGGACAGTGTACTCAGGGTTCAGGATAACAGGAATAACAGGAACAAGTAGAACCTATTGGTTCTCTTCCGAGTATACCTTCCTATAGGAAAGTATGCAGTCAGAGACAGGTAACAGGATCGTGAATCATGTAGTCATGAACATATAACAGGCAGGCAGGACACAGGTCATCTTCTAAGTATACGTTTCTATATTTTCCACTACTAGATCCTTCCCTTAACCCCGACTTGGTCATTTATTATTATAATCAGGCATGCATGTATATGTCGCAAAACAAAGCAAGGATAACAGGGTATAAATATGTATCAGGTTCAGGGTGCAAGATAGACAAGTACAGGAACAAGATAACACATAGCAGGGTAAAACAACTAGCTTTCTAATTCAGGACAGCAAGACAGTGTTGTACAAAAACAGTGATTCCCGCTACTACAAACATCCAAATCTGGATCCGTCAAAGAATCTGAAAAATAGACTTCTACACGAATCCAGAAATCATATATAATCCATATAATGTTTCACAAAACCACAACTCAAAACTGAATCTAAACTAGTAAATGTGTTCAGCCAGAAATCAGTAAATTATATTCAAATACAGGAAAACAGCAAGAAATCATCATAATAAATTCTAGAAAAAATCTGGGGTATTTCCATATATGTCTAGCTTCAAAATATAAGGTTTCATAATTTTTCAGTAAAATTAGATCAGTCATCAAAAATAAGAAAATATCAAGAAACAATAGTTTGGCAAATCTAGAATTCCCAACACTGCTGTACGAAAACTGAAATATCCCGCAAGCCGTGAAACGAAATCCAAATCCGCCAAAAGGAGATGAAAATAGACAAAATATATGAACTTTCATATTTCACGAATATTTTTCATACAGTAAAAGGAATCAGGGTAAAAATATGATTCTTTACAGAACAGGGAGCAAAATACTGCAAGTATAACTTTCATAAATAAGCATGACACGGCATATAAAACTCATCAATAAAATCCACCAAAATTCTGGATAATCCCTAGATATGTATAAAAAGTGTAGCGCCCCGAATTTCTAGATGAATAACATAGAAAATACGTGGCACATTCCCAGCAATCCACTTCAATTGTAATAATAACACAAACAACACCACTAAAGTTTTCAACTTTTATTACAGCAATTATTACAAATCACAGCGGAATTCAAACAAACTCAACTCATAATTTCTTTATTTACAATACCAATTTGTCTCAACACTGTTAATACAAATTTACACAAAACTCTTATGAGTCAAATATATCTCAAAATCAGTTTAAGCATTCCATCTCCAACTCTAAGCATTAACCTGCAACATGTGAGGCTAGAGAGAGTCCCTAACCCCAAAACTAACGGGGTTAGCCATAAATGGTGTGAGTGACATAAAATCAACAAACAACATAAATGAACATAAATCATGATATTCTCAACAAAAGGTAGTAAACCAAATATACCAAAATAAGAAGTAACAAAAGTGAAAACGGGTGATACGAAAACCGAATGTCAAGTGTGGAAAACAGTGATACCAAATGCATGAAAATGAGTCAAGAAAACACAAATGCTATATGCAGACTCCGATGATTACTAAGAGATAAAGATAAACTATGAGGATTAGCCCATGCCCGATAATTCCGTGATTGATCCCACATCTCAAGTAACCACTTGGATAATTCCGGGGATCATCTCACATCTAGACATAAACCCATCATCACATGAATACCCCACAAGTGTCGCCTCGACCTTGATCATTCCGGAGATCAATCCCACATCTCAAGTAATTACCTAGATAATTCCGGAGAAATATCTCACATCTCAGGCAATCTACCTGGATAATTCCGGAGATAAGTCTCACATCTCAAGTAAATCACTTGGATAATTCAGGAGATTAAGTCTCGCATCTAAAGTCATACTGAGGTGCATAACTCATGTTCTCATTCGTCATGACACTACTAATGCCTGTCCTTATTGTTTTTGGGTTACTGAATTACTCAACAAAATCTCCTAGAGTCGGTGTACCCTATCGGGATAACTCAAAACTGAATAACTGAATTGCCTCAACGGGCCTCAACAAATAACTCAACAAATATCTCAACACCGGTATACTAGGGTCACTTACCTCTAGAGACTCAAACTCAAAAGTCTAAACAAATTCCACTAACAAGAGTGGCTCAACTGAATATCTCAAAACCATATTCATAACTGAATAGCTCAAAATCAAATACTGAATATCTCAAAATCAAATACTGAATATCTCAGAATCAATTACTGAATCAAAGATCAAATATAGACTGAATAATCTGAAAACCAATCATTCGAAATAACACTAAAGATTTCAAAGATTCGTCAGTGCCAGTCGACTGTACAGTAGACCAGTCGACTGTCCAGAGATCAAATATCCAAAAATTTACGAAAATAAACTAAGTCATGACAGTCGACTTAAAAAAAATTAGTGGTCGACTGTCCCGAAAGGACTGAACAAAATACATCTCAGTGGACCAGTCGACTGACAGAAATCTAAGTCGACTGTCCCGAACACATCTTACAAAAATAAATCTCAGTGGATCAGTCGACTGCTATGAGTCAAGTCGACTATCCAGAACGATTCTCCAAAGACTGAAGGTGCATCAGTAGAGTCGTACCAGCCGACTGCATAGTAGGCCAGTCGACTGTTGGCCTACAGTTTTCTTATTTTAGGTCTAAATACAAAATCCAAACTGGAGTTCTAAAGATTCATTGCTCACGAAATATAGTTCGCTCTCAGGCAAAATAATCAAACTTCAAATAATCTCCATAAGGATACATCTCTCAATCACCCAAATGTCGAAATTCAATTCTCAAGATCCATAATCACTTAGAGTTTCTCAAAACTAATCTCCTTTCACAACTAAGATCAAAATCTAATTTGTATTACTCCAGATCCAGATGTTCACCATCCGATCACACCCATGATCAATTCTTAACATGCTTTCAACAATATAATATCATAACTCAAGATCTACTCAATATCCATAAGTTTCACAAATATGGTCCAACAATAACAATGGTTCATATATATTCACAACACAATACAAGGATCATATCATTCATATAACGAGATAAAGTTAAACGATGTCATTCACATAAATCAAAACAAACAATGTCATATCATTCACAAAATCAAGCAACAACACAAACAAATGTCACTCACCTTGATTTTAGAAAAGAAATCCACGAAAAGTTTTCCTCCTTGCTAGATCCAAAATTCTCCTTTTTGCTCCTCCAAAACAAGTCACCAAAAATAATGACGGCTGGAAGAAATTTCTTTTAAATACCCGGAAATAGATTTAGGGTTTTACTCGCATTTTGTAAAACAATCCTTTCCAAAAATACAATTTGCATGTATAAATCATTCTTTGGAAATCCCCTCAAAACTCATTTAAATTTGGATTTAATAGAAAATATACTTCTAAATCTTCATCCATACTGTTCAAAACGCCCAGAATGTATATTTTGCATTTTAACCCTCAAAATGTCAATTTTGCATAAAAGTCCTTTTCTCAAAAATTGCAAATAGACCCAATTAATTTCAGAAAAATCTGGAAAAATACTAAATAAATCCCAAATATTAAATAATGATTTTTCATAAAGAAAACTTAGTTTTTCAAACTTCTCAAAAGTCATTTGCACGTGTTTTGCACGTGTACAAAAGGTAAATCTTTTAGAAAATATTTATTAAATACTCAAAATCATTTAGAATTCATTTTCAAATAATTGAAATAATATTTGAAAATATGGGGTCCTACAGAAAGACTGACCAAAGTTTCAGATAACATGTGTAGCACAAGTATCAAATTAATTTAGTTATCAAAATCAACAGGAAACAAAATCTGGAATTTATCTACACCTCTGCAGTAAAACAGTCATAAGTTACTCATACGAAAACGAAATCAGGCAAGGTCAAAGGGATTGGAAAATAGACGAAATCCTCTAAAACTCATGTTTGATACCGAAATTAAGTTACTGACTTTAAGACAGTCCAAAACAGCAAACAAAACAGATCAGCGTCAAAATACAGATTTTTTTCCTTTAACGATAACTCAACTTATATCATACAAAATTTGTTCAAAGCACAGCCAAACATGAAATCGAGTCTACTAAGTGTCCAAACATCATGAATTAGGGTTATTAACATATTTAAATCAAGTCTATCACATGGATCCCAACAAATACCCCAAATTCTCACAAAAAGTCTCACATACATGATCAAATCAAGAACGGACAAAACCTAAGTTAATTAATGTCAATATTATGTCGTGAGGAAACTATGGTCAAGTTTTCACAATAGAGACAAAACTCATCAAAGATAACACAAACAAGAGTCGTCTCTAGACCCAACTACACTATAGGTGGTATTTTTGACTTGTATCAAACAAAGAAATTGGAGTACAAGTTACTTGCCTTAACCGAGATGAAACGAACTCCAAGAATAACGGGAACGGATTCCTGGGCAACAAACGAAAATCCACGAACAAGAGAATCCAAAATCAAGAGCAACGAACCCACGAACAATCGCACGAACACACGGCACGCTTCTCAAAGCAAGAGAAGAGAGAACCCACAAAAGAGAGATGTGAACCTTGCTGCGGCTAGTGGCTTGGGAGGTTGGTCGGCAAAGGGAGAGAAGAAGTGGTCGGAGGTGGTTGGAGATCAGGATGAGGGTAGTAGGGTAGTGGTGGTCGGATGGGGGGTTGGATGATGGACGGAGGGGGGTGTGCAGGTTGGAGTGCAGGCCGGGGCTGGCATCGGGCTGGTGTACGGCGGAGCAAGCACAAAGGGAGGGAGGCCGGGTTTGGATGGGGTTTAGTGGGGGCTAAGGTTAGGGTTTAGAGTATATATAGGAGGCAATTAGGGTTAGTGTATGAGATGCTTTAATGGGTACTGGGTTGTGGGTAATTAGGAATAGTAATAGGATTGTTTAATGGGTATTGATATGGATTAATTGAATAGGATTCAAAATAGGATTGTGTTTAATTTAGCTTTAATAAATCTATTAGGAATTAAACAATAGGATTGGGAATAGGTTGAGCAACCAACACCACCATAAGCACCCAAGAGCACAAAATAGAGAAGACAATAACCAAATGAAAAAAAAGAACAATAATAGACGAAGAACGGAACAAAAGAAGAACAAAACCCAACACAAGGAGCTCAAAATGAAATAAATAATATATATTGAAAGCAAACCCCAATATACAGTTCAGAAAATACAAGAGGAATACAAAGAGAGAAAAAACACCAAAATGAAAAATACACTCAAAAATATATAAAACGAAAAAACAGGGGTTACATTTGTCAATCTACCAACGCGTGCAATGCATGTGCATAACTATTATAAAGGAGGTCTTACGTTCAAACCCAGACTACGTCTGAATTTTTATTTTTAAAAAACTATATTTATTAAAACGTGCATCGCACATGTAAATTACTAGTATGTTATGAATGAAAAGACATATGATGGACTCGGCTACACCTCTCTATCTCTCTATTTTACAACGCGTTATCTGCACGACGGCTCAAAGAAATCCATACGAACCTCTTCTTTTTTTTCTCTCACGGAAAGAATCATCTTAATCTTTGAATAAAAATAGCTTCTTTGTAATCTAGGGTTTATTATTGTATCAAAATCCGATCTTTCTATCTAAGAAAGGATTTGGACTGAAATCTAGGGCATGATTTGTTCATTTTGATTGTGAATATGATGATGGTACTAGGGCATGTTTAGTTTTGATAGAAAAGTGATCCCTTTTTCATTTTACAGAATGTAGTCATTGTTCCTATATCTTGATTTGTTCGTCGTCCTAGGATAAATATTGTATATATGATTGCCCCTTTGCTACACAAGTTTTTTTTAATTTTATTTTTATAAAAAGTTTGTTTTTCCGATTTGTCTTCACTGTTGTTCTTTGCCTCTAGCAATGCTTTTGCAAATTGGAAATTGCTATTGAATTTTGCATATATGTGCTGTGGCATTGTATAAAGGCGTTCTCTCTTCATTTAATTTTTGTCTTAGTTTGCTAATACTTGGAATTGTTCTGTTTTGCCTAGTAAGATCTAAAATGAAAGGACATTTTGTATCGGCTTTCTCATTTGATTGATTTTGCAACAGCTCCTTTGCCTCATGTCCTTCAAATCTCACACCATACAAACTATTCAAAAGAACCCTTCTGCTGCATAAAGCAGTTAAAGGTGGAGAGTTTTTGTTTTGTTTTGTTTTTTTTTTTTGTTAACTTCAAGAAGAGAATACTCTTTAGCTGATCTTATGGTAACAGAGTTTGTTACTGAAGAATGGTAGATTCACATATTCATGAAACAAACTGTTCAATCCAAAAACAAAACAAAACAAAACAAAACAAAATAATTAAAAAAAAAAATTGAAAAAGTTTCAGTGCAAAGTAGTACCCATAGGTTGGGTGTTTCATCCAAAGTTTCCTTTGACTGCATTGACAAAAGGGGTTCTCAATGTATTTTGACCATTGTAAGGTTTATATCGTACTAAGAAGGTTGAAGGGTTTAGTGGAAAATCATTACTAATGAAGAGGTTGACAACCAATTTTCCCTTCATAATATGTTGCATATTTGTAATGTATGATTTCCTGAAACTTGGTACTGGATTTGTTTCACATAGTTGTACTAATATCAAATTATCCAGAGTCTGAAAATTTATAAAAAATTATCAGTGTGAATGCCAGCAATAACTTGTCTAACATCAATAACTAAATATTTTGTCCAAACCTTTACCTTTAGCTAATTGAAATATTTTTCTCCAGCATTGCGCAGTTGATAATTGATAGCCAGCAATGCAGGATATTTAAATTTACAAAGCATTTTTTAGAGTTCTTTCATCCTGTCTTGATTAGAGCATCTGTAGTCGTCTGCTAAATATGCATAATATGCATATTTTGTCAAAAAAATCGCTTTAGTCGTCTGCTAAATATGTATATTTTGCATATTTGCTACAGTAGATTGCTATAAATGAGAGCAGATATGAGAATTATGTATATTATACATGATGCAACTTCACATTGTGCGGACGAAAAAAAAATATTTTTTATTCCCCCGACGCAACTTCACATTGCGTCCCTCAAAAAAAATAAATTAACCGTAATAAAAAAACTAAAAAAACCCAATAAAGCAAAAAAAATTGAAGAAAATGTCAGACGCAACGCAACTTCATGTTGCGTCTAACCATTTTTTTTAATTTTTTTTAACTTAAAAAAATTCCAAAAAATGTCGGACGCAGTATGACCATTTTAAAAAAATTTTTTGTTCTTTTCTCTTCCAACGCAACATGAAGTTGCATCCGTCTATTTTGTTTTTATTTTGTTTTCGTCCGTTTGATCTTATCTGATCTGATATGAGATTTTTATTATTTTAAATTTAATTTGTAAAAAAATAGCATTCGACGTCTGCAGCACAATAGCCAAATGATATATGCATTTATCCATATATACATAATTTACACAATAACGACTGTGGATGCTCTTAGAAGTTCCATGACTTTGTTTCAGTGTTTCTATAATAAAAAAATTGATAGTAGAAATTAGAAAAGTTACTTGGGTGTGTGTTTATATTATTTCTATACATTTTAATCCCAAGAAATTGTTGGGCGCATTAATATTATAATTTAGCTTAAAGAGCTCAATGTTTATAGATAGAGTGATTTGATAAGTATTGACGGTAGAGTTAGGGGTAGAAAAAGACCTAAGCTAACTTGGATGGAAACGGTGAGAAAATATATAATAAATTGTGACCTTACATAAGATATTGCGCTAAACCGAGCAGAACAGAAAACCAGGATTCATGTAGCCGACGCCAACTAGTTGGGAAAAAGGCTTTGTTATTGTTGTTGTTGTTATTTTTGTTGTTGTAGCTTAAATATATAACTCAAGAGATGTTAGCTCGCACTGCATCATCAAATTGTCATTTTGCAGATAATCAACTTGCTTTTGTTAGTCTTAAGGATATTTAATGTACTAATATATATCAAGCAGTCTTAATTGTCATAGCCGAATTAGAGCAGTAAAATAACAATGTTCTGGATGGATACACTGACAACACATGCTGTAAATTTATTTCAGTGTTGCTAAATAGTTTTCCCTTACGAAAATTTTTGACTTGTTGCTTGTGTGCAAACATAGAAAAGGAAGTTATAGCTTGTTGTTATAGTTAACACTCAAGATAATCCAATACTATTATGTAGAGCTTAAATAGATAAAGATCTGTCATCTTCCATTGCTTCATCACCAGTATACATTACTGTAGTTGCTTCTATCTATTAGAGATATTATACGGGTAATGTATGTGTTGTAATAGGAGTACTATATACATGTAATAAGTGTGTATTGTAGAGGATGAGAGGGATAAACCAACTATCATGGTTTCAGAGCCAGACCTAACCACTTGCCGCCACTATTCCCACCGCCGTCAACCGCCACTGCACCCGTCTCCATCATCCTCTTGAAGCCACCTCGTCCAAGAAAGAAACCAACAGCAGTGGCCAAACCCAATTCCAAATCTGACCCAGCCTCCACCCTACTCCGAGCCCGAACTCGAACTCACCTACAGTTGTCGCTGCTGTTGCTGGTCTTGCCACTGCTGCTGCCGTGCTGACTGCTGCACCGCCCGACCCGACTCCGGAAACCCAACAATGCTTTATTTCGTACTAATTCCTTTGAATTATTTTTCTCTAAATAAATTGGGACATAGCTACTTCATTCAAGAGAGAATAATGTAAATGGTATCTAATTCTAGCCCTACCCAGGGTAGGGAGTCTCCATGTACAGTTTTATACTTTTAGAATAATCATTATATGCATATTATTTTGAACTGCAAGCATCTGTGATTTGTTTCTAAATTTCATGAAAAGGAGTGCATAGGGAGCCTCTTGTATACCTTTAGAATAGTCTCCATATTGTATTGAACTGCAAGCACCAGTAATTTGTTTCTAAATTTTTTGAAAGTGAGTGCTTAGTCTACTCTGGCAATTTGATATATATAAAAATAATGCTGTCAGGTTTGTTGAACATGAATCGTTTATGCATGTGCAGAATTATGCAAGTAATCTTGACTAATGTTATATATTGTTTGCAATCCCAGGCTACCAAAAAGTTTAAGAATTAAGATTTATTTGGCCAGGCTTAGCTCAATTAGATTTTACACACACAGGATTTTAATATGCGGGTCGGATATTGAATCTCGGGTCTTCAAATTTATATGCATATGCTTGAGTGTTTAGTCCCCCAATACTTACAGATTAATCCTCGACATTCCAAATTTGAATTGTATATATATATATATTGTTGGTGCCAGAAGGTTGTCATATCCGTAGAAAACTACGGATGTCTCACTGTACTACCAACTATCATAGTCCTAAAGTTCTATGTCCAAACAACTTCAAATAAATATAAAAGTACCCAAAAACAATATTATTTTCCCTAGATGTTAAACCTTACCAAGTTGGAATTCGCTACCGTAGATGGGAGCGGAAATAATTACCTTGCCTGGAAGTTGGATGCTAAGCTTCATCTTAGCTCCCTAGATCTGGTACACATGCTTAGTACCCCTCCAGCAGGGAAGGCTGTTAGTCCTGAAGACAAGGCTAAAACGACGATCTATTTATGTCGTCATCTTCATGTAGATTTGAAGAATGAGTATCTCACAATAGAACATCCAAAAACTCTGTGGAAATTCATGGAGGATAGATATGATCACCAGATAGCTGTCATCTTCCCAGTAGCGAGGAACGAATGGATCAATCTTCGCTACCAGGACAGAGGTAGTTACTCCAGTAGAGGTGGCTACAAAGGAAGAAGGAAGTACGGTCACCCCAGTAGTTGTAGACAGAATGAGCAGCAGGAGAAATATAAAAAGTATCCTAAAAATCAAGGACAACAACAACCCCTTCGAGTGATAGAGGACCAAGTGATACATGCTTCAAGTGTGGGCATGAAGATCATTGGTTTCGCACTTGTCGTGCATCAAAGGAAACGGCGGCCAAATATCAGAAAATCCAAAAGATTGAAACAAATGTCACCCTTGACATAAACAATGATGCCCTCCTTGGCGAGGATTTTGAGGAACAAGAAATCACAAATTTAACATCTGTAGGTTTTTTTGGGGGATTATCAGTAGCTTAATTTGATTTATTTAACATTGCACTACTTGACATTGAGATTTTATGGCTTATGTTGGTATGTTTGGAACTATGTTTTAGCACTTATGATTTGGGAACAATATTTCTTTAGAATTTATTGAATAATAATTTTTATATTGCATTTTTAGATACTTTATGGTATTACTTGATACCTCAATTAGAACAAATTTTTTCAAATCTATTGACCCAAATCATCCATTTCCCCGAACAAGCTATCAAATCAATAAGACTAGACAATGCAACTGAATTTACCACACATACCTTCAACGATTTTTGTATATCCTTAGGAATAGAGGTTGAGCATCCAATTTCGATGAGACAATATTCCTGCAGTTAGGTTGAGATAAAAAGAAAGATAAATACCTCATTCCAGAAGAAATTTGTGAATTATCGAAATACTCAAAGAACCAAATAAAGCTGCAAATAAAACAGTTCCACATCACAAATGTGGAAGACCTAAAGGTTTTAAAGATTCAGCTCCCCCGAAGAGGAGATTGAATAACATAATGCACCATAATGCTCTTGAAGTAAATCTCCTGTAGCGAGATTTCATGATGCTCCTGAAGAAGTAGCTCCTGAAGTAGTATCTTTTGAAGTAGCATCTCCTGCAAAAAGAATTCATGACGGTCTGGAATATATCTTGAACCAAAGATCCAATTTCTAAAAAAACAAAGCATATCGCTCCGGTCAAGGATATGCCTCAGATCCCAGAAGAGATTGAGAAAGAGGTACCAGTACCCAACAATAATGAGAAACCTGTATTTTACATATGCTCAGGAGAAACATAGAATCAAAAAGAATTTGTCATGGATGACATTTTCTCATATGCACTAGCAGAAGAGATTAAAAAGGGTGATGAAAATGAGGATAACAATGAACCACGAACAATTCTTGAATGCTGAAAGGGACAAGATTGACCAAAATGGAAGGATGCAATTCAAGAAGAACTCGATTCCCTCGCAAAACATGGAGAATTTGGTCATATGGTACAAACTCCAAAAGGAATAAACCTTGTAGGTTTTAAATTGGTGTTTGTAAGAAAAAAAATGAAAGGAATTAGATCTAACGGTATAAAGCACGGTCAGTTGCTTAAAGATTCTCACAAAGACCAGGATTATATTATGAAGAAACATATTCCTCAATCATGGACATCATCACATTTAGATATCTAATAAGTCTCACTGTTTTGAAAAACTTGATATGAGACTCATGAATGTGATGACAGCATACCTATATGGTAACCTAGACAGTGAGATATATATAAAAATCTCTGAAGGATTTAAATGACCAGAAACCAAGTCTAGAAATACACACTGTATTAAATTAAAATGAGCTCTATATGGACTAAAACAATTCGAAAGAATGTGGTACAATAAGGTCAGTGAATATCTGTCTAGGGAAGGATATAAACTTGATCGAATCTCCTGAAGAGATTGAAAAATCTATTAGCTATCTTAAAAATGAATTAGAGATGAAAGATTTTGGTGAACCAAAATTTTTCCTCGACCAGCAGATCGAGCACAATAAAATTGAAATTTTACTATATCAAGTCTAATATGCTGAATATATCCTGAAGAGATTCAATATAAGTGATCGTCATCTACTCAGTACACCTATGATGATTTGGTTACTAGAAGTTGACCATGATCCATATCGGCTGAAAGAAGAAAATGAAGGTATTCTCGATCCTCAAGTACCCTATTTGAGTGCAATAAACACACTCCTTTATTCAGCACAATGCACTAGATCATGGTTATATTATTCATGTGAATGTACTGACCTTGTAGGATATATAGACGCAAGTTATTTATCTGATCCCCATAAGGGGAGATCACAAACATCACATGTTTTTCTTAACAGTTGTGCAGTATTTCATGGAGATCAGTCAAATAAACAATTGCAGCAACATCGACCAATCATTCAGAGATATTGACACTTCAAGAAGCAAGTAGAGAATGTGTATGGTCTAGGTCTCTAGTTCAGCACCTCACTGGGAGTTGCGAGCACTCATAAGTCATAAACAAGCTTACAATCATTTATGAGGATAATGCAGCATGTATAAAGCAAATTCAAAAAACCTTCATCAAAGGAGACAGGATGAAGCACATCTCACCAAATTTTTTCTTAACTCACCAGCTTCAAGAAAAAAAGATGATTAATGTAAAATAGATTCAGTCTTCAGAGAACCTTGCAGATCTCTTCACAAAATCCTTCCCAAAGTCCAGATTTAAAAAGTTAGTAGACCAGATTAGCATGAAAAAGTTTCAGCATATAGGCATATAAATGTAAATGCTGATAAATTTTTGGGCTGGGATGTAATGACCAAATGTATTATTATTATTATTATTATTATTATTATTATTATTATTATTATTATTTATTTATTTATTTATTTTTCGAGAAGGGGAGGGGGTGATTTTTCATTTAAGTTGATGTAAGAACTAAATGTAATAAATTTTAGTGTTTCTGAGGGGGAGCATCCTGAAGAATATATTTGCGCATTGTACTTTTTTCCTTCGATGAGGTCTTTTTCCCATTGGGTTTTTCGGGTTTGTGGATCTGATACATGACAATGGGTTGAAGATTGACAAGTAGATGAGTCAAAGTGGGAGCAAGCAAGGGCAAGGAAAAGCACAAGAAGTTGTAACGGCTAGTGGAAGAACAAACATGCACAGGCAAAGTACGGTTGACTGCAACTTGGCACTCGACCAAAATGAAGCAGCTCCCCTCTATAGAGCAGTACAGTCAATTGTGTTGTTGACTGTCAACACTCTGGATTGCACAAAGGCATGTGTAGTCGATCTCATAGTCAACCATTTCGCTCTCTGTTGGTTCGAAGGATAATTGCAGTCAACTGCACTTCATGCAGTCAACCACGCGGCACTGTTCGATCTTTGGCTGCGATTTTTTCTGATGTAAACATATATGTATTGTATTGAATATGATTTTAGAGTCAAGAAAAAATGTTCTATTAGGATAGAGAAGATCTAACAGCCATTAGACAGAGAGAGAGGGAGATAAAGAAAACCCTACACCTGGGGGGTGAGTTCTTGGGAGAATTGTAAACTTGTTATTCATATTTCTAGTAGAAATCGTAGGAGTGCCTGTGCGCAGGGAAGTAGTAATTGCATTAGGTGAATCTCGAAAAAATCCCTTGTGTTTAATGTGTTGGATTTTGGTTGCTTTTGTTCACTTGCTTGTGATTCTATTGTTTTGCATCTCATTGGTGAGTTATTCCGCTGTTAGATCTCAACAAAGTTGTATCAGAGCACCAGGTCGATAGCATTGATTGAGATGTGAGACAAGAGTAGAGTCAAGGTATTAGATGGAATAAATTTCACAATATGGAAGATGCAGATGATAGCATATCTCCGACAAAAGGATCTCGATCCATTGTTTGGCATGAAGCCAAAAGGGGCGGAGGTAGATCCAAATGCTTTGGCAGCTTGGAATTGATTGGATCAGAAGGTGCTTAGAAAGATTCAGTTGTTGCTGAGCAAGAAGTCCCTATTTAACATTTAAAAGGCAAAGACCGCGAAGGCAGCAATGAAGATCTTGACAGACATGTTTGAGAAACCAAATGCAGTGAACCAGATTATTCACCTAAAAAAGTTAGTCAGCTTGAAGTTGACAGAAAGGGGTTCGGTGGCAGAGCACATCAACAATTTCTGTATGGTTGACAATCAGATGGAATCGTCAGTATTAAAATTTGAGGAAAGGGCACAATCATTGCTATTACTATTTAATCTTCTCGATAGCTACAACACAGTAGAACAAACAGTAACAAGCACTATGACTGATGCGAAAACTCTAAAGGATATTATAAGTAGCATCATGAATGACGATGCGAGAAGGATGTGTAACACCCCGTAATTTTCAAAAAGTATAATAGTATATCAATATATAATAATATGTTAGGGGGGGAGCACACGTGATGGAAACAACAACATTGGCTGTTTGACTTTGGTCAGAGCGATGATGACGTCATCCGCTGTATATGGGGCCCACATGAGCCGCTGCTTCTGCTTTGTCTCTTCCGTTGCTGAGCTGGCGTGTGGGGTAATCTGCACGTGAGAGAGAGAATTCGAAGAGAGATAACGAAAGAGAGCGGAGGTGATTAGTCCCATATCGGGATTGGGAAAGAATATAATAATATATAAATATAATAGCCTATGATCAAGAGTTACCTAATCGGTTAACCACCTTTTGAGAGGCAGCATGTGGTGGGCAGTTGTACTACATAGTATCTAATTTGTCTTCTAAATTGTATAAATTGTCTGAGCTAGGGGTAGGGGCGTTACAAATGGTATCAGAGCCGACTTTCAACACCGAGTGTGGGTAAGAGTGGGCGAGATGTATGCCTGAGATGGAGCTAGCAGATGTACGGGTATGCCTGAGAGGGAGCGAGGTTGCGGCCTGAAATAATGGACAACTCGCAGAATCGGGGTACGGTGCAGCTAGCAGAATCATGGTACTCCACTCCACATCAGCTAGAAAGAAGATCCTGCACTAGATTGTGCATGCCCGTGCTCAGCGAGGACGCTGATTTCTGAAGGGGGGTGTGTGTAACACCCCATAATGTTCAAAATGTATAATAGTATATGTATATATAATGATATGTTAAGGGGGGGAGGGGGAAGGGGGGCACACGTGATGGAAACAACAACATTGGCTGTTTGACTTCGGTTAGAGCGATGATGACGTCATCCGCTGTGTATGGGGCCCACCCGAGCTGCTGCTTCCGCTTTGTCTCTTCCGTTGCTGAGCTGGCATGTGGGGTGGTCTGCACGTGAGATAGAGCATTCGGAGAGAGAGAACAGAAGAGAGTGGAGGTGATTAGTCCCATATAAGGATTGAGAAAGAATATAATAATATATAAATATAATAGCCTATGATCAAGAGTCACCTAATCGGTTAACCACCTTTTAAGAGGCAGCCTGTGGTGGACAGTTGTGCTACATAGTATCTAATTTGTCTTCTAAATTGTATAAATTGTCTGAGCTAGGGGCAGGGGAATTACAGGAAGAGACATGGAAAGTCTTCGACATCATATCCTAATAATGTCATGCTGTCAGTTAAAAACTGTGGTAGAAGTAACAACAAAGAGAAGTTGTAGAGCAGGAATCACATGTCCAAGTCAAGAGCAGGACATCACAAAGGTGAGTATTCGCACTGTAAGAAACCGGGATACAAGAAAAACCATTGCGAAGAGTATAAGAAAGTGCAAGCAGGGTCACAGGTAGTCAATGTGGTAAGTATCGAACCCCGTTTAGATGAACTATGTTTATCTACTGGATTTGATATTATGGAAGATGATTGGTGTATAGATTCAGGTGCTTCTTATCATGTACACCAATAAGGGATACTTTTGAGGATTACAGGATATGTGATTTTGGTACAGTCACAGTTGGCAATGGACAAGTATGTCCAGTTGTAGATAGAGGTGCAGTGAGAGTGAAGGCTTGCAATGACGTGCAATTAGTTTTGAATGACACATGACACATTTCGGGCTTGAGGAAGAATTTAATCTCAACTAGTAAACTAGATAAAGGAGGATTCATGAAAACCTTACGTGGAGAATGGAAGGTTACAGATGCCAGGTTGGTGTAAAAAAAAGCGTGGTGACACGTTGTACTTACTCAGAGAAGGTGATTCAAGTGGTATCATTGTTGCAGCATCAGTAGGTAATTCTTCTTCAATTCTATGGCATATCAAGTTGGGGAACCTTGGTGAAAAGAGTGTCAAGAAGCTTTGTTCTATGGATCTTTTGCCGGGGCTTGAGAAGATTGAGAATGATCTATGTGAGAACTGTGTGATGGAAAAATAGAAGACAGTTAGCTTTCAGTTGAATTGGCGTAAGAAAAAGCTTAGGAAGGTAGAGTTGTAACACCCCACAAAATTGGAAATTACAATTTTGCCCCTGTGTATTACGCACGTATATTTTATAACGTGTTTTCACCACGTATCTTGATTTCCGACTATTTATGCATTTTCCATATCGATTTTATCCTATTTGAGTCAATTAAAATATTATATTTTAATCTCGGTATTTTACGTGCTTTTTATGTGTTTTCGATACGCGTATCAATCACATATTTTTCATTACTAAGTGTTGCCGCTGAATTCGGGTGTGGGGCAATAGATGAGATTTGTAGGTTCGTGAGGAACTCACAAAGATCAACCCCTTCTTCTTTCTTGCAAATTGGTTAGCTCCTTGGTGCTCTCTCGAAACCTTCACCAACGTTCGAGACACCGGGACGGATCCCGGTGACGAACCCTCCGACGATCAAGTCCATACACAGAGAAAGACAAGGGAAAAAGCTCAAGTGTACAAAGTGTGATCACCTTTGAAAGTAGGAGGTCAGGGGGGTTTTATAGTCGCCATGGGTCCCTTTTCAGAATGAAAGTAGATCCTTATTTTCTGGTGCGGGAGGATAAGGGTGGTTGTAACCGCCTCCTCCAAATCAGGGGGAGCCAGGATTTTCTCCAATCCTGTTGAACTAGCCCCTAATAGGTTGAGACTCGTTCTCAACAGGTCAGATCTGTTAGTGGGTTAGTGGGTCCAGGAGGAGGGACCAGGTTGCCAATTCGGACCCGTCTGTAGGTAAGATTACCATCTTGCCCCTGGAACTTTGAGATTCGTACCCGATTTGAATGGTTCCGATATAACCTCATTTTTAGCCATATCACGAGCCCCCCACTCCCAAAAAAAGTGTGTTACGGCCTTTGGGGAGTAGTTTTGTTGCTTCAATGGCGTATAGGACTTTATCGGAGTTCTTAACGGGTGTTCGACTCTCGTCTGAGGGGTGATGGTGGTTTCCTGAGCTGGTAGCATGTTCAGAGTGGCTTCTAGGTTTCTCTGGATCTTTGGTGACTTTTTCCCGATTTTTATATCATTTTTCAAACCATTTATTCAATTTTGCAAGGCAATGATTTACTCTACGGGAGCACTAATTAATCGTTCTGGACAAAAATTATTTATCCCGAGACTCAAAAATGTTCCCCTGGATTTATAATTATTTTTCAGAATTTTTAATTAATTTTCCCGTGCTTTTAATCATTTTTCGCAATTTTAAATAAATAATCCGAATTAATAAAATACAAAAAAGGATTAATCGCCGTATTTATGACGTGGCCAAATCTAAGCCCTTGATCATGTGCCGGCGAGGAATTCTGGGCGATCGGACGGTGCGGAGAAGAGAGGCTCCTCGCATCTCACAGTCAAGCGTACGGCGGTCTGGGCATACGGTGAAGCGAACGCGCCGAACGGTTTGCCGAGCTTGGAGGACGGTGCGCCGAACACAACGAACGTTATGTGGCATTCGGTGAAGAGTGGAGAGGCATTGACTGGTCAACGCTATTTTTGGTGTTTTCAGCTCAGAAACATGTCTGCTCAGATATGACGGCAAGCTTGGCGAAAGGGGTGTCAAGCTTGGCGAACGAATCGGCGTGCTCGAAGAGCGTTGGCTGGTCAACGATTTTTTTGGTGTTTTCAGCTCGGAAACACGTCTGCTCGGATTTGATGGCGAGCTTGGCGAACGGTGTGTCCAGCTTGGCGAACGAAACGGCGAGCTCGACGAGCGATGACTGGTCAACACTTTTTTTGGTGTTTTCAGCTCGGAAACACGTCTGCTCAGATATGACGGCGAGTTTGGCGAACGCGGTGTCGAGCTTGGTGAACGAAACGGCAAGCTCGAAGAGCATTGACTGGTCAACGCTTTTTTTTGGTGTTTTCATCTCGGAAACACGTCTGCTCGGATATAACGGCGAGCATGGCGAACGGTGTGTCGAGCAATTCAAATGAAGCGGCGAACTTGAAGGGCGTTGACTGGTCAATGCAATTTTTGGTGTTTTCAGCTCGGAAACATGTCTGCTCGGATATGACGGCGAGCTTGGCGAACGGTGTGTCGAGCGATTCAGACAAAGCGGTGAACTTGAAGGACGTTTGACTGGTCAACACAATTTTTGGTATTTTCAGCTCGTAAACACGTCTGCTCAGATATGACGGCGAGCTTGGCGAACAGTGTGTCGAGCTCGAAGAACATTGACTGGTCAACGGTTTCGAGCTGCTTCTGGTTGCTTATCTTTTTTGCCGTTTCGTATTCTGACCGCTTAGACTTTCGTGCTTGTTGGGCTGGGTGAGCTGTGCGGCCCAAGCCCATCAAATTTTACTATAAGTCCCCATCCCCTCTCTTTTTTACTTCACTTTCTCATTTTCACTTCACCTGAGATTTCCTCTCTTTGCGGAGCCTCCGCTGTCTTTTCCGTTCTCCGACAAGCATTCCGACCGTGGTTGTCACTTCTCAGGTAATTTATTTTAATTTTAAGAGATTTCTAGGGTGTATTCCGGTGAAGATGCCTCCTCCTCGAGTCAGCTCGAAGTAGCCCCCCGGTCGACTCATTCATCGGTCGACAAGGGGAAAACCCCCATTATTCTGTCCTCTCCGGAAGTAGAAGAGGATCTCTTCGTCGAAGGCGGAGTCGGCGAGGCGGCTCTCTCTTCGTCGGTGGTGGAAACGATACTGGAGAGAGATTGGAGAATGGGTGCGTTCGGGAGACATTTGATCACCGTGTCTACCCATGCAGGGACCCGGCAGTATAGTGCGAAGGATTTAAGGCAAAAGGAGCAAGGTTTGGCTTAGTTTTATGAGCAGAACAATCTGAGGGAGTGCACAGAGGCGAACGAAATCGTTAGCATCCTAAAGGAGTTGGATCTGCGAATCATTCGGATGTGCTTCATGATCCCTCCGGAGTTCGAGCTCGTCGTCCCTGGGCCAGGAATCAGGTCTTGTTCTTCTCTTCCCTCCGACACTTGTATTTTCCCCTACGACGCTTTTTATGCGGGGCTGCGCCTCCCTCTACACCCTTTCATAAGGGGAGTGCTGCAATGGTATGGGGTCTGCCCTATTCAGCTGATGCCAAATATTTGGAGGCATGTCACGGGGTTCGTTCTCCATTACTAGCCACCGCTTTCTTTCGTACTCTTTTGAATTTCAATGAATGCGAAGAACTTTTGAGATTCTGGCCCAAGTGTTTACACCCAACTAGCTTTGAAACTTTGGCTAAGTGTTCAATACAACTTGCTTTGAAATTTGGCTAAGTGTTGGGGCTTGAGTTGTTTCATATATGAGCTAACTTTGGTTAAGTGTTTGAAATTTGGCTAAGTGTTTCTTGAGCTCAGCATTATTGTGTTCTTGCTTTTCAGATCGCCGAGTTGTGTCAATGGGTCGAGGCATCGCCGAACATGGTAGCAGTTGAGGCCTCTCGCCTTCGAATTGACTTAGGAGCGACGAAGTTGGCCCTTTCTCGTAGTTGAGAGTGTTTTCTCAAGAGCGAGGCAGAACTAGATCATCACAAACTAACGCTGGCACGGCGCAACTCTGAGTTGAAGCAACTAAAGAAATGAGCTCAAGAAGCCCCCCTGAAGGGGAGGTAGAGTCACTTCGGCAGACCCTATTCGATGTCAGTACGGAGAGAGATGGTCTGAAGAAAGTGGTGCTCGAGAAGAGCCTGGAGACGGCGCAGCTTCGACGAACTATCATTGAAGCTTCTCGTGTGGGTAGTACGATCAGAATTCCTCACCTACAAGTCAAGGTAACAGATGATTCATTGAAGGAGCACATTGTTGAGCTAGAGATGGAGGTTCACCGATTACGATGTTTTACGGAGGGGAGCAACGTTAGGACCACATCTTGCTCTCGAGACGAGTACTCGCAGGGACGATCATTCCACGAGTTAGCATTACGTTCGCCTCCCATGCTAGGGCATCCTGGGGATGCTCAAAGCAGAGTTACTAGTTCTTTGAGCAAAGCCTCAGCCGGCACAATGCTTAGAAACACAACTAGGCTCGCCGGCTTGGGGACCTCGACGGGTGCGGGGTCGCAGCGACAGAATGTTCGCCGTCCTCATTCGTCGCTCAAGAGGAGTATCCCACTTCCTAGGAGGCATTGAAGTAGTCTTGTAATTTTGATTTCTCAAGTTTTGTAATTCGTCGTAAAGTTGAGTAGTTGGTCTTGTAATTTGACTTGTTCCTCAAACTTTATCAAAATAAAACTTGTTTTCTTTTTTGCACTTGTGTGTTTTGTTAGAATCTATGGTTGTCGATAGTTGTAAGAGTACTTCCGAATGGCGAACCATTTCTTACTCGCTTACGAGCGAGTAGTAGAAGCGGAGTCGAGCCAAATGTTGGACTCCGAACTTCATCGTTTAAGAAAGAGACAACGGTGGTGGGAAAAATTCCAAATGGCGAACCACTTCTTACCCGCTTATGAGCGAGTCGTGGAAGCGGAATCGAGCCAAGTGTTGGACTCCGAACTTCGTCGTTTAAGAAAGAGTCAACGGTTGTGATAGCAATTCCGAATGGCGAACCACTTCTTACGCGCTTATGAGCGTGTCGTGGAAGCGGAATCGAACCAAGTGTTGGACTCCGAACTTCGTCATTTAAGAAAGAGTCAACGGTTGTGGGAGCAATTCCGAATGGCAAACCACTTCTTACCCACTTATGATCGAGTCGTAGAAGTAGAATCGAGCCAAGTTTTAGACTCTGAACTTCGTCGATTAAAAGATATTTTTTGCAAGTAGTGTTAGACTACCCCAAAAATAGAGAATTTTCTAGGTGGAGTTAGTTTACTCAAAAGATAGGGAAGTTATGAGGAAAAATTTCTCTTTATTGGAAATAACTGGACGGCCGCTTCTAAGTTGCAGACTGCCTTTACATTTTGATTAAAAAGAAGATACAAGTAAAGTTTTCGCAATCCTAGGGAAGTTGCTAGAAGGGCGTTTAGACACCCTCTTGGTACTTCATCAGGTGCTCGGCATTCCAAGTCCTTGGCATCTTCCTGCCCCCCGGGTCTTCGAGTTGATACGCGCCCGGGCGTATAACTCTGGAGACCTTATATGGTCCTTTCCAATTGGGTGCCAGCTTGCCTCTCTTGCTTGGATCCGAAATTGATAACTTTCTCAGCACTAAGTCCCCTTCCTTTAGGTTGGTTGGTCGTACCCTCTTGTTGTAAGCTTGGGTGATTCTACGATGTTAGGTCTCCTGGCGGATTGCGGCCCTCTCGCAGATCTCGTCAATGAGGTCTAGGCAGTTGCGAAGCTGGTTCGCGTTCTGTGCCTCATTGTAAGGTATGAGTCGAGGTGAAGGTATATCCACCTCCAAAGGGATAGGAGCTTCTGATCCGTATATGAGGTTGAAAGGGGATTCACCCGTCGGAGTTCTTTTGGTGGTGCGATAGCACCAAAGCACACTGGGGAGTTGTTCGACCCATAGCCCTTTGGTGGACTTGTCGAGCCTCTTCTTCAAGCCTGAAAGAATTGGTCGGCTCGCGTTCTCCACTTGGCCGTTGGACTGGGGGTGCGCCACTAAAGAGAACCGCTATTGAATCCCGAAATCGGTGCAGAAGTCGTGGAAGGCAGCTCCTGTAAATTGGGTCCCGTTGCCGGTTACGAGAATGCGAGGTACCCCGAACCGACAGACAATATTCTTCTAAAAGAACTTCTGCACCCTGTTCTCAGTGATCGTTGAGAGAGGTTCGGCCTCTATCCATTTGGAGAAGTAGTATATTGCTACCACCAAGAACTTCAGCTGGCCTGGTATCGGAGGAAAAGGTCCGAGCAAATCCATCCCCCATATTGCGAATGGGATTGGACTTGCCAAGGAGGCAAGTTGTGCTTGGGGCAGGCGACAGATTGTGGAGAACTTCTGGTAGGAGTCATACTGGAAGACGTACTCCTCGGAGTCACTTAATAGTGTAGGCCAGAAGTACCCGTAGTTCAAAAGCTTCTGGGCGAGGGATCTTGCTCCCAAGTGTGCACCACATAGACCTTCATGGGCTTCCTTTAGGGCGTAGAGAGCCTCTTCCGGGGAGTGGCATCTCAGATAGGGCCGACCGTCAACCTAGGTGTAGGAGCGTTTGTACATGACCCAGTCTAGGAGCGTGTACCGCTCTGCTCGTGTCCTGATCCTCCTTGCTTCTTTCGGATCTTCGGGGAGGACCCCATCTCGGAGATACTCGAGGAGGGGCTTCATCCAGTTTTTCCCAAGTGTTAGGGGGTAGGCTTCCATTGGCTCCGATCCATCTTTGTCGATGCTAGGTTTAAGAAGGACTTCTATTAGGACAGTCCGTTCTAAACCTTGGAGGGACGAGGAGGCGAGCTTAGAGAGGGCATCCGCTTGCGCGTTTTCCTCTCGAGGAACCCGCTGGAGTTTAACATCTCTAAATAAAGCTAGGAGCTCCCTCACTTTTGCCAAGTAACTGGCCATTCGATCATCTCTCGCCTCGTATTCTCCGGACACTTGATTGACCACTAACTGAGAGTCGCTGAAGACCCTAACTTGTTCGGCACCCGCCTTGCGAGCCAAGCACAGACCCGCAATTAGGGCTTCATATTCTGCCTCATTGTTTGACGCCGGGAAGTTGAAGTGAAGGGGATACTGGAGGACGAAGGCATCGGGGCCAGTTAGGATGACGCCGGCCCCGCTTCCATCGGTGCAGGAGGACCCGTCCATGTAGACGGTCCAGATAGAGGGGTCGGCTGGTGACTCGCATGAGTTAGGGATGGTGTTCTCCACGATGAACTCGGCCAAAGCTTAGGCTTTTATCGCTGTCCTGGGCTGGTAGCTGATATCGTGCTGACTCAGCTCGATGGACCACTTCATGAGCCGTCCAGATGTTTCTGGCTTGTGGAGAACCTGTTTTAGTGGTTGGTCGGTAAGAACGACCACCGAGTGGGATTGAAAGTATGGGCGGAGCTTACGGGCCACCATGACCAAGGCGAGTGCCATCTTTTCCAGTTTCAGATAACAGAGTTTGACGTCGCGGAGCACCTTATTCACGTAGTAGATGGGATTTCGCATCTTATCCTCTTCCCTCACGTGGACCGCACTGAGCGTTTGATCCGAAGCTGCGAGGTAAAGGTAGAGAACCTCTCCGGGTGCCGGCTTACTCCGGAGAGGGGGGTTGGATAAATACTCTTTGAGCTTGTCAAAGGACTCCTGCTGCTGCGGCCCCCACTCAAAGCCTTTATCCCCCGTAAGGGCTTTGAAGAAGGGGAGGCACTTTTCCCCGGACTTGGAGAGGAATCGCCCGATTGCGGTGAGGCGCCCCGTGAGCCTCTGCACCTCTTTGACGTTGGAGGAGGGAGCCATTTTGAGAATGGCTTGGATCTTCTCGGGATTGGCCTCTATGCCCCTCTGGCTGACCATAAACCCGAGAAATTTGCCCTATGAGACACCAAACGCACACTTGTTCGGGTTTAGTCTCATATTGTGCCTCCTGAGCACCTCGAAGGCTTCTTGGAGGTCAAGGGTGTGCTCTTGCCCTTGAGTGCTCTTGACCAACATGTTTTGACGTAGACTTCCATGTTTTGACCAATCTGGTCTCGGAAGACCTTGTTCACCAGGCACTGATAGGTAGCTACTGCATTTTTCAACCCGAAGGGCATAACACGGTAGCAGTAAAGGCCTTGGTTCGTCATGAACGAGGTCTTCGGGATGTCCGGTGGAAACATCCTGATTTGGTTGTATCCCGAGAAGGCATCCATAAAACTGAGTAGCTCGTGCCCGGAAGTCGCATCGATTAGGGCATCGATGCTGGGAAGAGAGAAGGGGTCCTTCGGGCACGCCTTGTTGAGATCAATGAAGTCAATGCATGTCCTCCAACTACCATTGGCCTTCTTGACCATTACCACGTTGGAGAGCCACTCAGGGTAGTTCACCTTCTGAATAAATTGGACATTGAGGAGTTTCTCAACCTCCTCTTTGATCGCTTGTTGCCTCTCGGGAGCAAACTTTCGCCAAGCTTGACCCCAGGGGTGATGCTCAGATGGTGCATTGAAAGTTCTTTCGAGATTTCGGCCATATCTGCTGCAGTCCATGCGAAAAGGTCGCGATTCTCTCGTATGCACCGGAAGATATCTTGCTTTTTAGAGGGGGAGAAAGTTTTGTTAACGCGGAATGTCTTAGTGGTGTCTTCTTCGGAGAAGGCCACTTCTTCCAACTCGTCGATGGGCTCGGAGATAGTTTGGCCTCCTTCTTGAGGAAGTTCGAGCACTTCCAAAGAAAGAACTGGACCCCCCCCCCCCCCCATCGAGGTCATGTAGCACTTCCGAGCCGCTTTCTTGGCTTCCCTTCACTTCTCCCAATCCTGAGGGAGTGGGGAACTTCATCTTCATATGGTAGGCTGAAGGGATGGCTTGAAGCGCGGCCAAACATGGTCTACCCAGGATAACATTATAGGCGGCCTTGACATCGACCACCATGAAGTCCATTTGCTCCGTATGAGTTGTCGGGGCCTTTTCAGCCATTATGTTGAGGGTTACAATTCCTTTGACCGTAACCGGGACCCCTGTAAACCCGTGGAGAGTGTAGCCTGCGAGCTTGAGCCGGTCTCTGGACAGCGATAGGCCTTTGAAGGCCTCCAAGAAAAGGATGTTGACGGAGCTGCCGTTATCTACCAAGACGCGATGAACTTCGAAGTTCTCCATGCGGAGATTGATTACAAGGGCGTCGCAGTGGGGTGTGCGGACGCCCTCCAGGTCCTATCGGAGAACGTCACCGGGACCCCGAGGCCCTTTGGAGGAGGATGGCTCTGTACGGAGTTGACCTCCCTTACGAAGGCTTTTCGAGAGGAGTTGGAATCTCCCCCCATTGAGCTGCCGTGTATCAGGTGCAAGATGCCCTCTACTTCGGCCTCCGGAGTCTTCGTACACTGCTTGTTTCGCATGTTAGCCCCCCAAGGCGGCAGGGGCGGATCGGCTCGGTCCTTTTTTACGAACCGGTTAAGTTGTCCTCTCTGAATGAGGGCCTCGATTTCATCCTTCAAGGCCCGACATTCGTCTGTATCGTGCCCGTGGTCCCGATGGAAACGGAACCACTTACTTCGGTCCCTCTTCTTTGTCGGGGTGTTCATCCTTAGGGGAGGTGGTAGGAGGCCATCGTTACCTATCTCCATGAGGATAGAAGATACACTCGCGTTAAGCGGAGTGAATTTCTCGAACCGAGGAGGAGGACGCTGCTGACCCCCATTGTCCTTTTAGAGCTTCTTAGCTCCTTCTTCTTCTGCTCCCTTCCGCTTGTTCCCGGAAGATGAGGCCTCGAAGGTGGGGCGGCGGACGGCTTCTTCCGCTCGGATGTACTTCTTGCTCCGACGTAGGAGCTCTTAGAAGTTCCGAGGGGGCTTCTTGGCGAGGGACGCCCTGAGGTCAGCATTGAGGACGTTGGACTGGAAGGCGATGGTGGCGACCGAGGGTTCCAAGGAAGCAATGGACCTGGCCTCGGCAGTGAAGCGTTTAACATAATCCCTTAGTCGTTCGCCTTTCTTTTGGCTGAGGAACAATAGGGTGTCGCTCGTCTTCTCGGCGCGCCGCCTGCTCACGAAATGCTTGAGGAAAAGACCCTCAAACTGGTCGAAGGAGAAGATTGATGCCGGCGCAAGCCGAGAGTACCATTCCCGAGCCGGCCCCTTGAGTGTGGCCGGGAAGGTCTTGCAAAGGAGGGAGTCGGATGCATGGTGAATCATCATGAGAGTTTTGAAACTCTCAATGTGATCTGCAGGATCCGACTCTCCGTTATAGGTCTCAAAATGTGGAGGCTTGAAGTTGTCGGGAACTGGAGCCTTTATAATGGTACGGAAGAATGGGGGCCTGCTCGGATGAAGGTCTCTTGCAAGTCGCCCCTCGTCTCGGTTGACCTCTCCATCTCATGGAGACGGCGGTAGACCGAGTCATCCCTTTGGTCCTATCTGGCCAAACCCCGGGACTCGTTCTCATGTCGAGGAGGGCTGGGGCTGCGCCGGTGATGGCTTAGAGTAGGAGGTGGACTGACTGAGAGACGAGGGTGACTTGGGGTAGGGTGTGGACTGCAAAAGCGGCGGTGGTGATCGGGAGAGGGACGGCGATGGCTCGCAGCCTGCCTAGGACTTCGGGAGCGGCGAGGATTGTGAGGAGCCGATCGAGGACTACGAGATCGGTAAGGATCCGGTCGAGGACTACGGGATTGGCGAAGGTGGCGAGGAGTCGGTCGAGGACTGGGGCCCTACGGCCATTGTTGGGGGCAGCATTAAGAGCCCGAAGGACCGCCTCCTGAAATTGCTGAAACTCCGCCCTTGTGACGGGGACCTCCTGCTCACGATGGTCCCAAGGTGCATGGCGACCTGCCGGGGGATGGCTCCATCTTGGGCGATGTTGGGGCGACTCTCTTCGTCAACGGGAAGAGTTGGACCCCCCTCGGTTGGATCGGGGTGGTGAATGGTCCCTGGCCTGCTCGCGGCGAGGGTTCAACCCTTAGGCCCGCCTCTCCTCCAGATGGGTACGGAGATCGGGTTCGTGCTCGGTCTGCCGATTGTTGATCACGTTCCGCAGGTCCTTTGGAGTGGGGGGAGTATAGGAGGCCATAGAATTGGTGTCGGCATTGTGGATGGTGACTCGAACCTGATGGACAGGTTTCTTGTGGCGACTCCATCGGGAGGGTTCCCCCACTGCAGCCTGGGGTCCCGAAGGCTGCTGGATGGACTGCAGAGCCCGAGGATCAAGCTGCTGGGTTGGTTGGTTAGGAGGAGGGAGATCCCCCTGCGCAGGAGGAGGAGGAGGGTGAGAGGAAGTTGTCCTTCAATTGGAGTTTGTGGGTCTCTTCTTGGGAGGCATGGCTAGGAGTTACGTGGGTTGAAGGAGAAAGACGAGATTGCTTGTCGAGTGAAGTTTCTCACAGACGACGCTAATCTGTTGCTGCTAAATTCGGGTGTGGGGGCAATAGATGAGATTTGTAGGTTCGTGAGGAACTCACAAAGATCAACCCTTTCTTCTTCCTTGCAAATTGGTTGGCTCCTTGGTGCTCCCTCGAAACCTGCACCAACGTTCGAGACACCGGGATGGATCCCGGCAATGAACCCTCCGACGATCAAGTCTATACACAGAGAAAGACAAAGGGAAAAAGCTCAAGTGTGCAAAGTGTGATCACCTTTGACAGTAGGAGGTCAGGGGGGTTTTATAGTCGCCATGGGTATCCTTTTCAGGATGAGAGTAGATCCCTATTTCCCGGTGCGGGAGGATAAGGGTTGTTGTAACCACCTCCTCCAAATTAGGGGGAGCCAGGATTTCCTCCAATCCTGTTGAACTAGCCCCTAACGGGTTGAGACCCGTTCTCAACTGGTCAGATCCGTTAGTTGGTTAGCGGGTCCAGGAGGAGGGACCTGGTTCCCAATTCGGACCCGTCTGTATGCGAGCTTACCATCTTGCCCCTGGGACTTTGAGATTCGTACCCGCTTTGAATGGTTACGATATAACCCCATTTTTAGCCATATCACTTAGAAAGCACATACTTGTCACAAAACAAACTAAGGGGACTACCCTATTGATGTCGTGTTGTGAACGTGCACTTAGTCCTTAATGCAGTTGTTTGTATTATATGACACTAATGCGCACTTGTTCAGAGTCTATGCATCCCATACTACATAGGTCCGAGGGCAAGCCCTTAATCGTTCTTCATCTTGTAGGGTTCAATCCCTTGCCATGACTTAATCTACTACGGTAACTACGGTAAGTATCCTAGGTGTTCTATGAGTTACGAGCCCACGTCCAAGCGCCCCGGAGAGAATCCCACGCATTGACACATGACTCATCATGCATGCATCCTGTGTTCAATTCAACTCCTACCATAGACATGGCACCACCCTAGTCACAGACTACCCCATAAGCGTCACCACCGGGACGGTACTCTGGAGTAGTATCCACGCCATATTCATGATGCATCATGGGACATCCTGTGAATACTTTCACGCTGCCAATCCAGTGGCCCTCATACTCATGTTTTTCTCTTACGTTCATCACATCTCCACTATGTATCTAATCCTTATGTATAAATGAAGATCAATATTCTAGAATCTAGCATTACCCCTACATCGATCTTTCCAATATCAATTATTATCAACGACCCAAACTTGGTCAAAATATCACATCTTTCTTTTCAATACTTTCATTCTTGACGATGTGAGGTCTTAGCTAAAACTCTAGTTGAAGTTCTTTTTTCATGTTCATAGAAGATAGCATACTTGCTCACAAAATTTTGCATTTCATCATGTTCTTTTTTTCAACAAATTTCCATGCACAACTTGCATATTCTTTAACCAATTTCTCATTTAATTCTACTAAATATTTTATATGTGAAAAATCTCTAGTTGAACCCTTTTCAATTCTCTCCATATTCAAAAATTCATTAATTTGTTTTGAATTACAAAAGAATCAAGTCCAAGGTTTTTCATGAATTTTATTCTAAATTTTTACTCTTATTTCTCATTTAAATGTCCAAACATTTAGAAAATAATTTTTGTGAAGTCCATGTATTTTCAGAAAATTTTCTAATATTTTTTTCAATTTTTATCACATTTAAAAGTTAAACAAAAATCAAATACATTTTTAAAAAATCGGATTTTAAAAAAAAATGTGGCCTCAGCCGGTTTTGAACCCACACACAAAGGCCCCAAGGGTGAACAGTAATCGCACTAACCCCCACGCGCTAACCAAAAGGGACACAGTGCCCAACTGTCTAAAGGAGGGACCTTAATAAGGTTGAGTTCTGTTCTCGAATTTAGTGAAAAATCAAAATTTGAAAATAAAAAGCCTCTACTGAGATTCGAACCCAGGCACAAATAGTGCCGCCGAGCTACAGTAAAGCTCTAATGGCGCCCCCTCTAACCAGTATGACCTTAGTGGTTAACTGATATGAGAGTGGATTAGATTGGGTTTGATTCGAATCTCTGTTTATCAAAATTATTTCGTTTTTCAAAAGCTCTTAACTTTGTTTCTCTTCCACATAAAGTCATAAAATTTTCCAGAATAATGAGTTTATATATAATTAACAAAACAATGTTTTAAAAAACATTTTTTGACATTAAAACATAAACTTCTCATTCTAATTTGTGTTCTATGCCTACAATTGTAATATTTCAATTTAGCAAGCTCTCTACCAAATTTTGCATTACAACTACATTGAAAGAATATTAACTCTTGCTTTTTCCTCCTTTATTTCCACAATACCCTATGTCATTGTCTCATTCATTAAACTAGTGTCACAATAGTTTAATAAGCATAAATTCAATATTTTCAACTACTAATCATTCACAAGCATATTCTACAATTAGCATGGTTCCAATTTCACATAGCAATAAAACAATTCTACTACAATAAACATAATTTATAACCAATAAACATGCAATTCATCAAGCATTCATTTAATCATTTACTAAGTCCTTTTTAGAGCCAACACATGGTTCTCTAATTAGTTTCTTTAGCAATCTCATCAATCAAACCCCTAGTATGGTGTCTAAATTAGAAGTAGAGAAACCACCAACCTATTTGAAGAAAAACAACTACAAAGCTCCTAGAATCTCCTTGAACACACGAGCGGTCCTTCTCCTCCTAGTTTGTGCCACCACGAAAGCCTTTTCCTCCTTGCACTAGTGAAAACCGAGCTCCTCTCTACACCTTTACAAATGGCCGGCCTCCAAGAATGGGAACACACACACACAACTAGAATTCCTTTTAATCTTTTTACTCACTTTTGTGTTTTCTTTCTTTCTTTTCTTTACAATTTTTTTTTTGTGTAGTACATGAATAGAATGCGGGGGGGGGGGGGGGGGGGGGGGGGGGGGGGGGGGGGGGGGGGAATGGTTATACTAGTTTTGAGTGAAATGGAGGGCTAGGATTGATCTAGATGGTTAAAGGTAAATGGCTAGGATGTATTAGGGAGTTGTAGCAACCACCCGTGAACAAGTAATCACCAATACCCTAAGCCAACTCACCCATCCCACTCTCCCATTTCCGGCCTACACTTTGCATGGCTTAAGACAGGTGCTAGTGCAATGCACGTGTCAAATGTAGCACCCCTAGTTACTAGTTGTACATGATTAATTAATTAATTGTCTACAAAGTTGATCTACACTACAAGTCATGCTAATTAAAAGAGAAATCAACTAGTGGGCTTTCAATTAGTGGGCTTAGAACTCCATGGGCTAATTAAAATAATTAAATAATTAGGGTGGGCTTAAAATAAACAATTAGGCTTTAGAATTTAATTAGGCTTTTTTAAAAAATATAAAAGAGAGAGATAGAAAAATATTTGTTCATGTTACAAAATAAATAATTCTCTAGAAAAATGCACATGAATTTGTACGTGCAAAACACGTAAAAAAATCAACAAACCCTTCATTTAATCATAAATAAAGAATCAGGATGTTACATCTTACTTATGCATGGTTCTATACTTTTATAATAAAATAATTTTTTTTTTAAAAATGCTTCTTTTCAAATTAGTGTTTTAAATATATAAGTGGGGGATTGTTGGAATTGAGTATACATTCAAAACACTTCTCTTGTTGACAACAATGTCTTATGGCTCAACGGTTAAAGTTTTGAGTTCACATGAGTTTGGGGGTTCAATTCTTACATTCCATATATATATATATATATATATATATATATATATATATATATATATATATATATATATATCTGGGCCGGACCTTAGGGGTCTCTCGGAAGAAAAAACACAACATTTTTTTGGGTTTTAAATAAAAAAATGTTTCCTTTCTTACTGGCTAGTTTTTATACCAGGAAAAATCATTAAAACCATTTTTATGGCACTTTATGGTCTGGTTGTTATGACACTAAATCAGAAAGATGTGTATTTTGGATATAAATATATAGGTTATGTCACATAGATGAGATAGAGAAGAGGAAAAAAAACACAAATTCTTGATCTTCTAAAATATTTTCTCCAAATTTGTTGAGCAATTTTTACTCAGTGTGGTGCAAGTTAGTATGTGCTGCTATTGAAGCATTAGGCAGCACTGTAGACAGAAGTTCGTTGTATCCCGGGTGAAGTGTTTGGTGATCAAAGATTCATCTCTAGAATCGGACAAATAGTTTCTTAAAAAAAGTGCAACCCATGCCTCGAGCTATTTTTCTTCCTGTTGCAGATCAACTCCATATCCTTTCTCAGAAGTTCATTTGGTGCACACAGGTTTACCCATCCTTTTTTTAACAAGGAACAATAAAATTAGTATGATGAATAAGATGTGACCAAGGTGAAACTAAATCAAGACATATATCCAAAGGATATTTCTTCATCAAGTCATGGCCTCGCCTTCCTCATAGAAAAACAAAAAGTCATGGCCTCACCGTAATGAACCTAATTTCCCGTCCTTACACGAAGTGTATTCTGAAAGGAGAAAAACCTTTATGCAGTGTTTACGGCTTTCCTGAATATTTTTTTATAGGAAAAATGTGGATTATGACCACCATATTTTACTAATAAGATGGTAACAAAACAAACTTAGAGGACTGAGCAACTGTACAAGAAAACAAGAAAAGATACAAAAAATAAAATAAAACATAATGACTCCAACATTTTGGGAGGGTGGGGCAAATCCAACAATAAAGCAACATCTAGAATCAATAAAAAGGAAGGAGATCCCTCCAACAACATCCCTTGAGGGTGGGAATCTCAGTCAAGTGTCGACCCAGTTAGTCAAGAGTCGGCTCAATCTTTATCTCCTCTTCGTCGTACTTGTCCACCTGGAAAGCTCTGGCAATCAATCTGCGTGGTCCCGTCTTCGCAGTTATGACCCAAAATGAAATATGATGCATAATCTGAGTTAAATTATCAGAAATACTATTACAAGTCCCACAAAATTAAAAGTTATTTCTATCAATCCATAAAACACAGGTCATTACGGCGGTGGCGATATAACCAAGTTTCCTTCATCTTATGTCTGACACTAGCAAACTTAGGATCTATCCACAAATTCTCATTGATCAAGGGATAGTCTTTCAAATTGAGGGCCCTTAGGACCTCGATCAAAAATGCTTTACTCCTATTACACTTAATAAATAAGTGGTCTTTAGATTCAGTGATCGTATTGCAGAATCTGCAGTTTGTCATAATGTAAGGTTGCCTTTTAACAAGGTTCCCCCGTGAGAATCGCGTCGTTCAGTACTAGGTGGAGAAATACCTTTACTTTAAGAGGAGCTTTGGCCTTCCAAATTATTGACAACCATCTTGGTTCACACCCTCTAAATGGATACAGTTATAGAGTGAGTGTACAATAAAAGTTCCATTCTTTTCCAACTCCCAAACTGTTCGGTCTGGCCCTGTGCACATTTCACCCCAGATTGTGCTATGTGGAGCTGAGTTTCCTCCAGTCTAAGTTGATTCTCCTAGTTGGGACGAGATCTGAGAAGAGATTTCCACAACCCTCTTTTCCAAGTTTTAGCGACCGTGATGTGTGGTTGTATCCGATGCTCATATATGCCAAGAAACAACTCTTTGCGAGTGTGTGGTCCACATCATTTGTCCCACCAGAATTTGGTCGAGAAGCCGATGCTGATGAACAATATTGCACAACTATTAAATGGATCGTAGGCCTTGGAAATCCCTTTCCAGAAACAAGAGACTCTTGGGACTACTCGGAAGCCCAAATTTTGCGCCCCCCTCCCATGCATATATGATTGAATAAATTAATGTCAACCTTCTTTGTTCGAATGAAACATTTTCCAGCAATACTTTTTAAGGAGGGCCAAGTTCATGTCTCTCGAATAGTCCTCCATGTATTTTTTTCAAGTCCATTTTTTCCCACTTAATTTAGTGATAACCTCCCTGAAGTTGGCAAAAATAATGAGCTCAAGGTGTAAAAAGGAGGGAAGTCAACACATAAGAGGAAGTTCATGTGATGCACGATTTTTTTTTTAATTATAAATATATTTAATTAAATAATTATATGATTTTAATTTTATATTAGTCTATCTTTAACAATATGGATTATGTTCATTTTTATTAAAATAGTTATATTGAAATTAGTAATCTTATATTACTTATATATAGATACTATTTTCTTCTCGAACATATTTTCATTACATAGATTAAAAAAGTTTAGGGTAAATTTTAGCAACCTCTACTCAGTTTCCACCAATTGGTAGATAACTTCCTCAATTTCTTTTATTGCGGATAAGCAAACTTCATCCATATTTTTGTTGCGGATTAGCCGACTCTGTCTATTTTCTCAAACTTATGCTCTCAAATGACCAATTTTGGTGTTTGTTGTTTTGTTCCCAAAATACTCTTGGCCATTTAAGAACATTTTGGTGCATTTTAGGCTGATTTTCAGCCGTGAACGGCTGAAATTAAACAACTTAGATGGATTGCATATGTATTCAATTTAGCAAAAACATAAGGGTTAATTTGTAAGAGGTATAGCTCTCCTTTGAAAAAAAAATTATGCCATTTATTGAAAATATTTGTAAAAAGAGGATAGTTGCCAAACTATTTGCGCTCGTGGACTCAACAACTAAACTCGCCATTTCCAATGACAAGTTTAGTTGTTTCATGCTCGCCATTGGGACACGACGAGTTTAATGCCAATATTTTGAGAAACTTGTTATTCCCAATGATGAGTTTAGTTAAAAATAATCAAATGAACTCGTTGTTCTCAACAGCGAGGGTTTTTGTACTAAATTTGCTATTGGAAACAGCGAAGATGTAGGAAATTTCACAGAGAGTGAAACACTCTTGGACTTGGTGAGTTTTAGGAAAAAACTCCATTGTTCTAATTTTATTAGATACTCGTTGTTCCCAACAACAAGTTTAGTTAAAAAAATCAAATTAACTCGTCGTTCCGAATAGCAATGATCTTAAAGCTACAGAACGGCGACTGTGAAGTTTTTCTCATTTCCCAGAGAGGGAAAACTCTCTATTGGACTTGGTAAAAATTCCTGTCATGTCCCGCTTCCCAAAAATACGGAATACAAGCACGTAACATTGGCCCAGCGAATGGCTAATGTCACCCATAAGCTGTTTATCCGATTAACTCAACAATATAATCAATACATAACAAATGCGCGGGCAATAATCTCATGAACAATAATACTTGGAATTAAGTAATAAAAATATCCAAATACAATAATAATCCAAAGTCGGGAAACAAATAACAATATTCGGGACAAATGCCCAATACAATGAAATAACAATAACTCGATAATTAAGTCTCCATAACAAAGCAATAATTATTAAGCAGCGATGCAATCAATTTCTTCACCAATGTTGTTCTCTTAATCCATCAGGTAATTCTCCATCAAAAATCATGATAATCGAAGCAATTTGCTATAAACAATGGTTCAATAATCGGTAACAGAAATCAATACTCAATATTAATAACACTTAGCCAATATTCGATATCAATAGGAACAATGATGAATAATATGCAATATCGATGTTGTGTTAATCCTTAAGTCTATTATTCATTTTAATCCTAACTAATGCACGTACTACTGTATCTCATGTGTTCCGTACCACAGGTTCGATGCATACAATCAATTTCGTTTTAGACTTAAGTGGAAGATTCTATAGATCATATACACAGCACGATAACGGTATTTGCAGCATTGCTGTACACTGGTTGGCTCAATAAAAACAATACACGGTCAATTGGGAATACTGTGTTAGTAGTCCAACAATAAACCGATAACAATAACTTTTGCCAACACACAACATTTTAGGAAAAAAGGCCCACACTACGGTATACATTCACTATGTCATCAACTACACCAGTCAACCCTGGCTTATTAATTATTTCATTAATGCAACAATACAATATGCAAATATGAGACATAAGATGAACATGGATAGGACGGTTAGAATAGTGAAAATAACTCATTGGGAATATGCAATGCAACATACATTCATTAATTCATGCAATAATACAACTTAGGAATAATTAATCAATTAAAAAGTGGAGTCTAAAATTTTGGACAGCAAGTGCAGCCTGTACAAAAATTCAGTTTCCCGCTGACTCAGAAATCAAAAGTTGAATCTGTCGAAAAATATGGAAACTAGACTTCCACATGGTTCCAATGCATACTTAAAGTTCAAATTCCGACAAAAGTGGCTAGGTCAAACACATGTTTCTTTACAGGTTTTATGTTCAGGCAGAAATTCGATTTCATGTTGTTACATTTTTAGAATCAGCAAAAACTCAATATTAAATTCAGTAAAAATATAATCTAGACTCCTAAACATGTTAAGCAACAATCTAGAAATTTTCATAGAAAAATTTTATCATTTGATCAGCCTTTTTACAGTTTAAACATGAAAAGTATGAGAATATGAAAATCTGGAATTAAAAACACAGCTGTAGTAAAACGGGCATAACTTTTGCTACAGAACTCAGAATTTGAAAATTCAAGATGATCTGGAAACTAGAAAGATAAGTCTACAATTCATATTCAGAAAGTATTTCATTTTCAGGTCATTTACTGGTTCGAAAACAGCGCGGTCAATATTCAGGTCAACAAGCATATACAGTTTTTAGGGTATTTTTCTTGAAAATAAATTAATCAAACATGATGGGTATGGATTCTTTAGTCAATAAATTGTGTAATCAACATGATGGGTATCAAAACATGATAAATAACACTAGAACACACTCATACATCAATTTATCATCAATCAATCATCAATCGATCAAACAACATACAACCTCGCAATTGTCTCTACAATAATTTACTTATGTAACGATTATATGAACAACCCTAGTATCAATCCTATATGCACTCATGAAAGATCCAAACTTTAGAGTCAAAAGTGGCATGATGTCAAGAATATTAGGGTTAGCTTGTGTAAACCCTCAATAGACCCAACGAATAGATGAACAATGGATAATACGATAACAAAGAGATCTACTTGCAAGAATTTCAATGAAACTTGAATTTGATACAGTTAACAATTCAAGAGGATGGTGACTTGCATGTTAGACGGTGAAAACGAATACCAAAAATAACGGGATAAGAATCCCGAAGCAACAAACTCACGAACTAGTTCAACCCACCAATAATACGTGCAATATACGTGCACTCAAAAAACCCAACACATAAAGAGACTGCAGAAACACCAGCAAAGCGACAGCAGCAACAACGGCCAATCAAGGGCGGCAGCATTGCTGGCGATCAGAGGTGGCGACGGGGATGACGTCGACGACGGAGGGAGAGGCGCTGGCGGCGTCGTCGATCGAAACAGAGGGAAGGACAGAGCTAGGTCTGTTGGTAATGTCGAGGAAGAGGAAGGGAAGAAGCAGGGGAGGATCGGGTCAGGGTTTGGCTGGCGCGCGTTAGGGGGGTGGCGCGACGGGAAGGGGAAGGCCGTCGGAGGAAGGGGATGTGGTCGGAGAAGATGAACGGGAACTGGGTTGGGATTTTTTTTGCGGGAAAACAGTCGGAAGAGAGAGAGAACGGGAGGAGAGAAAGAAGAGGAGAGAGAGTAGGTGGCTAGGATTTCGATTGGTGTGCAAAAATTAGGATTTGCATTAGGGTTGTATTTATAGGGTACAATTAGGGTACTGGGTTAGAGGTTTCGGGTTCAATAAAAGCGGTTTTGGGTCAAGAACAAATCAAATTGGGTTTTAGGGTTCAATTAAGAGATAGATCAAAATCAATAAGGTTCAAATAAAAATACCCACAATAAATAAGAGGATAATAGGATCGGCAATAAAAGCTCAATCAAAGGGACAAAGAACTTCATGAACAAAAATTGAAATCCAAATAAATAGATAAATAATACAAATGAAAACAATATTAGTTTGCTTGAAATTAAATTAGAATTCATCACGAAAGTCAGATCAAGTACGAAAACAAAATAATTCGTTAAATGTACTTTAATTAAATAATCAAGGAATAACGATTAATAGTTATAATTATAAAAATAATAAAATCATACAATAAAAATAATTATTCGGGTATAACAATTTATTAAAATGACCTAATATATATATATATATATATATATATATATATATATATATATATATATATATAATTTGGACTCAAATACAAATAGTTGATCAATAAGATCAAAACACATTGTTATTCGAAATGAATAAATTTTCGATTAGAAAAAACACTTTAATATAAAATCCAAAACGATTTTAACAAATAATGAATTTATAATATCGAAATACAGAAAATATTTAGAAAATACGTACGGGAATGGGGGTTACAATCCTACCCACCTTACAACAAAATTTCGTCCTCGAAATTTGTTCAGGAGGTACATAGGACAAAACAAAGACAAAAGCAAACTTGGAAAATAAAAAAACAGAGAATAAAGGGAAAGAGACAAATGGTGGCGACACAAGAATAAGAAAGAACAGGGATATGAATGAAGTGATCAAGAATGATGTTAAATAGAGATTCAATAAATGATGACAATGCAATGAATAAACAAGGGAGTAAACAATGCAAAGAAAGAGAAACAACAAGAGAATCCTGGGACCTGTGGGTTATGGGCCCATCACGCTTCCGCTGCGCTACTCTGATGGTGAAGCTCCAAACTGTAGACATGTAGCAGATCAAGCGATGCCGATCGACGAAGCAAGCAGGAAGAAAAGAAAGGATAGCACCGGAATCAAAAGAATATGGGTACAAAAAAATAAAATTATACCTAACAAGAAATCAATGAATAAGGGTGACTGCAAGAGACGAAGGAAACAAGGAATCAAAGAATGGAATGAACAAAAGACAACAAGAAATGAAGGAACTGAACGTGAAGGGATAAAGGAGGAATCAAAAGAGACTAGTTTCCAGATCATAAGTTGGATATCAATTATTCATCCGATCACTGTATTGCCCATACTGTTGAGTTAAACCGGTTAAAAGCCAAATCTGATTAATATATCAATCAAAGCCAAACTTCCTTTCGTTAGTCACGTTTGACTGATATATTATCCAAACCTAGGCTCTGATACCACTAAAAACCTTATCACGCACAGCTTTCCAAAAATACGGAATACGAGCACGTAACATTGGCCCAGCGAATAACTAACGTCACCCATAAGCTGTTTATCCGATTAACTCAACAATATAATCAATACAGAACAAATGTGCAGGCAATAATAATAGTCTCATGAACAATAATACTTGGAATTAAGCAATACAAATATCCAAATACAATAATAATCCAACGTCGGAAAACAAATAACAATATTTGGGACAAATGCCTAGTACAATGAAATAACAATAACTCAATAATTAAGTCTCCATAACAAAGCAATAATTATTAAGCAGCGATGCAATCAATTTCTTCACCAATGTTATTCTCTCAATCCATCAGGTAATTCTCCATCAACACATGTAAACACTTCATCTAAAAAGAGTAGAAAAATTATCCTTAGAACAAGTCATGGACAGCAAGTAGAGAAAGCAGGAAACAATGGAATAACGGTATAACAATGAATTAATGGATCAACAGGAATCAATAACATGGGACAAAAATCATGATAATCGATGCAATTGGCTATAAACAATGATTCAATAATCAGTAACAATAATCAATGATCAATATTAATAACACTCAGCCAATATTTGATATCAATAGGAACAATGATGAACAATATGCAATATCGATGTTGTGTTAATCCTTAAGTCTATTATTCATTTTAATCCTAACTAATGCACGTACTACTGTATCTCATGTGTTCTGTACCACAGGTTCGATGCATACAATCAATTTCGTTTTAGACTTAAGTGGAAGATTCTATAGATCATGTATACAGCACGATAACGGTATTTGCAGCATTGTTGTATACTGGTTGGCTCAATAAAAATAATACACGGTCAATTGGGGATACTGTGTCAGTAGTCCAACAATAAACCGATAACAATAACTTTTGCCAATACACAATATTTTTGGAAACAATACCCACACTACAGTGTACCGTCACTATATCATCAACTACTCCAGTCAACCCAGACTTATTAATTATTTCATTAATGCAACAATACAATATGCACATATGTGACATAAGATGAACGATAGTATCAATGGGGAACAATAGGTTGATAACATGGATAGGAAGGTTAGAATAGTGACAATAACTCATTGGGAATATGCAATGCAGCATACATTCATTAATTCATACAATAATACAACATAGGAATAATTAATCTATTAAAAAGTGGAGTCTAAAATTCTAGACAGCAAGTGCAGCCAGTACAAAAATACAGTTTTCCGCTGACTCAAAAATCAAAGTTGAATCCGTCAAAAAATCTAAAAACTAGACTTCCACACGGTTCCAACACATACTGAAAGTTCAAATTCTGACAACAGTAGCTAGGTCAAACACATGTTTCTTTACAGGTCTTATGTTCAGGCAGAAATTCGATTTCGTGTTGTTATATTTTTAGAATCAGCAAAAACTCAATATTAAATTCAGTAAAAAGATAATCTAGACTCCTAAACATGTTAAGCAACAATCTGGAAATTTTCTTAGCAAAATTTTATCATTTGATCAGCCTTTTTACTGTTTAAACATGAGAGGTACGAGAATCTGAAAATCTGAAATTAAAAACACAGCTGTAATAAAACTGCCATAAATTTTGCTACAAAACTCGGAATTCAAAAATTCAAGATGATCTGGAAACTAGAAAGATAAGGCTAGAATTTATATTCAGAAAGTATTTCATTTTAAGCTCATTTACTGGTTCGAAAACAGCGGTCAATATTCAGGTCAGCAAGCATATACAGTTTTTAGGGTATTTTTCTTGAAAATAAATTAATCAAACATGACGGGTATCGATTTTTTAGTCAATAAATTTTGTAATCAACATGATGGGTGTCAAAACATGATAAATAAAACTAGAATATGCTCATACATCAATTTATCATTAATCAATCATCAATCGATCAAACAACATATAACCTAGCAATTGTCTCTACAATAATTTATTTGTGTAACGATTATATGAACAACCCCAGTATCAATCCTATATGCACTCATGAAAGATCCAAACTTTAGAGTCAAAAGTGGCACGATGTCAAGAATATTTGGGTTAGCTCGTGTAAACCCTCAATAGACCTAACGAATAGATGAACAATGGATAATACGATAACAAAGAGATCTACTTGCAAGAATTTCAATGAAACATGAATTTGATACAATTAACAATTCAAGAGGACGGTGACTTGCCTGTTAGACGGTGAAAATGAATACCAAGAATAACGGGATAAGAATCCTGAAGCAACGAACTCACGAACTAGTTCAACCCACCAATAATACGTGCAATATATGTACACTCAAAGAACCCAACACACAAAGAGACTGCAGCAACACCAGCAAAGAGACAGCAGCAACCATGGCCAGTCAAGGGCGGTGGCGTTGCTGGCGACCAGAGGCGGCGACGGGGTTAACGTCGACGACGGAGGCGCACAGGGGCAATGCTGGCGGCGTCATCTATCGAAACAGAGAGGGAAGGACAGAGCTGGGTCTGTTGGTAATGTCGAGGAAGAGGAAGGGGAGGATCAGGGGAGGATTGGGTGGGGGTTTGGCTGGCGCGCGTCAGGGGGGTGGCGGACGGAGGGGGAAGGTCGCCGGAGGAGGGGGATGTGGTCGGAGAAGATGAACGGGAATTGGGTTGGGATTTTTTTTGGCGGGAAAACAGTCAGAAGAGAGAGAGAACGGGAGGAGAGAGAGTAGCCGGCTAGGGTTTCGATTTATGTGCAAAAATTAGGGTTTGCATTAGGGTTGTATTTATAGGGTACAATTAGGGTACTGGGTTAGAGGTTTCGGGTTCAATAAAAGCGGTTTTGGATCAAGAACAAATAAAATTGGATTTTAGGGTTCAATTAAGAGATAGATCAAAATCAATAGGGTTCAAATAAAAATATCCACAATAAATAAGAGGACAATAGGATCGACAATAAAAGTTCAATCAAAAGAACAAAGAACTTCATGAACAAAAATTGAAATCCAAATAAATAGATAAATAATAAATGAAAACAATATAAGTTGGCTTGAAATTAAATTAGAATTCACCACGAAAGTCAGATCAAGTACAAAAACAAAATAATTCGTTAAATACACTTTAATTAAATAATCAAGGAATAACGATTAATAGTTATAATTATAAAAATAATAAAATCATACAATAAAAATAATTATTCGGGTATAACAATTTATTAAAATGACCTTATATATATATATATATATATATATATATATATATATATATATATATATATATATATATATATATATATAATTTGGACTCAAATACCAGTAGTTGATCAATAAGATCAAAACACACCGTTATTCAAAATGAATAAATTTTCGATTAGAAAAAACACTTTAATATAAAATCCAAAACGATTTTAACAAATAATGAATTTATAATATCGAAATACAGAAAATATTCAAAAAATACGTATTTACGGGAATGAGGGTTATCCAAATGAACTCCATAGAATAGCTCGCTATTCTCAACAACGAGGAAAAATACACCAAACTCGCTGTTGGGAATAGCGAGTATACTGGGTCCCCACTTGCCTTACTTGACTCAATTCAATTCTCCTCTCATTTCTCTCTCTCAATCTCTCTACACATTCTCCACCTAAACCTAAAACCCTAGCTTCCTTCTTCCTGGCATTCATAGATGTATGTGAATGTTTTCATAGATTCCGAAGCACATTCATTCTTCACTCCTTCTCAGAATCAAGAATATCATCTCCATAAAGGTATTGTTTATATTGTTCAAAACTTGTTTATATTCTTTGAAATTGTAAAATTTGAAACATAATTTATGTTTCTATTGCTTCAAATTGAACGTTAGGTTTGAGATTTATCAAATTAGTTACTTGTAACCCCTATTTTTCTGTTTTGGATTTTATTGTATTTTATTTTCTTTTTCTTGATTATTGTATTTGAATCCCTTTTTAATAATAAATCTTGCTTCTGTTTGGGCTCATTTACTCTTTCTTGATCATTTTGTACTCTTTTGGCTTGAATCCTGCATTTTTGGCTCACTACAAATTTTGCTCTTTTGTGTTTTGGATTTATATTGATCCGTTATATGTTTATCTCATTGGTTTCTATTTATTCTTCTCTCTTTGGAGCCTAAACCCATACCCTAAACCCATTAACCCGCATCCCAAAACCCAACATCTTAATTACCCTATAAATACCCCCATTAACCCTAATCTTTTAATTAACCCTATTTAATTATTATATCCCTCTCTCTCCTCCGCCGCTTTCTCTCCCCTCGCCCTTTATTTTGTTTTGAACCCAAAAACAATCCCGAAGCCGCTCCGACCATCCCGCTCGCCTTCCTGTTCTCCGACCACCACCTCGACCACCCACCACTCCTCGTCCACCCCAACATCCACCTCCCGTTCGCCATCCTCGTCGTCTTCACCCTCTCATCCAACCACAGTAGCACCCTCATCCTCATTGCCATTATCTCCGAACCCATCGCAAGTCGACTTCATTCTCCCACCCAAACACCGAGAATCGAAGCCCCTCGACTTCGTGAACCCATCAACCTTTGCACCCTCGCCAGTCACCGCATACTCATCTTCCTCTGTTTTCTTTCGAAAACAGAATACCCCCGTCCACCGCCCTCCCGTAGCCCATCCCTCCTCAGCCACCATCTCAACCGCACTCCGCTCCTCGCCTTTCCCTCGCCCAGTCGCTGCCTTGGATTCCTCCGCTGCCGCCCACAGTCGCCAGTCGAAGTCGAAGCCAGCCGTTGTGTCACTTTTCCATTGTTGTTTTGTGATTGAGTGGATCCAGTGTTCGTTGTTTGCTGTTCTGTGGAGGATTGGCCATTTGCTATTTTGCTGCTGTGTAATTGGGCGATTCGGCTCTTTCTATTTTGTTTAGGGAGTTGTTGTTTGGTGTGTTGATTGTTCTTCGCACATGGTTTGCACGTGCTTTTGCGCATGCTCCATTCGTGTTTCGTCGCCCGGGATTCTCATCCCGTTATTCTTTATATTCGAAATTATCATCTAACAGGAAAGTATCTTCTTGAACCCCTTTATTATTTGTGTTCAAGATTTTTTGATCTCTGCAAGTAGATCCCAACCCTTTTTATCATATTGCTATTTGAATTCTGTTAAGTATATTGAGAGTTTACATGATCTAACACAATATATTCTTAACACCGTGCCTACATCTTTGATCTAAAACCTAGTCCGTCTAGCACATTGCATATGCACATTATGCATGAAGAATAACTAGATCTATGTTATAGAGTTATTTGATGGTTGAATATGTTCAATTGGATTTGATATGATGAATAAATTACCATGATTGTAAAATTGCATCTTAAATCTCAAAATCTGCATGTTAAACATCTAATAGCACTTTCATTATTAATTATCATGAATTATATGGTTGTATTATAAAGTTGTTGCCTATTTAAATCAAAGTATGCTCTGGTCTGCTGTTTGTCTTTTTGTATCAGAAATTCGACCCTGATACTGATGTAATTTGAAATAACTTTTTGAATATGATTTATAGCCCCATGAATCTACTTTCCAGAACTTTTGACGGATTTGAATTCCGAGTTATAATCTGTGAGATATCTTATTTTTAGTACAGCTGGGTCTGAATTTCCAGATTTCCAAATTCATGCGTATCTTTCTGATTTATAAATAAATAGAACATGATAATAGTAAAATAAAAATATGAAATTAATTTGGCTATAGGAATCATCCTGAATTTTTGTAGATTTAATTGATGAGTTTTCTTACCTATTTCATATATGTTTATACAATATATAACCTGCTATCTGAACATAAAATCTGAAAAGAATAGGACTTTCAACCTAGTTTCTGTAACTTTTATATATCGTATATATACTCGCTGGAACTGGAAGAGAGTCTAGTTTCTAGAACTTCTAACAGATCCAGATTTGCTTTTCTGTAGTAGCGGAAATATCTATTTTTTTACAGTAACGTCCTGTTGTCCAGATTTTATGAACCGTGTTGATTTAATATATATACTCCTTGCTTTGCCTGAAATGAGTACAATTAGTCACACCTAGCATGATAAAACCTTGACATATTCTTGCATGCTCACATAGGATGAAATAAAATGATAAAGCCAGGGTCTTATAGGTTGACTTGGTAGTGAACAATCGAAGACTGTACTCGGTAGGGGTCCGTTGCCAGCTAATTTCCGTAAATCCCAAAATTCCCATAAATTCCCATAAATTCCCGTAATTCCCGTACATCCTATAAATTCCCGATTGCTGGGTTGAGTACATGATCTGTTGAGTTCACCATCAGTCTAAAACGTTCACTTGTTTTCTTGCACCGAACCTGTGGTATGGAACATATGGGATGCGGTAGTACGTGCACTAGATAAGCTAATAAAATGATTAATAACATGCACTTGAAATTTCATGCTTGATCCTGTATACTGTCATCAACATTGGACTTGAACTGAAACTATTAATTAAATGCATGATTAAACATAGACCCTTGACTTTTTTACTAATCTTTGATTTTGTTATTAACTTTGATACCGTCCCTTCTTTTTGATATACCATATTTCTATTATTCCCTATTTCCCTCTACTTGTTGTCCATGACTTGCTCTAAGGACATATTTTCTCTCTTTTTAGATCACGAGTTTACATGTACTGAAGGATCACTACCAGAAGGAATTGGTGAGCAACGATTCTATAAGATGGAGTCCAAGAATAGATTGCTTGAATTATTTTATGCTATTTTTCCCCTTTGAATATTGTCGTTGATAGTATAATTTGTTTTGGGTTTTTATGACCCGGAGTTTGTTTTATCCCAGATGTTGGATATTATTATTTGGATTATCTCATTTATTATTAAAGTTGATTTTTGTTTATGTGATTATATCTCCTTGCGTGGTTGTGATTGTTATTTCATATTGTTGAGTTAGACTGGTACAGCTTATGGATGGTGTTTACATCATTTGCTGGGCATTCTTTACGTACTCGTATTCCTATAATTTGGGAAGTGGGGCGTGACAATACTTATAGTTAAAAATTATGTGTTAACTATGTTGGTTGTGGTGACATTTTGGATGCCTACTTGGAGTCTGAATCGATTGACTGTGTTAATCATTGGTTGTGGTGACATTTCAGCGCGCTAATCAAGACCACTCAAAAGTGGATTCAAAGCTAGTTTCGGGTTTGATCTTGCAAGTTGTGAAGGCACAAACTGGAATAACCCTGAAGGCAAGTTAAACTTTGATTCAATTATCAAATTTCATATAGCAAGGCATGATGTGCAAATCATAAATCTATTGAGCGGTTATACAGAGGGTATGCAGAAGCATATGAGAAGTTGCCTGCTCTTTTATCAGCGCTACAGGTTTCAAATCCGGGCACTGTTGTCCATTGGGATAAAGTCAGCACTGGGATTAGTGAGGAAAGATTCAAGTCAGTGTTTTTGGCATTTGGGCCTACGATTGAAGGGGTAAATCATGCAGGCCAGTTATAAGCATTGATGTCACTTTTTTATATGGAAAGTATAAAGGATGTCTATTAATAGTCGTTGGTCCTGACGCAAACAATCAGTTATTTCATTTCTCTATTGCACTAGTCGATAGTGAAAGTATAGCTAAATGGTCATGGTTTATGTCATGCATTCGAGAATTTGTAACGGATCAGCAAGGATTGTCTGTCATCTCTGATCATCATCCGGGGATTTTGACTGTGATGGAGACACAAAACGGTGCATGGAATGAGCCTCATGCATATCATAGGTTTTGTATGCGACACTTTGCTGCAAATTTTTTTACTAAATTTCATGATAAAGATTTGAGAAAAAAACTAAAGGTGGTTGCATGTCAAAATCAACCAAAGAAGTTTGAGAAGAAATTGGCCAAAATAGGGAAAGTCAAAGCCGAGGTTGTTGTCATGTGCCTAAAGGAGAAACCATTTGAAAAATGGTCAATATGCGCAGATGGAGGATGTCGTTATGAAATGATGACTACAAATATATTCGAAGTATTCAAATCGGTTTGGAAAGGTGTTCGTAGTTTGCCGGTGACCACAATTGTCGAGATGATATTCTATCGCCTCAATCTATACTTCACTCAACGTCGTCAATTGGCTTCGAAACTTCTAAGTGGCGGCAAAGAATTCACTCCCGCAGTACAAGAGATTCTAGATGTGCGGTGTGAGAGGGAGAATATGCATGAGGTTATAATGTTCAGTCATACACCGGGTGTGTTCCAAATTAGAACGGGACTTAGAAATGTACGTGGTCATCAAAAGGGTGGTAAATTGCATACGGTGGATTTGGAATCTCACTTTTGTATGTGTCAGAAAATTCAGATATACCATGTTCCATGTTCCCATGTTTTGGCGGCATGTGCATTTAGAGCTATTGACTCACCCTTATGTAGATCAATTCTTTTCAGTGAATAACTTAATTCTAACTTGGGTACCTTTCTTTCATCCTATGCCTGACAAAGCATATTGGCCAATCCAAACTGGTCCAAAACTTATCGCTGATGCAAGTCTTAGAAGATGCAGAAAAGGTCGTTTGTGGACCAAACGTATTCGCAACGATATGAATGTGGGAGATGATATGAGCCATCCAGTTATAACTTGTTCAAAATGTGGTTTAAAAGGTCACAATAAGCGTTACTGCCGAGGAACGAACATAGGTCAGATAATTACTAGTTCAAAATTTTCTTACATACTCTTGCATATGCACAATCCACTTTAAAATAACATAGATTTTCTTACCATATTTACAGGATCATCATCGTGACAAGGAACAGGAAGACCGAATATTTCATCATCATCATCGCAGCAAGCTGGATGATGACTTAACTCAATTTTATTTTTGTAATATTGTTAGATCTAATTGTAATAGAATCTCGTGCTTGTTGGAGGTTTTAAGCTAGATAATATTTTCATGTTGTGTTCATGTTAGTGGTTGTTGTGTTCATGTTGAACTTGTATTACTATTTCAAATATTTTGTGCTTGTTGTGTTCATGTTTGTGGCAATTGTGGTTAAGTTGAAGTTGTATGGAACCGAGTTGAGTGAATTACAATTTTCATCGTGAGGATATCATCATGATATATATTGGGTGTTCATTATGTGTTCAAAGTACCCAATTTGTATGTATACAAGAAAATTAGTGAGATTTTTGTATCACATGTACCAAATACCAGTAGACACGCTATTCGAAACAACGAGTTAAGTATAATATTCCTCGCTATGTTCAATAGCGAGTTTGCTGCTTCTAGAAATTAGAGTATGCTGGTCTCACTACACTCGCCATTCCCAAAAATGAGTTTATTAATTTCTCTATCATCGTTGGGAATAGTGAGCTATTCTTACGGAGCCAACAAATACATTTTGACTCTGTGAAACCACAAAAACCACACAATCGCTGTTCCCAACAGCGCTTTTTTAGTAACACTCTCGTTGTTGTGAAAAGCATTTGTGTTAAGGAGCAAATCTATAAAAACATATTGTTTCCGACATCGAGTATCTATGTACTTTGAGCGTTGTTGGGAACAGCGACAGTAAATTTTTTGTGATTTCACAGAGAGTCAAAATGCCTCTGTTGGCTCCCTAAGAATAACTCGCTATTCCCAAGAGCGATAGAGAAATAACTAAATTCGTTGATGGGAATGACGAGTGTACTGAGAAAAGCATACACTGTGTTTTCTACAAGCTGCAAACTCGCTCATTCCAACACGAGAGTAAAAGTGCTAAACTCGCCGTTGGAAATGGCGAGTTTACTGATTGAAGAACTAGAAACACTTGGTCAATTCGCAAATAATTCCTTTGCTATATACAACACCACAACTGCAATTAACGAACTTTGTAAGCGACACTTAAACAACACAACCTCAAAAACTTATTCTAACATTAAAAAACTTCGTCTATTCAGCTACTTCATTGTAAGGAACCAATGTAGCACAACTTTATAGACAAACACGTTCATCACAACTTCATTTAAAAGCAAAGGATCACAACTTGGTAAATAAGATGAAACAACACAACTTCAAAGAATATGAAAACTTCACAACTTCACAAACAACTACAAAAAAAAGTACCAAATTGACAACTTTCATACTAAAAGAAAAGATAAAATTGACAACTTCATAATATTTCATCAAGTTCACAACCACATCATTAGAACCCAAATTGACAACTTCCTTAACTCGGCGTGTACCTAGTTTTCTTCTTACGTTGTCGGTGCGCGACAACTTTACGCTTCTTTGGAGTTGGGGTTTTTTGTGTTATTTGGGATACAAGAAGCTCTTCGTCTTGAGGTACTCTTTGCCGTTCGGAACCTTGCCCCTTATCTTCCGGTTGAATCTCTTCTTCGAGTTGTGTTCGGAACCTTCGCCTTTGGTTGGAACATCGGTTGTTGGGATGAGTGGCCGGGAAATGATTCCCTATCTCGCATTGGTATCGGGAGTATCACTCGGGCGGGAGGATTGATAGGAGGTGCGATTACCAACCGCGTGATCCTAATATACCACGCCATGTAAGAGTCATGCATTCGTCCATCATACGGAGGAATTCCGCCAATGGCCATTTCCCTCCGGCGCTCATTCCAAGAGTGGGCATAACTATGGTGATATCCGGCCCAGTCGATATCAGACAAATGACTCATTCCTGTAACACCATGTAAGGTAGTATCATACGTTTGTGCGGATGGTATATCTTGTTGTAGACCGAATTGTCGAAGTACTCGATCTACATGAGGATGCTCAAATTGTCAAAGTACTCGATCTACATGAGGATGCTCTACGATGGAGAAGTGGATGAGAGGTGCAGTTGTCAACCATAGATGACTATGTTCTCTGCAACATAGCGGCAACGTCTCTAATCTCTCGTCAGTGTACGGTTCTCACACTACGCATTCCGCACGCAATTGATCGAGCTCATCTCGGTAATATGTGAGGGGTCCACAGGGGTTATCACGATGTGTGTGGTTGCCAACCCAATAAACACTAATAGGAGCAAACCTATCGACTCCAAACACCCCCAAACTCCACACTGGGTGTTGGACTCTAACGCGCGGCCGACCAATGTGGAATTACTCCCAGATCCATATTTGTAGTATCAACATTGGCTCTGCCGCATGTACATTGTTCAACGAAGCATGACAGAGATTTCTATAAAGGATGGCCAAGGCAGCACTACCCCAACTAAACCGACCGGCTAGTCTAATGTACGCAATCAATTGCAAATACATCAATGGTACTTGGTTGCCCATTGAGTTGGAAAATATCACACTACCAAAAAGCATCATAAGATAGGCTCAGGTGTAGCACTCTACTTAATACTCAGACGACTCTGGATTCAAGTAGTTATCGAACGACTTCATTAGCCATGAAAGTTTAAGAGATGTACCAATAAAAGCCTGTTCAGTCGGATTCTCACCGAGATATTCTCGAACAAGATGAAACTTATCGGTTCCACAACTTCCAGTCACGGCTACACCATCTATCGGAAGTCAAGTAATTAAGGCAACATCTTGTAAAGTCACCGTCATCTCTCCATGCGGTAGGTGAAATGAATGAGTCTTCGGTCGCCATCTCTCGACTAGAGCAGTTAGGAGACCCCGATCCAACTTCACTGACCCCATAAGGAAAACTCCATAATATCCCGCCTCCACCAAGTATGGAATGATGCGATCGTGTAGAGGCAATATTTTGTGCTTTCGGAATGTCAAGTCCTTCGACTCATCTTGCCACACAAAATTCGATCGGTGAAAGGCTTGCATTCTAAGTAGTCATGGGTCTATTGGACCGGGACCCCTAGGTGCATCTACACGTGTATGTGGTGTTTGAGGAACATTGATAGGGGTGTGAGTAACATCCTGCAACGAAATTATAGTTGTTGTTAACTGATACTGGTTGGATGAAATAGATATATACCATGGAGTTCGGAACTATAAAAAACAACTCTTACCACTGCAGGAGCTTTTCCCTGCTCGGATGCACTAGGAGGACGACGTCCAGATGCGCTAGGTCGTGTCATTTTGAGCCTGCAAAAACTGTAACATATATAATTAACTACATTGCATTTCTCTATCATATACCTACAAACAATTCTTAGGTACACCTACTACATACGAATGCAATTGATCACAAACAAGTCACCACTAACAAAGGTGGGGTCACCACTTATGCATCATCGAACACCGAATGTGCATAACAAAGAATTGACAACACTTACGCAATTCAGCAAACACTTTATGTGCATAACATAAACCAAATCGTAACTTCAAACCAAACACAACCTCTCTTCAATTCCTAACCTTAACCCTTACCCTACATTTAATTTAAAGTTAAAGCATAATCCTAATCCTAACCCTTACCTTATTCATATACATTATATGAGTCAAGTAAAAACATACCTTTATGTTGTCAAAAACAAACGTAGTGGCTAGAGATTTGTTGGGGGATGTTTGATATTCCGCCAAGTGAACTTGTCAACCAACGATTGAGGTAGTAGACGAAGATGAGAGCTAGGATTTTGGTTGAATCGAGAAGGAGATGAGTAATGGTTAGAAAGAAACTAAGTGAAATGATACAGTTAGTGTATTCGGGTGAATAAAGTGGTGGCCCAGTAAACTCGTTGTTCCCAATAGCACGCTTAGCTATAAGATCATCGCTATTGGAACGACGAGTTAATTTGAATTTTTTTCAACTAAACTTGCTGTTGGGAACAACGAGTATCTAATAAAATTAGAACTGTGGAGTTTTTTTCCTAAAATTCACCAAGTCCAAGAGTGTTTCACTCTATGCGATATTTCCTACATCCTCGCTGTTTCCAATAGCGAGTTTAGTACAAAAAAACCCTCGTTGTTGGGAACAACGAGTTAATTTGAATTATTTTAACTAAACTCGTCATTAGAGCATCTGTAGTCGTTTGCTATATATCGATAATATCGATATTTGGTATAAAAAGTAGCTGCAGTCGTTTGCTATATATCGATATTATCGATAAATCGGTACAGTAGATTGCTATAAATGAGAATCGATATAGCTTTTATCGATAAATGAGGGACGGTGTTCGAAGTGCCGTCCCACGCGGAAAATTATTATTATAATCGTCGGACGGCACTTCAAGTGCCGTCCGTTTGAAAAAATTTGAATTTATCCGATTTATTTAAACCCAAAAAGAATTAAAAAACACTCCAAAAAAGTCACTCGGACGGCACTTGATGTGCCATCTGCCGAAAAGCCTCTTTCCCCGGACAGCACTTGATGTGCCGTCCGTCGCTAATTTAATAAAAAAAAAAAATTCGCATATTGACGACATTGCCCCTCAGATGATTAAACGGCTATATTAATTCAACGACTAAATACTTTGTCCCCATAATGTTTAAGGGTATTTCGGTCAAATTTTTTTTCATAAAGCCATAATTGGAGGAGGATTTTAGGGGAAAGTGGGATAATTGAGAACAGGATGCTACGGTCCAAAAAGTGTGTCGGACGGCACTTCATGTGCCGTCCTAGACACACGGTGAGAAATTTTTTTTTATTATTATTATTTTTTTTAAACGGACGGCACTTCATGTGCCGTCCGACGAATGCGACCGAATTTTACGCGTTTTCTCCCTCCGACGGCACATGATGTGCCGTCGCTTAATATTATATAATTGATTGCTATAAAATAGCTTTCGACGAGTGCAGCGAAATCGAAATTCCTATATCTATTTATCCATATATGGATAATTTTACCATAAACGACTACAGATGCTCTTAGGAGCTGCGAGTTTCTAAAAAAAATGGTATTAAACTTGTCGTGTCCCAATGACGAGCATAAACAACTAAAGTCGTCATTGGGAATGGCGAGTTTAGTTGTTGCGTCTAAGAGCACAAATAATTTGGTAACTGTTCTCTTTTTACAAATATTTTCAAAAAATGACATTAAAAAAAAATCTCCCCTCTCCTCTCGCTCTTCTTATTCTGGTAAATAAAACCGCAAAACAATCCCCTCTCTCTCTTCACATGGGCACTTAACTTAATTCTGTGTCACATGGGCACTTAACTTAATTCTGTTAAAGACGACATTATACTACACTGTAGATTCAGTGTTTGACGAAGTTTTCCAACCAAAATGGACTTATTATCACTTTGATAACAGTTGACTCTCTTGTTGTGGTTTTTTTTTAAATTAAAAAAAAAAAAAAGCATTCGATCAAAGTATCCTAAAGTTTTAACTCCTTTTGAAACTACCAACAGAGATAAAAAAAATTACATCATTTTTATTACGATGCTGCTATATTGTGCATGCTTAGAGCATCCACACTAATTAGAGCTGGTATCGGATCCTATCGGGTCCTTCACCATCCGGACCCAGATCTGGTACCTTACGGGTCCAAAAATTGGATCCGGACCCGGACTTGTAAGAATCAGGTCCGGGTTCGGATCCTAGTTTAAAAAAATTATCCGTCGGGTCTGGTAATAGAGAATAAATATTTGCACTTAAGTATTTTTGTACTTAAGTACATAAATAAATATTATATTTACACATCTATCTTCAACAATTACTTTTATATGTATATTCCTATAACCTATTATTCCAATTCTATATGTTTGGGGGTATTTTTTAACGGGTCCGTGTCCGGGTATGGGTCGGTTATATTTTGAACGGACCCGAACGCGGACCCGAAAATGCATCGGATGTTATTTTAGGACCCGGACCCGGACCTGTATGGATCGGGTCGGTTCTGGTCCAATGCCGGATCCAGGTATCGGGTAAATGTAACAGTGCTAACACTAATGACCATTTTAGGTTGCCATTTTTAAATTTGGCAACATAAATGAAAAAATTTCTCCACACCAACCTTCCATTTTGGTTGCCAAATTTTGACAATGCCTTTTTTCTCTCAAATTTGGCAACACAAATGGCACCGCCAAATATGACATCACCACACTTTTCTCTTTTTCTCTTTTTCCTCAAAATTTGAATATCCAAATTAGGTTGCCAAAATTCAAAATGGCAATCCAAATGAGAGGTGCACTGGTGTGGATGCTCTTACTTTTTTTCCTTGCGTGATATGTATTTTTTTTAGGAGGAAAAATATGAAATACTGCCACCATGTTTCATTAATAAGATGTTAACAAAACAACCACAGAATACTGGGAGAAACTACAAAGCAGGAAATAAAAGATAAATCTCCAACAACTCCCTGGAGGGTTGGACAAATCCAAAAGTAAGTACAAAAGCAGTACAATTACACATAGACTGATCCTTCCAACAAAACTCTGAAAGGTGAGTGTCAAGATGTCGTCTCTCCGCTTAGTCAAAGGTATGTCCAAACTTCAACTCCTCATCATCGTACTTGTCTACATGGAAGGCTCTGGCGATCTCCTTCTCGACCCTGTAGCAGCATTTGTAGCCCAAAAGAAGATCAAATGCATGATGAGTTAGAATACCAGAAGTACTATTACTTGTCCCACGAAAGTAAACAGTTATTTCTGTCAACCCATAAAACTCATGTCATAACAACGATGATAATGTATCATGCCTCTTTCATTTTGTGCCGAATAGTGGCAAATTTGGGTCCTACTCACAACTCCTCGTAAGTGCTTGGGTACTCACTCGTACCCAAGGCCCTGAGAACCTCAATCAGCGTAGCCCTACTCCGCTGACACTCAAAGAACAGATGGTTCAATGATTTCGTATGGAAGTTGCAAAACCCACAAGTGGTTACGATGTTTGGTTGTCTTTTGGTCATGTTCTCTCTAGTGAAGATAGCATTATTGAGAACCAACCAAAGAAAAACCTAACTTTTAGGGGCGCCTTTGCCTTCCAAAGGATCGTGGCCCACTTAGGTCTATATCCCCGAAAGTGGATACGGTTGTATAAGGAGCGGACCGTAAAAGAACCATTGTTCTCCAACCCCATGACTTTCTATCAGGACCGTGTGTGCACTTCACCCCAGCTTGAGATATATGTTCTTGGAGGGCTTGAAGTCTCTCTCGAGAGCCGGACTAAGACGAGTGCGAAAGGAGGGTTTCCAAGTTCCCCTCCTCCACGTCTTGGCCACTGAAGCATGTGGCAGGGATGCTTGCTCGTATAGGTCTGGGTATCTTTCTCTAAATGTGTGAGTACTGCACCATTTGTCCCACCAAAATTTGGTCGTCTGGTCATTGTCTATAAATAAAGCAGTCATCGTGCAGAATGGTTCCTTGGCTCTAGCGATTCCTTTCCAGAACATGGAGACCTTAGAGCCCACTCGGCAACCTAAATTTCTTGTACCTTTCCCTTGAATGTAAGAATGAAAGAATTCTTATCAGCCTTCGCCGTTAGGGTGGAACAGCTTCCACCAATATTTGCCCAACAAGGCAAAGGTCATGCCTCTGAGATCGATGATACCCAACCCACCGTGCGATTTCTTCATGCAAGCTTTCTCTCACCTGATCAAACAATAACCTCCTTTATCCGGATCAGCACCTTTCTAAAGAAATCTCTTCCGAATGCGATCAATTCTATGAATCTCCCATTTTGGCAATTCGAAGAATGACATGCAGTAAGTGGGCAGGTTGGACTCCACCAATAGATAGGGACATGCCTTTCCATCCTGCCAGTCGACCTTCCACTCTGTCAATGATCGGAAGCCATTTCGACTTCTTAAGTTTACCTGGTTTAAGTGGAAGGCCCAGTTATTTGATAGGAAAAACATCTCTCTGATAATTGAGAATGGTAGTGTGTGCCTCCGCCTCTGCAATTGGAAGAGTAATAGGGACCAGGTCACTCTTATGGAAGTTAACTTTTAATCCCAACCACACCTCAAAGCAGTAGAGGGTTCCCTTAAAGCATATCGTTTTCGCCATGTCCCCGTTACCGAAAAGAAGTGTGTCATCCGCATATTGTAGAATCATACAACCCAGCCGATTCCTATTGCTAACTACAAGGGAGATCCAACCCACTTGTTTGCAGTTATCCAACATGAACTTAAACATCCGCAACCAGGGTGAACAGGAGGCGAGAGAGCATATCCCCTTGACGCTGTCCTATCCTACAGGAGAAGGGGTGACCAGCCCTACCATTAACTGAGATAGACATTTTACTTATCACTATGTAGTGTTTGATCCATCTGATCCATCTGTCCCCAAACCCTTTCTCTTTGAGGGTTTCAAACAGGCAATCCCAATCCACATAATCATACGCTTTCTTGAAGTTTAACTTCAGAAGGAAGCTCTTATCATTTGTAGTATGACATTGGTAAATCACCTCTTTGGCAGTTGCCACACAGTCGAGAATACATATCCCCTTATGGAAACCCGATTGTTCACGATTGATTAACCCATTCATAACCTTCCCCAGACAATTGGCTAAGAGTTTGGAGATAATCTTAACCGAATAGTTGAGAAGGCTAATGGGTCTGAAATCCTCTACCCCATGGAGTTCCTCTCGTTTGGGGATGAGAAAGATTTCAGCAAAGTTGACCATGCCTAGCTTCAGACTGTGGTCAAAGAACTCCTCCACCAGGGACATAATATCCTCTTTGATTTCATCCCAAAAGATTTGGTAAAACATCATGGGGAACCCATATGGCCCAGGTGCCATATCTGATCTCATCTGATCGATCGCTTCTTTCACGTTCTCTTCCGTGAACTAGACTTCCAAATTATGCAGGGATTGAGCTGCCTCCTAGTTGCTGTTCTGCCAGAAGTTCGCATGTAGAGGAATTCGAAACCCATTCCTTTGCCCCGAATAGGTTCTTATTGTAAGATTGGAAAATACGTGTAATGTTTATCTCATTTTCAGAGGTGATAGCGTCTATTTAAATATAAAGAATAAGGTTAGATCTTCATCGTGCACTAGCTGCCTGATGGAAGAAGACAGTGTTCGCATCTCCCTCTTTGAGCCACGAAATTCTGGACCATTGTTACCACTTAATCTCCTCGAGTTCATAAAAATTAGCAACATTATCCCTGAGTTCATGGAGTTTGTTCCGCTCATTCTGGGAGAGGTCACGGGACTCCCCCAGTCTTTTGAGCTCGTCAATACTCTCCAGGAATGAGTCTTTCGCACGCCAAATATTCGAGAATCTAGTGCAGTTCCATCTATGTAGTCTCTTGCGTAGCCGTCAGACGTTTTCACACAATCGGGTTGCAGCATCCGTCCCTCGTGTTGGTAGAGCCTATCTTTCCATCACCATGTGGTGAAAATCATGAATCTTTAGCCAGACCTTCTCAAACCTGAATTTCGTCGGCTTACAGGAACTAAATTCTCCCATGGAGAGCAAGAACGAAAAGTGGTCCGAGGTTGGTCTTAGGAGTGATTTTGCCGAAGCAAGTGGAAAATTCATCTCCCAGTCCATGGAGACAAGGAATGTATCAAGCTTATCCATAATGGGCGCCACTTGCATGTTTGACCAGGTAAAGAGTCGATCATTAATTGGGATTTCAATTAGATCCAGATCATTAATCGCCTTACTGAATTGTCCCCTATTTACACCACTGGACCCTCTACCCAGTACTCAAAGGCAAATCTGGTGACATTGAAATCACCCCCTAACAACCCAGGCATTCTTCCTACGAGATTGAACTGACAATAGTTCATTCCAAAATACACCTCTATCATTTGACTAGTTCGGCCCGTAGACAATAGTAACCATTTGATACCAGCTGTCCGAGCGACGAAGAAGACGGGCCGGTAAAGAATATTCACCTGAAATTCATCGAGACATGTGAAATGATCTGAGTTAAAACGATGACAATACCCCCCGAGTCTCCCATCGAATGGCAAATTTTATGTTCCTTAATTCTAATCCCTCCTAGCCTTCTGAGCTTAAACCCTCTGATTGAGCTTGGTCTCCTGCATTGGACATAATAATAACATTCCTAACCATTTCTCTTTTACTTCGCCCCTCCAACCCCCTAACATTCCAAAAGAGGACCCTCATTGAGGACTATATTGGGGGTTACATGTGTGGTTAAGGGAGAGCCCCGACACAACTCTCTCCTCCGGGGGAAGCATCGCAACAGGATTAGTAGATGAATGTAAGTGAATTCTATCACTTTCCCATCCTCTAATCTTGTTAAGTAATAAGGCATTATGATCTATATCATTTTTTGCTAGACCACAGGTTTCAGCTAAAGTAAAAACTTATGAATTTGACATAAAATTGAAAACAAATACTAAGAAATCACGCGTACCTCCACCGTCATTTTTTGTCGACTTAACCGCAGTGGAATTCTCTAAATAGTCATCCAAGAACTCCTCATGAGCCCTCTTGGCCACTTTCTGGACTCTGAAACCTTTAGTCGCTCCCGAGGCTGCAGAACCGCCCAGCGAGACGGGCGCGGGGAAAGTATAAACTTCCATCTCCGGAGTGGAGGAGATTCCTCTCTGTGTATCTGCAACAACCTCTGAACAGTCCGAGTCATCATTAGTTAATGTGAACTCCACATCCAAGTTAAGACGTGTCTCACTATCGTCATCGAATGACTCCAAAGTAGGAGTTGACACTAAAGCAGACCCCATCATAGGCCCATCCTTCTGCAATGATTTACATGGAGCAGTATCTAAGCCCGTGGACCCCTCTACGGGCCCAACCAAAACAGCACCCAAATTGAGAACACAACCATCTTTAGGCCCAATAGAACAAGACCCACTCCCAACATAAGGAGACAAAGCAACTGAATTAATTGTGTTGGGCTTCTTCTCTTGCCCAAGACCACAAAGCCCAATTTCAAAAGGATGAGGGGCTAGGGTTTTCTTTTTTTTCATCGGTCCCGACAGCGCATCTCGAGGCGCAACACTTCGGGGGCTCTGCCAGATCGACAGGTGGCGTCACCATATTGGTGACACCCACTTCACCCATGTGCTTCTCAAAAAACTCGCCTTCACTCTCCTTCCTCTTATCGTCAACTTCTTCATCCCTTTCTTTTTTATTAAGGGCAATGGCAAATTGGAAGTTTCCTATCTTAGCAACCACTTTAGACTTTTCAACATCGGTTAGGTTTTTTTCGAAGGCTGCCACATTGCCACTATGAGCTTGCATGCTCTCTGAGTTTCCCTCCTTTTCCACCTACCTTGCCAAAATTCTAAGGTCAACTTTGGCTCTATCTACCCCATGTGGCTCTCTGGTCGATCCTCCTCAGCGCCTTTATCACCGCCCTTAACACCTAAGAGCCTGCTACAAGCATCTCTGACGCGACCCACTCCAAGTTAATCCTTCTGCCCCTTTCCTTTTATAGCTAACCGAGGCTCCGATCCTGGATCAAAACATGGATTGGAGTAAGGGAGAGGGGGAACAGAGATTGAGGCAGAAAAGTGACAACTTTGACCTTCTTTAGATGGTGGCTTCTCCTGACCGTTGAAGTTGGAAGGCATTTAGAGAGGTGGACCAGGTTCCATTGGCGATTGACGGCGACGCTCAGGCTCCTTAGCCGCCCTAATAATATCTTTATGGTCACACTCGATCTCGTGCGCCCTGTCGATCGTTGATTCCAGAGCCCAAAGGCATTCTGTGATTGCTAGAGTTCGTCACCTGGGGAGGATGAGCTGCTTCGACCTTGGATTCGAGTACAAACCGAATGATGTAAGCTTCTCCGAAGGTAAAGAATTTTGCAAATCAGGACATCTTCGAGATGTCGGGGCTTCTGATTTGTACTTGAGCTGAGATGAGCTCAGATTTCCTTAGGGTTTTATTTTCAATTTCACTGATGGTCCCAAAATCGGTGACAATCTCCTCCAATAGTTCTCTCCCTCAACAATGGAGGGGGACATTGTGGATCCAAATCTAAAATGCCTCCCCCTGCAGTAGCTCCGCTCCGAAGTTAGGGGCCCATCTGCTAAATGCCACCGAAAAGTGACCAAAATCCACCTTCTTAAGATCCACCACCTCAGTTACTTTTTTAGTAGAGGGGAATGAGACAAGGAATTGGAGATGACACATCTTCTTCACGAGCCAGTCTCAGTGACTCACCATCGGCCATCGTTTGTTGAGTTCATCAAGGAGGTGGTTTTCAGATGGGCGGCCACTCTAGATACTGGCAATAGCGCACCACGCTCTGAGCCATTGTTCTTCCTTTTTTATGCAAGTAAGGCTACTGGCTAATTTGATCTTGGTCGGATTCTCAAGTGTATTTTTGGTGTGTCGGCCTTTATTGCGGCTCTAGCTTTTTTTGGATGATCCTCTTATGATATGATTCTCAATCTTCTTATATGTTTTCTCTTATTTCTTGTATGATCTCTTTGAGTTATTTTTTTTCAGGAAAAAAAATTTTATTTTTATTTTTTTGTGTTCATATTTTTCCTACTTGTTGAGGGTTATTGTCTATTTGTACTTCTCCTTTTCTGCTTATTTGGTACTATTGATGTGGTGGGGGGGTGCTATGCTAGTCCTGTTCTTTCCCTTTACTTTGGTTATGATTTTTACCTTTCGTCGCTGATTAGTTCTGTGTTTTTTTTTTGCATTTCCCATGACGTCTGGTTGTCCCATGCTATTAGTCTGATGTTGCATCTCGGTATTCCTTTGCTCCTCTACTGCTTGTGAAGGAGCTATTTTTTCTACCTCTGTTCGTTTAATCTTGCTCCCGTGGTGGTGTTTTGTTCACCTGCTGCATTTCGTCATGCTTGACGTTGATTGCTCATCGATTGCTATTTCAGGGTTCTTCAACAGTTTTCTCAGTTGCTAGTTGGCCTCACGAGTTCTTTCTTGTTTTGTACATTTTTTTGTCTTACTTCTTGTAAACTTGGCAATGTATATTATATATTGTTCTTTTCTTTTATATATAATATAATTATTGGCTGGGGTCTTAAGACTCTATCCATTTATCCCAAAAAAAAATCAATTTTATTAGGATAAATTTCACAAAACCACCCCCAACTTATGGAATTTAGCACATAAACACCCTCAATTTGATTATTATCAAGCTAAATTCACTGCTTAGCTTATCTTAATTAAGATCAATGATCGACCACACTTTTTCTCACTCTCTTTATATGTTGAGCGGGAAAAATAGTCTAAAGTGTGGGAAAAGAAAAGATAAGGTTTTATTTATTTATTTATTTTTATTTTTTTTTCTCACCCACAACCTGGACATACATGTGCAATGAATAGCATCAGATTAGTTAGAGGGAATTATGTTGTTTGGAACCCCGTTACAATACGACATGGTCATTATAGTCAAAAAGCTATGAGGGGGTGATGACAGAAAAAATGACGGGGGTCAGGTGCTAAACCCCATAAGTTGGGGGTGGTTTGTGGAAACTGTCAATTTTATTTTTTCATGGATATTTGATAGGAGTATTGTACATTGAATTGGTGAGAAGTGTTTGATTATTGAAGAGGATGGTTTCATTGGGGAGATTGGGGGAATGTGGAGGCAAGATTGGAGGAGGGAATGGAAGAGGCAAGATTGGAGGGAGCGGGAGAATGGGGGCAGAGATGACGGTGGAGGAAAGGATGGAGAATTGGAGTGGGCAGCTAGACGCCGGAGAAAGAAGAACTGGGGAATTTTTGCATATCAGCCCCTATTTTATTAGATTTTTTTTTGTACCTTTGCAATACATTTAAAGTTTTGTGTTTTTTTGTACTTTAGCTATTCAGTTTTAAAATAATCAAGTTTCAACTATGGGCATGAAACCAAGATTCCTGCCAATCGGTAAGGGTAAAACTGTCAATCAAGACAAAAATTAATGGGTAGTGCTACACCTACAACCTTTATAACCTTACAATCTTATGTGGCACAACTCCATTGTAGATGTCTACAACCTACTCTACAATACTCTACAAGACATTTCTAATAAAATTAGGTCACCTAAGATTGTAAAGAGAAATGTTGTAAGGATACGTTGTAGGTGAATTATTACCCTGTTAAGATAAATCAGAGAGATGAAAACAATACTGAATATTGAATTGAGTTTAACCAAGTACAATACCACCTACGTATATGAGGAGAACAAATATCAAAACAACTCTACAACCAATATGGGACTATAATAATATCTAACACCCCTACTCAAACTCACGATGGGTCAAACAGTATGAGTTTGCCTACTAAGTATCTAAATCTCTGAACAGTATGGAATTTGGTGAAGAAGTCTGCAGTCTGCTGGGAAGATGTAACAGAATGGAGAGAAATGGTCACTGCCTCAAAGCACTCACGAACATAATGACAATCAATCTCTATATGCTTTGTTTACTCATGAAAGACAGAATTGCTTGCAATGTGTAATACACTCTGGTTATCACAATGAAGATGAGTAGCTCCTGTAAGAGTGATACCTATATCTGATAACAGCCAACAAACATGAACAATCTCTCTAGTAGTAGCTGCCATTGCTCTGTACTCAGCTTCAGTCGAAGAACATGCAACAACTGCCTGTTTCTTACTTCGCCATGAGATCAGCGAATCACCAAGAAATAGACAGAAACTGGTGGTAGACCGTCTGGTAGTAGGATCACCTGCCCAATCTGAATCAGAATATGCACTCAGCTTTAGTTTGGATGTAGCAGGCATGAATAATGAGTGAGTAATAGTGCCCTGAAGATATCTAAGAATCCAAAGAAGAGCACCGTAGTGAACTAATGTAGGAGCAGAAATAAACTGACTGAGAACACTGACTGCGTGAGCAATATCGAGTGTGGTCATGCATAAGTAGACAAGATGTCCAACAATCTGTCTGTATCTAGTGGGATCAGGAAGGAGCTCACAATCAGTGGGACGAAGCTTCACATGAAGCTCTAAGGGTGTATCGGCTGATCTACTGTCAAAAATTCATGCAGCAAAGATAATATCTTATGTGTATTTCTGTTGAGAAATGAGTATCCCCCAAGATCCATGAGCAATCTCTAGGCCCAGAAAATAACGTAGTCTGCCAAGGTCTTTCATATGGAATTGCTGATGAAGGTATTTCTGGGTGGATGTAATGCCCGTAGAGTCATCCCCAGTAATGATCATATCGTCAACATAGAATAGTAGAATTACCCTCCTCTGTGGTGATGACCACATAAACATGGAATGGTCCTGAGAATTCTGACTAAAACCAGCCTTGGTGATGACAAGGCAAAAACACTCAAATCAAGCTCGAAGGGCCTGCTTCAAACCATATATAGCCCGACACAACCGGCAAACATGACGAGGAGGAGTAGGGAGGCTAGGAGGAGGATCCATATAAACAACCTCAGATAAGGTACATGAAGAAAAGCATTTTTCACATCCATCTGTTATAAAGGCCATTGGCAGATGGCTGCAACAGCAAGAATAGTGCGAACAGTAGTCATCTGTGCAACGGGAGCAAAGGTCCATCATAATCAATGCCATGCTCCTGAGTAAATTCTCGAGCAACTAGACGAGCCTTGTACCGCTCAATAGATCCATCAAGTTGATATTTGACCTTGAAGATCCACTTGCAGCTAATATACTGAATGCCCTCTGGCAGAGGAACAACATCCCAAGTGCGAGTCTGATCAAATGCATTGAATTTCTCTGTAATTGCTTTCCTCCATTCAGGATATTAAATTGCGTCTTTATAGGTTCTGGGCTCACGTGTAGAGTGTATAGCAATGAGATATGCATAAAACTGTGGTGAGAAGGAAGCTAGGGTGGCAAAACCAAACTGGTCAGAAGGACCAGTGGCATCAGGTGTATAACGTGCCGGAGGAATACCAGAAGTGGAATGGGTAGACTGACGAAGAGGTCGTGGACTGATAGGGAGTGGAGGTGAAGACAGTGGAGTAGGTGCATGTGTCGGTGGGGAAGTAGGTGGGATGGATGCTGGCTGTTGTGGGGATACAGGTGGTGTTTCGGTAAGGTTAACAACAAGTGTAAGGACTGCATGAGATGTGAATGGAGCCAGAGGAGTGGGATCAAAAGAAATGCGGAAAGATAAAGTCGGGGGGCTAGCAACAACTGGGGAATCGAGAAATCTAGTATCCTCGGGGGGAGTCAGGTCGTAAAGGGAATCTTCCACAAAAGATACATGTCGAGAAATGCGGACACGACCCGCTGATGTATCAAAACAACGATAACCTTTGTGTTCAGGACTGAGACCTAGGTGAACACACTTAGCAGCACGAGCGGAGAGCATTGTGCACTCAGTAGGAGGGAGAAGGACGTAACAGGTGCACCCAAAGGTACAGAGCATACTGTAGTCGGAAGGTGAATGATAAAGAGCCTCATAAGGTGTCGTACCTGCTAGGGCAGACGAGGGAGTAATGTTGATGAGACTAACAGAGGTCATGATAGCTTCAGCCCAAAATGAACAACGAGCAGAAGAGGAGAGTAAAAGAGCGCGAGCCGTCTCAAGGATGTGACGATACTTGCGTTCAGCTACACCATTCTTCTCATGTGTGTGAGGGCATGATTGCTGAAAAAGAGTGTCGTGAGACTGAATGATCGATCTCATAGTGGTGGAAGTGTACTCATGTGCACCGTCCGATCGAAAATTCTTAATGCGCTCACCGAACTGAGTGTGAATCATAGTTGTAAAGAACCGGTAAATATTAGGTATCTCAGATCACTGACGCATAAGAAAAATCCATGTATGTCTAATGAAGTCATCGATGAAGGCAACATAATAGAGATAGTCTTTCCACAAAGGTACGAGAGAGGATCCCCATATGTCAGAATGAACAAGTTGAAAATGATGAGTGATTTCAGAAGTTCTTTTGTGACTAAAGGGTAGGGCAATGTGTTTGGCCAAATGACAACCCTGACAATCAGATAAATATTTAAAAGTGAGAGAACCAAGGGCACCACTGCGAGCTATAGTCTGGAGTCGTGATGCGCTAATATGACCTAAACGTTTGTGCCACATATCAGCATCAGAGGAAACAATACCGGCAAAACTAGAAGGAAAGTGATGTGCACGAAGAAAATCTCGATAATATAGACGACTCTAACGACTAACACGCCCAAACTCCTTACCGGTGGAGGAATCAGTAATAGAACAACCTAAAGTGTCAAAAGTAACGACAAGACCACTATCGCACAACGCACTAATACAAATAAGGTTTATTGATAAATGAGGAGCATAAAGAACATATGGTAATGTGAGAGTGCGAGAGCTAATTGTCCCTGAGTGCGTAATAAGAAGTGGTGAGCCATCAGCTGTGTGTAGAGATGGAGAGTGAGAGGGAAGTGCTGTGCAGGTGGTGAATAGTATCTGATTACTAGTGAGATGATGTGATGCACCAGAATCTAAAATCCAGAATGAATTCATATCGGGAGTGGCAGAAAGTGTAGGAGCAGAGGAGCCAGCATTAATAGACTGACCCATGAGTTGTAGTTCCAGCTGAGTGAGACGTTACTGAAGATTAGCCCAATCAGCAGGAAACGGCAAAGCTGGAGTGACGGGCATGGCCGAGGATGTGAGGGACGACTCACTGCGAGGGCTGCTGTTACTGAGAGCACAATGTGGAGGGAGATGATGCTGGTGTCTGAATCGGGGTAGGGAGCAGGACGGTGCTACTGGTGTCGGAAGTAGAGGTGAGGTAGGGTGAGCAATGATGTGAGGAGAAGGTAGGAGGCCAGAGGCAGACTGACAGTGGCACTGCTGCTGTTTGAATCTGGAGGAGGAACGAGAGGTGGTTGCATCGGGAAAGTCAGCGGAGGCGGAAATATGTGGGAGAGACTGAGATTCCATCAACTAGTAGTACATGTATATAATAATAAAAATAATAAAAATTTGTTTTTTTTTCTCGGATTTCTTTTTCAGATTTTTTTTTGGAAAGAAAACAAGAGAATGGAGAAGTAACGGAGGAGGCTCAGTGGTCTGCTATCAATGTCAAGGACGGAGGAGGCTCAGGGAGAAGTTCGGATGTGGATGTTTGCGACAGGAGGTCGGCGGCGCTCAGGGTTGCATCGCTGGGGGATGGAGCAAGGGGGGTGCGGCGACGGGAGGTGGCGCTGGGAACTCGCGGGAGAAGACACAGTAAGATGGGTTAAGGTGTTTGGGCGGGAATCTGAACGGGAAGTAGGGCGAGGCAGCGAGGTGGGTATATCTGAGGGGAAGACAGATCGGCCTGACGGTGGTGGACGAGGTTGTTGGCGTTGTTGCCGATGGGTTCCGGTTGCACTGCTGAAGAAGACGATGGGTTTTTTTTTTTTTTTTGAGATCTAGGGTTTTGGGAAGAAAATTTGTATAACTTTGGCTATTTGGAATTTGAGAATTTTTGGATGGGACAATTTTAAGAGAAGAAAATTTGAGTAATTAGCTCTGATACCATGTTAAGATAAATCAGAAAGATAAAAACAATACTGAATATTGAATTGAGTTTAACCAAGTACAATACCACATATATATAGGAGGAGAACAAATATCAAAACAACTCTACAACTGATATGAGACTATAATAATATCTAACTTACCCAAAATTAACATCGATAAAGCCTCAACAATTTTAGTGCTATAGTAGCCAAAAAAATATATTTAAAAAAAACGCGGGGGAGGGGGGATTTGCCAAATGATAAAAACTGGGTAGGGTTTAGTAAAAATTACCCAAAAGTTAATAAGTAGCTTGGGCTTAGGCCTAAACCTTTTCCCAAAAATCGAAATTTGGGACCCGGCCATCTTTCTAAGCCCAAATACTGGGTCGAAATCAGGAGGGCCCGCTACCACCGACACCGTCACCTATATATGAAAACGAAAGTTCAAAATTCTACTTGTTTCCTGTTTTCACCTCCTTGTCTCAGGTTAGGGTTAGGGTTAGGGTTAGGATTATTCTCTTTGATTCTCATGGAGGTGATAAAGAGATCCTTCGTCTCGGTCGACCGACCCCATCCACCGCCCCATCCAAAGAAACCTCGGACCTCGGAGGAAGTTTCTCAGTTCCATGCTAAGCTTTCGAAACTGCAATTGAGTTCGAAGCCTGTGACCACCAATCTCGCCGCTGTCGTCTGTAACAATTTGATTCAGGTAAATTTGATTTTAATTTAATTTATTGTTTTTGAATCAAAGAATTTGCTCTGTATTTGAGAAATCAAGATTGCTGATGTTTCTGCATCTAATGTGGATAGATATGATACTTATTCTGAACCAGACAAGTCATTGTAGTATTGCTAAAACCAATCATAGATGTAGTTGATTTCTTGAGACTATAGTTTGTTCTGATATTCTGATTTGTTGCATGAATCATGGTTGAGTCAGATCGAGAAAATTGTAATTGGGTTGATGATTTGGTTTCCAGCCAAGGGGTACTGTTGATGAAGAAGAGGTAAGTTATTGAGTATTTCATCTGAGTCAGTGGATTATAATTTTTTCTAGGAATTGAGGTTATGTGCATTTAGGTGTAGGTCTTATGCCTACATAAATCCTTAATAGATCCCTAATAGTAGTCCCTACCCTGCAACCTTCAAAAGGCATTTTGACTACAAGGCTTGCATTCTGTCGGTAAGAGTTGATGCTTGTCACCATAGTTCAGTTTCTGACTTTAGAACTCATTATGTATGTCTTTCACCATCAAAACGAAAAAGGTGCACAACTGGTAGTTAACATGGGTGATTAAACTCTATAGCCAACTATCAGCATGTTCTGCCCACCCTCTCCCTGCATTGAGTATTTGATGAATAGAAGTGAACGAGGGCCTCAGCAATAGCGTTAAAGAGATTATTTGAATTGGATGCTTAGTTCTAAAATTCTAAAAGACAATAAATTTTTGAATAGTCAGGCATTTGTTGCCTAGGCACCAAATTCTAGTCTATTTAGTTTGCACTGGTGTGTAGGAGTACCAATTTGATATTTAATTAGTAGTTGGATATGAGTTTGTTTTATCTTAAAAATTATGAAATCGTGACGAGTATCAAACATGGAGAACTGGATGCAGATAACTGTTTGTTCTGCTTTTATGTTTCTAATTCTCCTTGAATTGAGAAGTATGAAATATCACATTCAGGTTCACCATCATTATGTAGAAAAATTAAAGTTGTTAATTAGGTTGACATGTTTGTTTTTTCATTATGCAGGGGATTGGTGAACATCATCTTCAACCTCACAGTCAACCCAATGCTGACCCAAGAAGACATTCAGATAAATACTTGATATCTCATGGCTCTGGTTCATCAACAAATCTGGCTTCTCCTTTTCCTGGGTCTGGGCCTATATCCTATTCTCAGCCTTCATGCTTAGGCTCTTCGACAAATGCAGTCTTCAGATCAAGTAGAATATTTGGGCAGCAACCCTTTCATCCTTCATTGCCACCTGCTCATTTGCCTCAATCTTATCCTCTGCCTTCCTACTCTCAGATGCAGATTCCGGGACATTTTATTACAACACCACCACATGCATTGACTGCCCGAGATCCTTCCAGTTTTAGTCGAAACCGCAATTTACAACCACCACCTCCATCACAGTCCCCACAATATTCAGCGCGTCTTGTTACTCCCTCTTCATTACCTATTCCAAAATCCCAAGATAATCCTTTTACCCCACCCTCCACGAGAACCATGTTGCCTCCACTGCCACCTGGCCCGACACCTTCCTCACAAAATTCCAACACTGCTAGCGTTGGTCTGAATCCGATTTCAAGCCTTCTTATGTCATTAGTTGCTAAGGGTATAATATCATCGCCAGCATCGGACATGCCAGCTTCAACTTCTACGCAGGTCCCAAATGAGGTCTCAATGCATAGAACTGAGTTGTCAAGCAGTAAGCCGATGCTAGTTCCTTCAACCTTAGATATCTCAAATGTTCCTCCACCATCAAAGCAAGAGCCTTCTGTTTCATTGATAGCATCCAGTGTTGCGGATTTGGAAGAGCTTATAGGCATTGATTTCAAGCCTGAAGTTGTTCGGAAACTCCAATCCTTGGTAGTTAGTAGCCTCTTTGATGATTTAAAGTTTCAGTGTGGTAGATGTGGACTAAGATTCAAACTTCAAGAGCAGCTTCATAGTCATTCAGATGTGCATGCCTCAAAAAATTCTGAGCAGAGTACTTCTGATAAAGTGTCTTCGAATTGGTATTCAAATAAAAATAGTTGGGTTGCTGGAAATAAGGAGCTGCTTTTGGTACCGAGGCTTACTACAACCTATTCCGAGGTAGACCCATTTAATGACAAATGCGAACCAATGGTTCCTGCAGATGAAAGCCAATGCATATGTGCACTGTGTGGAGAAGGATTTGAAGACTTCTATTGCCATGAAAGGGATGAGTGGATGTACAAGGGATCTGTGTATTTGAATTCATCAAAAGAAGAAGGTGATATGGGAAGCATGGATGAGGACACGGTGCAGCAAGATCTTATTGTCCATTTCAAGTGTATGTCAAGTTTAGCAGATGACAAGAATGTCCCTGAGGAGCATATGATTGTCTGCCCTTGTACTTCTGAATATGTCGCATGTTGAGTTCCAGAATTATTTTGGGGGTGAGGAGTATGAGATTGGCAATGAATTGGTTAAACACTTAAACTTCAGAGTTGGGTGGAGGGAGAGTTTCATGAGGGTAAAAAAGTGTTAATTAACATATATATAGGGTTGATTGTAAATTTGTAATGATATAAACAGTGAGATAATTGAAATGTAATTTGATGAATTGTGTATCTCTACTAGATTAATATTAATGGATGGGAGAGTTGGGGTTCAAACAAACCAACATTTTTTAATTATTTTTCTGTCACCAAACAACCCCGTGCGTCGCACGCACACTCCATCTCCATTTATTAACGCGTGTATCACACGTGCAAATCAAACTTTTCAAACATTTCAAACAAACAAACATTATTTAAATATATTTTTCACCAATGAGCACATCCTGGTGACGGCCAGGAGGAAAAGAAAAAAAGAAAAATAAATAAAAGAAGATAAAAACGGGTCAGATGGTGCACAAGTAGGAATAGAAAGTTTTTTTTTATAACTAGGAAAGTAGGTATACACCTCCATCTCCATTTATCTCTATTTATTAACACGTACATCGCACGTGCAAATTAAGTTTGCAAAATTTTTATTTAATTTTTTTTGGAATTACATGTATTACCCGTTTATCTCCAATTTTTTAAATAAAACATCACTTTCTCATCAAACAAATCCGGACACCACATGTACAACTCCAATTATAATTATTAACACGTGCATCACACGTGGAAATCAATTTTTTTTCTTTCAACATCTTTTAAAACTTAAGAGTATCACCCGTTCAACTCCAACTTTTTTTAAAAATTAAGACATTCATCGCGTGTGCTAATTACTACCGACTTACTTACGTATATCGCACATTTAACTCCAAGTTTTTATTAAAACGTGCATCGTACGTGAAACTTACTAGTGATATTTAGTTTAAGCTTTGACTGAGTCTGAAATTGTACTGCAAAATCTGTTATTTTTTAATGGAATGTTCATTTAAGAGGAAATTGGGACCGATGATTGAAATATAATTTGATGAACTGTGCATGATATTTAGTTTAAGCTTGACCGAGTTTGATATTTTACTGCGAGAATCTGCCAATTTTTAGCGGAATGTCTGTTAGGAAATTGTGTTAGGAAATTGAGACTGGTAAGAATAATTTGCTTCTCCTGAGTTTGACAAGGTCTAGCATTTCTCTTCCCAACTTTAACGAGAAATAAAGGATTGCAATCTTGGAATGCTTTTGTTATAGGGGAACACCTCGGGCAACCATTTTCTGTAGCATAACCTTAACTGCAGGTTATTATGTTTGAGACACTATGAAAAGGCTGACTCCATGGATATGCAAAGCCGTGTTCGTAAATTGCAAGCCTACCCATTTAAACCATCTAAATGCTATGCCTGCCACATTGAAAAGGAGTTTGTAATCTCTTGATGCAGCAGGCTCCCTTCGAGCAGCCTCTGCTTCAGACCAGGCATACACTGCATCAGTTTGGCAGGCACCAGGAACGGTGTTGTAAAGAATCACATAGATGAGAAATGCAAACTGCGACTTCCCCGTAGCAAGTATCTGAAAATAGGGGAAACTAATTGATAAATCAGTCAGTAGATGCTGCAGAACGCATGAACAGTTACTTATTACCAAAAACCATGAAAGGAAGGATAATTGGTTGGAAGTCCCACGGCAATGAAATTTCCCCTTTATCGGCCGTCTAATAATGAACTTCGTACTCTGCCTATAATTTAAGAGGAATGCTAACTGTACTATTTTTTTCACTACTTCGGTGATTTGTAGTCGTTGGCTATTTAGCCAAAATTTTCAAAATTTGGCTTGGAACGTGCTGTAGTCGTTGGTTATTTTGCCAAATTTTCCATTTTGGTGAACAGTTCCCAGCTATATTTGGCAGACGATTTGGCTAAATGGATAAAATAGCCCGACGAACCATTATTTCCAGTCTTTTGATTGGACAATGTATAATCTACCGTCTGGAAAAAAAATTATTAATAAAAAAATCGGACGAGAAATTATATACCGTTCGAATTTTTTTTTATATACAAATGTTTGGGACGATGATTTATACACCGTCCGAAAAAAAAAATCAAAGATTTGGGACGACGAATTATACACCTGTCCCATAATCTCGATCTTAAAAAAATTTAAGAGAAGAGAAATGTTCTCCCGTCCATTTGAGAGATTTTTTTTGATTTCTTAAATTTTTTTTTTTTTTCAAAACATCACTATCAATGACAAATTTTTTTGTATTAAATAATTTAAATGCCTAAAAGATAAGAGAGAATGGTTGAATTTTTATTAAGAATTTTTTTTTAATAAAAAAACGTTGGACGGGATATTATACACGGTCCGACCTATTAAGAATTTTCAAAGTTAAATTTTGGCTAACAACGACTACAGACAAAAATCATATAGCTATTGGCTATATGCCAAATATGCAAATTTTGGCAGCCAAGGACTACAGATGCCCAACACTCATAGAGATGGAGCACACAATCAATTATTCCAAAAGTAGTATTTTACTTGGGCTCCACCTTCATGAGTCTGGTAGTACCAAAATAATAAATACAAAGTAATACACATAACATTTTCCATAATCTGACTGATAATAATATGCGAGTGATCTTCATAAAACTACAAATAGACGAAGAATCTACAAAATTTTTCCGTTCTGACACACTTTCTGGAAATAAATACCAAACTAACAAACTTTCGAAAATATTTACCAGACTGGCTCACTTTTGGACATGTAAATATAAAACGCTATTGGCAACAACAACAACATATGTTATTTCAATGTCGATGTTGCCAATAGCGGTACCTACAAATTTTTTTATCACATGCCGCTTTTCGGAGTAACGACTTTAGTACATTTCGCATTCAACTGTGAACTCTCTAACTTGAAAAAAAATTGTAAGCGTGGAAATATCTTATAACTGATGCAGCTATCTCCGATAACTACAATTGCATACGAGATGCCGTTATTGGAGATAGCAGCATCAGTTATAAGATGTTCTTACATATAAATAGTGACCCACTCTTCTCCTTCCCCTTTCACTTTATCTCTCTCTCCCTTCACTTCCAAAATCCATAACCCTAAAATCCTAAAACCCTATATCAAAATCCCACTTCTGTTTACTCTCAAACTTCATATCTCATACCTCCTTCTCCTCTCACTCCGAAATACAACTCCTCCAATCTGATAAATCTCCAACATTGTCTTTGGTCATCTCATACGATGATGTATGAGATGATCGGAGACAATGTTGGAAATTTATCCGATTGGGGAGTGTATGAGATGACCGGAGATAATGTTGGAGATTTATCAGATTGGGGGAGTTGTATTTCGGAGTGGGAGGAGAGGGAGGTAGGAAAGGTGAAGTTTGAGAGTAAACATAAGTGAGATTTGTGATATAGGGGTTTTGGGTTTTAGGAGTGGAGGGATTGAGAGATAAAAGTGAAAGTGAAAGAGGAAGGAGAAGAGGGGGTCACTATATATATGTAAGAACATCTTAATATTGATGCCGTTATCTTCAATAACAGCATCTCGCATGCAATTGCCGTTATCGGGGATACGTGCATTAGTTTTTTTTTTTTTTTTTGATATAAAAGATGACACTGAAGTCATCGATTCATTAATGATGAATTAACGAAGCGAAGTAGTACAACATCAAGTCTAATACGGAGAAGTACGCACCGTAAGAACAACTCCCATAAAACTACAAAATATCACCATCAAATGACTACAAAATAACCATAAAGAAACAAACAGAAATACATCAACAACAGTAAGCTGAAGCGCATCGTAAAGGAACTGGAGGTGCGCCTTCTCTCCTCCCCGAGCTGGTGGACTACTCCTCTGAATTCATCCTCAGCTTCTTTCTCGCCCCCACAAAGCCTGCCCAATCATGAATGAAAAGAAAGATTTTATGCATCGAAGTTGAAAATCTATAGTTAATGCTACGAAAACATAAATCGTTCCGATCTAGCCATAAACTCCACAGGGTGGCTGCTACTGCAATCTCCCAGGCTCTTCTATCATCTAACCTAATGAAGCTCTCCCTCCACAGACCCCAAACATCTGTGGTGGATCTAAGAAACCTTATACACCCGAACCCCCTACAAACTATTTCCCATACGAGAACCGCCTTATGGCACGTGAAAAATATGTGTGTAGTATCCTCTTCGGCTGGAATTTTTTCCCAAAATGACCCTATTTTTAAAAGTTTTTCCCAAACTGCCCTGCTTTTTTTTTTTATTCCCTAAACGTCCCACTCGCTTTTTGAAAAAGCGAGTGTGGGATAATTCCCCCCGCTTTTTCAAAAAGCGAGTCTTGAGAGGTTGAAAATTTGCAACCTAAGACTCGCTTTTTGAAAAAGCGAGGGGATTTATCCCAGACTCGCTTTTTCAAAAAGCGAGTGTCGTTTGGGACTTAAACCCCCCTCGCAAATAGATATCACTTTCTCTCATTTCCTTCTCCTCTTCGCTCGCGAAACCCTAACCAATTATCGTCTCACCTCGATTTAAGCCCTTAACCCATCAAATTAGTTGTCGAATCACTCAGAAAATCTTCATTATCTCATCCCCGTTCAATTGGCCACTTCGTTTTTCTTGGTTCTTTTAATTTTGGTGGTGATTTCCGTGGTGTTCTTCAAATTGGAGGGTGAACGATTTGGGGGTGATTGTAGTGGTTCACATCTTGCCTAAAGATTGTGGTATATTTCTCAAACTCTATGTTTTTTAATGTTGTATATATATTTAGAATTATTTAGTTAGAAATTGCTTGATATTATTGGAGGTACAATATGCATAGTATTGATATTGTTGAAAAATCGGGATAAAATTTCGGGGTAATTTTGGTGTCAAATTTGGATAGTGTCGGTGGAGGTGGAGGTGTATTAGTTTTAAAAAGGGGATAATTGTAGAATTTGTGGATAAAATTTGGATATGTGTTCTATATTATTGGATATGTTCGATATGGAGGTGGAGGTGTATGTTCGTATGTGTTGTATATTATTTGGTTATATATTTTGGTAATGTTAATAACGATTGCATCTCGTTGTAGGATACTCTATTTTTTTAAAAATAGCACAGACGATGGGAAATGTGGAGGTAGGATCTAGTAGTAGACTTCATCGCGGCGATGGACCACGTACATCTTTTGGCCCACCTCCTCGCGGTGGACGTGGTGGTCGTCGTGGTGGTACCACACGTACTAATATAAGCTTATAATTTTCTATATTCGATTTGTTTCATTATCATACAATTAAATGTTATATTTCTCTGCTGATGTAAATATTGTTGTTATTTTACAGCTCCCAAGTAACCCAAATGTGGCAGGTACTTCTTCTCCGGCCCATTCTTCATCTTACATTATCCTTGGAGGTCCAGGTCCCCTCGACCCCACTCTTCTTACTCTTCAGTCGCAGCATCGTTCGAGAGATGTGTGGGAAGGCGATTCGAATGAATGTACATTCTGTGGGGGTCATCCACTACCTATGCACCCATGGATTCACCAGATCTTAAGGGATTGCGAACTGTACGGTATTGCACTGATGAGCTCCATTAAGTGCGATCGGCCACTGCTTACAGCACTCCTTGAGAGATGGCGCCCTGAAATACACAGCTTCCACCTTATAGTTGGCGAGATGACAGTGTCGTTGCAGGACGTTTCAGTACTCATCGGCCTTCCGGTAGATGGACAGGCAGTGACAGGATCAATGGACTTCGACCCGACATATTTAGTGGAACAATATCTCGGTGTCGAAGTGGAGATCGAAGCAGTGAATGGAAAACAGGTTCGGTTGAAGTGGTTAAAGGAAAAAATTCAAGAACCGATTGAGAGATGATTCGACTGATGAGGAGGTCCATTGCTACTGCAGGGCCTATATTCTGACACTGTTTTGAGTGGTGTTGTTCTCTAATTCCAGCGGACACTCTGTCCCCTTGATGTACCTTCCGCTGATTGCAGATCTAGGACGAGTCAGTCAGTACAGTTGGGGTAGTGTCGCCTTAGTGTCCCTCTACAGGAGTTTGTGCCTGTGTAGTCTCGGTTCCGTGCAGATGAATGGACCGATAATATTGCTTCAAGTGTGGAGTTGGGAGCGTATCCACATGGGTCGTCCTGTAGTGCAGAAGCAATCACCCCACTGGATCCATCTCCCCGAGGACCAGCACATGCTACCTCCTCTTGGTGTGTACTGGTCCGGTAACCTTACTTAGACTGCCAACCCCAACAGGTATCTGACCTACTTCCATGATGAGTTGGACAGGTTGGCTGATAATTGCGTAGTGTGGATGCCCTATACGGAGGCACATCTAGGTCGACTGCCGCCTATTTTCTTGTATAGGCGTCATCTGTGGCTGACGAAAGCACCTTTGATCAACTTTAGCACAGTTGAGTTCTATTATTGTCAATAGAGTGCTTCGACAGTTTGGTCTACAGCAGTTGATTCCTGTTGCCGAACCATTTAATGCGGACATGCATGCAATCACTGGAATGGGTCATCAATCAGGACATAATTGGGCCGCCAGCTTCTCGACATATGTGGAGAGATGGAATCTACACAGGTTCGAGGAAATCATTGAGAACATTCCTCCATTTGATCGAACCGTGCACGAGAACTATATGGGCTGGTATGGGAGGATGACAAGGCGATACATCTCTCCGACAGGACAGACTCCTGCAGGTATGGTGGTACCGATACGTCGACCGGCAGCCGAACCAGTAGATCTACATTCAATGCACTTGCCTATGTTTCAACCGAAGGCATCGGCAATTCGTATGATTGTAAGTTTTTAAGTACTGTTAAATTCATCAAAGTTATTATATTAGTTTGATTTACATATACATTTACTGTAATTAATATTTTAACTTATTATGTTTTGTAGATGATCCAGACTTGGAGTATGGGCAAAAAATGTTCTGCTGTGTTGAGCAGCAACATCGCCGATACGGTTAAGGACATCGCACGCGAGATGCTGACGTCCTGTCGTGCACAAGCTGATGCTGTTGGAGAGAAGGCGACCTTGGATGCTATTCTAAACACTCCCGCTCACCAAACCAGTGCACGTGCTCCTCGTATGAAGAAAGTCGCCCGCAAACCACCATGTCGGCCTAGAAATGAGGAAGAACAAGAAGATGAAGTTCAAGAGGCTGAGATTCAAGTAGAGGGGGCAGAACAACAAGAGGAAGAGGAGCCGATAATAATGTAACGCCCCGAATCCCAAAACACTGAATTCGAGATGTTCTTCAGGATCTTTTCACTTTCTTTGAGTACAATTTTACAAGGAAATTCAAACTTTTCTTTTTACATCAGAGTTACAACATCTTACATTTAAATTTACACAGCGGAAGCAAAATATACAACATTTATATAAATGAACAACAACATAATAAGATCTTTATGCATCCATTCCTCTTTACATGTAATTTATCCTGCATGCAAAACTGTGGGTACATCAGTTTATTCAACCGACGATAATTATACATGGCCATCCTCTTTATGCCAGAAACAGTATAATGAATCTCATTTCTTAACAAAATCACAATTTATTCATAATAAGCATGTAAAAACAAAGGGAACTTTTAAAGATGTCGTGTCGTGATTGTGCACTTAATCCTTAATGCAATTTATTTAATTAACATGACACTGATGCGCACTTGTTCGAATTCTATGCATCCCATACTACATAGGTTCGAGGGCAAGCCTCTTAATCGTTCTTCATTTTTGTAGGGTTCAATCCCCCGCCATGACTTACTCTACTTCTGTAATTCCAGTGAGTATCCTAGATGTATCTATGAGTACAAGCATGTATCCTGGCCCCTGGAGTAGAATTTCGCGCCATGTCTTGACTCGTCAAGCATGCATTCTGCGACAATTCAGCCTCCTCCCTGAACACAATCCTCTTGCAGTCACCAAAACATCCCACAAGCGTGACTAAAGTCCGATCATTACTGAGTTGTGCCCGCGCCATGTCTTGACTCATCAAGCATGCATTCTGCGGCTCACACACCCGCACCGTACCCTAGCTCTCATACTCATGTTTTTCTCTCACTTTCATCACCTCCACACTATGTATTAAATCGATTAGAATCATGAATAAAAATCAAGCTCTAGAGTTAGCCTCTCCATCAAAACCGGACTTATCATTTCATTTCACTTGACCAACCTGGTCTATTTCTCAACATCATTTCAATTCACTGCCGGGGAGACTTAGCTACTCTTTCGTTCAATTTCAAATTCACAATATCCAATTGAGCATCATCAGCTCATAATTCATTTTAGAGTCTCACAGATTTTCTTGTCATGATTTAACATTTCATATATTCATTTAATTCTCAATTCTCATCTATGATTCATTTCACATAATTCATACAGCCAAAAACAGAGTCCATCGACTTAAAATCATAAAGTTCACAATTACCAACAGTAAATAACATGAATTCAAATATATCAAGGTCCACTCTGTACAGTCGACTTGGAAGAACACCAGTCGGCTCATACAGTCACATACAGGATCATCATAATGCTCGGGATAGTCGACTGTTGTACGCAACCAGTCGCCTGTCCCGCAACTTTTCATGTTCAGGGTCAACCACATGACAGTCGACTGTTCATCCATCAGTCGTCTGTCCTGAGATTTCCAACAGCACAACTCTAAGTTCAGCTCAGTCGACTTGCTATACGCATTCGGTCGACTGATCAGTTCCATAATTCAAAATAAACAGTATTCTTTAACTGTTCTCACATGCATTTTCCTTACAGTATACACACATTCCATATTTTATAAACACCACATTTCTTATTTGTTCAGTAACGACGAAACATGAAAATTCAAGTTACTAATATGCTCTTTTCTTTAGAAACGATACTTAAACATGCATTCACATTGCTCATAACTTCGTACGATGATGAAGATATAAATCTCAAGTCATTAAACTGAGTCTACATAAAGGAATATCTTAATTTATGGAACTTCCAAATAGTCACGGTCAGATTGAAGTACCAGTCGACTTAACACAACGTCAGTCGACTGCTCCGACAATTCTAAGTTATTAATAATCACTAGCTCTTCTCATTCATTTACCTTCCCTCCATCATATGTGTCATAGGGAAAAATATCAATTTAGTAATCACACTATCAAGTCCATTTGCACACATGTTTATCAGCACCTTATGAAAATAGTGTCTCGTACCAGTCGACTTGCTCACATGGCTGTAACACCCCAAATTTTTTTTTTTTCAAAACTAAGTCTCCAAATTCAATTTTTTCAATTTCTATATCACTTTAATCATAAACTAAGAAAGTTATATTTCAGGAAAAATTTTGGCAGAATCTCCCCTGTAAATTTTGCCCCAAAACACAAAAAGCTAACGGAATTCTGCTCAAAATTCCGTAGCTCACAAACCACATAATATTTTCATGGGCTCCCCAGGCCAAAATGAGCAGATACATACAGGCAATATAATATAATGCTCTGGGGGCCAAACTCATAACGGATTATCAAATATCAATTAAAAACGATGAATTTCTTTGAAAAACGAGGTAAAATCTTAGAAAAATCATTGTAAAACTTACCACAGAGCCTGGTACTCCACGACGAGATGGGTACGGGTCACCAACATACCACACCACCTCACACTATACTCATCATCGTCATATACAGGCTTATACACTCATAATACAATTTAAATCATAAATTTCACTATTCCTATAACTAAATAATACAATTTTTTTAAAATAAAAAGTTATACTACCACTCCACGCCTCACCTCTGCACTGATGAGAACCTGCAACAGTGGGGAATCTAGGGTAGTCCTCAGACTCCCCTAACCCCCCAAAACACTAAGGGGTTAGCCATTTCTGGTGTGAGTATAATTACTAATCTAACGACAAATTAAAATAGTATAAAGAAAATACTTAAACTTACAAATACCAAATTAAAATAATGCCACCTGAATCCTGAACACAACAACATCGTCAATACAGTGATAAATCGCATACTTTGCCAATCCTGCATTCAATTATTTAATTATCCATACTTCCCACATTTCATAATACACTTCACATCAACCTCGTATAGATATATAAATATACTTATCTTACATTCGCATAATACGAATATTCATCTTTCCACACTTATCATCATATCAGCATTTCATTATTTATATTAACATAACTACATATGTTATTACATCATTTCTCCAACTCTATTTAGCCATGCGTTTCATTTACTTATATTATGTCATCAACACATACATTCATCCTAGAAGTTGTGCCGAGGCAGGTAGTTCCCACCATTTCCACGGAAATAGCAGGCGAGTAGTTCCCCGACACACTTCCAAAGTACACAAACTCATAACACAACAGACTTTCTTTAATAACCATTGTCATATCCAATTTCATAAAACAGGTATTTATTTTATTATGTTATAAAAGTATCACATCATAAACATATGCATCTATTCTCATACTACCATATTCCTTCATTTCTCATGACATAATTACCACATCTCATTGCCCATGCGATTTACTCACATTTCATCACATCATTAACACCTCATTAATTCGAATTCTTATACTCATTGCATCAAAACCATGTTTTATAGCTCATTCACATCATATTATATCACTTTAGTAATTACTTTTTCTTATAACAATAAATCTTATTATCATTTTCACTTAATCCCCAAACACACTCTGGGGCCACCACATATCACATCCCATAGCCGATAGCTTGGGTAATCATCACTGTACCTCAAACACACAGTTTGGGTAATATCACATCACATCTCAAGCCGATAGCTTGATTATTAATTTCACTTCAATCACTTATCATCTTCACTTCACTTTATTTCTCATTTCTATTAATCATTACCACTATTATATCCATTCACCCTGCGAATTATGCCAAGGTAGGTAGTTCCCACAATTTTCACTGAAATTGCGGGCAGGTAGTTCCTTGACACAATTTCAAGGTACAACTCATATCAACTGTATTTTACTTTAATGATCACACACATAATACAATTACTCCGTATTATTCATGATAACACATCTCTTTTATTATTTCCATCTTAAATTAATCACATGTGGCATTTATCACTTCTTTTCATATATTAACTCATAGCACGTGCACTTTCACATTTACTTCATTCACGCAACTTTCTTTTCCACACACAGTTCACATTTCACTATCCACTTTCTTTTCCACGCACAATTCACAATTTACTATCCACTTTCTTTACTACCACATTTGTTATTTACACTTATTTATTTTATTAGTTTGTCGACCAGTGAGCCACAGTATCCCAACATACTGAAAGCCGACAGCCCAGTAAACACGCGGCCCGATGCTCACACAGAGTCTTACTCGTCCGAGGCTACGTCTTCCTCCTAGCCGAACTAGCGAGGGAACCACTAACCCCAAGTAGAACTTGGGTACTTCCTCCCGGCCGAAGCCAAGAGGGAAGAGCCACTGACCCTAGGTAACCTGGGTACTTCCTCGCGACGTCTGTCATCGAGGGAAAAACCACTTACCCCAGATAAACTGGGTACTTCCTCCCAGCCGAAGCCAGGAGGGAAAAACCACTTACCCTAGATAAACTGGGTACTTCCTCGCGACAGCTGTCATCGAGGGAAAGCCGGGCCTCAAGCCGATAGCTTGGGCGATAAAATCCACTTACCCCAAACATAGTTTGGGTCCACTTACCCCAAGCCGGTCCTTGGGTATTAGGAGGTCTAGCCCAAACCCCCAGGATTGTTGTAGGTACTGGTCAACAAAGCCATTTGTTATATCATCTTTTCATCTTATTAAATAAACACAAAGCATCACAGCTTTTATTTGCACAATAGCCACATTCTTGACTTTAATCATGTGAATAAAAACACATTTTATTAACACTTACCATCTCACCTTTTATCTTGCATTTGATGCACAACTGATATCCACGATATTGATTATCATCTCGTTGTATCATATATATATGCATACCCCATGTCATTTAACATAGAAACCATCATGTTATTTAATTTACCATAACATCACCCATTATGAATACCATGCTATTCGCTACTTCATTAAATCCCATATAAACATACACCAAGTCATTTATCATATAAACCAACATATCATATTATTGCCCATTAATTCATTTCAAACATAATTAAAATGTAAACATGCACCCACTTATTTAATTTCGTCAATTATTGCATCACGCATCATGATCATCTCTATATATATTACAAATAAACATCACACATGCGGGTTTCCCATCATAAGGGGCCAAAACCACTTATTTCCTCTAATTAAGTCTTATAATATCTAATTATAGCATACTAGCTCATACATCCTGTTTCATATAAGTAAAATCACTTATAAGGGCTTATATGCCCCAAAGCATGCACAAACGTGTACTATAATTACACAGATCTTCGAAACATGATCACAATCACTAAATTCGTCTAACCACATCTTATCACATCCATCCATGACACGCTAGCCCATACATCAGGCTCCGCATATACCCGATTGCCTATGTCGGCCTATATACCCCAAAAACATGCACAAAACATGCACAGGATAAAAATACGCATAAATAATTTAATATATTTAGTTTTTATACTTCAACACGTCACATTAACCCATAATATAGGTTTTATATACTTAAAATAGTTAATTTCATCACATGTCTCAAAAACCCATTTTGGATCCTTAAAAATCCGTATTTTCAACGAAAATTCATTTTTTGGCATAACACCCACAAAACATATCAAAAGGCCACGAAATTTGGCCACAATATAAAATATTCATAAACACAACGTACTCACCTGACGGCTCGAGCAAACGATGTCCTACGTCCGTCCTGTCGCCAGTCGAAGTTCGACTTTTTCCTCCTAATTGAAAAATTATAGAACCGATTAGTTTAAAGCTCAAAACTCGACCTACGGACCTACAAATTTGAATCCGTCTTCACCCACACGTTACAAATGACCTAAGTAGCCGAGCTACATCGACGGATTCCGAATTTGGGTCCCCATACAAACATTCTCTTATTGATCGGAGGCTTTCTAATAAGAAAAATTCATATTTTCTAATTTCTTTAATCCTCTTTTTCCTAATCTCATATATTAGGATTAATAATAATAATGGGACTCAACTACACCTCCGAACTCATCAATTCTCACTAAATCTCGCTCGGGCATTTCATCGAACACCCGGCGTGCACTTTTCGCCTATAGTCTATTTCACTCAATTTAATTGAGCTTAAGCCTATAAAAATCATCCTAAATTTATATTAATACTTCCATAATACTCTACACCCTCACAGGCATTTTTTACAATTATTTGGATCGAGTTTTCTACCCGATTTCATAAACTCCATAATTCGAGTTTATGCCAAAATCACCACTCCCCATTTTATTCTAATGGCTCACTAAAATTTTTTTTTACCACCATCTAAAGGATATTTCTAATATATATATATATATCTATTTTACAAATCCAAAATCCTAATTTACTAACAAATTGCAACTTCTCTAACAACTCACTCATTTCCCAAATCTTCTACTTCCAACACCTCTAAATCTCTCTACCATCATAATCCTACTAAATAAAACTAACCACACTAAATTTTATACGAATAAATAAAATAGGGTATACCTTTTCGGAATCCTTTCGAAAATCCGATGCTACCACGTTGTAGAGAACCCTTCAATTAGTATACCCCTCAGTTTAATTTAAAAACCATGGAGAAGTGGAAGAGATTTGGGTGGGAGAATGTCCAACCGAATGGGTTCGGCTGTGATCGGGAATAAGAAAGAAACGGGGAGGATGAGGGAAAGGAAAGGGGGAGGGGTTATAAGAAAATAATTTCCAAACTGATCCATTGTGAAAAATATTTACCAAACTGGTCCACTTTCGAAAATATTTATCAAAGTTAGTCCATAACTGGTCCACTTTCGAAAATATTTGTGTTGAGGACAAATTACATGTTCTCCCATTATAGTAGTAGAGATAAAATTATAATAATAATAATATTTTATAAATGGATATTTACAAATAGACCCCTAGACCTCCAAAATATTTCAAGTAAATCCCAACTCTTTTCTTTAATAGCACCAACAATACAAAATACATTGCAATTATCTCGCAATAATCCTTCAAAATTATAAAATAAAATAAACAATATTTATTCACATAAAATCTCAACTCATGGCTTCAATATACCATTTACACCAGTCCAATAAATACTCATACCAATATCCATATTTAAAAAATAAAATATATCAAAATAATTATTCACCACTCCAAATATATAAAACAATTGTTTCCGATATTTTTAAAAATTCGAGGTGTTACAATGGCAGTCGACTGTACCGACCGTTCCGTTCTCAAAATTAATAGCATGTTCAAGCAATTTCTACTACATTCAATTCACTTTTTTATAACATGGCATCAATCATAATAATTATAGTATCATTCCTAAATTAGAAGTCCTGAGAAACACCCACCTTATATGAAGAAACAATCGAAATCTCGCAAAAGCTCCTTAAGATAGTGAACGCCTTCTGCTCCTTGCACCTTGCTCCACACCGAGCTCCTCAGAAATGCTGCTTGTCTCCACAGAAAAGCTCCCACACACAAACTCACAAATAACTCTCTTACAATAATAATCTTAGAAAATCTTAGTGTAAAGAGATAGGGAAATGGGAGGGGTATTTATACATAAACTAGAGTGAGATGGAGGGTTGAGATACATCAGGAGGTTGGAAAATCAAGGGCTGAGATCCATTCGGGAGTTGAGAAACTACCCACCCCCAAGAGTAACCACCCATGACCTAAGTCCATTACCCCACAATCCGGCCAAGTTTGTGCCTTGTGCACGTGTACATGGAGTGCACGTGTACACACAAACCCCACTACATACATTGTACATCAATACCCGGAAAATATAAAAAGAAAAAGATGCTACACGTACAAGTTGTAGGAATTAAAAGGTTAAATTTATGGGCTTAAATACATTTGGGCCAAAATATTTTAAAAGAGAAAATAAACAAATTAACATCGGGATTTAAGAAAAATGCTTTATAGGAAACAATATACTTTATTCATCATGTGGAGAAAAATAATAGTCACATGCTACACAAGCATACCATATGAAAAACAAATAACCTTATTAAGAAATCGGGGTATTACATCACTCCCTCCTTAGAATAGTTCCGTCCCCGGAACTACAGCCAAGAGCGAGAAAACAGAAAACACAACACCACAACAAAGATACAAAGATACAATCAAACAATCCAGCAAAAAGCTCAGGATAGTCCTTCAACATCCTCTCCTCAGATTCCCAAGTAGCCTCTTCAACCAAGTGGTTTCTCCAGACTACCTTGACCATCGGTATTGTCTTATTCCTCAAGACTTTCTCCCTACGATCAACAATCTCAACAGGAGACTCGATGTAATTCAGGTCTAACTGCAAACCTTCCGGCACTTCAGGCAAATGATGACTCGGATCTGGAATGTAACCTCTCAGCATAGACACATGAAAGACATTGTGCACCTGAGACAACTCTTCCGGTAATTCAAGCCGGTAAGCAGTTTTCCCGATCCTTTTCAATATCTTATACGGGCCTATAAACCTCGGGGCTAACTTCCCGCCTTTGCCAAATCGAACCACACCTTTACTGGGCGATACCTTCAGAAAGACGAAGTCACCAACCTCAAACTCAAGGTCCCTTCTCCGGTTGTCTGCATAGCTTTTCTGCCTGCTCTGAGCTTCCACCAACCTTTTCCTGATCAGATCAATCTTCTCAGAAGTCAGCTGCACAAGCTCAGGACCAAACAACTGACGCTCCCCAACTTCAAACCAACAAACAGGAGTCCTGCACTTCCTGCCATACAAAGCTTCATACGGCGCCATCCCGATGCTAGCCTGAAAACTGTTGTTGTAGGCAAACTCCACCAAAGGTAAATGCCTTTTCCAACTGCCTCCAAAGTCTAGTATACAACACCGAAGCATATCCTCAAGAATACGATTGACTCTCTCGGTCTGCCCATCGGTCTGTGGATGAAAAGCAGTGCTGAAAACTGTTTTGGTACCCAAAGCTGCCTGAATACTCCTCCAGAAATGCGAAGTAAACCGTGCATCTCGATCAGACACAATAGTTGAGGGAACACCATGAAGTCGGACAATCTCACCAACATACATCTCAGCCAACTTGTCCATCGAAGCAGTGAGTTTCATCGCCAAAAAGTGAGCGGACTTGGTTAGTCGATCGACTATAACCCAAATCGTATCATTGCCTTTAGAACTCTTAGGCAATCCCGTGATGAAATCCATACTGATGTTATCCCACTTCCACTCCGGAATAGGTAACGGCTGTAATAGACCTCCGGGTCTCTGATTTTCGGCCTTGACCAGCTGACAAACCTCACACCTCGCGACAAATTCGGCCGCATCCCGCTTCAAACCTGACCACCAGAAATGCTGTTTGATGTCTTTGTACATCTTAGTACTCCCAGGATGTACCGCCAAAAGAGTAGCATGCGCCTCCTAAAGAATACTCTCTTTCAGGTCCACCTGGTCTGGAACACACAGCCTATCTCCGAACCACAGCACTCCATCCCTGGTTTGAAAACCGGGCAACCTGCCAGCACTAACCTGCTCCTTCATCTCCAAGATATCAGCATCAATCTCCTGACTTGCAATAATCCTTGCATTCAAAGTAGGCTGAAGCTTCAACTGAGATAAAGATGCTCCCAATCCTTGCAAGACAACCTCAATACCTGCTCGATCCAACTCCTCAATCAGATGCCTCTGAGTTGTAATCAAACTGGCCAAACTGCTCTTGCGACTAAGTGCATCAGCAACCACATTAGCCTTTCCAGGATGATACTTGATCTCAGGTCGCATATCCTCGAGCACTTCCAACCATCTCCACTGCCTCAGATTGAGATCCCTCTGCTGGTATATATACTTCAAGCTCTTGTGGTCCGTGTACATATTCAACTTCTCACCATACACGTAGTGCCTCCATTGCTTCAAAGCAAAGATAATCGCAGCCAACTCCAGATCATGAGTCGGATAATTCTTCTCATGCGGTCGTAGTTGCCTAGACCCATAAGCGATTACTTGACCCTCTTACATTAAGACACAACCAAGCCCCCGATGTGAAGCATCGTTATAAACATCATACTCAACACCTGCTCTAGGCAAAGCCAAAATAGGTGCAGTAGTCAGTCTATCCTTCAACTCCTGAAAGCTTGCCTCACATTGCTCAGTCCACTTGAAGCTCACATTCTTCTTGGTCAACTCGGTAAGCGGTACAGCTATCTGAGCATAACCTTGAATAAATCTCCTGTAGTATCCAGTCATCCCAAGGAAACTTCTGACTTTCTTCAATGTAGTAGGCCTAGCCCAATCTCTCACTGCCTCTATCTTCTAAGGGTCAGTTGCCACTCCCTCCTTAGAAAGGATGTGACCTAGGAATGCCACTTAAGATTTCCAGAAATCGCACTTGGATAACTTGGCATACAACTGCTGCTCTCGGTAATCGATACACATCCTCATCGATCCATCCTTCTTCTTTACCAAAAGCACTGGTGCTCCCCAAGGTGATGCACTAGGTTGAATAAAGCCTTTTCCCAACAGTTCCTCAATCTGCCGTTTCACTTCATCCTGTTCCACTGGAGCCATCCTATACGGTGCCTTAGAAATAGGTGCACTTCCCGGTTGAACAGTGATGCTAAACTCTACATCACGATGCGGAGGTAACCCAGGAAAATCTTCCAAGAACACAGTCGGATAGTCCCGAACCACAGGAATCCCTTGCAATTCCACAGGAGTCTTTTCCTTGCGGATAGTTGCCACCAGCTTAGAACACTTCAACTTCCCTTGGAAAGTGACTTCAGGTCCACCTGGAGCCTTCACTGTTACGGTCTTGGTCTTACACTCGATGCTTGCACTGTACACCGACATCCAATCAATGCCAATGATAACATCGACTCCCAAGATAGTCAGCTCGATCAGATCAATGCCAAAGATTCGATTCCCAATCACAATCTCGCAATCAGCATAATACCGATCAGTGGTCAAAGTTTCCCCTGATGGAGTAGCTACTGCTAAGATCTTGCCTGGAAAAATCTTCGGTTCAGCTCCCAACACTTTAGCAAATCTAGGAGACACAAAAGTATGAGAGGATCCAGTATCAAACAATACAACAGCTTTCTTTCCATTAAGATAGAGTTCTCCTGTTACATAATACACACCATTACATAACAGTTTCATAATATAAACGGGAAGGAGAAATGATAAAAACCACACTAAACATCAGCCCACGTACCAGAGATGACCTGATCTGCTTCCTCAGCATCAGCTTCTGTCAAAGCAAATACTCACCCTGACTGGTACGGCCTCTTCCCAGTCTGCTGTATTGGCACATTGTGATTGCCAGCCCGTGGTTTGAGACATCGAGATTGGTAATGTCCCACTTCACCACAGTTAAAGCAAGTGACTGCAGAAGGTCTCCCTACATCATTTCTAGGTCTTCCAGCTACACTGACAGCGTTCGCCCCTGTCGGTTTGTACCTCTGTGCAGATGGTTGTTCCTTGAAACTCCCTGATTGAGCGGGCCTCTTCCCGGACTGCCAGTTGCACTTCTGGTGCTGAGCAACATGGAACTGCTCCATATCCGCCTCCGTCGCTGCCGCCCTCTTGACCAGCTTATCGAATCGCCTGATACCAAGAGGTATCATACGAGACCTCAAGCTTGGCCTCAGACCATGCTCGAACTTGCGAGCCTTCTTCGCCTCATCCATTACCAGTTCTGGAGCATACCTGGAGAGCTGAGTAAACTTAGTCTCATACTCCCTTACTGACATGCTGCCTTGCTGGAGTGACAGAAACTCCATGGCCTTCTTCTCCTGAACGTCGGAGGGGAAATAGTGGCTGCGGAATTCCTCCAGAAATTCCTCCCAGCCAAGCAACAAGCTGCCCATGGTCCTCTTCATCGACTGCCACCAAACAGCCGCATCCTTCTCCAACTGCAAAGTCGCCAACTTGACCTCGCTGCCCCCCGGTGTCTCCAACACCTCGAAGATTGTCTCCACTTGCCGAATCCAGTTGTTAGCCGCATCTGGGTCTGACTTTCCCTCGAACACTGGTGGTTTCATTCTCTTGAACGATTCCACTAGCTTAATTGCCTCGGGTACTGGATTCACCGGTCCCCTTCCTTGGTTCGCAGCCACTGCATTCAGCGTCTGGTAAACCCTTGCAAGTTCGGTCTCCAGGTCCAAACCTTCCCCATTCCTGGCTCCTCTTCTCGACATATTCTGATGCAAAGGATCCGTTAAATTCGAAGTATAAGACAAGAAATTAAACCAACTTGCATTTCATTGAATTCCAAAGTTTATACATTCGAATTAAAAACATTTTTGACATCAGAATAGAAGAAAAATAGAAACTAGGACAATCTAATCTCTACGGGTCCTCTTCGCTGCTCGAAGTTCATCCCGCAGTTCATCCACTTGGTCCTTCAACACATCCGTCAGGTTCTTTCTCTTCTCAAGTTCCCATACCTGGTGACTGAGAACAGAGAAATCGGCCTTCTGCTGTGCCAACTGAGCCTCCAAAACTCCAACTCTATACTTCAGGGTATCCACTTGCCTCTGAAGAGAAGCCACCGCGCCACTCAGAGCTGGTCCCTCTTCTTCATCGAAAGAAGAATCATCAGATGAATCTGGAGGTGGGGTGATCTCTCGAGATTCAGGGTACTCCTCATCATCAGAATCTGCTTGCCCAGGGTGATACTCATCCTCAGAATCAGCCTGTCCAGGATGGTACTCTTCCTCAATAATATGCCAGTCGTCGCCTCCAGTAGGGTCGAAGTGATCAGCCATCTTAGAAGTAGAGAGGAAGAAGCATAAATCATAGAGCAACACAAATGTAAGTCACTTACATTTAAATCTCTAAACTCAAACACACACTCTAATGTCCACATCTAGGGTGTCGTTCCTTATAAACTTGTACAAGTGTGAAAGTGTAGAAAGCGTGGCTCTGATACCACTCTGTAACGCCCCGAATCCCAAAACACTGAATTCGAGATGTTCTTCATGATCTTTTCACTTTCTTTGAGTACAATTTTACAAGGAAATTCAAACTTTTCTTTTTACATCAGAGTTACAACATCTTACATTTAAATTTACACAGCGGAAGCAAAATATACAACATTTATATAAATGAACAACAACATAATAAGATCTTTATGCATCCATTCCTCTTTACATGTAATTTATCCTGCATGCAAAACTGTGGATACGTCAGTTTATTCAACCGACGATAATTATACATGGCCATCCTCTTTATGCCAGAAACAGTATAATGAATCTCATTTCTTAACAAAATCACAATTTATTCATAATAAGCATGTAAAAACAAAGGGAACTTTTAAAGATGTCGTGTCGTGATTGTGCACTTAATCCTTAATGCAATTTATTTAATTAACATGACACTGATGCGCACTTGTTCGAATTCTATGCATCCCATACTACATAGGTTCGAGGGCAAGCCTCTTAATCGTTCTTTATTTTTGTAGGGTTCAATCCCCCGCCATGACTTACTCTACTTCTGTAATTCCAGTGAGTATCCTAGATGATTCTATGAGTACAAGCATGTATCCTGGCCCCTGGAGTAGAATTTCGCGCCATGTCTTGACTCGTCAAGCATGCATTCTGCGACAATTCAGCCTCCTCCCTGAACACAATCCTCTTGCAGTCACCAAAATATCCCACAAGCGTGACTAAAGTCCGATCATTACTGAGTTGTGCCCGCGCCATGTCTTGACTCATCAAGCATGCATTCTACGGCTCACACACCCGCACCGTACCCTAGCTCTCATACTCATGTTTTTCTCTCACTTTCATCACCTCCACACTATGTATTAAATCGATTAGAATCATGAATAAAAATCAAGCTCTAGAGTTAGCCTCTCCATCAAAACCGAACTTATCATTTCATTTCACTTGACCAACCTGGTCTATTTCTCAACATCATTTCAATTCACTGCAGGGGAGACTTAGCTACTCTTTCGTTCAATTTCAAATTCACAATATCCAATTGAGCATCATCAGCTCATAATTCATTTTAGAGTCTCACAGACTTTCTTGTCATGATTTAACATTTCATATATTCATTTAATTCTCAATTCTCATCTATGATTCATTTCACATAATTCATACAGCCAAAAATAGAGTCCATCGACTTAAAATCATAAAGTTCACAATTACCAACAGTAAATAACATGAATTCAAATATATCAAGGTCCACTCTGTACAGTCGACTTGGAAGAACACCAGTCGGCTCATACAGTCACATACAAGATCATCATAATGCTCAGGATAGTCGACTGTTGTACGCAACCAGTCGCCTGTCCCGCAACTTTTCATGTTCAGGGTCAACCACATGACAGTCGACTGTTCATCCATCAGTCGTCTGTCCTGAGATTTCCAACAGCACAACTCTAAGTTCAGCTCAGTCGACTTGCTATACGCATTCGGTCGACTGATCAGTTCCATAATTCAAAATAAACAGTATTCTTTAACCGTTCTCACATGCATTTTCCTTACAGTATACACACATTCCATATTTTATAAACACCACATTTCTTATTTGTTCAGTAACGACGAAACATGAAAATTCAAGTTACTAATATGCTCTTTTCTTTAGAAACGATACTTAAACATGCATTCACATTGCTCATAACTTCGTACGATGATGAAGATATAAATCTCAAGTCATTAAACTGAGTCTACATAAAGGAATATCTTAATTTATGGAACTTCCAAATAGTCACGGTCAGATTGAAGTACCAGTCGACTTAACACAACGTCAGTCGACTGCTTCGACAATTCTAAGTTATTAATAATCACTAGCTCTTCGCATTCATTTACCTTCCCTCCATCATATGTGTCATAGGGAAAAATATCAATTTAGTAATCACACTATCAAGTCCATTTGCACACATGTTTATCAGCACCTTATGAAAATAGTGTCTCGTACCAGTCGACTTGCTCACATGGCAGTCGACTGTACCGACCGTTCCGTTCTCAAAATTAATAGCATGTTCAAGCAATTTCTACTACATTCAATTCACTTTTTTATAACATGGCATCAATCATAATAATTATAGTATCATTCCTAAATTAGAAGTCCTGAGAAACACCCACCTTATATGAAGAAACAATCGAAATCTCGCAAAAGCTCCTTAAGATAGTGAACGCCTTCTGCTCCTTGCACCTTGCTCCACACCGAGCTCCTCATAAATGCTGCTTGTCTCCACAGAAAAGCTCCCACACACAAACTCACAAATAACTCTCTTACAATAATAATCTTAGAAAATCTTAGTGTAAAGAGATAGGGAAATGGGAGGGGTATTTATACATAAACTAGAGTGAGATGGAGGGTTGAGATGCATTAGGAGGTTGGAAAATCAAGGGCTGAGATCCATTCGGGAGTTGAGAAACTACCCACCCCCAAGAGTAACCACCCATGACCTAAGTCCATTACCCCACAATCCGGCCAAGTTTGTGCCTTGTGCACGTGTACATGGAGTGCACGTGTACACACAAACCCCACTACATACATTGTACATCAATACCTGGAAAATATAAAAAGAAAAAGATGCTACACGTACAAGTTGTAGGAATTAAAAGGTTAAATTTATGGGCTTAAATACATTTGGGCCAAAATATTTTAAAAGAGAAAATAAACAAATTAACATCGGGCTTTAAGAAAAATGCTTTATAGGAAACAATATACTTTATTCATCATGTGGAGAAAAATAATAGTCACATGCTACACAAGCATACCATATGAAAAACAAATAACCTTATTAAGAAATCGGGGTATTACAAATAATGTCCGGTGTGACACAGAAAACTCCATCATCACGAGGTAAACAGCAACGGAGACCTCCCACATTCTTCACCCCTGACCCGTGAAGCGTCTTGATATTTTGTTGATGTGATTTATTGTTTGTAATTTTAATGTGTTAATGTGATTTATTCTGTGTATCAATCATGTACTCAAGATTTGAAATATGGAATATATGAAGTACGAAATTATGGTATGGGGTGTGTGAGTGTGATGTTTTAATTTTATGGTTTTGTGAAATTTTATGGTTTTGTGGTGTGTGAATGTGATGTTCGTTTGAAATTGTTTTTGAGATGTTGGTGAAAGTGAAATAGATGTGAGAGTTGGGTTAATGTACGATGGTGTTGAAATAGGTAAGCTTGAAAGGTTTTGGAAGTCGAATTGATGTGAATAATGGGTTGAAGCTGATGCCCGAGAAATGTGTAGGGTTTATGTCCCACCAAGAGATAAAATATTGGTGTTTTCTGCATATCGATAAGTTCATGTAAGAGCTTACTGTTCATGTACTTTTCGAGCAAAAAGCGTCCCTTCAGATAAAAGCTTACTGGCTTCCTGTCGATGAGTAGTAAAATAAGAGTTCAGACTTAAGAAGATCGTCTCAACAATCGCAGTTACTAGCAAACTACGGACCCCTTTCAAGACTGAATTGAAGACTTCTGACAGGTTCGTAGTCATTATGCCGTATCTTCGACCTTCATCTGCATAAAGTGCCCATTTCTCAACCGGCTTCTCTTTCAACCAATTAGCTGCCTCGATATTGATGGTTTCAAGTTCAGCAAGTTTGGCCATGAACTTTTTGGGTTGGCTTTGACACGTTATAATTTTGGCATTTTTCCGCAATACCTTGCTACCAAATTTACTAAAGAAATTTGTAGCAAAATGATGCATACAATAACGATGATATGCATTAGGTTCGTTCCAAGCTCCATTTTGTAAATCCATAGCAGACATTATACCAACATTACGATCCGAGATAACACACAACTCAGTGCGATTGGTGACATAATACCGAATGCAACTCATGAACCATGTCCACGTATTTATACTCTCTCCATCAACCAATGCAAATGCAAAAGGAAATAAGCAATCATTTGCATCAAGGAAAACAGCAATTAGCAAACAACCCTTGTACTTACCATACTGTCAACACTGATAACAGGTCTGCAAGACTTGAAACCTTCAATCGAAGGACCAAATACCCAAAATACTCCCTTAAATGTTTCCTCGCTAGGACTTGACTCATATTTATCCCAGTGAACAATAGTTCCTGTATTTGCTGCTTGAATTGCTGTCAGTAGAAAAGACAACTTCGTGTATGCTTCTTCGAAGGTACCATACAACCTCTCAATCACTTTTTGTTTTGCTATCCAAGCTTTCTTATACAAAATCTGATAATTATATTGTAATTTCATTATCTCAATAATTGACCACGGTGTTAAATCGGTATCCTTCTTCACCACATCAACAATCAGATTACAAACAAGGTTGCAATCAATTTTATGGTGATCCTGATTCAACGTGGGATTCGTGCAAGTGTGAGGCCCAACTATCTTCTTCACCACAAAATTCGTCCCGCCTTTTGGAACCATTGCTCATAATCTCTAAGGGCAGCCACCATCACTTACTCCTAGGGGACCTTGCACGATCTTCTCAATGGTACGTTTTCTAGGTATCATTTTGTATTTAACAGTATACAGTGATGGTGTAAAATTCAAGGTGACGAATTCACGATGTTTTTGATAGAATACAACTTCACAGCCTGTTGAATCGACTCCTTACTTACAAACTCCTGTCCAATGTACAATTCATCTACATTGGATGAACCAGACGACTCTTGTGAAATATGGTGTACTCTAGCACCTTGTGTCATCTCGTCGGTAACATGACCGTCAACATTGGCATAGCTATAAGTAGGATTTACATTTGCTACATCATCATCTTCGTCTCTGTCATCATTTTCAACACTATCATCAACTTCATCGTCTGTTTCTTCCTCTTCTTCATCATTGTCTAATAAGCTGTTGTTAATGACTGCATTTTGAAAGAGTTCAAATACACTGTCATTTGGAACATAGTCAGAAACCGGACTAGGTTGGCGTGGCAGCTCAACATATGTAGAATCCGGGTTTGTTGTATTTGTGAAGGTGTTCTCTTGTGAGGACAGTGAATTTGGTTGTGAAGATTGAGGGGGGGTTAGACCTCATCTGCTGTGTAGGTACCACCCTTACGAAGCTTTGAACTAGGAATATCATGTGGCTGAGCATTCAAAATTTGAATTTGCTGAATATATAACTCTAATGCAGACCAAGAACAATTGGTATCAAATGTCCTAGCAATCATTGACTTCATAGCATTATCAGTAGATACGGGCACTGTCATAAAATACTGACCATCTCCTCTTCCTGCTGCGTATCGAGCTAAAACTTTTACATTCCATTGATTCCTATCCCAATTAGTAACTTCATATATTTTCTCAACTGCTTCTGCAAATGTAATGGTACGAGGTACCCAAACTATTTCCGGATCCAACACACTATAACAACAACCAATCTTTGGATCACGAATTATTTCACCACCAAAGTAAAACTAAATAGGAATCTCCAAATCCATACCTACGATAATTTATACCAAAATACGAGTTATTATCTACCCATAAACAAAACATATGGAAATTAACAAAATAATAAGGCAATAAACATCATACCTTCACAAGATTATTTGAAAAGAAATTTGTCGTAGATATTTGGGTCAAATAGTTGAAGTTTCTTTCCTCTTCAAGAATACCAAAATTCCAAAATTTTAAGCTCTATCGGAAGATGGGTTTAAGGTTTTCAAAGCAATTTTATGGGTTAATCCACAAATTTCGGTGGTACTTTGACGAATCTGAGATGAGAGATGGGTTAGGGTTTCGGGGTTAGAAGAGGAGGAGGAAGATAGAGAAATAAAGTGAATATGAGATCTGATATCGGGCGTGGGGGATTAATCCCCAAATCAACACTTGCTTTTTCAAAAAGCGAGTTTGGGATAAATCCCCTCGCTTTTTGAGAAAGCTAGTGTTGCTGGGCAAAAAAGGTCCAGACTCGCTTTTTGAAAAAGCGAGTGTGGGATAATTCCCCCCGCTTTTTCAAAAAGCGAGTCTTGAGAGGTTGAAAATTTGCAACCTAAGACTCGCTTTTTGGAAAAGCGAGGGGATTTATCCCAGACTCGCTTTTTCAAAAAGCGAGTGGGGCGTTTAGGGAATAAAAAAAAGCAGGGCAGTTTGGGAAAAACTTTCAAAAATAGGGTCATTTTGGGAAAAAATTCCTTCGGCTGCTAGATAATAAGTGCATCTAACATCAATTTGCATGTTTCTTTTCTTCAAGTTTACTTTTGTTTGTATAGCGTCGTTGTGTACTAGCCAATTAAAAACTCTAACTTTCAGCGGCGCTTGTGTCCCCCATATGACGTTCTCCACTAAACACCCGGTTCCACCATCGTTTAACCACTTGTACATTGAGGCAACTGAGAAATTTTGTGATTGGTCGATATTCCACTAGTGCTCGTCGTGTCTGTTATTCATTTGACCCCCTTCCGCTTGTATGTATCTATTAAGCTCTTCAAGCTGGTCTATGCTCTCTTGTGTTAATTGGCCCGCTACGATTAGCGTTAGTTTCTCGTTTTTCCACACATCGGCTGCTAGGGCATCGGGATAAATTGCAACCTCCACCGCCTTGGGGAATGTATTTTTTAGAGTTCTGTTCCCACACCATTTGTCCTTCCAAAATCTAGTGCTCTTCCCGTTACCAATCCTGCATCTAGTATTGGTATTGAAAATGTCCCCCTGCTTCGCCACGCCCTTCCAAAGGAGGGATACCTTGCCAAACACGCTCCTCTCTCCGAACCGATATTTTTTCCTTTGATGATAACGATCAAATGAATAGCTCCACCATTCTTTTCTTCTTTTATAAATTTTCCACCACCATTTGCTGAGCAAGGCCTGGTTCATTTCGTACAGATTAAGGATTCCTAACCTACCGAATTCTCTTCTCTTACAGACTCTTCCCCATTTAACGAGATGAAACCCTTTGTTTCCTTCAGCGGTGCCTTTCCATAAGAAGCGCCTTCTCATCTTATCTATCTTGTTGATAACCCACTTTGGAAGCTCGTATATTGACATGAGATACAATGGGATAGCACTAAGCACTAAATTGAGCAAAGTGATTCTACCTCATAGCGATAGGTATTTACACTTCCACCCTGCCAGCTTTTTGGAAATCTTGTCATTGAGGGGAGACCAGTCCTCTCTTAACAACTTCCCCGGCCTAATTGGGGTTCCCAAGTATTTGATTGGAAACTCGGACATTTCAAACCCTATAATTGTCGAAATATAGGTTGTATGGATAGATAAGTTCTCACTAATTGGTGTGATGCAGCTCTTTCTGAGATTAACATTCAACCCTGACCAACTTTGAAAGCAAAGTAGGGCCACTTTGATTGCCTGGAACTCTTGAACATTTGCTCTTCCGAATAAATGGGTGTCGTCCGCATATTGAAGAATGGTCATCGAATTCCTTATGCCTTTGATCTGGATGCCCCTAATGACGTTGCTCTCATGTGCTCACCTTATCATTTCAGCCAGTCTGTCAGCTACGATGGTGAATAATAGGGACGATAGGGGATCTCCTTGTCTTAGCCCTCTTTTGCATCTTATTTCTTTACCCTTCCATCTGTTCACCTGAATGAACAATTTTCCTCCTCGAACGCAAAGCTGAATCCACAATCTCCATTTATCCCCAAATCCTTTGAGCTTAAGGGCTTCATGTAGACATTCCCATCTAACCGAATCGTAAGCCTTTTTGAAGTCAATTTTTAGAAGAAAACCATCTGCCCTTTCTTTGTTTCCCCTGAATACAACCTCGTGGGCGGTTGCTATGGTATCTGTAACGTCTCTTCTGCAGATGAAGTCGCTCTGTGTATTGCGACAACATCCTCCAAGTTTGGTGCCAATCGTTGTCCCAGGACTTTCGTTACAATTTTGAACGAACCATTTAACAGACTGATTGGTCGAAAATCCTCTGCCGTACGCACCTCCTGCTTCTTTGGAATGATAATAATTGATGCATAGTTTAGCCTATCTATATTAGTTGTTCCTTCGTAAAATTCGTTGAAGATATTCATTAACTCCTCCTTGATTATCAGCCAACCTATTTTGTAAAAAAATATAGGCAGTCCGTCTGGCCCTGGGGCCTTGTCCTGACCCAGCTTGTTAATGGCATTTCTGACCAACTCTTCCAAAATCTAGTTTCGATTCCATCGCTCCCATCTATCTTTGATGACCTTCGCATATCCATCGCGAGACCGCATCTTGCTTGATCGCTTCGCCCTAATAAGTCGTGGTACTTCTGATCTAGATGAGCTCTAATTAGATCTTCATTCTCTGTCCATGTTCCGTCAATCTCTAGCCCCATTATGCAGTTACGTATTCTCCTTCCATTAGCCACTTTATGAAAGAACTTTGTGTTTGCATCTCCCTCCTTCAGCCATTGAATTCTTGACCGTTTCTTCCAGTGCATTTCCTCCATTGCGCTTATGTGTTGTAGCTCCAGTCTTCCATTTGCTAATTCCTCTTTTTCTGACTCCAATAGATCTCTGTCCTCTTGAATAGTTTCCAAATCGTTAATCCTACAACCGATTGCCTCCTGCCTGCTCTGTCGTTCCCAAATTTTTCTTTAGCCCATCCTTTTAGATCTCTTCTTAGCCTTCTTGTCTTTTCCACCCAGATTCCAACTGCAGAAGTTTGCGATGTTGTGCGACTCCATGACTCCTGAATTGGTTGGTGCGTCTCTTCGTTAGTCGTCCAAGATTTTTCGAATCTAAATGGAAAGTACGTCTTTCGGTTCCTCGTGTCACAATCTATAATTATTAGCAGATGGTCTGACGTATATCGAACTGCAGATTTCACTTTTGCTAGAGGGAACTCATCCTCCCAATCGGTGGACACTAAAACTCTATCTAGTTTAGCTAGGGTTGGGCTTTGTTGCATGTTCGACCAGGTGAATTTTCTATCTACCAACTCCAGTTCCAATGAGTTCAAATTGTCTATAGTCCTATTGAAAGACTCTTGATCGATACGGCTATGGCCTCTTCCTCTATGTTCTTCTTGAAATCTAGTGATGTTGAAATCTCCACCTACCACCCACGGTCGATCCCATCTTCTTCTGATAACCTCCAGTTCCTTTTAGATTTCTTTCCTTAATCTAGAGTCATATGGTCCGTACACCGTCGTCACGACGTGATCCCAGTCATCGATTCTACTTCCTAGTCTAACAAACACCGTGAAGTTACCTATAAATTCATCCAGGATCTCGAACACTCTCGTATCAGCTCCCAACACTATCCCCCGGGAGTACCCTATCAATGTCTTAAAGCGCCAATCAAAGTCTGCTGCCCATCTCATACTACTGAAATATCCTATAGTCTGATTCTCTATTCTTGTTTCTTGTAAGTTGCAAATAGTGGGTCTAATTTATTAATAGTTATCGAAATCAGTCATTTTTTACTTTTTTGCCTCAACCCCCTAACATTCAGAAGACGTACACCATTAAAAACATTACTAGGCACCTAACCTCTACCCCCCGCAACACCCCGGATCTTAAGCCAACGTTCCGTTAGATTCTCCCCTAATGATTGTGACCCTTTCTAACTGTTCCACCCTATTGGAGCCCATCACTAGACCGTATAACCTAGCGAAATAAATAAGCGAATCATCATTTAATGAATTTAAAATGGAGTATGCGGATGTGAAAGTACCTCCCCCGATCGAATCCTGTTCCGATGTTGTAGTAAGTTCCTTGTCGCAATCGTCTTGATTAGACGCCTGTTCTCCTCTGACCACTTGCCTCTTTCCCTTCCTTTGATACTCGGTGATTTTCTTGCTAATGCTACACATGCTTCCTTTGGCTTCCTTTTCGTCAACCTCTGTTTCAGTAGCCGAAATAATGTTGTCATCTCGCACCCCTTCAAGGGCCCCAATAATCCCATCACCAGTTTCTTGAAAGGACGATTGCTGAATTGGTTGTGACTCATGGGCGAGTATTGAAAGTTAAGTCTTCTCCGCCATCTCCTTAGTTGTATTCTGCACCTCCCTTGACTCTGGCTCCAGAGCTTCTTCTTGATCAACAATTAGGGTAGGGTTTGACCCAATTAATTGAAGACTAGTAGACTTGTTTTTTTATTAGAGCATTCATGGCTAGTCTAATAGAGTCTTCAACTTCCGCCTTGGAAAATTGTGCCCATTCTTCGTTACCCACACCCATAGCCTTGCTGGCGTCTAACCCCTCATTGACGCGGGTTTTGAGAATCCCTTGAGGCAATTATCTTGGAATGCTTTTGGTATAGGGGAACACCTCGGGCAACCATTTTCTGTAGCATAACCTGAACTGAAGGTTATGTTTGAGACACTATGAAAAGGCTGACTCCATGGATATGCAAAGCCGTGTTCGTAAATTGCAAGCCTACCCATTTAAACCATCTAAATACTATGCTTGCCACTTTGAAAAGGAGTTTGTAATCTCTTGATGCAGCAGGCTCCCTTCGAGCAGCCTCTGCTTCAGATCAGACATACACTGCATCAGTTTGGCAGGCACCAGGAACGGTGTTGTAAAGAATCACATAGATGAGAAATGCAAACTTCGACCTCCCCGTAGCAAGTATCTGAAAATAGGGGAAACTAATTGATAAATCAGTCAATAGATGCTGCAGAATGCATGCACAGTTACTTATTACCAAACCATGAAAGGAAGGATAATTGGCTGGAAGTCCCACAGCAATGGAATTTCCCCTTTATCGGCCGTCTAATAATTAACTTCGTACTCTGCCTATAATTTAATCCATTTTGGTGAACAGTTCCCAGCTATATTTGGCAAACAATTTGGCTAAATGGATAAAATAGCCTGACGAACCATTATTTCCCGTCTTTTGATTGAACAATGTATAATCTACCGTCTGGAAAAAAAATTTATTAATAAAAAAATCTGACGAGAAATTATATACCGTCCGAATTTTTTTTTTTACAAATGTTTGGGACGATGAATTATACACCGTCTGAAAAAAAAATCCAAAGATTTGGGACGGTGAATTATACACCTATCCCATAATCTCAATCATAAAAAAAAATTGAGAGAAGAGAAATGTTCCCCCGTCCTAAGATTTGGGAGATTTTTTATTTTTTATTGATTTTTTTAAAAAAAAAATTCAAAACGTCACTATCAAGGACAAATTTTTTTGTATTAAATAATTTAAATGCTTAAAAAATAAGAGAGAATGGTTGATTTTTTATTAAGATTTTCTTTAATAAAAAACGTCAGATATGATATTATACACCGTCCGATCTATTAAGAATTTTCAAAAGCCAAATTTTGGCTAACAACGACTACAGACGAAAATCATATAGCTATTTGCTATATGCCAAATTTGCAAAGTTTGGCAGCCAACGACTATAGATGCTCAACACTCATAGAGATGGAGCACACAATCAATTATTCCAAAAGTAGTATTTTACTTGGGCTCCACCTTCATGAGTCTAGTAGTACCAAAATAATAAATACAAAGTAATACACATAACATTTTCCATAATCTAACTGTTAATAATATGCGAGTGATCTTCATAAAACTACAAATAGACGAAGAATCTACGAAATTTTTTCCGTACTGAGTCTACTGACACACTTTTTGGAAATAATTACCAAACTAACAAACTTTCGAAAATATTTACCATACTGACTCACTTTTGGACACGTAAATATAAAGCACTATTGGCAACAACAACATATGTTATTTCAATGTCGATGTTGCCAATAGCGGTACCCATAATTTTTTTTATCACATGCTACTTTTCGGAGTAACGACTTTAGTACATTTTGCATTCAACTGTGAACTCTCTTACTTGAAAAAAAATTGTAAGCGTATAAACATCTTATAACTGATGCAGCTATCTCTGATAACTACAATTGCATACGAGATGGCGTTATTGGAGATAGCGGCATCAGTTATAAGATGTTCTTACATATAAAGTGACCCCCTCTTCTCCTTCTCCTTTCACTTTATCTCTCTCTCCCTTCACTTCCGAAACCCATAACCCTAAAATCCTAAAACCCTATATCAAAATCCCACTTCTGTTTACTCTCAAACTTCATATCTCATACCTCCTTCTCCTCCCACTCCGAAATACAACTCCCCCAATCTGATAAATCTCCAACATTGTCTTTGGTCATCTCATACGATGATGTATGAGATGACCGGAGACAATGTTGGAGATTTATCAAATTGGGGGTGTATGAGATGACCGGAGACAATGTTGGAGATTTATCAGATTGGGAGAGTTTTATTTCGGAGTGAGAGGAGAGGGATGTAGGAAAGATGAAGTCTTAGAGTAAACATAAGTGAGATTTGTGATACAGGGGTTTTGGGTTTTAGGAGTGGAAGGATAAAGAGATAAAGTGAAAGTGAAAGTGAAAGAGGAAGGAGAAGAGGGGGCCACTATATATATGTAAAAACATCTTAATACTGATGTCGTTATCTTCAATAATAGCATCTCGCATGCAATTGCCGTTATCGGGGATACCAGCATTAGTTATAAGAGTTTTAACACTTATAATTTTTTTTCAAGTCAAAGAGTTCACAATTGAATGCGAATATACTAATACAGTTACTCAGAAAAGCGGCATGTGATACTAATTTTTTTTTCAGGTGCTACTATTGGCAACAACGACATTGAAATAACATATGTCGTTGTTGCCAATAGCGTTTTATATTGACGTGTCCAAAAGTGAGCCAGTCTGGTAAATATTTTTGAAAGTTGGTCAGTTTGGTAATTATTTTCAAAAAGTGGGTCAGTACGTGGAAAAAAAATTCAGTACATTACAGTTGCTAATTTTGAAAATCTGATATAATAGAACTACAAGTATTAGGCTGGAATCAGGCCCACTTTCAACTATGGGCTTGGATCCGGCCGGTTACCACCCGGTCAATATTATTTCCCGGATCGGATTTAGACCATAATCCCATTCCCACCGTCTGTATAAATCTGAAAACGAAGCTTCAAAACTCTATTACCAAAACTCTCTCAAATTAGGGTTAGTATTTACTGAGATTCTCATGGAGGTAAAGAGATCCTTCGTCTCCTCAATCGTACCGCCGCCGAATTCAAAAAAATCTCGAATCTCGGAATTCAATGGAATCTCTTCATCATCGTCATCTAATAGGGTTTCCAGCGAGACGGAGAGGGAAGAGCTGGTTGCGCAGTACAGAGCGGCGCTTTCTGATCTGAGATTGAACTCGAAGGTAAGGATTAACAATCTCACCATCATCGCCGGCGAGAATCTTGATGCGAGCAAGGGGATAGCGGCGGCCGTATGTAACAATGTGATTCAGGTGAGTTGGACTCTGCTATTGGTAGTCACTGTGAATTGAAATGGAATTAGTTGTTGAATTGAAAAAAAAAAAAGATCACATTTTTTGTACCGAGTTTTTTAGCCTGTGAGATGTGCTTGCTTAAGTATCAGTAATTCATCTGAAAATTAGAGATACGAAAGGCACTAACAGATGGAGAAGTTTTTTATTTGTTTCATTTGTTCATGGCGGAACCAGATCAGTGTTCCACAAAAAGGGTTAAAACGCAAACATGGTATAATGGGTTAAACGGACATTAAAAAGGTTTGGGGATTATATGGGTTTTTCCTTCTTTTTCTTAAACCGTTTTGAGTTTTGAATTTCTATCAAAAAAATTCTAGTAGAACCTACCCGGTTACCCATATAATGAACCTACCCGTTATATTTTGCATGTTTCCTTAATTTAATAATGAACTTAAGGCTCTGTTTGGTATTGTTGGAAACGATAAGTGCTTTCGCTGAAGAAAAAAAATGTTGAAAAGTACTGCTAGAAAGAATTATGTTTAACTTTAAAATTTTCCTAATAAATTTAAAAGATTCAACACGCTATTCAACACGCCATTTAGCTGCTTTGAGAAAAATGCTAAAAATAATAGTTTTAGAAAAAAAGGACTTTTTTTTATTAAACACACTTTTAATTGAGTTTGCCAAATACCTAATTTGAGTCTAAAATGCTCCCTCCAAAATCAATGCCAAATGGAGCCTATGAACTATCAAATTTATTTATAGTTTTCCATCTGATGAATTTTTAATATTTGACATTTTTCATATTTTTCCCTGTATTTTTTGAGTCTTTTTCATTTTGACTTTTTCTTTAAATATTTTTATATTGAAAGATAGAAAATGTATTTTTGACCGTGCTCTCCCGCTTGTTCCCCTTTTTTGTAAGCTTGGATCAGATTGAGATTAGAAACTGAGTTGATGATATGGTTTTGGGCCAAAGGTTCTGAAGAATAAGGGGTGTGTTACTAGGTGTTTCATCGGGTCAGTGGATTTGAATTTTGTCTTGGATTTACAATATGTGCATCTAGGTGTGGGTTTTATGGTACATCAATTCTTGATGAATCCCTGTCTTGCACCCTTAGAAAGTAATTTTGCCTAAGAGGCTAACATTCTGTAGGTAAGAATTGATGCTTGTCACTTGATTTCAATTTCTGAGTGTATTCATTATGTATGCCTTTTACCACCACGATGATTAAGGTGGACAATTGTAAATTGACAGGGTTATACTTGAAAATAATCAAGCTCTCTAGCCAACTATCATCATGTTTCGCCACCTCTCCCTGAATTGAGTATTTGATGAATAGAAGTGAACGAGTACTATCAGCAGTAGCTTTATTTAGATTATATGAATTGGACATGCACTCTTAGACAGAATAAATCTGTGAATGGTCAGGTATTTGGTGTCTAGGCACCAAAATTCCACACTGTTTTGTTTGCACTGGCCTGCAGGCTTGCCGCTTAGATATTGGATGTCTGTTAATTTTTGTGGTGCACTTACTACATATAATTGGTTTTAGTACATTGCTAACTTTTCCTTTGTTCTTTATCGTCTTATAATTTTTAAGCCTTGTATAACTCGGAGTATTATATATAGAAAACTGGATGTTGGATGTAGATAACTGTATGCTTTGCTTTCATGTTTCTGGTTTTTTAATCTTAACAATTAACTATCATGCCATGAGCGCATTGTACATCTTCTGAAACTATCTACCAGTTTACAGTACCACATTACCTTGGTGGAGCATTATTGTTGTATCTCATTTCATCTAATTAAACTGTTTGTTGCAGGTTCCTAATGAGCTGAAGTTGCTCTCTCTATATCTTCTTGATAGCATTGTGAAGAACATACGAAGGGATTACATCACACATTTTGCTGCAAGACTACCTGAGGTTGACATTCTTTCTTCTGACTGAGATGCTAAGAGAATCTTTTCTATCTATTTTAATTTTCCGTTTGTGGATTCACTTATCTTTATAATGGCATATTATATTTTTGCTGTGCTAGAAAATGAAGTGTCATCTATATTCTTTACTTGTTTTAACTTTGTTTTATACCTTTGCCAGCTTATTGATTCTTACCCTGTCTTATGCTTAATAATCTAACTTATTTGTAAATGTTTCAGGTATTTTGTAAGGCCTACAAACAAGTTGATTCTTCAATACATCCTGGTATGCAACATCTTTTTGGTACGTGGAGAGGAGTCTTTCCCTCTGCCCTTCTTCAGATTATTGAGAAAGAACTTGGTTTCCAGCCCATAGCAAATGGTTCATCAGGAACCACTGCATCAAAGCTGGAGTCCCAAAGTCAACGCTCAGCCCACTTCATTCATGAAAATCCTAAATATTTCGAAGCAAGACGCTTTCAGCAATCAACAAAGGTAAGAAAATTCTATCTGATGTCAAAGTGCCCCTTATTATTTTCCTTCAAGTTCATGTTCCATACAGCCTATATAGTCACAAGTAGAAGACCTTCCTGTATGCTTCCATATGAAACATTTTCTTTTTCTTGTGAATCATTAATCTATTGATAAAATTCGTCCAAATCTGCTATTTGGCGCATTTATACATCAGAAATAACATATTCAAGAATTTCTGTCAAGTTCTTGTATCAAGTTATTAGTTCTAATTTAATATACAGATTTTGTGACTGTTGATGATGATTCCTCAATTACACCAATCTATTTTCCCACTCAATATATAAAATTTTTATTGTATTCTTTCTTTTCCTTGCATTTTCACACATTTATTTTGCTTATGGCTTTTCGGTTAATTGAAGGTAAAAGAAAATGGTGGTGATGTGATTAAATCCGTCGGCAATGCAGATCAGTCAAATACAACATTAAAGACTGGAAGTACAAAGCAATCAACAAATCTGTCGAGATTCTCTCCCTTGATGTATACTTCTATTAAAGAAGTTTCTCCCAGTGCAGTTGGAAGACCAAATTCAGTGATAGATTCTCATTTAAAAGATGCTGAGAAGGTGACTTCTCTGCAATTAGAAAAGGCGAAGAAGAAATTACAAAGTAGTTCTAAGAAGTTTAATGTTACTACTAATCAAAATGAAGTCACTGATATAGAGGATGAAGACTTCTATTTAGCGCAAAGCTTACAGTCTTCTCATAGGAGAGGCAGATCGAACAAAAAAGATGAATTGACTAATAGACATGTAAGAGGGGACTCAGTTATTGCATCTCAATTGGAGTGTAACGCTCGGAAGGTGGCTAGTCATGTTCAAATAGAGAAGAGGAGGGAGAAATTAAAATTGTTCTGCGAAGAAAAAGCCATCTCTATTACGCTAGGTGCTGAACATTATCCTACAAAGCAGAATGAGAACTATTGTCAGAAAAGAGACTCTTCTGGTGAAAGACTACATAGGAATAATGAACTATCGCAATCTGATAAAATTGGAATATATAATGCAGATACAATGATTACTTCCCAGCTTGGTGATAGTGTGAGCAAAAAGCCTACGTCTCTGATAGTAGAAAAGAGAAATGTACTATCTGAAGAAAATGTCACAGGAAATACTTGTAAAAAGGTACAGAGTAGAACTGCTCGTCGTAAAAAATTGAAAAGGGAGTTGTGGAGACAAATTAAATCTCATAAGAGTCAGGGTATTCAAAATGGAATGCCACAAAATGAATCTAATAAAATTAGAATATCAGATGCGGATGCAGTGATTACTTCCCAGCTTGATGACAGTGTAAGCAAAAAGCCTTCTTCTTCGAAAATAGAAAAGAGGAATGTCCAAGCTGAAGATGTCGTAGGAAATACAGGTAAAAAGGTACAGAGTGTAAGTGCTCATCATATGAAAGCCAAAAGAGAATGGTTGAAAGAAATAAAATTTCAAAAGAATCGGGATGTTGAAAACGATATGCTGCAAAACAAATCTGATAAAATAAGAATATCAGATGCAGATGCAATGATCACTTCGCAGCTTGATAACAGTGTGAGCAAAAAGCCTAATTCTCTGATAATAGAAAAGAGGAATGTCCGATCTGAAGATGTAGTAGGAAATACCTGTAAAGAAGTACAGGGTGGAAGTGCACATTGTATGAAAGCTGAAAAACAGCTGAAAGAAATAAAATTTCAGAAGAGTCATGATATTCAAAACGATGTCCCTCAAAATAAATCTGATAACATTATAATATCAGATACAGATGCAGTGATTACTGATCAGCTTGATGATAGCGTGAGCAAAAAGCCTAGTTTTCTGATAACAGAAAGGAGAAATGTCGGATCTAAAGATGTCATGGGAAATGCATGTAAAACGGTACTAAGTAGAGATGCTCATTGTAAGAAAGGGAAAAGACAACGGCTGAGAAAAATAAAATCTCAAAAGATTCAAGATATTCAAGATATTCAAAGTGATTTGCCACAAAATAAATCTGATAAAATTGAAATATCAGATGCAGATGCAATGTTTACTTCCCAGCTTGATGATAGTATGAGCAAACAGCCTACTTCTCTGATATTAGAAAAGAGGAATGCCCCATATGAAGAAGAAAATGTTGGAGGAAACACATGTAAAGAGGTACAGAGTTGGAAATGGAAAACTTCAGAAGAAGAAGAGTACAAGTGGGATGAAGTGAATTCCAAATTGATAGGTTATGGAGGAACTAGTAGATGGATAAGAAGTGCTTGGAATATCGACACTACAGATAAGTCTAATAGCCTACACAGAGATCAATGGGCTACTCTGGAGAATGAGCCAGATTTCCGTCGGGACGAATTAGATACTGTTTCACAACTAAAGGCCTCTAGAGAGGAACACCTCGTTCTTTTATTTAAGGTAATCCCTTATAATTCCTCACAACTACTGTCATTTGCAAACTACATTTTAAAACTTTTGCGAGTGTGCTCGTCTGAGATATTCTTTCAGGCTTGTCCTTTCTGTGCAATTGCATGATCAAGTGTCTGTGGTATGGGCTTGATATGTTGCATATAATTTTCTATCAGACTATTTGCAGCTATTGTGAAATTTTCATGCTATTACGCTTTGTTCATTTACCTTATGGGTGAGTTTAGTTTACTCCAAAGATTTTGGATGAAGGCTTTGTTGCTTTTTTTGTTGTTTTCTAGTTGAGTTGGGACTTAAAATAGTGATTTTTGTTTGTAATGCTGTTTAACAAAGGACAAAGATCATTTATTAACTTTAGCTTTCAAATTATATGCATTCTCCATGAATTGAGAAGTATGAAATAGCTCATGCGGGTTTGCTGTCATTATATATAAAAATTAAAAAAGTTAATTAGTTTGACATGTTTGTTTTTTCTTTATTTTTTAATTCAGCCTGACTTTTATGCAGGGGATTGGTGAACACAATCTTCAACCTCACAGTCCACTCAATGCTGACCCAAGAAGACATTCAGAAAAATACTTGATATCTCATGGCTCTGGTTCATCAACAAATTTGGTTTCTCCTTTTGCTGGGCCTGGGCCTATATCATATTCTCAACCTTCAAGCTTGGGCTCTTCGACAAATGAAGTCTTGGGATCAAGTGGAATATTTGGGCTGCAAAGGAAGCAACCTGTGCATCCGTCATTTCCAACTGCGAATTTGCCTCAATCTAATCCTCTGCATTGCTCCCCTCAGATGCGGATTCCAGAACATTTTAGTACCACACCGCCTCATACATCGACTGCCAGAGATCCTTCTAGTTTTATTCAAAACCACAATATACAACCACCACCTCCATTACAATCCTCACAATTTTTATCAATGCCTCTCCCGTTTTTGCATCAAACACTGACAGAGGCCGAGAAAGAACATTTTAGTACCACACCGCCTCATACATCGACTGCCAGAGATCCTTCTAGTTTTATTCAAAACCACAATATACAACCACCACCTCCATTACAATCCTCACAATTTTTATCAATGCCTCTCCCGTTTTTGCATCAAACACTGACAGAGGCCGAGAAAGCACCCACTTTATCCCATAATCCTCGAACTTCCCAGTTAGTTGATGGATCAGGGCAATCCCAAACCAGTAGTTTACTACCTGGCATCATGAACAATGGAGTCTTTTCAAATAATCACACACGAGGATTTCAGAGCTTCAATATACAACCTACCCTAAGTGGTCCTCCAGCAATCCAAGTGTTGACATCAGGTCCTCTTGCCACTCCCTCGTCATTATCTATTCCAAAGTCCCAAAATCATCCTTCTACCACATCCTCGACGAGAACCACGTTGCCTCCACTGCCACCTGGCCTTCCACCTTCTGCACAGAAACCCAACACTGGTAGTATTGGTCTGAATCCAATTTCAAGCCTTCTTATGTCATTAGTTGCCAAGGGTATAATATCATCACCAGCACCAGAAATGCCTGCTTTAACTTCTACACAGATTCCAAAAGAGGTCCCAAAGGATAGAACTGAGTTGTCAAGTTGTATGCCGATGCTAGTTCCTTCAACCTCAGATACCTCGAATGTTCCTCTATCATCAAAGAAAGATCCTTCTGTTTCATTTACTGCCTCCAACTTCACGGATATGGAGGAGCTTATAGGCATTGATTTCAAGCCAGAAATTATTCGAAAAGTCCATCCTTTGGTGGTTAGTAGCCTATTCGATGATTTAAAGTTTCAGTGTGGTATATGTGGACTAAGATTTAAACTTCAAGAACAGCTTCACAGTCATTCAGATTTGCATGCCTCAAAAAAGTCTGAGCTGAGTATTTCTGATAAAGCGCCTTCGAAATGGTATTCAAATATAAGCAATTGGGTTGCTGGAAATAAGGAGCTGCCGTTGGTACCAAGGCCTATTACAACTTCACTAGAAAAGGTGGATCCACCAAATGACAAATGCGAACCAATGGTTCCTGCAGATGAAAGTCAATGCATATGTGCATTATGTGGAGAAGGATTTGAAGACTTTTATTCCCATGAAAGGGATGAGTGGATGTACATGGGAACTGTGTATTTGAATCCATCAAAAGGGAAAGGTGATGCGGGAATCATGGATGAGGGCAATGTGGGGCAAGTTCATATTGTCCATTTCAAGTGTACAAGTTTAGGAGATGACAAGGATGTCTCTGAGGAAAATATGACGGTATACCCTTCTACTTCTAAATGTCCCTTTTTAGAGTCCCAGAAACTATTTTTTCTGATTTTATTTTTCTCTGAAGTAGTGTTTCCTTAGGTCTGAACTAGTGTTTCGTCAGGTCTTCTACATATGCTATCTAATTTGCTTCTTAAATACTGGAAGCCTTCCAAGTGATGTTTTTTATATCCTAAACTCAAGAGTCTGTAACTGAAATGATGTGTTGGAAAATTAGGGTTCGGAATTAGGTGACCATTGTAGGGTTTTTTTTTTTTTTTTCCCAACTATTGCATTAGTCTATTTTGCATAATATAATTAAATATCTTCTTAGTTAACCTAGTTTTCTGCTCTCCATTTCTTTTCTCCCATATTTCAAAAGTAAACAATTTTGAGATTGTCTTGGTGTATCATGGTAACAAACTCAAGTTATTTTCTTCTAACTTAAGTTGCTTTCCTTTTTGGAGCATAGATTTTGCAAAATGCTGTAATATGAATCATAAGTTTGATGTTATTTTTTGATATATGCAGATTGTTCTTAATCACTATCTTTTTCTTGCAGGACTGGACATTTGACTAGTAATAATTTGAAGTAAAAGCCACTGCAAAGTGTATATAGAATCAACCGAGGTTGTTCTCTTTTTGTACACAGAAATTAGAGGCCATCTATGATCTCAAATAATGTCTCCCCATTCTGTGATGTTTGCATGTGTTTTTTGCTAATGCATAATTTTAATTTTTTTCATCAGGATCGAGCGAATAAAGACTGCTACATGCAAGGATAATTCTAAAATAACTTTCATGTTTCTGGATCCAACAAAAAGTCTTCTGATTGCTGCATTGCTGTTCTGCGTAATCAAGGTGTAAATGAAATCACTAACAAAATATAGTTTGAAATATTCTTTACCTTGATAAATGAAAGAGATGCAGTCATTGTTTTTGTGGACTGTGCTCCAGTTAATGCTTTGTGGGCACAATTGGAACTAATGCTTTTTTTGTGACCCTGGGACTTGTGCTGCATTTTTTTGTTGATTATTTCTTTGTATATGAATATTTTGTAACTTATATTTAGTTGATTAATATATATTCTGGATGTGATATTGACAAACTACGGTAAGTTCATGTGGGTACTTTTGTTTCTTCCTTTTTTCCGCTGACTGTTGATTTATCTTTTGTTTAATATTAAGATTGTCAAAATGCAGCCATAGTTGCACAACTCGGTTTAAGCTTGACCTGAGTTTGATGTTTTATTCTGGGTATCTGCTAAATTGTAGTGGTATTTTCACTGAAGGCGACAAAGGCAGATGGGAATTGGTTGCTTCTGCAGAGCTCTCAAAGGTAAATAGTATTCCTCCTAGAATTATGGTTTATAATCTTTGCACACAAGCTACAAGGAAGCACCTTGTGCATCCATTTTCTGTCGTATAACTTGAAGTCCAAGTTTTTGTTTAAGATTAGCATGAAATGGCTGTACCCATTAATATTAAAGACATTGCAAGCCAATTCATTTAAATCATCTGAATACTGTGCATACTTTGACAGGGAGCTTGTAATCTAAATCTCTTACGGTATTGTCCAGGATCACATCAACGAGAATTGCAACGATCCCAACAGTGTTTTCACAACTGTTCACTTGAAAAGAAAAGAAAAGAAAAAATGACATGCAAGATAACATGCATCAAACAATAGGATAAATGAAGTGATGGGACGCCAGAAGGTCTGTTCACTGGGAATCCACTCATGCTAATAGGACCAATCTAATGTACCATTATAAGATGCACATATCAAATAATGACTAAACCATGTATATAGATAGTTTGTCAATACATCGGCATTGCAAGTCCAAAGCAATGGAATTTTTCCTTATATGAGCCGTTATTCGTTAGTAGCTCCCTCCAATGCTAACAGAATATCTGCAAGTAATCTTCAAAACAGCTACAAACAGATGACGACGTTTGGATACTAATTATCTGCCAACTTTGGATCCAATCTTGGAAACAGACTCTTTATCTACCAACTTTGGATCCAATCTCAGAAACCCTGTGAAGGCGAAGACACAGGAAATTGATGAAGATTTATTATTTTACAATTGAAGTTGCTAGTCATTTAGAATATGCAATGCACGTGGTAAATTTAAGGGTACACAGCTTTTCACAAAGCACAATGGAAGACCATCCACAAATCCTAACTATGAGCAGGTTGAGTCCCTTCCATCCACAAATCCCAACTATGAGTAGGTTGAGTCCCTTTCGTCGGTAAGATTCTCCCCTAATTCACCTGGATCAATTCCATTATTCTCTTTCTTTCAACATCATTTCTTGTTGCATAGCATTAGTAGTAGTAATTTCTGTGAGATCACACTTCACTGTTATATGTTGGTCCGATGCAAGCAGGCAACAATGGTGAGAGAGAAGACATGAATGACAAATTCAATTTCATATGGCTTATGAGAACTCATAGGTACCAACTATTTTCCCAACTTCCATGCCTGACTTCCTAGCATCTTATACATCTCAAGGTGCCAACTCTTTTCCCTGACTCCTTTCTAACAATCTCACACAATAAGACAGCTACCATACAACAACAAATTGTTAGGGTAATCGATATATACAAATATCTACACACGTGTGAACTGGTTAGATATTGAAGCTTTTTAGGTGGTCATTCCCCCTGTTGTGCCTTTATTTTTATTTTTTTTTACTGCTTTGCTTGGCGGAAAATGCAGCCTTGCATAGAGAGGCTTAGGTGCCCTAGATTTACGATCAAATCCACGCACACATACAAATCCTACAAAAGACAATAAAATTTCATTGTCAGTTAAATAATAGATCAATCACCCACTCATGATGCAGAATTAGGAGATTGTACATTGAAAGAACAGTCCCCTCATTCCTCTCTGCTTCAACCTGACCCCATTTCTCCCATCCAGATTGCTCAAACATATAAAATCCGAAGAACGCAACCTTTCATTCTCTTACTGATCTATCAAGCATCAAAATGGTGCAATGGCCTTATGGAGAGTACTACAATTAAATTACCATATGTAGAGTACTACAATTAAATTTAAAACCTATACATGTCAGGCCGGTGCATCTAAATTCCCAATAAGCCAGTCTCTGCAACAGTTGGGCTTAAGCGCAGACAAATTTTAAAAAAGTAAAACATCCGTATTATCATGAAAGGGAAAGGCGATCGATAACAAATCACTAGAGAAGTGGAGACACATTTTTAAATTGATATTCGCCATCTCGTTGTCAGCCAAACCTTTTAACACATTTATACCATCTGAATGGGAAAATCAGTGGAGAACAAGTGACTACAAAAGAGATGACAAACTTTTATACTAATGTCATAAATATATTGGAAAGAAAAAAAATATAAGCAAGTATTTATATAGAAAAATATGTAATTTATGGCATATATAGTCTTCAAAATTCATAGCTAAGGACATTATATTCTTTTCATACAAATGTTTGACAAAACCAAGAAAAAGATAAAAAATATTAAAACTTTCAGCCCGATGTATACATTGACAATTCTGATTATTAACCAAATCTGAAAGGATTCAACAACAAAAAAAGGTATAAAAGGGAGATAAAATTAAGTTAGAATTTTATTTTATTTTATTTCTTGGTGTGTGTGTTTGAGGGGGGGGGGGGGGGGGGAGGGGGGGGGGGGGGGGGGGTAGAATTAATGTTTTGGAAGAATAGTAGAGGGATCAAATTAAAATGTTTCTATCTTAGAGAGTTTTTTTAATAAAAATCAGGGGAGCATTATCCCCCCCTAGCCCCAAGAGAGCTCCGTTAACTTACTTCACTCTCTTTTATCTTAAATATCCTTGTAAAGCTATCATAAATAGTGAAATTTTGATAACCACAGGATTTAGTTTATTTTTATTATACATCTGCAAGACTACAAGAGAACTAGTTTTTGTAAGCCCTACATACCTCTCCAGAAGCACTGTTGTATACCTTCTGTAGTTAAGCCTAACATGGATAAGATAATTCTAAGTCAGCATTTTTTATAAATAATAATTTTTTTACTACGAAACATTTGCAAATTGATGTTGGAATTTCCCAACCTTTGAATATTGTCGAAACAGAAGAACCAAAATATACAGTTCTTCTGGGCAGATTCCATATCCACTCTCTTGGAACATTAATGGGCATGTGGCTGGAACCATGATCTGCAAATACCTGCAAGTGGAGAAATTATCTCGTCTTAGTCCACTACCAAATAACATGATCCAGAACTTCAAGTTAGCCATTAGCATCAATTCCAACCGGCATAAAGAAATATACAAGTTTGTATAAGTTACCTCGTTAACTTGAAAATAAGTACCATTCAGCGGGAAGCTTCCCCTCATAGCCGTTCTGCAAGGAATCTGTTCATTTGGATGTTAAACAAAATTTACAAAGTATTTTTGTTCAATAATGAATAGAAAGTATTTTTGTTCATCAACGAATATTGTATCACCTACAATGTTGGGTTTATGTCTTGCATCCTAGGTTCTATATGAAGAGAAGACGGTGAAGCGACAAGAGGATTCGAAGCAAATATTGAAGTAGAAAGGAGAAACAACAGCAGCAGGAAGAAGCATGATAAGGTTGCAGTCGACTGCATAGGATTGCAGTTGATCGCAATAGTCTAGCAACAGTCGACTGCTCTTGGGAGCAGCAACGCTGATGCATTTTGGACCTAGTTCTGGGTGAATACGTTTGAGCCAAACCTCCTCACCAAGTTAGATTGTACGGCTATCGTGTGCCTTTCTCTTCATGGTATATCGAATGGTGATTGTATCAAGACTACTACCTAGGGTTTTTCTAGATTTCTATACAATATTGTAATGACCTCCACTGAGAGGTGTCAAAAGCATCGAGTACTTCATCTGAGAGATTTTCTATTATTAACAACAAAGTATCTTCTAGTGAGACTTAAGAGAGAGCTTATTGGTGATAGTGATTGTAACTCTTGTATCTTCTCCAGTTGAATAATATTCTGATTATTTCTTCCTCAGATTAGGTGAAACCGATCAAGGACAATTGTGTGCTTGTGTGTTTTATTTGGTCTACTATTGTTTGATTGTTCATTGGACCAGTTATCACAAAACCCAGCAAATCCCTAACAAGTGGTGTCAGAGCTTCAGGTTCGTGGTTGGTCGAGTTCCTTAGAGGTGACAGATCGAAGTTCTGTCAGATGCAGAATCACGGGGAGTTGTGGGCAAGACCCAGAATCGTTGTTACAGGATCAGATATGCTAGAAGAGAAAATTGTTTCGTGTCTCAATAAAGGAATGCACTGTTTTTCAAGATCATAAAGTAGAATTCAATACGATGTTATCTAAATTGAGGACGATAAACGCAGATGATATACGCGAAGAAGATAAAGCTTTCAACTTGATAAATACACTGTCAGATTCGTACAAGTAATAACCACCATGTTACACATAAAAACTACCAAGAATTTTTTTTTCAGTAGCCAGTATGATTAACAGCTTAAAGGAGAATGAACTTAGGAAGGAGACTTAGAAATCAACGTCTACTTCTATGAGTTGCTTAGCGGTGGATGATACTTCGATTAGAAGAGAATGTGCGAGTAAGGGTGGGTTCCGTTACCACTATTGTAGAGGGATTGAACATTACAGGAGAGATTGTTGCAAGGCTAAATATAAAAAATGACAGTTTTGGGCCAGTTTAAAAAAAGGACACTAAGGTTTTTTTGTTTAAAAAAAGAACACAAAGTTTCAAAAAACTCCATTGGGTTAGTTAGGGTTAGGGTTAGTTCGGGGGGTTTATTTAAACATCCGATTAGTTAAGTGATGTTTTTTAAACACAAATAAAAGATGAATGTGGTTTTTTTAAACACAAATGAAAAATGAACGTTGTTTTTTTAAACCCTACCCTACCCTAACCCTAACCCTAACTAACCCAGTGGAGTTTTTTGAAACTGTGTCCTTTTTTTAAACAAAAAAACCTAGTGTCTTTTTTTAAACTGGCCCAAAACTGTATCCTTTTTTTATATTTAGCCTTGTTGCAAGTAGTTGAATCATAGGGGTGCCAACATTGTCAATGCTGCTGTATCAAGGGATAACTTAAACTATCTTCTTATTTCAAATTCTATAGATTGGATTTTGGCTTGGTTTCTTGATTTGAATAGTTCTCATATTTCATCTGACATGGAGATATTTTTTACTTACAAGTTATACAACAGGTCGTGTGAGAACAAGGATTGGTAAGATTTGTGATATAGTGGGTGAGGGAACAATTGAGTTGGGGATGCCAAATGAGAATGGATTCACATCGGTGAAGGTCGTGCATATTCCTTTGTGAAACGAAACCTAATATCCTTGAAAACTCCGGAAGCACGGGAATGCAGTCGTAAGGTGATGAAGGGAAGAAGCGGTGTTCAACACAATCTCCACAAGCTTGTGGAAACGGACAATCTTGTACAGATGATTTGCAGCCCTGCGTTCGTAAAGCAGTATTTAGTTTGTCGTCACTAGAATTATCGAAGCGAGATCACGACGTTCAAATATTGTCGGGAGGTGGAGAATGTCTCGGGGTGGGTGGAGTTCACAAGAAGAGTGGTGCCTTCGTGTTGACACTTACTGGGATATGCCCTTGAAGAGGGCATGCGATCGGAGAAATAACAGATAGAGGTAAATTCGACTACTAAAAGATGTCATTGTAATCGGATTGTTTACAAGAGAAGGAAAGAGTCTGTAGGTAATTAATCACACAGGTGTGGAAGCATAAATATGCAATCCAAAGTGGAGATTGTTTATGTCCTGCATACTAGGTTTGATGTGAAGAGAAGACAGTGAAGCATATCAGGTTCGATGTGAAGAGAAGACAATGAAGCGAGAAGATAATTCAAAGCAAATGAGGAAAAACAAAGGAGCAACAGTAGGAAGAAGCAAGATTAGGTTGCAGTTGACTGCATAGGATTGCAATCGACCGCAATAATTTGGTATGCTCTCTAACTTGAGAATAGTCGACCGACATCGGCGATGATGCATTTTGGACATGGTTCTGGGTGAATCTGTTTGAGCCCAACCTCCTCTCCAAGTTAGAATGTACAGCTCCTATCGTGCGACTTTCTCTTCAGTGTATATCGGGTGGTAATTGTATCAAAGACTACAACCTAGGGTTTCCTAGATCTCTATATAATATTGTAATGATATCCATTGAGATGTGTGTCAAAAGCATCAAGAACTTCATCTGAGAGTTTTTCCATTGTAAACGGCTGAGTATTTTTTAGTGAGGCTTGAGAAATAGGTTCTTGGTGAGAGTGACTGTAACTCCTGTATCTTCTCTAGTTGAATAATATCACGGTGATTTCTCTCCTTGATTAGGTAAAACCGAAACGGGACAAAATTGTGTGCTTGTGTGTTTGATTTGGTCTATTGCTTGGCTGTTCATTGGATCAAATGTTGCAAAACTCATCAAATCCCTAACATAAAAGTTATGTAGGTTGCTTCTATTTTTGAGAAGAAATAAGGAAACCATTTCATGTAATTTCATTAGAATTTTTTTGTTAAAACTAGGTTAATCGAATTGCAGGATGAACAAATTTAAAAGATAACCATGTTTTTCAAAATCTAAACTAAAAAATGTTTTCAAAGGAATTATTATTTATCAATCTATATTAGTGCAAGCCTGATTTAAGAGCCTTCGGAATCATAATCTAGAAATTAAGATAATTTAGAGCCTAATGTAAATTCCAATTAATATCCTCACTCCACCTCCCCTCTTAACTCCCGGTGTGTGTTGTTGTGGTGGCAGGTAGTATATAAGAGCTTGTATATGCTTAATTTAACTTAATCATACATTATATATATATATATACATATATATATATATATATATATATATAGAGAGAGAGAGAGAGAGAGAGAGAGCGCAATGCTCCATTGCAAACTACTGAAGCCGTTGTTCGGAACGACTTCGTTTATTTTGAACCTAGGCCGTACAACGGCTATATTCGGAACGGCTTAGATTTATAAAACAACGGCTTAAGTGGTTTGTATACCCATTTGCACGGGACCCGTTTGCGATAGAGCATTGCTCATATATATATATATATATATAACTTAAACCCTAAATAGAGAATTTTCAAGAATCTTAAAGGATTAATTTTACCAACATGTAATGCAGATCAAGTTAGAAATTAAAACAGTTAATCGGTTCGATGGATTTTCAAAAACTGAATTAAGTTTAACAAACTCAATTAACGATTCAATTCTAACAATCAATAATTATACCCCTAAGCATTCTTAGCAAGTAAAAGATGCAATATTAATTTGTACTCTAATTAGCAAGTATAAACGCTCTCTCAATATTTCTAGACGACAAAGGAATCTAATAGTATTATAGTGACGATAAAGCAGCAACACAAATATTTGAGAAGTGGTAAGAGTTTATTGGGGTTGCAAATTGTGCGTAGTTGCTGTGGAGGACGGCGAAGCAGCGCCAGTAGGGCTTCGAGGCTAGGGACCAGTACTGCGATAGTGGTTGTCGGCGGCAGGCGTTGGCAAGGGGTGGGGTAGTGAAGTGACGGGGTGCAGGCGTTGGTGGCTTCAGTTGTATGGCGATGGTGATTGGCAATGGGGGGTCGCAGGGTGGTCGACGAGGAAGGAAGGAGTGGAGGTTAGGGTGAGGGCGTCAGCAGTGCCGGCCCTGGGCCTGTGCAACCCGTGCAGTTGCACAGGCCCAGTATTAATGAAGGCCCAGAAATTATTGATCTTCCCTCTTATAAAAACTTGGCTCGACTCTTCAATGAAGGCCTATAAACACAGTTCAATAACACCTGCATAGAGTTTCTAAAAAAAACTCTTGATCTTCCTATCTATTTTCAAAAAAAAACTCTTGATATTCTTATTTATGTTCAACTGTGCAAGAAATCCGGTTCTCTCTCCCCCTCTCTCAGTCTCTCCCTCTCTTTTGTAGATAGAGAAAGCCTAAAACAGAAAGGAAGTGACTTTCTCAGTTTCTTTGCTCCATATTCTTCACTGCTCCAAGGTATGAGCTTCTTTATCTACCTCCCTGTGCTTTCAATTTCCAGTTTTGCAAAGTTGAGGAAATGAGGTTCACTTTGTTCTATAATTATTCTTTAGTAGGTAATATGATTTGTTAATTACCCATTATATATTTCTACCATTTCAACAAACATACTGACATACAGTATATGTGCTTTTAGAATACTGATAAATTCGAAATGCATTTCATTTATTAGGAATGTTAGACAGCTCAAGTTCATTCACAGTTACATTTTGTTATATACTCCTGTCACTAATTAATTCACTGTGATGCCAAAAAAGCAACCCTGTTTCATTTGCATGACTAAGGTAATCATAGTGGTTAGGAATAAATTAGCAAACTAATCTCATGGATATCAGGATATGCAAAGAATGAGTATGAATATTTTCTTTGCTGGCGAATATGAGTACTTGAGTGATAACATTGTCAAGGACTGCAAAATGGTTACAAGAGAATATATCATGTATCCATGGTATTTAATATTATATTCTCATTCTTCCTTTATTTCATTATATTGATCATGAAAGTGATTTGAATTCGTCAGAGTTTTTAATCAGAAAATATAAATTGAAAACTTGCAATTGTAAGGAATATATGGACACTGTAGAATCTTTTAAAGTTTTGTAGATTTTTGGAAAAAAGATTTATCTGATAAAAAATTGACTAATTGTATATTTGTTTCAATTTTGGAATTGCAGGTCTTGTGATTATCTTATATATTTCTAAAGCAAATTCACATATCAGATCTATTTACGGTTTCAGTCAGGTTGTATTATTTCAACTTAATTAATTTGATTACTAGACATATTCTTTTACTACAAAAATGATTCCTAAAAAATATACATCTGGTTATGAAAAACTTAAGCGAAAAAGGAAGACTCGAACAATTAACCCAATCTAAAAAAAGAGCCCTTGATAGTTTTTTATATTAAAGAACAAGAATGTATAGTTGAAACTTCAAATGAAAATGAATTATTTACACGACAATACAAATAAACATGTTGATAATTTAGTTTAGAATAGAAATGAAATTCATATAAAAATTTTAAAAAGTATTTGAAGTGTATTTTTAAATGAATTCATATAAAATTTTGATTGATATAGAATGTATGCTACTCATATTTTTCAATTGAATTCGTATAATATATATAAATATATATACATGACGTCAAGACCAATATAAAGTAAAATTAGTATTGGAATATGTACAGAAGTGAGAAGGCCCAATTTTTTTCTTTTTGTACAAGGTCCTAAAAATCTCAAGACCGGCCCCGGGCGTCGGTGGTGGGAGAAGGTGGCAAGAATGTTTGGGGGGGTTTCAAAGGGGGATGCAGCGCTGGCGGGGGGGGGGGGGGGGGGGGGTTGACAGCGGGGAGGGAATCGACGGAGCTTCGGTGAGTGGTGGGTCCGAGTGGCCACAAGGAGGAAGGAGTTTGGAGGATGTTGGGTTTCGGGGTTCAACAGGAAAGAGGGAGAAGAGAGAGATTAGATTGGGGTTTGGGTTTAATTAATTTGGGGATTAAGGTTAGGGTTTTAATAAAGATTTGAAAATTTTGTTGTAGTTTTAGAGTTTATCACAAACCCTAAAATTGGATCTCAATTGTATGACACAAAAGACGGATTAAGAGCAAAATTTAACACAATAATTTTTTTAATCAAGAATAGCATAACTGAGAACTTTATTTGAGAACTTTTTCTGATTTCACGTTTTTTGTTCCGTCTTTCAAACAAAATCAACAAGGCTTTTAAATAGGCAAGAACTAAAAAACAAAATATACAAGACCATTAACTACTCTGCCACCCCTTGGCTTTTCACTTATACCCCTTGACTTTTTACTTACACCCCTTGGCTTTTCACTTACAAAGACTCTTTGACCTTTTATTTTTCATAACCCACTAATATGGCATTTAATGTTTATTCAACAAAACTCCTCTGTAAACTTAAATGCTTCTACCATCCGTCATGCCAATCATCTTCTTGCATCTGTCGAGAAGTACTTTCGGTAGCGGTTTTGTGAAGATATCCGCAGCTTGATCCTGACTTGCCACATGCACCAGTTCCACACTTCCTTCACATGATCTCGGATAAAGTGAAAACGAACATCGATGTGTTTGCTTCTTTCATGGTTCACTGGATTCTTTGCCAGCTCAATTGCTGATTTGTTGTCAACTTGAATCACGGTTGCACCAAGTTGCTTTAGCTCCATCTTGCTCAACAAATTTCTAAGCCATATCGCATGACATACACACCAAGATGCTGCCACATATTCAGCTTCACATGTCGAGAGCGTCACGATCGGTTGCTTCTTTGAAAGCCAAGTAAACGCAGTATCTCCCATAAAGAACACATATCCCGAGGTACTTTTCCGATCGTCTATATCTCCGCACCAATCGCTGTCGGAATAACCAACCAACTTGTAATCTTCTGCTTTTGAGTAGAACAACCCGAGTGACACCGTTCCTTGGATGTTCCAATGTGAATGAACCGGCTCCTCCATGAACCGACTTACAATGCCGACACTTAATGAAAGATCCGGCCTTGTGCATGTGAGATAGCGAAGGCTTCATATCAAACTCCGGTATCTACTCGCATCGACACGTTCTCCTCCATCGAACTTCGAGAGTTTTGCACCTGGCTCTATTGGTGTTGATACCGGGTTGCAATTTGCCATCTTGTACTTCTTCAAAATCCTTTTTGCATATGTCTCCTGTGATATAAAAATACCCATCTCTACTTGTCTAACCTCCAAACCAAGAAAAAACTTCATCAAGCCCAAATCTGTCATCTCAAATTCCCGTGTCATTGTGTCCTTAAACTCTTCTATTATCTCATCATTGTTACCCATAAAGATGAGATCATCGACATAAAGAGCAACAAATAATATGTTACCTCCATTCTTCTTTACATAAAGGGCATGCTCGTAGGGACATTGCTTGAACCCGTTCTCCTTGAAATATGAATCAATACGTGTATTCCATGCCCGCGGTGCTTGCTTCAACCCGTAAAGCGCCTTCTTCAATTTTAGCACCTTCTTCTCTTCTCCAACTTTCATGTACCCGGGTGGTTGTTCGATGTAGACGTCTTCTTCGAGCACACCATTCAAGAATGCCGACTTGACATCCATTTGAAATATCGGCCATTTGAATTGAGCAGCTTGTGAAATGAGTAATCGAATTGTCTCCATTCTTGCAACAGGAGCAAATACCTCATCATAGTCGATTCCTGCCTTTTGCTTGTATCCCTTCGCAACAAGTCGCGCCTTGTACCGTTCTATCTTGCCTTCAGCATTCATCTTTTTCTTGAACACCCATGTCACACCAATAGGCTGACTTCCTTTCGGTAATTTCGCTAGTTCCCATGTGTTGTTGCGGTCAAACGCCTTAATCTCCTCGTTCATGGCAGTTTGCCACTTCTTGTCTCGCACCGCCTCTTCAAAACTAATATTTTCAGCATCTGCCAAAAGACATACAAGGTGTATCTCATTTGTCGAATCATACAAATCTTGCAAACTTCGTGTTTTGGGTTGTCGTGGTTCATCTTCATTATCGATAGTTTCAGAGTTTGTTGATATGCTTGTTGGTGCAACGACTGATGATTCTCCAACTTTGATGATAACCTCCGTCGAATTGTTCCAGTCCCACTCGCTTGCTTCGTTTACTCGCACATCACGACTCACCATCACCTTCTTGCTTATCGGGTCGAGTAGCTTGTACCCTTTTGTCTTCTCATCATAGCCAATAAAAATATACTTTTTGCTTTTGTCTTCGAGCTTCGTTCTTCGTTGATCTGGTACGTGTGCATAAGCCACACTACCGAACACTTTGAGATGAGAAACTGTCGGCTTTTGACCGCTCCATGCCTCTTGTGGTGTTTGATCATCTAACTTCACATGTGGACATCGATTTTGTACATAGATGGCACATTGCACGGCTTCTGCCCAGAATTCCTTCGGCATCTTCTTGCTCTTGAGCATTGATCGAACCATGTCGAGAATAGTCCGGTTCTTCCTCTCGGTCACACCGTTTTATTGAGGAGAGTATGGTGCGGTTAGAAATCTCCTTATGCCTTGCTCCTCGCAATACTCCATGAAAGCCGTCGAAGTATACTCGCCACCTCTATCGGATCGTACGACTTTGATGTGTCTACCAGTTGCCTTCTCCACCATCACTTTGAACTTTTTGAACACCTCGAATGCCTCGGATTTTTCTTTCAAAAAATAACCCCAAGTTTTTCGTGAGAAATCATCGATAAAGGAAATGAAGTACCTTTTACCGCTGAAAGATTCGGGGGTGATTGGTCCACATGTCGGTATGAATCAACTCGAGAATATGTTTAGCTCGATATTCTGCCTTCTTTTGAAACGAGGTTCTCGCTTGCTTGCCAAGCACACAATCTTCACAAAATTTGCCCTCATAGTCCATGTCCGGCAGCCCGTGCACCGAGTTCTTTGCTAACTTCTTTAGACCACCATAATGTAGGTGACCAAAGCGAAGATGCAACAGCGATGCCTTGTCTTCTACGTTGACTCGCAAACATTTTTCTCGCACGCTTCTCAAATTCAGTTTGTACATCCGATTTCTTCCCATCTCGACTCGAGCAACCAGACGCCCTTGTTTGTCTTTCAATTGTAGTACCCGGTTTATCATGAATACCGAGTATCCTTTCTCCATGAGTTGCCCCATGCTCAAAATATTGCTCTTAAGATCAGGTACGTAATGAACATTCTCGATTGACCCTTCCGTGCCAGTTTTTTGTAAATAGTGAACCGCACCTTGGCCTTTTACTTGGATCTATGACGTGTCTCCAAACGAAACGTGTCCATCTTCAACCTCTCGCATCTCCTTGAATAGGTGCTTGTGCCCGCACATGTGGTTACTAGCGCCGGTATCGAGATACCACACTGTGTCGTTGTCGGAAACGGTATTTTTGTAGGCCATCATGAGAACACCATCTTCTCTTGTCTCCTCTTCCGCGACTAGATTCGCGTTTTCTTCTACCTTTTTTTCGGAATAGCACTCTTTTGCATAGTGCCCATACTTACCGCAATTATAGCACTCGATGTTTGATTTGCACTCTTTTGCGTAGTGCCCATGCTTGCTGCAGTTGTAGCATTCGACATTTGAATAATTTGACCGGCCGCCTCTCCCATGACCACGTCCTCTACCTCGACAATTTTGTTGGCTTGACTGCCCCTTTTTCTCATAATATTCACCTCGACCGCGACCTCCACTACCGCGACCATTGTTGCGACCTCCACGACCGCGCTCTCTACCACGAAAATTTTGAGAATAGAGTACCTTTTCGTCTTTGATTGACGCCTTGGTTTGAAGTGCCTGCTCGAGTGTCTCCTCCTTTTTCTTCTTACGTTGTTCGTGTGCCTCGAGAGAGCCTGCAAGCTCGTCGACTGTGAGCGTCGCAAGGTCCTTTGACTCTTCTATCGCGCACACAACATTCTCAAAATTGTCGGTTAATGATCTCAAAATCTTCTCCACAACTCGCGCATCGGTTAACGCTTCGCCATTACGAATGAGTTGGTTCACCACAGCTTGTACACGCGTGATGTAGTCAGATACAGTTTCCGACTCCTTCATCTTCATGTTCTCCAACTCGCCACGAAGAGTTTGGAGACGCACTTGCTTGACTCGGTCGGCTCCTTTGAACACTTTTCCTAAAGTGTCCTACGCTTCTTTTGAAGTAGTTGCACAGGCAATCTTCTCAAAGCCCGACTCGTCAACGGCTCGGAACAACATGTATAGCGCCGTCTTATCCTTCGATCGTAACTCTTTTAACGCCTTGGTTTGAGCCGCCGTATATCCCGTGGTATTTGTTGGTTCTTCGAAACCTTCTTCGACCACCTCCCATGCATCTTGAGATCCGAGAAGAGCTTTCATTTGAATGCTCCAGTTCTCGTAATTCGCCTTTGTTAGTCGTGGTAGCCGCATTTGACCCATCACATTCACCATTTGCTCTGATACCAATTTGAGAACTTTATTTGAGAACTTTTTGTGATTTCACGTTTTTTGTTCTGTCTTTCAAACAAAATCAACAAGGCCTTTAAATAGGCAAGAACTAAAAAACAAAACATACAAGACCATTAACTACTCTGTCACCCCTTGACTTTTCACTTATACTCTTTGGCTTTTCACTTACACCCCTTGGCTTTTCACTTACAAAGACTCTTGACCTTTTATTTTTCATAACCCACTAATATGGCATTTAATGTTTATTCAACAATGACTTCTCATTAATCTCAAAGCCTATATATAGTCTCAAAACAAATCCAAAACAAATCTCTCAAATAAATTTCTCAAATAAACTACATATTGCTAAATTTCAAAATAAAATAAAACAAATTTGATGTCCTCATCATATTTATTTATTTATTTATTTATTTATTTATTTATTTATTGAGTAAAGGCTACGATGTATCCTGGCCTCGAACCTGACACCTCCCTTTACCATCCCAAACCCTTATCATCTATAACTCAGTTGTGAGCATCAAATTAATAACCTTATTCTTTGAGTTTATTAGTTTATCTAGGATCTGTTAGAACAAATCTAGAGGGCATTCCAACAATACTAGAATTAGCTAGTGAAGCCCACTTGTTTACACCTGTTTTAATTTCGTGTCCTTTAACCTACCAGTCTAGTCAGAATTCATAATTCCTAGAGTATTTAATTGGGGCTAAATAAGATAATCTATAAATGCTAACCAGAAGTGTGCCTCTGACTGTTTGGGCATGAGTCTCTCTTTTGCTGTTGCATGCGAAGCATGTCTTCTTGTCACATAATTTAGCAGAGCCTTGAGAATTGCAACATGACTGTGGTGGTTCAGTTGATTGTGCAGTTTCACCTAGCATTTAAAATTTTCAGACGATTAGAAGAGCATCCTAAGATCACCTGAAGTATAACTGCATTTACTAGAAAATAGGGCATCTTTGTTTGTATGTGAGTAAATATTTGTTTGTATGTTATTTCAGATTAAATTAAGATAAAACCAAGGACCATGTGATTTAAAGAAACAATGGTTGGTTGTTTTTTTCTGAAACCTGTTTAGAATAAACTGCCAATCCAAAAAGTTAGAAATGAGTCCCGTTAAGTGCACGCACTGCACGGTATCATCTGTCTGTTTATATAATAAGATGAGTTTTATTTTTCCAAAAGAAACAAATGGGCAATCGAACAGGGTTCATATGTTTGCCTGGAGTCCATATCGCGAGGAGGTAGGGGCAGGGATCATCAGGTACTCTTCGATCAATCTGTAAAACAGTCAGGTTGTGCATAAGTTAGAACAGAACTTATCAACTTCTAAAGTAAAAATCCAAATAGAAATACTTTATAATTGAGGAAACAGCTTACCCCTTCCAGAAGAGGGTGTGAATCAGGAAGTTCATATCTGCAAAAAGGGGAAGGATATATACACTCAAGACAATATAACATCTGATACTGGTTTACTACTAGATATTTTTTCGCAGCCAATATCAAAATACGCCATCTAATTTTGCAGAATTGATTATTTTACAGTTTTGCCTCTTTTCAAACTTGTCAATAACAGAAATTGATTCTGAATAAGTACTTACACATGATGCTCTGTTCGAAGGCGGCTAATATTCTTTAGCTTAGGCATGGGAATGGAAGCAACATCTGGAGTTATTGCAACTAAAGCCTTTGACATGTTATCATCTTGAATGTCCACATTATTCTCTTGCATATAGCTAATCAAGTTGTTTTTGAATTCTTCAAAACTGAGCTTTATTGTAGGAATTTCATCAGGGTCTTCATAAAAAGCATCCTCAATATCATGCTTTAAAGTTTCTATGCGTTCGTGTTCTGGAGTAGCTGGCTCTTCAATGATAGGTTCACTTTGTTCTGGAGTAGCTGGCTCTTCAATAACAGGTTCATTGTTGTTTCCCACACTTCCTCGACTGAGTTGGCTGTTCTCGAGAAGGGGTCGGAGTATTGAGCTGAAACCAGGCTTTCCTTCATTCTCAAAGGTAGAAGGATTTCTTGAAGTCACAATTCGTTTTTCCTCTGGTCCTGAAAGTGCAAGCCTTGCACTACATTTGACGAGATATAGACTGAGTTTACTCATCTTGCACAATAAGGTATTAATATACTCTGATTAAATTTTTCTTCACAGAAAACAAATCAACAATACTATATCCGCCTGCCTCAAAAGAAGAAAATAATAATAATAATAAAATAAAATAAAACATGTCCACATTAGCACATGATGAAGCTTGGAACTATAGGTTTGAGCAAGTACAGCTATATCGATTCACAATTAGTTCAGTTCCTATTGTGTCTTCAGCTCCTGTTCAGATTAAAAGGAAGGTTGAATTGACCATTCACTGTTGATTCCAGGGATGTCATTTACCAGCCTGACTTTTTTGATAACACACATATCTAGAGGGAAAAATCGTGTTCCCAATTGGGCAGAATAATCATATGCCCAAAAGGCAATCAGTGCCTTTCATTTGCCTTAAAAACCGTGCCCCTGCATAATTCCCTCCAGATTCGGGAGATCCTGTACGGGGAATGTTTTTTGAGGCAAGTCTAGAGCCTCTTGCTTATTGCCATAAGATTTCTATGCCCAGTTGGGGATACGAATTCTTTTTCCTTAGTTAAGAGTACTTAAAATGTTTCATGATTTTTGTACCACTAGTTTATGTGTTATGTTTTTTGTGTTCCCCTATACACAAGTATTGACTATTAACAATATGTTACGTTTGCATTCAACAATATTATCTGACTTACCTAGCAAATGCACTTGCGAAGTGCTTGCATTCTCCTCTCATTGGACATGCATTACAATTTGGCTTGGTCTTTGTACAGAAGACCTGCACGAAAATATGCATCCATCTTCAACTTGAGTGAATTACAAATAATAGATTGAGTGCAGACCCTTAGAAGTCCACGGTCATACCTTTCCAAAAGTAATCATTTGATAATGCAGCTCATACCTGCATAGGTTAGAATGAGATGGTTTAGTAATAAGGATATGGCAACTTCTAGAGGGGAATATGAGTATAGCTATTTGAAACGTCTCCAAGCTTATTTCTTCGGTGAAGTTTCAAAACTTACAAAGTCCTTTGATCAAGATGGCATAACCGAGGCCATAGATATTTCTGAATGTGCTCTATCATAGGATACCTTCAAATATGGAAATGCATTAGAATGTTTGTCCGAGTACAACAGTGTATCTATTTCAAATATCCCGCTTCGAGAAGAAAAGAAATAAAACGTATCTGAATATACTTACAATTCTAAAAGATGCAACTGAAGGGACTCTGGCAGGGGCTGAAGTGGTACCCACCCAAGTCTTACACAAATACGGCCAACATTTGTGTCAACCTTAGTGATAAATGATGCAAAAGACAAGCAAATTGTTAGTTATAATGTTTAGGCTGACTTTCAGGAAAGGAATATTCCAAGAATTTAACCTATACTTCCAAAAGAAAATAAAAACTTACTGGAAATGCTAAATGTTGAAGAGTTAAAAGGCGAACACACTCAACACTTTTGATACCCAATCCCCTGATGCTTAAGAGGTATTCCCTACAAGTACAAAAGAATATGCACATGTTATTACTTCTCTATGATTTGTAATTTGTTGCAATATCATAACAAATATATTATATTTACTTTCACTATTTTTTTCAATTAAAATCTTATCCCTCTTCTTTAGAGGATCCCATCTTGGCCTTATTCATAATCATATATGTACATTCTCTACTGTCAAATTGCGTAAGAATATCTTATTTCGCTGAGTAAGCACAACAACATCTCACACTCGCACATCATGCAGACACAGACACAAACACATCATAATTTCCATTTTAGCAATACAATACATATATAGTAGTTTAGCCAATCCCGTAATTGAAAGAAAAGTAAAACTAGAACATAAAGTTGGCTTACTTTACTTCCGCTGGTGGGATATGCTTTAACCATTCAAGATCAATACTCCCATGATCTTCAACTAGACGGTTAAGAAAATCCTGCAGGGATACAACTGTGAATAGACTATAATACTTAAATTATATTAGGAGTAAGGGGTATAGTTTAGAATGACACCAATATTCCACAACACTAACACTCCTAACAAAGTTACATATAATTATAAAAATTAGCGTAAAAAGAAATCCTAACAAAAATAAATAATATACAAGTCATGGTTGTGCAGATTGTTTCGTTATCTAAAAAGCTCCTCTGATCCCTTTGTTGTATATCCCCTTTGTTATCTATCTGCTTTGAAAGCCCCATTCTTGTTAATTTCTGCATATATGATGAGGCTGCTCCATCTCTCTCCTTTGCAATCAGTTTTATGGTTTATACGATGTTCTGAACTTTTCATGCACATCTTGCATGTCTTACCAAGTCCTTTCGTTGTTTTAAGTGTTGATTACCATTGTATAAAACATTAACATCAAACTCTTTTGAATCCTAAGTTAGATCGAATTAAAGAAAGAACGTGATTAAATTTCATCTAAAAGTGAGTCATTATGCTTGGTAAGGAAGCGATATCCTGCCTCACAAGGAGTTAAAAAATATATTGGACGGGTTCACATTGATTTTAGTGGCCTCTGAGATGTAGCTCAATTGGTAAGGGGTTGGGATGGGTAAAGGGAGGTCTCAGGTTCGAGGCAAGAGGCCAGGCTACAACGTAGTCTTTAATCAAAAATAAAAATAGAAATAATAGTAATAATAATAATAATAATAATAATAATAATGATGATGATGATTTTAGTTCTTTCCATTCCTTTTCTAGCTTTACAAATTGCAATAAAACTACAAAAAATGATCCTACGAATCTTACATCAATGATAACAATATTAAACATTTCAGATAAAAATTAAAACCCAAAACATATAAAGTTGGGAAAACCCAAACGCCATGCTAAGGAGCCGAGCGAATTTTTGGTCACCATTATAACATCAGCATACACGAGTATTCCTCGCCTATATGTCATTAATATTTTCTCTTAAAGAAAGCTGGAGTAAGATCCTTCTTTGTACTATAATACCACATCATCTTGCATACTGAAAATGTTGTAAACTTGTAAGAAGAATCAAGGGCATAACCATGCCAATGTGAATTGAACATGATACAACAGACAATCAAATTATAAAATTGTAGAAGTGTATCTGACAATCTGGAGTATTGCCTACTACTTCTACACATTGTCACATCTTCATCAGAGAAGTGTATGCTACACTACTATCAATCATATTGACATTAGAAATTGGACCAATGAGAGCCCCAGGTGGGATAGATCACTGACCACTGCAGCAAAAGTTATTTAAACAGAATGCTCTCTCCTATTCCAATTTATATCTCATGCTCAGAAACATAATTACTAACAGAAATAAAATGTTCTAAGATAAGCATCAGTATCTGATGATTGACATGATAGACGTGACTTAATTTTCTAACTTTAAAGGTAATATATAAGCTTAAAATTAACTCATAAGTTATGTACCTTGATTCTTTGTGCAAGTACGTTGTTCATTCCACGTTCTCTTATGGTATGGGCGATTTCAGTGGCATCTGCGTTCCGAACGGCCTCCCAGTCCAATGAATCTAGTTCCTCACTGCTTCTCTCGTTCTTGGCGCCATTCATAAATGCTTCTTTCCGCAAGTTCTCCCAGTGATTCATTTTCTTCTTTTCAGACTCAGCATTCACCTTTGTTGCTTGTGATATACCTTCTACCATATCAGGTTGGTATATTTGGGAACAGCATGCTTCATCTTTCAAGTTGAATTCAGTCATCTTCACAGATTCCGCTGCCGCCTCCAATTCATTGTGTGCTCTCATACACTTCGATTGCTCTCTGCAAAACTCCTGGCAGATGTTCTCTACTTTGAAATCTGCATATATTTCTTTGGGATGAACTATGACAGTGTTCTCATCTTCTACTTGTGGGCACTTGTGGGAAATGCTTTCTTCTAACGAGTCCTCAAGTTTCTCATTTGTGTTGCTGTTACGACAGCCATAATGCTTTTCAAGGAAGATTTGTGTTTCTGAAGTAGTTGACGTGTGTGAACATAGCTTACTTCCTGATGCTTGTGGCTCAACTTCCTTTGCTTGCCCACTTGTAGGACTTTCTTCTACAATTTCAACATAAAAAATCTTTGTGATGTCACTATCATTTCCAAGACCATCCAATTTTTCTGAAGAATTGTTTTTCTTTTCAACAATTAGATAATCTTTATCTTCATATACTGTATCTATATATTCTGATGCTAGTGTTTCACCATCTCGATTCGGATAAGATTTATGAGTTGTGTTAGTCTCTCTAATAAACATATTTGCCACAATTGAGGTTGGATTGTCTAAACCACTGTACTTATTTTTTATTATCGGAACTTCTGCTACAAGAGTTGTCTGAATCAGGTGTTCAGAATTTTTTTCCAATGATGTAACAGAGTTCTGGCTGGAAACTAAATCCTGCATAGACGTCTCATCATCAGAATCCTCCAAAACTATTACTACAGGTGCAGTAACTTGTGTGTATGTCCCGTTCTGAGTTGTATCAAGGCCTATTTCTTGATCTCTTCCTTCTAAATAATCTGTTTCATTTCTGTTATTGCTTCCTGGTGATATTCTAATTTCAGATGTTTCATTTTCTTTCTCCTCAGAACCTGCATAATTTGCCTCTGGTACCATCACATTCTCTTCTGAATCAACGGTGTCGTCGGAGTCTAGAATGCTCCCATCTCCTTGTTCTGTTGATGCACTCCTCTTTTCATCATTTGCTTCACTACTGTTGCCTTTTGATTTAAGAGGATATTTTGCAGCTAAGGCCATGAAGGCAGAGCTGTCAAAAATAGTACAAGTTGTAAGTTGTGAACAAAGGATGGACAGAAAGAGTACACATGATCCACTGAGCTGCTATAACTTCCTTCGATGACCTTAACAAACCACTGGTCTAGAAACTATGACAATCCTAGCTGTAATAACTTCCCAACATAAACTTCAAGTGTGTTCCATAGTATATTTGTTAAAAAAAAATATTTTGTAGATGAAATTGGAAAAACAAATACAATAATCTTATACAGCTATTTTAATTTCTCTTACAAACATTGGACCTAATATTTAAGATATAAATATTTTAACTTCTTAAGGACATTTTAGTCAAAAACAAAGCCTAAATGCCGAGATTGCTAATACCGATACCAAAATTAGAAAGTTGATACAGAACCCAACACAGAGGCTTGAAACATGATAGAAATTGAATGATGAGTTTTGAATGTTTTAACTCATGGTTTTGAAACATGATAGTTAACTCACTTAGTAGTCAATGAGTTAGCTGTAAGTCAATGGTATATTCTTCACAAGAAAATATTAAGGATGTTGATGTGCTAAAACTCGAGAGAGAAGTTACACCAAGGAAAAATAATGGCTTCCGTAATAGTTATATACAACACAAACTACAAGTTCTTTTTAAGTTTGATTTCCTGCAGTATATTTTATTAAAATCAACTAATTTTATATCAATCACAATTCATTTGAATCAAGAATGATTACGAGGCCAAAACTCAACCTTCTTAGGGCTTTTTTGTGTAACAGGACACCCTACAAGGGTTACTCTAGATAACCCAGAGTTGAACATTCAAACATGTGTCAGAAGAAAATCATCGGCATCATGCTAAGCAAATTTTCTTATTAAGGTAAACTTTTAACTACTATGAATTGGTGGTTTGGAAAAAGCATTTTACAGAAAACACCAGCTATTATCAACAGGATCAACACTGTGCACCCCTTTGCATAAAAGAATATCCAAGAATTCATGCGTAAGTTATTTACACTATGCGCCACAAAATATATATGCAAATCATATTTACTTTTAAGCATGAAATGAATATAATTTTTCTTGCATGCATTCGAGCAGTGTAGAACAGTGTGTATTTCTACGTTCAGATGATTGGACATATCCATGAGCCAATATTTTCACAATGATATCAAATACATAATTATAATCTGAAAAGGATAACAGAAATATTGAAAGGAATAGCAAACTGCAAAGAAAGGGGTACTACAAAAACAAAGTAATAAGCTTGGAACAGCATAATATAAAGAAAGGAATCAATAGAAGCAAAAATTAAATATTAAATAAAAACTCAAAAAGATATCTGTAAATTAAATTCTTACCTAGATAGGTGGTCAGAAACATTCTGCGTAAGAAATACACCAACCACAGAATCCACGACAGATCCGTTCCACTTGGAGAAGCGTCTATCCCCTACAAATGAAAAGGATTTTAATAGGGAGAAAAGTTTACAGTTTTCCATAATGCATCCTGTCAGAAACCACTTTACCAATAAACTTAGTTTACTAGTGATGTATTTCAAACAATCTCAATAAGCTTTTGTGTTACCTGGAGGCCTCCACTTAAAATATAACTTGTTTCATAGGAATAACAAATGAGGGTTAGAGAAAAAAAAGCCGGTAATGGAGTTTAAAGACTAGTGTGCTGAGAGTGCCTCCAGTGGTAAGCCTCTTAGATAGTGAGCAAGAGGTTGGGGGCTCGATCCGTGCTTCCATCATTCCCTTTATTATGGGTTCTTGTGAGAGTGTCGGCGTGCAGGGTGCGTGTGGCTACAGCCTTGTTCCACCCATATATATATATATATATATATATAGAGTGCACACGAAGGCAAGTGCACAGCAGAAGGGGACTATATATATATATATATATATAGCGAGAGAGAGAGAGAGAGAGAGAGAGAGAGAGAGAGAGAGAGAGAGTCAGTGTGTGTGCTCTGATGATTTGTGGACCTCAATGACTATAAAAAAAATTCACAAAATGCTTAACATGTAATACATGCATAACATTAAACATCCATGCCAAATTCGTGATGATAATAACATATCTAATCTATATCGGTTTATCAAGTATTTCCTGTAGTTGCAGTCATCTCAAAGCCTAAGAATAAGGGAAACATTAATACTCACTAGTATAATGCACGTGCGATGCACGTGCGATGTATTTTTTTAAAAATATGTATTATACACGTGCGTTGCACGTGGGGAAAATGGGGAGGGGGAATGAAAAGGACCAAAAAAAAATCTACGTATTATACACGTGCGTTGCACGTGGGGGAAATGGGGAGGGGGAATGAAAAGGACAAAAAAAAATCTACCAACACGTGCGCTGCACGTGTTGACACACACTAAGAAATAATAAAAAATTGTTTATTTGTTTACAACCCCAACTCTCCCATTAATATAGTAGAGATTCCCTTGCATCTGTTTTACAACATTCTTATTAATATGTTATTACAAGAAAAGAAAAATGATGATATTGTTTACCATACACATCCATTTTAAAATTAAGATGAATATTATCTTGTGATGGTTCTCAAATTGAACCGACGGGCCAAGTAGAGGAAATTCCAGAGTACAATGGAGATATGTAATAAAACTAGCCATCTTTCTTCTCATTGTTGTTTAGGGAAATTTTGGGGACACTGGTGGAACATAAACTGGTTGATTACTAAGGCAGATCTCTTTACTAGGCAACCTTTTGTAAAGCCTCTTTCAATGTTGACAAAGAATGTGGCTTTAAATAATAAAATGCCCATCTACTAGTAAATGTTTGGTCAATTATTGCATGCAGCTTCTTGGCTTCACGCTCCATAGCTGCCCATATTTGAATGGGGACAAAGAAACTTGTTTTTCTTAAAAGTTGCATCTCAAAACCATGAAAATTGAAGCATAGTGTCACATTCTCTTTCATTTTCCTCAAAGTTGCATTTCTTTCATTTCTTTAGAAGCTTCATATTCATATAACAGGACCCTTAATGATGAGAACATCATATCTATTTATTTTTATTTTTGAGATTTAGCCATATGCAGTTTATTTGAGAGATTTGTTTTAGATTTGTTTTGAATTTGTTTTGGGTTTATTTTGAGCCTATATATAGGCCTTGAGAATAATGAGAAGATAAACTATTCTTCATTAAAAAAATTATTGTGTTGAGTTATTGCTCTTCATTCATCTTTTTGTGTGAGACATTGTAATAAAATTTTAGGATTTGTGGGAAGCTCTAAACTATACCCCAAATCCACAAATCAATTCAACCCAAAACCCTAATCCCCAAATCCAACTCAAAGTCAAACCCTAACCCCCTTCTCCTTCTTCTTTCCACTGCATCCAAACTCAAACCCTAGCTCTTCTCTCTCTCACCTCGACGACCACCCCTGCCGCCAGCCCTCGACCCCGACGTCGCCCTCCCTCCACCTCGCGACACCGCATCTCCGCCCTCTCCATCCAACTCCATCGACCTCTCCCCGACGACCTCCTCCCTCACCCACACACACCACCACTGTCCCGTCGACAACCAACCGACCCTCCCCCTTTCTCGTTCTAATCTCGCCGCCACTGCCCCCACCCAACGTCGACCGCCTCTCCCTCTTCAGTCGTTGTCGTCAATTCTCTTGCCGTCGTCGACCTCCACCAGCGCAGCCACCATCACTGGCGCCACCACCAGCCACCGGTGCACCCCGCTGCTAGCTGTAGCTGTCATCGATCTCCATCCCCCTTGCTCCACAACCATCTCGAGCGCCACCATCAGCTCAATTTCTGCGCCATCACGACTCATTCTTGTAACCTGAAAAGCCAGTGTAGCGGCCTTAGGGGTTGTTCCTTCATGAGACTTCCTTATTCGAGTTTCAAACAAATTTTCGTTCTATTACTAGTACTAGGTGGATATAACGAAAACGTCTTTCCACAAATATTGAGAGTGTGTGCTTCTATTTCCTAATTAGAGTACGAATCTTTATTGCATATTTTACTTGCTAAGAAGTAAGAACGTTTAGGAATAATCATTGATTGTAGGATTGAATCTTTAATTAGGCTTGTTAAACTATTTCATATCTTGAAAATCCATCAAACCAATTAATAGTTTTAATTTCCGACTTAATCCGCATTATATGTTGGTAAACTTAATCTTTTTAAATTCTTGAAATTTCTCTATTTAAGGTTTTATCCTTGTGTTAGAAAATCCTATAGTCACAAAATCTGCATCCATATTTGCATTCCGCATTCATGATTTGCATAGAAAAATTTTCAAGAAAATTAATGAAAATAATTTTAACTACAAGTTAACAGCAGATACTTGAAGAAAATTTAAAACTATTGATGTTGGTGACGAAGTGATGTTCGGATTCGTCTGGAAAGGTTTTCAGCTAGATCCGTTAAGAAATTGAATACACGTGCTACAGGCCTATTTAAAATTCTACATAAAATCAATAATAATGCCTATGTCGTTGACCTTCCTGAAGATTTTGGCACAAGACTTTCAATATTGAGGATCTAGTACTCAATGAAGGCCCAAAATTTAACCCTAGAAATTCTCTTATAGATGAGTCTACCTTGCATCCTACAGGTTTCCACATTTTCTACTTTACCTGATACTACTTACCCACCGACAGACAAATTGGGTAATATTTTAGATGATCAGATAATCTCTACCAGAGATGGTTGTATTCATAGGCATTTGGTGAGGTGAAAGAATAAGCCGAAGTCGGATGACACATGAGTGATCGTGAGGAGCTCCCGCACTTGGATCCAAATCTTTTGGAGCACCATGACAGGATCACTAGTTTTAACTTGACTAGGTCGAGCCCTCTTTCGCCCAGAGAGAATAATGAGGACATCAAATTTGTATATTTTTATTTTGATATTTAGCCATATGTAGATTATTTGAGAGATTTATTTTAGATTTGAGAAATTTGTTTTAGATTTATTTGAGATTTGTTTTGGATTTGTTTTGAGCCTATATATAGACCTTGAAAATAATAAAAAGATATGTTATTCTTGATTTAAAAAGTTATTATGTTGAGTTATTGCTCTTCATCCATCTTTTTGTGTGAGACATTAAGATAAAATTTTAGGATTTGTGAGAAGCTCTAAACTATACCCCAAATCCCCAAATCAATTCAACCCAAAACCCCAATCCCCAAATCCAACTCAAAGTCAAATCCTAACCCCCTTCTCCTTCTTCTTCACTGCATCCAAACCCAAACCCTAGCTCTTCTCTCTCTCACCCGGATGACCACCCCTGCCACCAGTCCTCGATGCTTCCCGACGCCAACGTCGCTCTCCCCTCGCCTCGCGACACCGCATCCCCGCCCTCTCCATCCAACTCCATCGACCTCTCCCCGTCGACCTCCTCCCTCACCCACACACCACCACTGCCCCGTCGACAACCAACTGACCCCCCTTTCTTTTCTACTCTCGCCGCCACTGTCCCCCACCCAACGCCGACCGCCTCTCCCTCTTCCGTTGTCGTTGTCGTCAACTCTCTCACCGTCGTCGACCCCCACCGGCGCAGCCACCATCGCTGGCGCCACCACCAGCCACCGACGCACCTCGCTGCTAGCTGCAGCTATCATCGATCTCCATCCTCCTTGTTGCACAACCATCTCGAGCGCCACCATCAGCTCTGTTTCCGCGCCATCACGACCCGTTCATCAAACCCGGTAACTTCTTTCCAGTCTCCATTTATTTGTGATACTATCTATTGTCTCTAGAATATTATTTGATTTATCGGTCGTCCCTAAATATTGAGAGTGTGTGGTTCTAATGGCTAATTAGGGTACGGATCTTTATTGCATATCTAACTTGCTAAGAACGTTTAGGTATAATTCTTGATTGTAGGATTGAATATTTAATTTGGCTTATTAAACTATTTCATATCTTAAAAATCCATCAAACCAATTAATAGTTTTAATTTCTGATTTAATCTGTATTACATGTTGGTAAACTTAATCTTTTAAAATTCTTGGAATTTCTCTATTTAGAGTTAAGTTTACATCACTTAATTCTTTAACTAACCTACCTCAGGTCAAAAGCTAGTTCTTTTACCGCATTAACTACTTCATTAACTACTTCTTGGCATGCATTAACTACTTCTTGGCATCCATAGCAGCAGTTAATGTGAAATTACTTTGCTTCAGTAAAGTGCACTACCTTTAATTTATTATGGATCAAGTCCAAAACAATAAAAATAATAAAAATAAAATAATATACCTAGAATTAAATGCATGCGAGCTATGAACAACTCCGCGCGTCCATGGAAAATTTTCCTTTCTTCTTCCCACTTCTTTTTATCCATTTCTGCATTATCAGCCTCATTATTGTGTTTATTTCCCATCAGCAAGTTCCATGCCCTATTTGTCTCAGGGTCAAGGTCAACTTTGGCTCTAAGGCGGCGTTTTTTGAATTGATCAAATAAATTCCTATAAGGAACCATCATGCTGTCTCCGCCATAAGGAATAAGAGAATTGTGCATCTTAGATATATGGTCTACCTGGTTCTCATTTAAATACAAATGTTTCATTTTCTCAACAATGTTCTCTGTAGGATCCATGTATGGAACAACTGCTAGGGACTCGAAGCAGGTATAAAAAGATCCTCCAATCTTATATGTCTGAAGATTCTTCCAATCGCCTGTGGATGATTCAGACAATCCAACAACAAAACTTTGCTTTGGAATTTCATTGTTTAATGACGACCTGGCAAGATCATAATGTACCTTATTTCTAGGCTTTTTAGTAATTATTCTAAACCGGGTATCTGCAGCCAATGCTTCCATGCATGTTTGGGAATCATGACTCCTGTTTTCCGGCTTGTCAAGAGACTCCTCTATCTTTTCAGGGTACCACAATAAACGGCTGCAAGCAAGAGTAGTCAACTTACGAGCTCGATTGGGTATCTTTGATCTCTTCTTTGTTATAATTCTAATCTGATCAAATGTTGGCAGAAGACTGGACTGCTCTAATTTATCAAGCTTAGTTGAATTTTGTGCATCTGCAAAGGCATGGTATCCGAAATTGTTCATTATTGCCCTGTTACTTCCCCATGGTTTCCCCCTATTTGTCCTCCTTTTCTTGTGAACAATAGGAAAATACTCAATTAAGTTACCCATGCCCTGCCAGAGGCTAGTTTTCTTCACTTCTGTGTATCCACCCAAAAAGCATGCATCTCCCAGAAAATCATCTGTACAACAGTGCTGAATTACGCTGGAGTGATCATGGTTTCTCTTTGTTCCGGTTTTCTCAGTATCATCATCAATTAGTATGCCATTTTTGCAGCTGTCTGAATCAGCCTTCTCATACTTACCCTGCATAGCTACACCATTCTCAACATTTTCTATTACATCAGTGACCACCATAGATTCCCTTATAATCTCACTCCTACAAGACAGAGTAGATAAGGCTGGATCCTCTGATAATCCTAAGTACTCTTCCAACCCTTGATTCAATGAACGGTTGAGATCAATCACAATTCCCGCTGGTAACTCCGCAGTAAACTCTGGTCTGCTCTTGTCTTCATCTTCTACACCAAAACTCAAACGACGCCTAACTGATTTCACTGCATTCACCGGAAGCTCATCAACCGTCCCCCTTGCTGCACTTTCAGTCATAGTCGTAGCATTTGAACCTCTCTGCCTCCGAACATAGGTCTTCTCAAGAACCTTGACCTCTTTACTTTTGTCCAGTGGAGTATCCAAAGAACTCAACAATTTCTTCTTTCGGATGTACGTCTTTGCAATAACCCGCTTTCCTTTATTTGTCGAAATTTCAACCGCAGGAGTATCTTGCTCACTCAAAGATGTCTCCTTTCGCATCACAATCTCTCCACTTTCCTCAACTTTCTCCGGAGTATCCAAACCTTTCTTCTTCTGCGTAGCCGCCCTCTTCGGAACCACTCTTTCTTTCTTCTCACCCGCCTTCTTCGGAGTCACCACCTTCGGCGACTTCACCACCTTCTTATCATCAATAACAACTTTCGGCCGATGCTTCTTCCTTCTCGTCACCTTCTTCTTCGGTGACTTGTTCAAGTCAATCTCTTCCACCCCCTCCTCCTCACTCCCTTCACCCTCACCGCCAACGATCTTAGCCTCCATCTCCAAATTATGCAACACACAAAACTCCTCCACTCTCCTTTTCCTACTCCCACCACCCAAACCTTCACCCTCTTTTTCCGGAGTAATCGGAGCTAAAGGAGGGCTCATCATCTTACTACTACCAGAACTTCCAATGCCTGATTTTTCTAAAGAAACGGGAACATAACGAAACTCCACGATATCGGGGATTTCTTCATAGCAGTTCAAATCAGGGATGAATACACTTCTCTTCTTCGTCGGAGTAGCCGGAGTGCAGTGAGCAAGACTCTCCATTTCCTGCACAAAACCCACCGAGATTGTAACTTTACTAAAAAAGAAACAATTTTTCAGCTCAAATTCAAACTTCAAAGAACTTTCTAACTTACCCACGGTTTGATTAGCGAAATCCCTCAGCTAAATCAGCTCAAAAAGCAAAATCAACTTGATCAATCTGTTCAGAAACCACAAAAGATACAAACTTCATGAAAAAATTGAGATGATTAACAACAAAAATGAGTGAAATAGGAGTGAAATTGTACCTAGGGTTAGGGTTTTCTGCTGATTTTGGAGATTTTTGAGGGATTTAGAGAAAGAGGAAGAAGGAACAGTGGAGGATTGAGAGTGACGCTTGTTCACATTGAGGAAGCGGTGGAGGTTTGGTCCGTTTGGATGATGTCAGAGCCTTTGTGATTCATTTGATGATGCTTACGTGTCGGAAAACCGGACGTTGGATTTCGGGTGGGTTTCATATAGAAGCGGGACCCGATCCAGTATGGGGGCGGGTGCGCGGGTAAATAAACCGCTTTTTAGGAGTTAAGTGGTTGGGAAAATAAAGGAAATAATTGATTGACTCAAAGTTTCCAAAATAGCGACGCTTTTAAAAAAGTGTAAAATATTTGTACAAAAGAGAATAAGTTGGGTTTGAGTCAATTTTCATTTTTCATGTTGAGATTTTAGTAGCGTTAAGTTTCATTATCATTGACGATATATTTAGAATTGTTTGGATGGTAAAAATTATTGTTGTATTTTACAGAAAGATGATATAATTGGGGGAATTTTTTTTTTTCAGTCTACTTATTTCACTTCTTGCATCCACCATTCCGCCTATTACACGAAAATAAAGCTTAGTACATGATGGGGAATAGAGGTTTAGTAAGATAACTTTAGAAAATCCCCTAAAAGCAGACCCTAGATCTGAGAATAGTCTGGGGCGGCGGCTAGGGCTCGTCGCCGCCGCCCCGTCGTCCCTCCTCTCCACTCGTTCTCCCCCCCACGCTGGTTCTTCGACGGCGTTGCCCCCCCACCCCACCCAACCCGTAGCGATCCATCGCTATAAGCCCCCTCCCGTCGATGGCCGGCTTCGGAGCCAAGTCCCCTTCCTCGAGCGTCCCTGTCGAGCGACGCGCCGCTCCAGTCACATCGTGCCTGGCGCCGCTCCAGCCACGTCGTGCTCCAGCCATGTCGCTCCTCGGCGTGCCAGGCGGACGAATCCTAGCGTTGGTCTGGGTTCCGATTGTGGCAGTGTGGAGATGGGGCTCACACTTAGAGATGGAGGTGGATTGATGATGCTATGATCTTGACGGAGTTAGCAGCGGGAGGTAATTTAGTGAGGGCTGGGTTGGTTGTGTCCTTTGCCTAACGGTTCCTTCGCCACCACCACCATGTCCACGCTTTCGGAGCCGATTACGGTGTTCTGCAGCCATGATTTCAGTCTCCAGGGTTGGTGTAGTCGGCGTAGTAGTCGGGGTTTGTGTTGATGTAAACGCCAAAGTCAGCGGGTGGAGTTTGTTCCCCGTTATGCTGGAGTTAGTTTGCCAGCAAGAGACGGTGGTTGGGTTTGTTGTCCTGGAGGTCGCGTGGGGATAGATGGAGGGAGTTTCTGGGTGGAGAGTTTTTTGATGGAGTTTGAATTTCAATTTAGGGTTTTGAAACTCAGATTACTTTTGGGAGGTGATGAGCGTGTGCGGGGGCTTTCGTCTGGGCTCTTGATCGAGAGTAAGAGGTCAGGTTGAGTTGTTTTATTTTGTCCTTCATTGAATGATCGGTGGTGATGTTACTAATTCTCACCGATGCGGTGTCCGATTTTGTCAACATCATTGGGATGATATGCGAGTCGTCGATATGGTGGATGATGTACGAGCTATGACAGTTGTGATAGATGTGCAAGCTGGCGCCGATATGGTTGATGTGCGAGTCGTCGCTAGTTTGGGAGGTTGAGTGAGGTTGTCGCTGTGGTGAGAGTGATGTGAGTCGTTGCAGGTCTGCTGGTGGTCAAGTCGTCACATAGATGGTGTTCGGGCTAGCCATCAGCGACGATGCGAACGGAACATCGGCCACTATGGTGGTGAAGGAGCTGAGCATTTCAGACTAGAGAAGTGGCAAGTCGTCACTGAATAGGCGGAGTGGCAAGTCGTTATCAGAATTGGGACTGGGCAAGTTGTTTCCGGTATGTTGTTCTGATTAGGTGTCACCGAATGGGGTAGAGAAGTCGTTGCTGGAGTGGTGTTCAAGTTAGACGTCGTCTGAAGGTGCATGGGCAAGTCGTCACTATGGTTGGTGCTCGATGAGTCGGTATCTGATTGCTCAATAGAAATCTGCATGCGTCACAACTGATAAGGGAGAGAACAGAGTACAGGTGGTAGCGTCTATTAGTTTAGCTAGGAGAGGGACTAGTTAATGTTGTACGCTTAACTGTGTTATTGTTCTCTGTGGTTCTGTTCTAGGAACAGATAGAGGTTATTTTTTTTGTAATACTTGTTTCGTTAATATTTTATTAATGAAGCGGTGACGCGGTCACCTTTTTCTTAAAAAGCTTAGTACATGATAAGAATATTGCAACTACAATTCTAAAATGAGCTAAAATTTTTCCATGGTACAACTACAATCACATGTGACTGTAGACAAAACTTTATATATTTTATCAAATTTAGAAGTTCTTTTAGGAGTTCAAATTAACTATTATTTTTCTGACTGTTCACATAACATGAAGATCTATCTACTAATATATTTTTTATGAGCCTAAATATTGTAAATAATTTCATTTTGCATTTGTGTATGCTTGCAGGTTATAAAACATGCATATCTGCAAGATAAAACAAAGAATGTAAACAACAAAGAGAAAACAAAAAAAGAGGAGTTAAAAAAACCAATATATTAATTAATAATGTACAGAAATTGGAACATAAGTAGTGATGCATAAAAGTGCAAGCAAAATTGGAGAAAGATGATGTATCAACTAAGTCTACTAATCTTCCTTCAAAAAAAAAAAAAATGTAAGTCTACTAATCCATATTTTTTTTGTATTTTTTTGGAAGAATATGATTCCCAAATGATATAGCAAAGGGGACAAAAAAAATAAAATTCATATGTCCAATTGTTCATAGTAAAGAAGTCTGCCAAAAGATTTGTACCTCTGATTTTTCTTAAAACCGTGCCTCCTTTATGATTTCCTTGGATCTCGAGGGACTTTTTTTTGGGGGGGGGGGGGGGGGGGGGGGTAGGGGTTATTTGAGAACAATTAAAGACCCAGATCTTTTGTACATTTTTTCCGTACTGACCTACTTTTTTTTGTGGTGGTGGGGGGGGAGGGGGGGTTATTTGAGGAAAAATTTGCCGAAATGCCCTCTTTTTTGAAAATAATTAGTGACTTGCCATACTTTCCAAAACAATTAGCGAGATGCCCTTATTTATGACACGTCAGCAACAAACGTTATTGGAAAAAACGGTATCAGTTATTTCGATGCCGTTCTTCCCAATAACGGCATCTTCTTTAAAAAAAAGTGTCGTGTCGTTATTGGGAATAACGGCATAGCTTATTTTTGTCTAAAGATCTCTACAGTATCAATCGTGACTTTAGAGAGAAATGCAAAAATTGAAATAATTGATGCCGTTCTCTCACAATAACGGCATAGATTATACTGATGCCGTTTTTCACAATAACGGCATAAGTTATAATCTTTTTGCACAGGTTCCTATAATCGAAAAATTCCATCTTCTTCTCTTTCCTCCCCTTCTAATTTGTAAACATCTTTTTCTCTCGCATCGCTCCTGTTACCCACAAACCCTAGATCTCAAAATAAAAAATTCCAACCATTTGAGTCCTGTAAAATTCCATACATCCAACCTCCTCACTCCCACTCTCATTTTCAGTCTTCATCCACAACGAAATTTTTGCTAGTGGTTTTTTTGGTTTAATTTGAAGGTATTATCATCTTAACCTTATGTTTGATTTTTATTTCAATGTTTTATTTATTGTGAGTAGTGAATGACTTGAATATGTTTTAATTTTTATGCATAGGTATGGAATTTGATATCCCTATTTGGTTATATTATGGGGGTGAAGTAATTAAGGATCCAAAAATTGGATATTCTTATAGTGATGTTGATCCGGTAATTATTTGGGCTACCCCCAACTTTGGTTACGCAGAATTAATAGATAAGATATATGAAGTCACCAATTGGGATAGAAGTGAAATGAGTCTGAAACTGAGAGCCCGTTATTCTGCTGGTAAAGGGGATGAGTAGTACTTCATGTTGGTACCCATAGACAGTGACAGTTCTCTGAGGTCTGTCTTGCTTAGGACACTTCATCCAAGTTGTGGTTGGAATATAGTTGAGTTATATATCGATCAAACGAGGCTTCCAAATACTACAAGAGTTGTTATCGAAAGTCCAAGGCCCACAAGAACTTTGAAACCATCTGCAGAGTCACACGCAAGGATTTCAAATACAATTGGAGATACTAGCACAACTCTAACAGAATAACTGATGGTCAGCAATGAGTAGAAGGTACATGAGGTGGACTACATCACCTGAAGAGTTAGGGAATAGAATCCCTCCAATCATCGACAGTAGGTAAGCACGGGTATAGTTCTAGAGTTGGATGTCCGTCGGTACTGCTGGCATCCGATTAGTGAACTCCCCATCAAGAAAAACATGTCTAATTGATTCCCCAACCCATATTCCGTGATCCACTTCAGGCACGTCCAGCCCAAGATAATCTCGTACCAAAGCTACCTTATTGACATCAAGTTGCCGGTGACGGCCACCCCGTCAATTGGAAAACCCGCAATCACGGCTACATCTTGTAGGGTGACCGTCATCTCTCCAACCGGCAAGTGAAACGTGTGTGTCTCCGGCCTCCATCACTCCACAAGAGCGGTAAGTAGAGCGTGGTCACACTTGATTTTTGCCAGCTTCGACATCCCGTAGAATCCGCTGCTTACCAAGTAATTTTTAATACCGGGGATCGCCGGTATGATGTTGTGCATTCGGAAACTCATCTTCTCTACATCCCCGGTCCAAACGGCCTGTGATCTGTGGTCTGGTTGCAGATATAGAACGATAAGATCTAATGGACCCGGATGTCCCTGTGGTCCAAATGAAGAAGTAGAAGAAGCACCAACACCATGCGAAGAAGATGGTTGTGTAGGATCCATTGGCTTGTCAACAATAACAAACACTAATCAACAACAATTTTAGTAAAAGAAATTTCAAAATAAATTAAGTATAATTCATCACAAACGCGTTATTCCTCATATCCGAATCGTTCATAAGATTGTAAAAAATGGACTTTTATAACCTAAGTATGAATTTCGAACTACTTGCAATCATCATAATGACAACGTAACCCCCCCCCCCCCCCCCCCCCCCCCCAAAACAAAATATCTCTCCAAATTCTTTGTTTTCCTAACAAAATGAACAATTCCACATTTCTCAACAATTCAATATTTTGTAAACCCTACATCACTAACAATACATAAAGTTATTTCCAAAATTACTACTTCAATAACACATATCTACATTACTTGTACTATACTACCAATGCACACATCTATCATACTATCAAAATCAACTTTACAAAATACAAATTAGGGTTTTTGGATACTTACAATAATTTCAGATTCGGAATGATTTGGCACTCTTAATGAAAGATTGAAGAGTAGACTCCCAAATACAAATCAATTACACACCCGAAGATTTTAGGATTTTTTTTAAGGGTTTAGGGTTTTCGGAGTCGAAATGGGGAAGGAAAGAATCGCAAGGAAAAAGAGGGAAGAAGAAGGATTTTTCGATTATAGGAACCTGTGCAAAACGATAATAACTGATGCCGTTATTGTGAAAAACGGCATCAGTATTATCTATGCCGTTCTCTTAGAGAACGGCATCAGTTATTTCAATTTTTGCATTTCTCTTTAAAGTCACGATTGATACAGTATAGATCTATAGACAAAAATAACATATGCCGTTATTGGGAATAAAGGCACGATACTTTTTTTAAAAGAGATGCCGTTATTGGGAAGAACGGCATCGAAATAACTGATGTCGTTTTTCCCAATAACGTTTGTTGCTGACGTGTCACAGACAAGGGCATCTCGCTAATTGTTTCGGAAAGTAGGGCAGGTCACTAATTATTTTCAAAAAAGAGGGCAGTACGGCAAATTTTTCTTATTTGAGAACAATTAAAGACCTAGATCTTTTGTAAATTTTTTCCGTACTGACCTCCTTTTTGAAAATAGTTACCAAACTGACCCACTCTTGAAAATATTTACCTAACTGACCCATTTTTGGACACGTTAGCATAGAATGCTATTGAGAATAACGACATATGTTATTTTGATGTTGTTGTTACCAATAGCAGCATGTGTAAACTTTTTTCCACATGCCGCATTTTGGAGTAACGACATGAGTACATTTTGCATTCAATCGTAAACTGTTTGACTAGCTTTCTGACTTGGGAAAAATTGGAAGGATGTTATAACTGATGCCGCTATTCTAAATAATGGCAATATTAAGCTGATATCGCTATTGGAAACAACGACATAATAATATTTTCATATATAAAGTAGCCCCCTTCTCTCCTTCCCCTTTCACTTTATCTATCTTTCCCTCCATTCTCGAACCTAAAACCCTAAAATCCTAGAGCACAAATCCGACTCTCTTTACTCTCAAACTTCATTTCTCCAACCTCCATCTCCTCCCACTCCAAAATTCAACCCCTCCCCCCCCCCCCCAAATCTGATAAATCTTCAACATTGTCTGCGGTCATCTCATGCATCATCTGCAACGTATTCTCCGTACTCCAACTTACAGTTTTATTTGGAGGTATTCTTGTAACTATATGTTGTGTAGTTTGCATAGGTTATGCTTGTGAGTAGTTAATGACGCGAATATTCGTCCATTTATGTATAGGTATGGATTACGATATACATATTTGGTTATATTTTGGGGGTGAAGTAATTCGAGATCCAAGATAGGATATTGTTATAGCAGAGTTGAATCGGTCATTATTTGGGGGCTTAATAACTTTATATACTCACAACTAGTAGATAAGATATTTGAAACTATTAATTGAGATATAGGTGAATGGATTCTTAAAATCAAAGCCCGTTATGTGGCCAAAAAAGAAGAATAACAATATTTCATGGTAGTGCCCGTAGATAATGATAATGTACTAAGGTCTATGATTGCTAAGACACTTGATCCAAATTGTAGTTGATCTGCATTGGAGTTACATGTTGAGCAAATTAAGCTTCCCAATGCTCGACTACTTGTTATTCCTAGTCCAAGACCCGTTATGAGTTTCAAACTAGCTGCCGAGTACATACAAGAATACCCCATCCACAAGAAGACATTAACACAACTCCAACAGAATATGTTACCACATAATATGAGCCGGTACATCCTTTCACGTTGACACGAGATATCGTCGATGCTGAAAACGTTATGCAAGATTTCGACAACGTTGTTGTTAATAATGAATTATTAGAAGAGGAAGAAGATGAGGATCACGATCTTCAACATGAGGAGGAGGAGGAGGAGGAGGAAGTCGGAGAAGATCATGTGAATGATGTTAACGTTAGCATTGGTATAAATACCCGAAACCCGAATCCAATCCGGACCCGACCTGGACCCGGCATTGGACCGGAACCGACCCGGCCTATTTGGGTCCGGGTCCGGGTCCTAAAATTGGACCCGTTGTACTTTCGGGTCCTGGTCCGGGTCCGCTCAAAAGAGAACCGACCCGGACCTGGACCCGGACCCGGACCCAGACCCGTTAAAAAAATCAAAAAATCAACATAAAAATAAATATTCTATCCTCATCCCTCCCCTCCTTCATCCTCAATTCTAAATCTTCCTCTTCCAAACTCAAAACTCATGTTTTTTTCTTATCTCCTCTATTCTAAATCATCCACCCGCCGCCTCCGCTCGCCGCTCACACTCCCGCTCCTACTCGAACGGTAGGAATATTTTAATAGGACCCGGACCTGGAACCGGACCCGGTCCTCACGGGTCCGGGTCCGGGTCCGGGTCCAATTTTTGGACCCGTAGGGAACCAGGTCCAGGTCCGGGTAGTGAAGGACCTGACCCGATACCAATGCTAGTTAACGTTAATGTACATGTTAATAATGTGGTTCTGCTGAATTGTTCCATGAGTGCACCTAAACATGAGATTCTATCGGGTGAGTGGATGACCAATGAGACTGTACATGAACATCCACAGTCTTCCGTCGGCTCATCGAACACAGATGAACTATATATCGGTCAAAGATTTCCAACTAAAGATAGTATTCAACATCAAGTTAAGATGTACTCCGTGAAGAACCATCGAGAATTTGTAACAGTGAAATCGAACCCAAGTTTATACTATGTGAAATGTAAATCCGCACCGATCAAACATACACCCGAGGAGATTGTAAAAAATCCGGAGCTCGTAAATGAGGTGGGTTGTCCATGGTGATTGCGTGTAATCGTTACAAAAGGGCAAACATTTTTCGTGGTGAAGAAAATTTAAGGTCCGCATGCATGTGCGAATCCGACATTGAATCAAGATCATAGTACAGAAGATTTTAAAATTGTGTCAACGATGATATTGAATGTTGTCAAGGCACAACTAGGAGTAACACCAAGAGCCATAATTGAGATAGTCAACCTTATATTGATCCATTTTATTCTACGAGTTTGTGCCTAACGTGTAATTGATTATCAACCTTATATTGATCCATTTTATTCTCTGAGTTCATTAGCACTTATTGGCTGGCCCTGAGTGGACCGAAACTCATAGCGGATGCTAGTCTCCGAAGGGCAAAAGGTCGCCCTAAGATTACCCGTATTCGCAGTGATATAGATGCTCGAGAATGTTGGAGCACGGGTAAAATTTGTTCTAAATGTGGATTAAGTGGACACAATCGGCCCAATTGTAAGAATAATGGTAATGTAGGTCCATGTGAAACGACTGAAACTTGAATATGTATCTGTTCATTATTATCCTGTTCTTGATAATGTAATTTATTGTTTGTGGTTTTCTTTTTTTTATCTTAATGGTTGAATGTAAAATATGTACTAAATTTATTCTCATCATTTTGATGTACTAAATGGTTTTCTAGATAGGAATCTCGGTGTTCAAGCTTGGATATATCTTGGATATTATCTAGTGTAAATGTTGGATATAATTGGTTGATTATGTGCATGTTTTGTCCAAAAAATTGTAGCTGTATCATATACAGGTCTTAGTCCTCTGGGTTTTTTTTTTAGTTCAAATAACTTATGCCGCGATCGGGAATAGTGACAACAGTTACGTGTAACGTTATTCTTAACTGCGGAGTTCAAAACATGCACAAACTCATATCTCAGACATTTGATAATAGCTGTTGCCACTATCTCGAAAAACAACATTAGTTATTACATGCCGTTATTTGGAATAACCGCATCAGGTTAATGTCAATTTTTTGGACAAGCTTCCACTCTCTGGAATTCTCTGTCTCCACAGTCGTTATTCTCAATGACGGCATCAAAGTAACTGTTGCCGTTATTGATAATAGCGACAAAAGTTCAATGAAAAATTATTCATATTGTATAAAAATTTGGTCAATCTCTTTGAACTGATACCGCTATTTACAACAACGGTAATAATTATTTTGATACTGTTATCAGGAATAACGACTGTGGAGACAGAAAGTTCCACAGAGTGGAAGTTTGGCCCATTTAACCGATTTCGTTATTATCAGTAACGACAACAAAATAATTGTTGTCGTTGTTGGAAATAGCGGCAACAATTCAAAGTAAAACTATCTAGACCTTATAAAAATTTGATCAATCTCTTTCAACTGATGTCATTGTTGGAAATAGCGGCATCAGTTATTTTATTGTTGTTATTGTGATTAACGACTGTGAAGACAGAGAGTGGAAGTTTGTGCCAAAAATTGACATTAACCTGATGCTGTTATTTCCAATAGCGGTATGGAAATAACTAATGTCATTCTTTGAGATGGCGGCTACATCTACAATAAAAATTGCATGTTTTGTGTGCATGTTTTGACCTGATGCCGCTGTTGGGAATAATGTTACAAGTAAATGATGCCGTTATTCCCAATAGCGGCATCAGTTATTTGGATTTTTTTTAATAAAAAAGACAGAGGACAGTTATCTGTATTGGATGTCCAGATATAATCACTACATCTTGTAGCGTAATCGTCATCTCACCAACCGGTAGGTGGAACGTGTATGTCTCCGGCCTCCATCGCGCCACAAGAGCTGTAAGTAATGAATGGTCGCATTTTACTTTGACCAATATCGACATTCCACGGAAACCAAAATTTACCAAATAGTTGCGTATACGTGGGTGCACCGGCAATGTCGTGTGTAGCTAGAAACTCATATTCTATATCTCTTCCTTCCACACTGTTTGAGACTTGTGCTCTTCTCAAGTACAATAGGGTTGGGTCTAATGGGCCTGGACCTACATGTGTGGCGGAAGATGACACACCTACTGCATGCGAAAAAGATAGCTGGTCGACATCTTACACACCATATAAATTCTTGTTATTATAAAAGACATATTAGACATTTTGGGGGACTAAAATATATTAACTGTTTCTTACTTGTGATGGTGATTGGCCTCTACCACTGCCTGACGGCTGTGACAATCCACTCGGTCGCACCATTTCTCTTTCAACATTAATAAAACATTTCATATGAACAAAATTCGAGTATTAAGATTACACTACTCATTTCAATACACTACTCATAAGAATATCCTGCTCATATCAATATCGAAAGCATATCTCAACACTCGTATCATACTACTACTCATAATAATCTCCACAACATCTCAAAACACTACATATTTATATGCATACATACATATAAATCTCATATCAACATCCACATCCATTCATACATACACATAAATATTCTGAACTTTGAAAAATATAAAAATTCTAGTTTATACAAAATTTCCACAACACCTCATATACTACATTGTCAATTCTAGTATATAAAAAGTTTCCACATCCATTCATACTACTACTCATATCAATCTCAGATCCACAACATCTCATATATAACATTGTCAATATAAATCTCAATACATAAAGTGAATATTTTTAAAGCAATTAAGGGTTTTCGAATACCTAGCACAATTTCGGATTCAAGGAAAGTTGTAGAAGAATCGGTGCCGAGATCCAAGTGAACGGAGAGATGAGGGAATCATAGGGGATGAGAATTAGGGTTTATGGATGAGTATTTGTGAATTTTTTGGGGGTTTGTGGATCCAAATACATGATAATGGGGTTGAAGAAGACAGACGAGGAGAGTCGAAATGGAAGCAAACAGGTCAAGAGCAGTCTGAAGCTACAGGCAGAGTTGCGGTCGACCGCAACCCCAACCGCACCCCGACCGACTATGTACAGGCAGTGCACGGTCGACCGAGCAGTCGACTGTCTTGCTCTCTGTTGCAACACTCTATACTTGAAGGAATGACCGGTCAACCGCACAATCGACCGACCCACTCGCTGTTAGATCCTGTACAGTCGAAGGCATGAACCGATCGACCGTCTCTATATTACGGTCGACCATCACGACGCTAATTGATGAGCAACTGAGATTAGAAGTTGTGTGAACCTATATATATATATATTGTACTATGTACGATTTTAGGGTTATGGTAAAGAAAAAGAAAAAAAAAAAGAAACGAAAGATCTATCAGCCGTCATTGAGAGAGAGGGAGATAGAGAGAAACCCTACACATTGGTGGTAAGTTCTTGAGAGATTTGTAAACTTGTTCTTCTTATTTCTAGTAGAAATCACAGGAGTGCCTCTTCGCAAGAAAGTAGCCATTGCATTGGGTGAACCTCGTAAAAACTCGTGTGTTCTTGTGTGTTGCTTTTGGTTGTTTTTGTTCTCTTACTTTTGAATTTATTGCTCTTGCATCTCGTTGGTAAGTTATTCTGTAGTTAAAACTCAACAAAGTAGTATCAGAGCACTAGGTTGGTAGCATTGATTGAGATGGGGGACAAGAGTAGAGTCAAGGAGTTCGATGGAACAGATTTCACAATGTGGAAGATCCAAATGATTGCGTATCTCTGACAGAAGGATCTAGATGATGCATTGTTTAGTTTGAAGCCAGAAGGGAAAGAGGTCAATCCGGTTGCATTGGCGGCTTGGAATAGATTGGATCAGAAAGCACTTGGATAGATTCAGTTATTGCTAAGTATGAAGTTGCTATTTCACATTGAGAAGGTAAAGACCGCGAAGGAGGCAATGGAGATCTTGACAGATATGTTTGAGAAACTGAATGCAGCGAACCAGATCCTACACCTAAAGAAGTTGGTCAACTTGAAGTTGTCGGAAAGGGGTTCGGTTGTAGAACACATCAACAATTTTTGTATGGTTTACAATCAGATGGAATCGTCGGGTTTAAAGTTTGAGGAAAGGGCACAATCGTTGTTGTTGCTATCCAGTCTTCCCGATAGTTACGATACAGTAGAGCAGACAGTTACAAGCACCATGACTGATACGACAACTCTAAAGGATGTTATAAGTAGCATCATGAATGAGGATGCAAGATGGAAGAGACATGGAGAGACTTTGGTGTTATATCCTAGTAATGTCGCGCTGTCAGTTGATAACCGTGGTAGAAGCAATAATAGAGGAAGGTCGCAAAGCAAGAATCACTGGTCCAAGTCAAGAACTAGACATCGTAAAGGTAAGTGTTGGTACTGCAAGAAGCTAGGATACAGGAGAGACCAATGCGAGGAGTATAAGAAAGCACAAGCAGGGTCACAGGTAGCCAATGTGGTAAGTATTGAACCCCGTCTAGATGAATTATGTTTATCTACAGGATTTAATATTATGCAAGATGATTGGTGTATAGACTCATGTGCTTCTTATCATTGTACACCCATAAGGGATGTTTTTGAGGATTACAGGACATATGATTTTGGTACAGTTTCAGTCGGCAATGGACAAATATGTCCAGTCGTAGGTAGAGGCACAGTGAGATTGAATACTCGCAATGGTGGGTAGTTGGTCTTGAATGACGCAAGACATATTCCAAGTTTGAAGAAGAACTTAATCTCAACTAGAAAACTAGACAAAGAATGATACACAACAACTTTTGGGCATGGAGAATGGAAGGTGACTACATGTGCTAGGTTGGTAGCAAAAGGAAAGCGTTGTGACACATTGTAATTGCTCAGAGGAGGTGATTCAGGTGATATCATTGCTACAACATCAGTAGGCAGTTTCTCTTCAATTCTATGGCATGTCAGGTTGGGGCACCTTGGTAAAAAGGGTATCAAGTAGCTTTGTTCTAAATATCTTTTGTCGGGGCTTAAGAAGGTTGAGATAGATTTCTGTGAGAACTGCATAATGGGCAAATAGAAAATAGTTAGCTTTCAGTTGAGTGAACGTGAGAAGAAGCTTGGGAAGGTAGAGTTGGTACATACATATGTGTGGGGTCCAGCTCAGGAATTCTTTTACGGTGGTAAGAGATACTTTGTTACAATCATTGATGATACTACAAGGAAAGTTTGTGTTCATGCAATTCGCGAGAAATCAGAGGTGATTGATGCATTCAAAGCTTGGAAGGCCAGAGTTGAGAATGAGACGGCTTGCAAAGTGAAAGCATGAAAGTCTGACAATGGAGGTGAGTACTGTCATGCCCCGCTTCCCAAAAAGAATACGGAATACGGATACGAGACAAAAGCCCAGCGAATGATTTTCATCATCCATAAGCTGTTCAGGAATCTTTATAATATTTCACAAGATAATCAGAGTCGGAAGCAAAAGATAGAACCAGGCATGCATAATTGAAACAAGATATCAACAAAAATTACTTGAAACCAAATATAATAATCTCAAATAATCAAATTCTGAACAAGTCAAATATTCTGGGTCACATTGCCCAAATACAAATAAATATCCAAGTCATCAAGTACGTTTTATTCAAGTTCAAGCAACAATAATAATAACAAATAAAGCATGAAATCCAGCACTAGTATATCATCTCGCCAATACCATCTGACAGCCGACCATCCTGATCTGCAATTAGTAAATTTGCAGGAGAAGGAAGAAGAAAAAAAAATACTCATCAATTGCAAGTTACGTGCCACTTATAATGTAGGATACAAGCACATGGGATAGGTAAATCTAAGTAACAAACCTAGCATGGTATAATCATGATAACAGAAATATAAATCATAGTATGGCAAGATGAGCAAATATAATAGCATGTATCGAGTGTCAAGTAAACAAGTGTCATGCAATCAAGTAACCAGTATCAAGAATCATATAATCATGTAGCTTGTATCAAGTATCAAATCTCATGTATCATGTAGTCAAGTGTCAAGTGGGCATGTATCATGTTCAAGTATCAGTTCAAGTATCATGTTCAAGTATCATGTATCAAGTCTTGTAGTTATTACTATCTAGATAGCACTTCATGCATCCCGGTTTTTACTACATGGTTGCTACAACAAACAGTTTCGCTTTAGATTTCATAGGGGACCATACAGGGGCGGTGTACTCAGAGACAAGTTCCAAGTATCATGTAATCATGTATCATGTAAACAAGCTCCAAAACCCAAACAAGCTCCAGTGTCATGTGTGTACGTGTCATGTATAGCGTGTCAATCTCCACATGTAAACAAGCCCCAATAACCACTAGGTTCTTCCGAGTACACATTTCTGCACTATTGACTACTAGATCTTTCCATTAACCCCGGCTTGGTTATTTTATTATTAATTCCAAACAAGCATGGAAGTGTGTAAAAAATATCAAGAATAACATGGCACGATCATGTGGCAAGTTCAAGTTGCAAGATAAAAATGTACGAGTGCAAGATAGTCCATAAAAGAATAAAATTGTCAACTCTCAAGTTCAGGACAGTAAGATCCTACTGCAGTAAAACAGTGATTCCCAGTATTACAAATATCCAAATCTGTATTCGTCGAAGGATCTGGAAAATAGACTTCCACACGAATCCAGCGAGTATAAATAAGTCGTATATTAATTCACAAAAACATAGCTCAAAACTGATTTGAATACAGAAAATAGGTTCAGCCAGAAATCAGGAAAACCAATTCAAGAATAGGAAAACAGCATGAAAACACATTAAATAAATCCACGAAAAATCTAGAGTATTCCCCTATATGTCCAGTATCTAAATATAAAATTTCATAATTTTTGAGTGAAATTAGATCAGTCATCAAAAATAAGGAAGCATCAAGAAACCATAGTTTGGCAAATCTGGAATTCCCAATACTGCTGTACAAAAACTATGATATCTCACAACCAGTGAAACGAAATCCAATTCCGTAAAAGAAATACGAAAATAGATAAAATATACTAAATTTTGTATTTCACAAACATTTTTCATACAGTAAAAGGAATCAGGGTAAAAATATGGTTCTTTACAGAACAGTGAGCAAAATACAGCAAGTATAGATTTCATAAATGAGCAGGAAACAATACATAAAACTCATCAATAAAATTCACCAAAATTCTTGGTAATCCCTAACTAGATAAAAGAAAACTGAACAAAGTTTTGGATCAAAATAATATGTGTAGCATGATTAATAAAATCATTTAGTCATCAAGAACATCGAAAAACAAAATCTGGAAAAGATCGACATCTCTGTAGTAAAACAGTCATAACTCACTCATACGATAACGAAATCAAGCAAGGTCAGAGGGGTTTGAAAATAGACGAAATTCTCTAAAACTCATGTTTTATACGGAAATTAAGATACTGACTTCAAGACAGTCCAAAACAGTAAACAAAACAGATCAACGACAAAATACAGATTTTTCCTTTTAATGACAACTCCACATATATCATACAAAACTTGTCCAAAACACAACCAAACATAAAATCGAGTCTACCAAGTATCTTAACATCATAAATTAGGGTATCTAGCATGTTCACACCAAATATATCACATGGGTCTCAGCCAAATCACGAATTCTCACAAATGTCTCACATACATAATCAAAATCAAGAACGGGTAAATCCTAAGTTAATTCATGTCCATATTATGTCATGAGTCATCTACAGTCAAATTTTCACAATAGAGACAAAATACATCAAGCATATCACAATAAGAGTCGTCTCTAGACCAAACTACATTATAGGTGGTATTTTTGACTTGTATCAAACAAATGAATTGGAGTACAAGTTACTTGCCTTAACCGAAGATGAAGAACAACGAAAACCAAGAGTAACGAGTGAAACCCAGGAACGAAAATCCACAAATCAACGAATCCAAGCAACGAACCCACGAACAACTCGCACGATCCCAACGTGCGAACTCTCAAGCAAGTGAGAGAAAGCAAGAGAGAGAGATGGCAGATGAGATGTGGGATGGATGCTCGAGTGAAGGAGTGCTCGGCTAGGGGATGGAGTGGTGGTATGGCAAGGTGAGGGGGAATCGGGATCGGGTAGGTCGGGTGCTGGAGGCTCGGGTGTTGGGTGCAGGCCGGAGAGGAGAGGGTGGCGGCCTGGGCGTCGGCTGGTTGGGGGGTGAGGCTGGCGTCGGGATCAGGTCGGGAGGAGAGAGAGAGGGTAGGGAGGCCGGGATGGATGGGGATGAGTATTAGGGTTAGGTTTTGTGAGGGAGAGAGAGAGAGAGTATATATATATATGAGAGGAATTAGGGTTTAGAAATACAAGTTGGGTTAATGGGTATGTGGGTTGTGGGTATATTAGAAGTAGTAATAGGATTTGTTTAATTTGGCTTTGGTAAATCAATTAGGAATCAAAATAATAGGATTAGGAATGGGGTAGACCACCAAATCTCCAAGAGCACCCAAAAATACAAATAAAGAGAACGAGACAACAATAAAGAGTGAAAACAACAACCATGAACAAGAACAACCAAGAAATCGGAAATAACTCGCAAAAATCAAGAATGAGAAAGGAAAATGAAAATATATTGAAACAACTCAATATACGGTTCAGAAAAATACAAGAGAGAGAGTACAAATACACAAGAAAAGAAAAATACAAAAAAAATACTAGAAATGAAAAACAGGGGTTACAAATACACAAGTAAAGAGTTTGTTGACTATCTGGCAAAGGAAGGTATCAAAGGAATCAGGACAGTTCATAAGACTCCACAGGAGAATGGTATAGCAGAAAGTGAACCGTACGATACTCGAAAGGGCGAGATGCATGAGACTTCATGCGGGTCTTCCGGTTCATCTTTGGGCCGCTACAGTGGATACAATAGTGTACTTGATTAACCATTACCCATCTAATTCCCTTGATGGGGACATTCTGTAATACCCTGATTTTCAAATACATGAAAGATTATTTATTTTTATATATGTTATGCTTGTGTAGCATGTTGACTAATATTTCTCAACATGATGAATTAAGTGTATTGTTTTCTATAAAATATTTTCTTAAAGCCCAATGTTAATTTGCTTATTTTCTTTTTAAAAAATATTTTGGCCCAAATGGATTTAAGCCCATAAATCTAACTTCTTATTATTTTCCTACCACTTTTATGTGTAGCATTTTTCTTTTTATTTATCCGGGTACTTGGTGTACAAATCATGTGGTATGGTTTGTGTGTACACGTGCACTCAATGTACACGTGCTTTGAGCACCCTCTTTGTGGCCGGTTTGTGAGTAGGGTAGTGGGTTAGGTCATGGGTGGTTACTCTTGAGATGTGGGTAATTTCTCAACTCCCGAATGAATCCTAGCTCTTGATCTCCAACTCCCTAGTGCATCCTAACCCTCCATCTCACTCTAATTTGTGTATAAATACCCCATCCTATTCTCTATTTCTTTTACACTAGATTCATATTATAAGAGAGGTATTTGTGAGAGTTGTGTAAGAGCTTTTCTGTGGAGGCCGAGTAGCATCTGAAGGTTCGGTGTGGAGCAAAGGAGCGAGGTGTAAGGAACAAGGAGGCGTTCACCACATTGAGGACTTTGCTGGATTTCGATTATTTCTTCATATAAGGTGGGTGTTTCTCAGGACTTCTAATGTAGGAAATATACTATGATAATTATGATTGCTACCATATTGTGAAACGTGAATTCAATATAGTAGAATTGCCATGAACATGCTGCTGTTAATAAGACGAGTTGTGTCGGTACAGTCGACTGTCGTGTAGATAAGTCGACTGGTACGAGACCATTAAATTGTGATGTGGTGATAAACTGTATGCAAATAGACAAAATAGTGTGATTACTGAGTGGTGATTTCCCTATGACACATATGATGGAGGGAAGGTAAATGGATGAAAAGAACTAGCGATGATTTAACAAATTAAGAACTGTCGGAGCAGTCGACTGACACTGTGTTCAGCCGACTGGTGCTTCAATTTGATTCTGATTATTTGGAAATTCCATGTAATGAGATGTTCTATTATGATGACCCAGTATGATGACTTGAGATTTATATCTTTATTTTCGTAAGAAAGTTATGAGCAGTATGAATGCATGTTTAAAGTATTTTCTTCAAAGAAAAGAGTATATTAGTAACTTGAAATTCCATGTTTACGATGTTCCTGAACAATCAGAGACTCTGTGTTTATGAAACATGAATATAAGTGTATTGTAAATTGATATCATGATGCAAGAACATATAAAAGCCATTAGATAATCCCTTAATTTGAATTATGGAATTGATCAGTCGACTTAATGTGTGTAGCCAGTCGACTGAGCTGGACTTAGAATTGTGCTGTTGAGAATCCCAGCACAGACGACTGATGGATGAACAGTCGACTGTCATGCGGATGACACTGTGAACATGAAAAGTTGCGGGACAGCCGACTGACTGTGTGCAGCAGTCGACTATCCCGAGTATTTATGATGAATCTGTATTTGACTGTATGAGTCGACTGGTGTACTTCCAAGTCGACTGTACAGAGTGAACCTTGATATGTATGAATTTTATTTTAATTGCTGTTGGAAATTGTGAACTTTATGATTGAATTCTATGAACTCTTTTATGGCTGTGTGGATTATGTAAAATGAATCATAAATGAGAATTGAGAATTAAATGAATATGAAAGGCTAAGATCATGATAAGAAAGTCTGTGAGACTCAAATTGAATTATGAGCTGAAGTGCTCAATTGGAAGTTGTGAATTGTAAATTGAAACCGAGAGTAGCTAAGTCTCCCCCGGCAGTGAAATGAATGAAATGAAATGAGAATTGAAAGACCAAGGTTGATCATGTATTGAAATGAAATGATAAGTCCGGTTTGGTGGAGAGGCTAACTCTAGAGCTTGATTTATATTCATGATTCTAATATTTAGTGCATAGTGAAGAGGTGATGAAGGTGAGAGAAAAACATGAGTATGAGAACTAGGGTTTACGGTGCGGGTGTGTGAGCCGCAGAATGCATGCTTGATGCGTCAAGACATGGCGCGGGCACAACTCAGTAATGATCGGACTTTAGTCACGCTTGTGGGATGTTTTGGTGACTGCAAGAGGATTGTGTTCAGGGAGGAGGCTGAATTGTCGCAGAATGCATGCTTGATGAGTCAAGACATGGCGTGAAATTCTACTCCAGGGGCCAGGATACATGCTTGTACTCATAGAATCATCTAAGATACTCACTGAAATTACAGAAGTAGAGTAAGTCATGGCGAGGGATTGAACCCTACAAAAAAATGAAGAACGATTAAGAGGCTTACCCTCGAACCTATGTAGTATGGGATGCATAGAATTCGAACAAGTGCGCATTAGTGTCATGTAAAATTAAATAAATTGCATTAAGGATTAAGTGCACAATCACGACACGACATCTTTAAGAGTTCCCTTTTATTTACATGCTTATATTGAACAAGTTTGTGATTTGTAAGAAATGAGATTCATTATACTGTTTCTGGCATAGAGATGATGGCCATATATAATTATCGTCGGTTGAATAAACTGACGTACCCACAGTTTGTATGCAGGTAAATTGCATGTTAAAGAGAAAAGGATGCATAAAGATTTTTACCATGTTGTTGTACATTCATGTAAATATTGTTTATTTTGCTTCCGCTGTGTAAATGTAAATGTAATGTGATGTAAACTCTGATGTATGATGAAAAGTTTGAATTTCTTTGTAAAATTGTACTCAAAGAAAGTGAAAAGATCCTGTAGAACATCTCGAATTCAGTGATTTGGGATTCGGGGCATTACAGAGTGGTATCAGAGCCACGCTTTCCACGCTTTCACACTTGTACAAATTTATAAGGAACGACACCCTAGATGTGAACATTAGAGTGTGTGTTTGAGTCTAGAGATTTAAATGTAAGTGACTTACATTTGTGTTGCTCTATGATTTATGCTTCTTCCTCTCTATTCTAAGATGGCTGATCATTTCGATCCTGCTGGAGGCGACGACTGGCATATTATTGAGGAAGAGTACCATCCTGGACAGGCTGATTCTGAGGACGAGTATCACCCTGGGCAAGCAGATTCTGATGATGAGGAGTGGCCCGAATCTTGAGAGATCACCCCACCGCCGGATTCATCTGACGATTCTTCTTCCGATGAAGAAGAGGGACCAGCTCTGAGTGGCACTGTGGCTTCTCTTCAGAGGCAAATGGAGACCCTGAAGGATAGAGTTGGAGCTTTGGAAGCTCAGCTGGCGCAGCGGAAGGCTGATTTCTCTGTTCTCAGTCACCGAGTGTGGGAACTTGAGAAGAGAAAGAACCTGACGGATGTGTTGAAAGATGAAGTGGATGAACTGCGGGATGAACTTCGAGCAGCGAAGAGGACCCGTAGGGATTAGATTGTCTTAGTTTCTACTATCTTCTATTCTGATGTCGAAAATGTTTTAATTTGAATGTATAAACTTTGGAATTCAATGAAATGCAAGTTGGTTTAAATTCTTGTCTTATACTTCGAATTTGATGGATCTTTTGCATCAGAATATGTCGAGAAGAGGAGCTAGGAATGGGGAAGGTTTGGATCTGGAGACCGAGCTTGCTAGGGTCTATCAGACGCTGAATGCAGTGGCTCAGAACCAAGCTAGGGGGGCGGCGAATCCAGTGCCCGAGGCGATTAAGCTAGTGGAATCGTTCAAGAGAATGAAACCACCAGTGTTCGAGGGAAAGTCAGACCCAGATGCAGCTGACGACTGGATCCGTCAAGTGGAGACGATCTTTGAGGTGTTAGAGACACCAGAGGGCAGCAAGGTCAAGTTGGCGACTTTGCAGTTGGAGAAGGATGCGGCTGTTTGGTGGCAGTCGATGAAGAGGACCATGGGAGGTTTGTTGCTTGGCTGGGAGGAATTTCTGGAAGAATTCCGCAGTCACTATTTCCCCTCCGACGTCCAGGAGAAGAAGGCCATGGAGTTTCTGTCACTTCAGCAAGGCAGCATGTCAGTGAGGGAGTATGAGACTAAGTTTACTCAGCTCTCCAGGTATGCTCCAGAACTGGTGATGGATGAGGCGAAGAAGGATCGCAAGTTCGAGCATGGTCTGAGGCCGAGCTTGAGGTCTCGTATGATACCTCTTGGTATCAGGCGATTTGACAAGCTAGTCAAGAGGGCGGCAGCGACGGAGGCGGATATGGAGCAGTTCCATGTTACTCAGCACCAGAGGAACAACTGGCAGTCCGGGAAGAGGCCTGCACAATCGGGGAGTTTCAAGGGGCAACCATCTGCACAGAGGTTCAAACCGACAGGGACGAACGCTATCAGTGTAGCTGGAAGACCTGGGAACGATGTGGGGAGACCTTCTGCGGTCACTTGCTTTAACTGTGGTGAAGTGGGACATTACCAATCTCGATGTCTCAAACCACGGGCTGGCAATCACAATGTGCCAATACAGCAGACTGGAAAGAGGCCGTACCAGTCAGGGCGAGTATTTGCTTTGACAGAAGCTGATGCTGAGGAAGCGGATCAGGTCATCTCTGGTACGAGGGCTGATGTTTAGTGTGGTTTTTGTCATTTCTTCTTCCCGTTTATATTGTGAAACTGTTATGTAATGGTATGTATTATGTAACAGGAGAACTCTATCTTAATGGAAAGAAAGTTGTTGTATTGTTCGATACTGGATCCTCTCATACTTTTGTGTCCCCTAGATTTGCTAAAGTGTTAGGAGTTGAACCGAAGATTTTTCCAGGCAAGATCTTAGCAGTAGCTACTCTATCAGGGGAAACTTTGACCACTGATCGGTATTACGCTGATTGCGAGATTGTGATTGGAGATCGAATCTTTGGCATTGATCTGATCGAGCTGACTATCTTGGGAGTCGATGTTATAATTGGCATTGATTGGATGTTGGTGTACAGTGCAAGCATCGAGTGTAAGACCAAGACCGTAACGGTGAAGGCTCCAGGTGGACCTGAAGTCACTTTCCAAGGGAAGTTGAAGTGTTCTAAGCTGGTGGCAACTATCCGCAAGGAAGAGACTCCTGTGGAATTGCAAGGGATTCCTGTGGTTCGGGACTATCCGACTGTGTTCTTGGAAGATTTTTCTGGGTTACCTCCGCATCGTGATGTAGAGTTCAGCATCACTGTTCAATCAGGAAGTGTACCCATTTCTAAGGCACCATATAGGATGGCTCCAGTGGAACAGGATGAAGTGAAACGGCAGATTGAGGAACTGTTGGGAAAAGGCTTTATTCAACCTAGTGCGTCACCTTGGGGAGCACCAGTGCTTTTGGTAAAGAAGAAGGATGGATCGATGAGGATGTGTATCGATTACCGAGAGCTGAATAAGGTCACTGTTCAGAATAAGTATCCGATTCCTCGAATTGATGATTTGTTCGATCGTCTATAAGGAGCAGCTGTTTTCTCCAAAATAGATCTTCGATCAGGATATCACCAAGTTCGAGTGAAAGCTGAAGATGTGCACAAAACTGCATTTAGAACTCGGCATGGGCATTACAAATTCTTAGTTATGCCATTCGGAGTGACAAATGCACCCGCAATCTTCATGGACTTGATGAACAGAGTTCTGAGGCCGTTCATTGATTCTTTCGTCGTGGTGTTTATCGACGATATCCTCGTGTACTCCAAGTCTGAGGAGGAGCACACTGAGCATCTGGCAGCAGTTTTGCAGAAGTTGGAAGAGCAGAGGTTGTATGCCAAGTTATCCAAGTGCGATTTCTGGAAATCTGAAGTGGCATTCCTAGGTCACATCCTTTCTAAGGAGGGAGTGGCAACTGACCCTCAGAAGATAGAGACAGTGAGAGATTGGGCAAGGCCTACTACAGTGAAGGAAGTCAGAAGTTTCCTTGGGATGACTGGATACTACAGGAGATTCATTCAAGGTTATGCTCAGATAGCCATACCGCTTACTGGACTGACCAAGAAGAATGTGAGCATCAAGTGGACCGAGCAATGTGAGGCGAGCTTTCAGGAGTTGAAAGTTAGGCTGACTACTGCACCTATTTTGGCTTTGCCTAGAGCAGGTGTTGAGTATGATGTTTATAGCGATGCTTCACATCGGGGGCTTGGTTGTATCTTAATGCAAGAAGGAAGAGTAATCGCTTATGGGTCTAGGCAACTACGACCGCATGAGAAAAATTACCCGACTCATGATCTGGAGTTGGCTGCGATTATCTTTGCCCTGAAGCAATGGAGGCACTATGTGTACGGTGAGAAGTTGAACATGTACACAGACCACAAGAGCTTGAAGTATATATATCAGCAGAGGGATCTCAATCTGAGGCAGCGGAGATGGTTGGAAGTGCTCGAGGATATGCGACCTGAGATCAAGTATCATCCTGGAAAGGCTAATGTTGTTACTGATGCACTTAGTCGCAAGAGCAGTTTGGCCAGTTTGATTACAACTCAGAGGCATCTGATTGAGGAGTTGGACCGAGCAGGTATTGAGGTTGTCTTGCAAGGATTGGGAGCATCTTTATCTCAGTTGAAGCTTCAGCCTACTCTGAATGCAAAGATCATTGCAAGTCAGGAAGTTGATGCTGATATTTTGGAGATGAAGGAGCAGGTTGGTGCTGGCAGGTTGCCCGGATTTCAAACCAGGGATGGAGTGCTGTGGTTCGGAGATAGGCTGTGTGTTCCAAATCAGACGGACCTGAGAGAGAGTATTCTTCAGGAGGCGCATGCTACTCTTTTGTCGGTACATCCTGGGGGTACTAAGATGTACAAAGACATCAAACAGCATTTCTGGTGGTCAGGTTTGAAGCGGGAAGTGGCTGAATTTGTCGCGAAGTGTGAGGTTTGTCAGCAAGTCAAAGCCGAAAATCAGAGACCCGGAGGTCTATTACAGCCGTTACCTATTCCGGAATGGAAGTGGGATAACATCAGTATGGATTTCATCACGGGATTGCCTAAGAGTTCTAAAGGCAATGATGCAATTTGGGTTATAGTCGATCGACTGACCAAGTCCGCTCACTTTTTGGCGATGAAACTCATTGCTTCGATGGACAAGTTGGCTGAGTTGTATGTTGGTGAGATTGTCCGACTTCATGGTGTTCCCTCAACTATTGTGTCTGATCGAGATGCGCGGTTTACTTCGCATTTCTGGAGGAGTCTTCAGGCCGCTTTGGGTACCAAGACAGATTTCAGCACTGCTTTTCATCCGCAAACCGACGGGCAGACCGAGAGAGTCAACCGTATTCTTGAGGATATGCTTCGGTGTTGTATACTAGACTTCGGAGGCAGTTGGAAAAGGCATTTACCTTTGGTAGAGTTTGACTACAACAACAGTTTTCAGGCTAGCATGGGGATGGCGCCGTATGAAACTTTGTATGGCAGGAAGTGCAGGACTCCTGTTTGTTGGTATGAAGTTGGGGAGCATCAGTTGTTTGGTCCTGAGCTTGTGCAGCTAACTTCTGAGAAGATTGATCTGATCAGGAAGAGGTTGGTGGAAGCTCAGAGCAGGCAGAAAAGCTATGCAGACAACCGGAGAAGGGACCTTGAGTTTGAGGTTGGTGACTTCGTCTTCCTGAAGGTATCACCCAGTAAAGGTGTGGTTCGTTTTGGCAAAGGCAGGAAGTTAGCCCCGAGGTTTATAGGCCCGTATAAGATATTGAAAAGGATCGGGAAAACTGCTTACCGGCTTGAATTACCGGAAGAGTTGTCTCAGGTGCACAATGTCTTCCATGTGTCTATGCTAAGAGGTTATATTCCAGATCCGAGTCATCATTTGCCAGAAGTACCGGAAGGTTTGCAGTTAGACCTGAATTACATCGAGACTCCTGTCGAGATTATTGACCGTAGGGAGAAAGTCTTGAGGAATAAGACGATACCGATGATCAAGGTAGTCTGGAGAAACCACTTGGTTGAAGAGGCTACTTGGGAATCCGAGGAGAGGATGTTGAAGGACTATCTTGAGCTTTTTGCTTGATTGTATCTTTGTATCTTTTGTTTTGTGTTGTGTTGTATAGTTGTCTCGCTCTTGGCTGTAGTTCCGGGGACGGAACTATTCTAAGGAGGGAGTGATGTAATACCCTGATTTTCAAATACATGAAAGATTATTTATTTTTATATATGTTATGCTTGTGTAGCATGTTGACTAATATTTCTCAACATGATGAATTAAGTGTATTGTTTTCTATAAAATATTTTCTTAAAGCCCAATGTTAATTTGCTTATTTTCTTTTTAAAAAATATTTTGGCCCAAATGGATTTAAGCCCATAAATCTAACTTCTTATTATTTTCCTACCACTTTTATGTGTAGCATTTTTCTTTTTATTTATCCGGGTACTTGGTGTACAAATCATGTGGTATGGTTTGTGTGTACATGTGCACTCAATGTACACGTGCTTTGAGCACCCTCTTTGTGGCCGGTTTGTGAGTAGGGTAGTGGGTTAGGTCATGGGTGGTTACTCTTGAGATGTGGGTAATTTCTCAACTCCCGAATGAATCCTAGCTCTTGATCTCCAACTCCCTAGTGCATCCTAACCCTCCATCTCACTCTAATTTGTGTATAAATACCCCCTCCTATTCTCTATTTCTTTTACACTAGATTCATATTATAAGAGAGGTATTTGTGAGAGTTGTGTAAGAGCTTTTCTGTGGAGGCCGAGTAGCATCTGAAGGTTCGGTGTGGAGCAAAGGAGCGAGGTGTAAGGAACAAGGAGGCGTTCACCACATTGAGGACTTTGCTGGATTTCGATTATTTCTTCATATAAGGTGGGTGTTTCTCAGGACTTCTAATGTAGGAAATATACTATGATAATTATGATTGCTACCATATTGTGAAACGTGAATTCAATGTAGTAGAATTGCCATGAACATGCTGTTGTTAATAAGACGAGTTGTGTCGGTACAGTCGACTGTCGTGTAGATAAGTCGACTGGTACGAGACCATTAAATTGTGATGTGGTGATAAACTGTATGCAAATAGACAAAATAGTGTGATTACTGAGTGGTGATTTCCCTATGACACATATGATGGAGGGAAGGTAAATGGATGAAAAGAACTAGCGATGATTTAACAAATTAAGAACTGTCGGAGCAGTCGACTGACACTGTGTTCAGCCGACTGGTGCTTCAATTTGATTCTGATTATTTGGAAATTCCATGTAATGAGATGTTCTATTATGATGACCCAGTATGATGACTTGAGATTTATATCTTCATTTTCGTAAGAAAGTTATGAGCAGTATGAATGCATGTTTAAAGTATTTTCTTCAAAGAAAAGAGTATATTAGTAACTTGAAATTCCATGTTTACGATGTTCCTGAACAATCAGAGACTCTGTGTTTATGAAACATGAATATAAGTGTATTGTAAATTGATATCATGATGCAAGAACATATAAAAGCCATTAGATAATCCCTTAATTTGAATTATGGAATTGATCAGTCGACTTAATGCGTGTAGCCAGTCGACTGAGCTGGACTTAGAATTGTGCTGTTGAGAATCCCAGCACAGACGACTGATGGATGAACAGTCGACTGTCATGCGGATGACAATGTGAACATGAAAAGTTGCGGGACAGCCGACTCACTGTGTGCAGCAGTCGACTATCCCGAGTATTTATGATGAATCTGTATTTGACTGTATGAGTCGACTGGTGTACTTCCAAGTCGACTGTACAGAGTGAACCTTGATATGTATGAATTTTATTTTAATTGCTGTTGAAAATTGTGAACTTTATGATTGAATTCTATGAACTCTTTTATGGCTGTGTGGATTATGTAAAATGAATCATAAATGAGAATTGAGAATTAAATGAATATGAAAGGCTAAGATCATGATAAGAAAGTCTGTGAGACTCAAATTAAATTATGAGCTGAAGTGCTCAATTGGAAGTTGTGAATTGTAAATTGAAACCGAGAGTAGCTAAGTCTCCCCCGGCAGTGAAATGAATGAAATGAAATGAGAATTGAAAGACCAAGGTTGGTCATGTATTGAAATGAAATGATAAGTCCGGTTTGGTGGAGAGGCTAACTCTAGAGCTTGATTTATATTCATGATTCTAATATTTAGTGCATAGTGAAGAGGTGATGAAGGTGAGAGAAAAACATGAGTATGAGAACTAGGGTTTACGGTGCGGGTGTGTGAGCCGCAGAATGCATGCTTGATGTGTCAAGACATGGCGCGGGCACAACTCAGTAATGATCGGACTTTAGTCACGCTTGTGGGATGTTTTGGTGACTGCAAAAGGATTGTGTTCAGGGAGGAGGCTGAATTGTCGCAGAATGCATGCTTGATGAGTCAAGACATGGCGCGAAATTCTACTCCAGGGGCCAGGATACATGCTTGTACTCATAGAATCATCTAATATACTCACTGAAATTACAGAAGTAGAGTAAGTCATGGCGAGGGATTGAACCCTACAAAAAAATGAAGAACGATTAAGAGGCTTGCCCTCGAACCTATGTAGTATGGGATGCATAGAATTCGAACAAGTGCGCATTAGTGTCATGTAAAATTAAATAAATTGCATTAAGAATTAAGTGCACAATCACGACACGACATCTTTAAGAGTTCCCTTTTATTTACATGCTTATATTGAACAAGTTTGTGATTGGTAAGAAATGAGATTCATTATACTGTTTCTGGCATAGAGAGGATGGCCATGTATAATTATCGTCGGTTGAATAAACTGACGTACCCACAGTTTGTATGCAGGAAAATTGCATGTTAAAGAGAAAAGGATGCATAAAGATTTTTACCATGTTGTTGTACATTCATGTAAATATTGTTTATTTTGCTTCCGCTGTGTAAATGTAAATGTAATGTGATGTAAACTCTGATGTATGATGAAAAGTTTGAATTTCCTTGTAAAATTGTACCCAAAGAAAGTGAAAAGATCCTGTAGAACATCTCGAATTCAGTGATTTGGAATTCGGGGCGTTACACATTCCGCAAGAACTATGGTCAGGTAAAACTATCAATTATTCACATTTGAATGTTTTTGGTTATATTGCTTATTCATTAATTGACAGAAAAGAAAGAAAGAAAATGGATTCTAAATCCAGAAAGTGTTTATTCATTGGCTACGCTGTTAGGTTACAGAGTTTGGGACTTTGTGGATAATAAGGTCATTCGCAGCAAGAATGTAGTGTTCAATGAAGATATCTTTTACAAGGACAGACACACAGGATAAGAAAGTACAACCAGTTCATAGTCAGATTGTGGTTCAGACTCATATTCAGATTCAGATTCTGAAGGTGGTTCTAATGGTGGGAGCCCTATAGTGCAGTAGCAGGGATAGGTACCACAGGCAGCACAGGAGGCACATGGTGGGCCTATTGGGAATGAGTAGTTTATCCAAGATGAACAGGTATAGCCAGAATAGTTTGGGGAACCTGAACCGGTCAGTGAACCGGTATCCACATTGAGGAGATCAACACGAGAGAGAAGGCCAACCAAGATACTTGGTCCATCAGCTAGTATTTCTTACGAGCATGTTCTGTAGTTGACCAAGTTACCTGTAGGGAAACGGGCTCTAATGATCAAATGGATTTTTAGAGTCAAGGATGAGGCAGATGGCAGTAAGAGGTACATGGCGAGACTTGTTGTAAAAGGATTCTCTCAAAGAGAATGTGTTGATTACAATGAGATCTTTGTACCGGTTGTGAAGATGACTTCTATCAGGGTTCTGCTTAGTATTGTGGCAGTTGAAGACTTACACTTAGAGCAATTGGGTGTGAAAACAATATTTGTCCATGGTGACGTCAAAGAAGAGTTGTACATGAAACAACTTACAGGTTTTGAAGCAAAAAGGAAAAGAAGACATGATGTGTCGACTGAGGAAGTGTCTTTATGGGCTCAAACAAGCACCGTGGCAATGGTACTTGAAGTGTGATTGCTTTATGAGAGGAAAATGTTTCGATAGATGCAAAACAGATCATTGTGTGTATTTTCGTAGATATGATGAGAATGATATAGTTACCTTGGTATTGGATGTGGACGACATGTTGTTAGCAGGTCTATGTGTGGAGAAGATCAAGAAAGTGAAGAAGATGCTAGCTTTAGAGTTTTTGATGAAGGACTTGGGTGAAGCAAAGCAAATCCTCGACATGAAGATTAGTAGAGACATGAAAAGTAAGAAGCTTTGGTTATCTCAAGCGGACTATGTGAAGAAGGTGTTGAAAAGATTCAATATAGATGGGGACGACATGTTGTTAGCAGGTCCATATATGGAGAAGATCAAGGAAATGAAGAAGATGCTATCTTTAAAGTTTTCAATGAAGGACTTCGGTGAAGCAAAGCAAATCCCCAACATAAAGATTAGTAGAGATAGGAAAAGCAAGAAGCTTTGGTTATCTCAAGCGGACTGTGTGAAGAAGGTGTTGAAAAGATTCAATATGGATGGTGCCAGACTAGTCACTTGTTCCTTGGCCGCTCACTTCAAATTATCAATGGACTTGTGTCCTAAGACAGAGGTAGAGATGGAGAAAATGGCTGTTATTCCTTATGCCTCAGTTGTTGGGAGCTTGATGGGTGAGATGGTGTCTACAAGACCAGACATCGCATAAGCAGTGGGAGTTATCAGCCGTTACATGAAGAATCCAGGTAAATAGCATTGGGATGCAGTAAAGTGGACTCTTAGATATCTAGCAGGTACTTCACATTTTTCTCCTTGTTTTAGGGGAGATTTTTTACAAATACATGGTTATGTGGATGTGGTGATCATGATGGTTGCAAAAGTACTACAGGGTATGTATTTATAGTTGGAGGAACAACTGTCAGTTGGGCTTCGCAGTTACGAAAGGTTGTAGCACAGTCAACTACGGAGTCATAGTATATGGCACTTACAGAAGCAACGAAAGACATGTTGTGGATTTCGAATCTTATGAAACAGTTGGACAGAGAGCAACCCATAGGTGAGCTATGGTGTGACAGTCAAAGTGCAATTTTCTTGGCAAAAAACTTGGCATATCACTCTAGGACTCAGCACATTCAAATGAGGTATCATTTTATTAGAATGGCAGTTGAGAAAAAATTGATGAAGCGATCTAAGATTCTTGGCACTAAGAATCAGGCGAATATGCTCACAAAGGTAGTGGATAGCAGAAAACATCAGTTCTTCTATACTGCTATTGGATGGTCTCTAGGTTAATTGATGAGGAGACTCGCAGAGGCACAGACATAGACTAGGCCAATGGAAGAGTGAAGAACGGGTTAAAGACTTCGTGTATATGTCTCTAAGTGGGAGATTGTTGGGGTTTGTGGATCCAAATACATGATAATGGGGTTGAAGAAGACAGACGAGGAGAGTCGAAGTGGGAGCAAACATGTAACGCCCCGAATCCCAAATACAACTGAATTCGAGAGTTCTACAGGATCTTTCCACTTCATTTAGTACAATTTTACAAGAAAATTTGAACTTTTCACTTTACATCAGAGTTTCCATAAAAATATTACACTTTACATTGCACAGCGGAAGTAAAATTTACAACAATTAAATAAATGTACAACAACATTGAATAATCTTTAAGCATCTGTTCCTCTTTAATCTTTATCATGTCACTTACCTGCATATAAGACTGTGGGTACGTCAGTTTATTCAACCGACGAACATTATACATGGCCATCATCTCTATGCCAGAAATAGTATAACTTATTTTCCATATTTAACAAACACAAACTTGTCACATGTCAAACTAAAGGGACTACCCTAATGATGTCGTGTTGTGATTGTGCACTTAGTCCTTAATGCACTTATTTATGTTACATGACACTAATGCACACTTGTTCGGATTCTATGCATCCCACACTACATAGGTCCGAGGGCAAGCCCTTAATCGTTCTTCATCTTTGTAGGGTTCAATCCCTCGCCATGACTTAATCTACTACTGTAACTACGATAAGTATCCTAGATGTTTTCTGACCTACGAACTCATGTCTAGGCGCCCTGGAGGGAATCCCAACGCACTGACACATGACTCATCATGCAGGCATCCTGTGGTAATTCAGCTCCTACCATAGACATGACACCACCCGTAGTCTTCAAACATCCCATGAGCGTCGCCTCCGGGACGGTACTCTGGAGCAGTATCCACGCCCTATCATGACTCATCATGGGACATCCTGGGATACGCTCTCGCCGCTAATCCAATGGCCCTCATACTCAGTGTTTTTCTCTTACTTTCATCACGTCTTCGCTATGTAACTAATCCTTAGTTCTAATGAAATAGAATCATGAACAAAATCAAAATACTAGAGTTAGCCTCTCCACTAAACCGGACTTATTCATTTATTCAACATGACCAACATTGGTCTTTCATTTCAATTTTCATTTCCTTTCTTTTCAATTGCCGGGGGAGACTTAGCTACTCTTTTGTTTCAATTCCAATTCACAATTTCTAAAGTTGAGTGTTTCCAACTCATAAGTTCACATGTTGAGTTATCATACTCAAAAGTATTTCTCTTTTTCCAATCATGATTTCTAAATCGTTCAATAGTCCATAATTATACATTAAATTCAACTATTCATCATGTAACTCATAGAATAATATTAAAGCCCACATCACTAATTATTCAATCAAAGATGGACATTTACACATCATAATTTGTCGCACTATTCTCCATTGAGAATAATTCACATCACTTCACAAAATATAATTACTATTTTTATTTCACTTCTTTTCTAGTATTTTATTTTAAGTCTACTTGCAAAGTACAACTTTATAAAATGCGAGTGTAGAACATATAGTCCTAAATTGTACTTTTATTCTCTAAACATACTCCACTTCATGCAAATAATCCTCAAATTATTTTTCATAAACTCCACATATTTTTAAAATAATAAATATATTTTTTCCATAATTTTTACTAACAAAATAACCTCAAAAAAAATGTTTTTTCCCAAATTAAAGACCAGGCCGAGACTGGGTTTCGAACCCACGACCAGAGGAAAACGAGCCACGGCGCAGACCACTAGACCAATTGTGCCATCGGTATGAAAGAGAGCTGAGAGCATTAAATGCTTTCGGCTGTAGTTTTATAATTTTTTGAAAAAATAGGAAACAAAAGTATGGTGCCACAGGGATTCGAACCAGCGACCTCAGACCGAAAGCCCACTGTAGCGATTAAAGCCATCCTGACCACTTGAGCTACGTGCTCAGGTTGTCAAGGTACAACTCAAAGTCTTTTTAAAACAATTCTCTCTGTCATTTAAACAACTCGATATTCAACAAATCCTCATTTTATTTTGCCTTTATAAAAATTACTGTAAAATTCCAGATTGATTCTTCCTCACATAATTTACACACCAGTATGTAAAAATAATTTTTTTTTAACAATAAAAACATATTTTTCATACAGTTAATTCGGATTCTACACTATAATTACCACACTTCTTCTTTTCGACATTTCTTAACAATTAACATCTCAAATCTCTTTACTAGCAATTCTTCATATTAATTTCTGTTTTTAATCGTTTACCAAACATATAAATCTATATTTTTAATTCATTCATTTCAATAAAACACAAAGATTCATTTCACACATAAAGTAGCATTGTTAATTTACTACTTTTGTGTACATAATTTGTAATGTAGATAATGAAACTTTCTTCAACAATTTATGGCTATAATCAATTCACACACAATTTTGCCTTTACTACTAGAACCACATTCAATTGCACATCCATATATCAATCAATCAACAAGTCATTTTCCAATTAAATGTGTACTCTTATTAATCTTTTTCATGCTTCATTCATTCAATTTAATCTAGCATGCATTTCTAATTAGAAACATGGAAAATTTACCCACCTTATTGAAGAAAAGTACAACTTAGCAACCTCCTAAACGAATGTCCTTGCAACGAGAGCGATTCCCCGCCTCGTCGATGCGCACAAGCCAACCCGAGCACTCCACAATGCCAAACCGAGAGCACCTTCCCTTGATAGCCGTCCTCTCCCCTTCTTGATGATGCAAGCACAATCCCACACACCCTCAATCTTTTACTCACTTACTAACTACTAGATAATTGTATTTTGAACTATAGGTTGGAGGAAATAATTAGCACAAGAATACTAGCCAAAGGGGGGGGGGTATTTATACAAAAAAAATAGGAGAATGGATGGCTAAGATTGAAGTAGGAGTTAGGAACAAATGACTTAGATTTAAGGAGGAGTTACACTAACTATCCATGATCAAGTAACCACCTCCACCATGACTCCACTCAAATTTTGATTTCCCTCCAAGACACAACCGGCCATGCCTTTGTGCATATTGCACGTGTACGTGAAGTGCACGTGTATGCAACTTGGTCTCCATTTATTTGTACATTATATATATAAAAAAAATCTTTAAATTGTATCCTACATTACAAGTTGTAATTAAAATAAGAATAACTCATGGGCTTTAGTTTATGGGCCAAAATAATAATTATAAAAGAAGATAAATGAATTAAAATTTTGGGCTTTAAGAAGAAAAGGCTTTTTGTCTAATTGAAAGAAGGCTTTGTATAAATAATTAAAAGCACATATTTAAATATCTATACTCATCATGATAAAAATATTTACCAAAATATTGCACGTGCACACTACGTGCAAAATAAATGATTTTTCATTAAATGAAAAATCAGGGCATTACAACACTCATTCCTTAGAATAGTTCCGTCCCCGGAACTACAGTCAAGAGCGAGAAAACAAACACAAACACAACAAGCACAAGAAAAATACATAAATACAAAATACAAAATACAAATCAAGCAAAAAGCTCAGGATAGTCCTTCAACATCCTCTCCTCAGACTCCCAAGTAGCCTCTTCGACCAAATGGTTCCTCCAGACTACCTTGACCATCGGTATCGTAAGAATGAATGAAGCCACCTGTATTCGAAGGGATGTCAGATCCTGATGCGGCTGACAACTGGATTCGTCAAGTGGAGACAATCTTCGATGTGCTGGAAATCCCTGAGGGCAGTAATGTCAAGTTGGCGACTCTGCAACTGGAGAAGGATGCGGCTGTGTGGTGGCAGTCGATGAAGAGGACCATGAGAGGCATAGTTCTCGGCTGGGAAGAATTTCTGAAGGAATTCCGCAGTCACTATTTCCCCTCTGACGTCCAAGAGAAGAAGGCTATGGAGTTTCTGTTACTACAGTAAGGTGGCATGTCAGTTAGAGAGTACGAGACCAAGTTTACTCAGCTCTCTAGGTATGCTCCGGAATTAGTGATGGATGAGGCTAAGAAGGCTCGTAAGTTCGAGCATGGATTGAGGCCGAGCTTGAGGTCTCGGATGATACCTCTTGGTATCAGAAGATTTGACAAGCTGGTCAAGCGAGCAGCAGCCAGTAAAGCAGATATGGAGCAGTTTCATGTTGTTCAGAACCGGAGGAACAACTGGCAGTCTGGAAAGAGGTCCGCACATTCTGGGAATTTCAAGGGACAACCATCTGCACAAAGGTTCAAACCGATAGGGGCGAACGCTATTAGTGTGGCTGGAGGACCTAGGAACAATGTGGTAAGACCTCCTGCGGTAACTTGCTTCAACTGTGGTGAAACGGGACATTACAAATCTCAATGTCTCAAGCCACGGAATGGTAATAGTAATGCACAGACGCAGCAAACTGGGAAGAGACCGTACTAACCAGGGCGAGTATTTGCCTTGACGGAAGCTGATGCTGATGAAGTAGATCATGCCATCACTGGTACGAGGGCTGATGTTTAGAGGTTTATGTTATTTCTTTTTCCTGCTTATTAAGTGAACTGTTACGTAATGGGTGTGTATTATGTAACAGGCAAACTTTATTTGAATGAAATGAAAGCTGTTGTGTTGTTCGATACTAGATCCTCTCATACTTTTGTGTCTCTTTAATTTGCTAAAGTGTTGGGAGTTGAACCGAAGATTTTTCCAGGCAAGATCTTAGCAGTAGCTACTCCATCAGGGAAAACTCTAACCACTGATCGGTATTATGCAGATTGCGAGATTGTGATTGGGGATAGAATCTTTGATATTGATCTGATCGAGCTGACTATCTTGGGAGTCGATGTTATCATTGGCATTGATTGGATGTCGGTGTACAGTGCAAGCATCGAGTGTAAGACCAAGACGGTAACAGTGAAGGCTCCAGGTGGACCTGAAGTCACTTTCCAAGGGAAGAAGAAGTGTTCTAGACTGGTGGCAGCTATCCGCAAGGAAGAGACTCCTGTGGAATTGCAAGGGATTCCTGTGGTTCGGGACTATCCGACTATGTTCTTGGATGATTTTCCTGGGTTACCCCCACATCGTGATGTAGAGTTCAGCATCACTGTTCAACCGGAAAGTGCACCCATTTCTAAGGTACAGTATAGGATCGCTCCAGTGGAACAGGATGAGGTGAAACGGCAGATTGAGGAACTGTTGGAGAAAGGCTTTATTCAACCTAGTGCGTCACCTTGGGGAGCACCAGTGCTTTTGGTAAAGAAGAAGGATGGATCGATGAGAATGTGTATCGATTACCGGGAGCTGAATAAGGTCACTGTTCAGAATAAGTATCCTATTCCCCGAATTGATGATTTGTTCGATCGTTTACAAGGAGCAGCTGTTTTCTCCAAAATAGATCTTCGATCAGGATATCACCAAGTTCGAGTGAAAGCTGAAGATGTGCACAAAACTGCATTTAGAACTCGACATGGGCATTACGAATTCTTAGTTATGCCATTTGGAGTGACGAATGCACCCGTAATCTTCATGGATTTGATGAACAGAGTTCTGAGGCCGTTCATTGATTCTTTCGTCGTGGTGTTTATCGACGATATCCTCGTGTAGTCCAAGTCAGAAGAGGAGCACACCGAGCATCTGGCAGCAGTTTTGAAGAAGCTGGAAGAGCAGAAGTTGTATGCCAAGTTATCCAAGTGTGATTTCTGGAAATCTGAAGTGGCATTCCTAGGTCACATCCTTTCTAAGGAGGGAGTGGCAACTGACCCTCAGAAGATAGAGGCAGTGAGAGATTAGGCTAGGCCTACTACAGTGAAGGAAGTCAAAAGTTTTCTTGGAATGACTGGATACTACAGGAGATTCATTCAAGGTTATGCCCAAATAGCCGAGCTGCTTACTGGTCTGACCAAGAAGAATGTGAACTTCAAGTGGATTGAGCAATGTGAGGCAAGCTTTCAGGAGCTGAAAGAGAAGCTGACTACTGCACCTATTTTGGATTTGCCTAGAATCCCAAATACACGGCCAGTAAATACAACTGAATTCGAGAGTTCTACAGGATCTTTCCACTTCATTTAGTACAATTTTACAAGGAAATTTGAACTTTTCACTTTACATCAGAGTTTACATAAAAACATTACACTTTACATTGCACAGCGGAAGTAAAATTTACAACAATTAAATAAATGTACAACAACATTGAATAATCTTTAAGCATTTGTTCCTCTTTAATCTTTATCATGCCACTTACCTGCATATAAGACTGTGGGTACGTCAGTTTATTCAACCGACGAACATTATACACGGCCATCCTCTCTATGCCGGAAATAGTATAACTAATTTTCCATATTTAGCAGACACAAACTTGTCACATGTCAAACTAAAGGGACTACCCTATTGATGTCGTGTTGTGATTGTGCACTTAGTCCTTAATGCAGTTATTTATATTACATGGCACTAATGCGCACTTGTTCGGATTCTATGCATCCCATACTACATAGGTCCGAGGGCAAGCCCTTATTCGTTCTTCATCTTTGTAGGGTTCAATCCCTCGCCATGACTTAATCTACTACTGTAACTATGGTAAGTATCCTAGATGTTTTCTGACCGACGAACTCTTGTCTAGGCGCCCTGGAGGGAATCCCAACGCACTGACACATGACTCATCATGCAGGCATCCTGTGGTAATTCAGCTCCGACCATAGACATGACACCACCCGTAGTCTTCAAACATCCCACCAGCGTCGCCACCGGGACGGTACTCTGGAGCAGTATCCACGCCCTATCATGACTCATCATGGGACATCCTGGGATACGCTCTCGCCGCTAATCCAATGGCCCTCATACTCAGTGTTTTTCTCTTACTTTCATCACGTCTTCGCTATGTAACTAATCCTTAGTTCTAATGAAATAGAATCATGAACATGACCAACCTTGGTCTTTCATTTCAATTTTCATTTCCATTCTTTTCAATTGCCAGGGGAGACTTAGCTACTCTTTTGTTTCAATTCCAATTCACAATTTCTAAAGTTGAGTGTTTCCAACTCATAAGTTCACATGTTGAGTTATCATACTCAAAAGTATTTTTCTTTTCCAATCATGATTTCTAAATCGTTCAATAGTCCATAATTATACATTAAAATCAACTATTCATCATGTAACTCATAGAATAATATTAAAGCCCACATCACTAATTATTCAATCAAAGATGGACATTTACACATCATAATTTGTCGCACTATTCTCCATTGAGAATAATTCACATCACTTCACAAAATATAATTACTATTTTTATTTCACTTCTTTTCTAGTATTTTATTTTAAGTCTATTTGCAAAGTACAACTTTATAAAAATGCGAGTGTAGAACATATAGTCCTAAATTGTACTTTTATTCTCTAAACATACTCCACTTCATGCAACTAATTCTCAAATTATTTTTCATAAACTCCACATATTTTTAAAATAATAAATATATTTTTTCAATAATTTTTACTAACAAAATAACCTAAAAAAAATGTTTTTTCCCAAATTAAAGACCAGGCCGAGAATGGGTTTCGAACCCACGACCAAAGGAAAACGAGCCACGGCGCAGACCACTAGGCCAATTGTGCCATCGGTATGAAAGAGAGCTGAGAGCATTAAATGCTCTCGGCTGTAGTTTTATAATTTTTTGAAAAAATAGGAAACAAAAGTATGGTGCCATAGGGATTCGAACCAGTGACCTCAGATCGAAAGCCCACTGTAGCGATTAAAGCCATCCCGAACACTTGAGCTACGTGCTCAGGTTGTCAAGGTACAACTCAAAGTCTTTTTAAAACAATTCTCTCTGTCATTTAAACAACTCGATATTCAACAAATCCTCATTTCATTTTGCCTTTATAAAAATTACTGTAAAATTCCAGATTGATTCTTCCTCACATAATTTACACACCAGTATGTAAAAATAATTTTTTTTAACAATAAAAACATATTTTTCATACAATTAATTCGGATTCTACACTATAATTACCACACTTCTTCTTTTCGATATTTCTTAACAATTAACATCTCAAATCTCTTTACTAGAAATTCTTCATATTAATTTCTGTTTTTAATCGTTTACCAAACATATAAATCTATATTTTTAATTCATTCATTTCAATAAAACACAAAGATTCATTTCACACATAAAGTAGCATTGTTAATCTACTAACTTTTGTGTACATAATTTGTAATGTAGATAATGAAACTTTCTTCAACAATTTATGGCTATAATCAATTCACACACAATTTTGCCTTTACTTCTAGAACCACATACAATTGCACATCCATATATCAATCAATCAATAAGTCATTTTCCAATTAAATGTGTACTCTTATTAATCTTTTTCATGCTTCATTCATTCAATTTAATCTAGCATGCATTCCTAATTAGAAACATGGAAAATTTACCCACCTTATTGAAGAAAAGTACAACTTAGCAACCTCCTAAACGAATGTCCTTGCAACGAGAGCGATTCCCCTCCTCGTCGACGCGCACAAGCCAACCCGAGCACTCCACAATGCCAAACCGAAAGCACCTTCCCTTGATAGCCGGCCTCTCCCCTTCTTGATGATGCAAGCACAATCCCACACAACCTCAATCTTTTACTCACTTAATAAACTACTAGATAATGTATTTTGAACTATAGGTTGGAGGAAATAATTAGCACAAGAATACTAGCCAAAGGGGGGGGGGGGTATTCATACAAAAAAATAGGAGAATGGATGGCTAAGATTGAAGTAGGAGTTAGGAACAAATGGCTTAGATTTAAGGAGGAGTTACACTAACTACCCATGATCAAGTAACCACCTCCACCATGACTCCACTAAAATTTTGATTTCCCTCCAAGACACAACCGGCCATGCCTTTGTGCATATTGCACGTGTATGTGTAGTGCACGTGTATGCAACTTGGTCTCCATTTATTTGAACATTATATAAAAAAAAAAAATCTTTAAATTGTATCCTACATTACAAGTTGTAATTAAAATAAGAATAACTCATGGGCTTCAGTTTATGGGCCAAAATAATAATTATAAAAGAAACTAAATGAAAGAAGGCTTTGTATAAAATAATTAAAAGCACATATTTAAATATCTATACTCATCATGATGAAAATATTTACCAAAATATTGCACGTGCACACTACGTGCAAAATAAATGATTTTTCATTAAATGAAAAATCAGGGCATTACAACACTCATTTCTTAGAATAGTTCCGTCCCCGGAACTACAGTCAAGAGCGAGAAAACAAACACAAACACAACAAGCACAAGAAAAATACATAAATACAAAATACAAAATACAAATCAAGCAAAAAGCTCAGGATAGTCCTTCAACATCCTCTCCTCAGACTTCCAAGTAGCCTCTGCGACCAAATGGTTCCTCCAGACTACCTTGACCATCGGTATCGTCTTATTCCTCAAGACTTTCTCTCGACGATCAACAATCTCGACAGGAGACTCGATGTAATTCAGGTCCAACTGCAAACCTTCCGGCACTTCAGGCAAATGATGACTCGGATCTGGAATATAACCTCTCAGCATAGACACATAAAAGACATTGTGCACCTGAGATAACTCTTCCGGTAACTCAAGTCGGTAAGCAGTTTTTCTGATCATTTTCAATATCTTGTACGGGCCTATAAACCACGGGGCTAACTTCCCGCCTTTGTCAAATCGAACCACACCTTTACTGGGTGATACTTTCAGAAAGACGAAGTCATCGACCTCAAATTCAAGGTCCCTTCTCCGGTTGTCTGCATAGCTTTTCTGCCTGCTTTGAGCTTCTACCAATATTTTCCTGATCAGATCAATCTTTTACTCATCATGCAGGCATCCTGTGGTAATTCAGCTCCTACCATTGAAAAAATTATGTTGTTCAAATCTAGGTACAACTTTATAAAAATGCAAGTGTAGAACATATAGTCCGAAATTGTACTTTTATTCTCTAAACATACTCCACTTCATGCAAATAATCCTCAAATTATTTTTCATAAACTCCACATATTTTTAAAATAATAAATATATTTTTTCCATAATTTTTACTAACAAAATAACCTAAAAAAATGTTTTTTCCCAAATTAAAAACCAGGCCGAGACTGGGTTTCGAACCCACGACCAGCGGAAAACGAGCCACGGCGCAGACCACTAGGCCAATTGTGCCATCGGTATGAAAGAGAGCTGAGAGCATTAAATGCTCGCGGCCGCAGTTTTATATTTTTTTTTGAAAAATAGGAAACAAAAGTATGGTGCCACAGGGATTCGAACCAGCGACCTCAGACCGAAAGCCCACTATAGCGATTAAAGCCATCCTAACCACTTGAGCTACGTGCTCAGGTTGTCAAGGTACAACTCAAAGTCTTTTTAAAACAATTCTCTCTGTCATTTAAACAACTCGATATTCAACAAATCCTCATTTCATTTTGCATTTATAAAAATTACTGTAAAATTCCAGATTGATTCTTCCTCACATAATTTACACACCAGTATGTAAAAATAAATTTTTTTTAACAATAAAAACATATTTTTCATACAATTAATTCGGATTCTACACTATAACTACCACACTTCTTCTTTTCGACATTTCTTAACAATTAACATCTCAAATCTCTTTACTAGCAATTCTTCATATTAATTTCTGTTTTTAATCGTTTACCAAACATATAAATCTATATTTTTAATTCATTCATTTCAATAAAACACAAAGATTCATTTCACACATAAAGTAGCATTGTTAATCTACTAACTTTTGTGTACATAATTTGTAATGTAGATAATGAAACTTTCTTCAACAATTTATGGCTATAATCAATTCACACACAATTTTGCCATTACTACTAGAACCACATACAATTGCACATCCATATATCAATCAATCAATAAGTCATTTTCCAATTAAATGTGTACTCTTATTAATATTTTTCATGCTTCATTCATTCAATTTAATCTAGCATGCATTCCTAATTAGAAACGTGGAAAATTTACCCACTTTATTGAAGAAAAGTACAACTTAGCAACCTCCTAAACGACTGTCCTTGCAACGAGAGCGATTCCCCTCCTCGTCGACGCGCACACGAGCCTCCAAGCACACCAAACCGAGAGCTCTCCTTGATGATAGCCGGCCTCTCCCCTTCTTGATGATGCAAGCACAAACTTCCCACACACTCTCAATCTTTTACTTACTTACTAACTACTAGATAATTGTATTTTGAACTATAGATTGGAGGAAAAATTTAGCACAAGAATACTAGCCAAAAGGGGGGGGGGGGGGGATTTATACTAAAAAAATAGGATAATGGATGGCTAAGATTGAAGTAGGAGTTAGGAACAAATGGCTTAGATTTAAGGACGAGTTACACTAACTACCCATGATCAAGTAACCACCTCCACCATGACTCCACTCAAATTTTGATTTCCCTCCAAGACACAACCGGCTATGCCTTTGTGCATATTGCACGTATACGTGCAATACACGTGCATGCAACTTGGTCTCCAAAAATTTGTACATTAATATTTTATATAAAAATAATCTTTAAATTGTATCCTACATTACAAGTTGTAATTAAAATAAGAATAACTCAGGGGCTTTAGTTTATGGGCCCAAATAATAATTATAAAAGAAAATAAATGAATTAAATTTTTGGGCTTTAAGAAAAAGGCTTTTTATCTAATTGAAAGAAGGCTTTATATAAAATAATTAAAAGCACATATTTAAATATCTATACTCATCATGATGAAAATATTTACCAAAATATTGCACGTGTACACTACTTGCAAAATAAATGATTTTTCATTAAATGAAAAATCAGGGCATTACAAAACAGGTCAAAAAAGCAGTCTAAAGCTATAGGCAGAGTTGCGGTCGACTGCACCCCCGACCGACTATGTACATGCAGTGCACGGTCGACTGTGCAGTTGACCGTCTCACTTTTTGTTGCGACCCTGTATACTTGAAGGACTGACCAGTTGACCGCGCAGTCGACTGACCCACTTTCTGTTAGATTCTATACAATCGAATGCATGAACCGGTCGACCGTCTCTGTGTTGCGGTCGACCGTCGCGATGCTGATTGATGAGTGGCTGAGATTAGAATTTGTGTAAACCTATATATATTGTATTGTGTACAATTTTAGGGTTATGATGAAGAAAAAGAAAAAAGAAAAGAAAAATCTATCATTCGTCATTGAGAGATGGAGAGATAGAGAGAAATTCTACACCTTGATGGTGAGTTCTTGAGAGATTTGTAAACTTGTTCTTCATATTTCTAATAGAAATCGCAGGAGTGCCTCTGCGTGGGCAAGTAGCCATTTCATTGGGTGAACCTCAAAAAAATCCCGTGTGTTCTTGTGTGTTGCTTTTGGTTGTTCTTTGTTCTCTTGCTTTTGATTTTATTGCTTTTGCATCTCGTTGGTGAGTTATTCCGCAGTTAAAACTCAACATTTTTTGGAGATATTAAAGATGACAGATTGAAGGAGAAGAAGTGGGATCAAGGGTGGATTTTAGGGTTTTGGGTTTCGGGAGTGGAGGGAGAGAGAGAGAGAAAGTGAAAGGGGAAGGAGAAGAGGGGGCCACTATTTATATGTAAGAACTATTACAACTGAAGCTGCTATCCCCAATAACGACATCTTGCATGCAGTTTCCGTTATTGAGGATTGTGACATCAATTGTAAGATGTTTCCACACTTAAAATATTTTTTCAAGTTAGAGAGTTCACGATTGAATGCGAAATGTACTGATGCCATTACTCCAAAAAAGCAGCATGCGAAAATTTTTATTACACATACCACTATTCACAACATCAGCATCAAAATAACATATGCCGTTGTTGTCAATAGCATTTTATGCTGACGTGTCGAGAAGTGGGTCAGTCCGGTAACTATTTTCGGGAGTCGGTCAATTTGGTAATTTTTTTCAAAAATTGGTAAGTACGGAAAAAATTCATCTATTGTCATATTTTTTAGGGGTGGCATTCAGGCCACTTGGGCCGGGCCAGGCCGGGCCAGAACTGCCCTGGCTTTGCCCGGTTCCGAGCCGGGATCGAGGACTTAGCGGGCCGGGCCGGGCCGGGCTAAGTGGGGAAAACCTAGGCTCGGACCTGGCCCCGACCCCAAGGGTGGGGGTCAGGTCGGTTTGCGGTCCGGGCCAGTTTTTGAGTATAATATTTTTATTTTATTTTAAAGGAAGATGAAAGATTAAGTATTAAATTGTAATTCCATAACAATTGCACAGAACTAATAAATAAAAGAAATTAAAACCAAATTTAAATTGATTTAATAAATTACAAATTGTTAAATAAAATGAAGTACATGAATAAAATTTCATACAAATTAGATCAAATTACAAAACAAGGGAATTATTTGAATTTCAAGATCGAAATGGCCCCTATTTAGATTGAAGAGAAGGCATTGGACTATTGTCGTGCACTTCTACTTAACCTAAATATAGAATCTCATCCCCCTAAATTTTCCAATTATTTACAATATATTGTACATCATTTTAATGTAAATCGACTAAATCTAATTGTTCATTCATTGCTACTTGTTGAGCCAGCTTGTGCTTCAAGTAAATCTTGGGTCCTCTCTTCCACTTTCATCCAATCTTAGGCGCATACTAACATCTCCAAATTTTTGGCTATCAATCGAGTCCTGTTCGGGCTCATTATCCTGCCACCAAGAGAAAAAGCACTTTCTGATGCAACGGTTGACACCGGTGTTGCCATACGAGAAAGAATATTAAAAATAACTCCATTTCTTTTCCAAAACTGTAGCACATCTACATCTTCAATCAAACTTGGTGCATTATACCAATTCACCTCATTTGGTGAATTGGTTCTTGGTTTTTTTGATTTAATAAGATTTAAAACACTACTAGTTGCATGACTTTTTTCTTTTGCTAATATGGAGGAAGAAGAAGAAGAATCAACATTTTGTGTTTGTGTTCGTGTAGTGTTAGATGAATAAAATCTATCATAAGTATCATATAACCTACTCAAAATATGCTCAAATTGACGAATGAAAACAACATGATCAAAATTTTGTATTGCATCGTGTGGGGGCATAAGTGTAAAAAATTTCAATTAATTTTTTTGTGCTATCTAATTTAATCACGGGATTCATTACACTAGCTACACAATATAACATAGGTAGTGGATGAAAATATTTTAAAATTTTAACATATGCCGTATTAACCATATCCCAATAAAAGGGTCATTTTGCAAATCTTTAATTGATGCCATCATAGTGACAATTTCAAGTAAAATACCACTATATGTAGATGTATATGTTTTTGAAAATTGCAAAGTAGCATCATTAAAATGTTCTAAAAATTTATACAAACTATCGGCAAAAAACCAAAAATCATCATCTAACATACAATTTTGCATACCCATTGCAACACAAAAATCTCTAAGATTAAAACGATAATGAAGAACAACACCTAATAAATCAAATGTAGAACTCCAACGATGTCTAACATCTTTAGGAAAACGTTTATATACAATTCCCCTAAGTTTACACCAATCATGAAAAGCTTGATATATTGGACCACTCAATGTAATATAATGAACACAATCTCTCAATGCATCAAGTTTATCATTTCCATATTTTAGTGCATCTTGTACACAAAGATTTAAAATATGACAAGCACACCTAACATGAAAATTTTCGGGTTCTGTAGGATCTAAAGTAATTTTCAAACTATCAATTGCCTTAGTATTATTAGAAGCGTTATCAAAACCAATAGCAAATACTTTTTCATAAATACCAAAATTATTACATGCTTCCATAATGTGTGTGGCTATAATTTTACGCTTACGTGGGTACCTAACAAATCCAAATAAAATTATTCTCTTTTGAAGTACCCAATCCGAATCTATCCAATGACATGTTACACACATCATTGGAACGCCATTTACTCCTACTCACTCATCCGATGTCAAAGAAACTCTAGTGTTTAGTGATGTTAGTGTTGCTATAAAAAAAATTCTTATCTCATTCTAAACTAATTTACAATCACCCTTAACTACATTCCTAGCAATCTTTTTATAATTGAGGTTTAAGGAGGTTTGTGCAAAAGTCTCTATATACCAACTTTCACCAAACGAATATGGTAACTCACCCCTAATTACTAACTTAGCCATTTCCATACGAACGATATCGTGATCGTAGCTATGACTATCTACTTGACCGGTTCTAGGATATATTTTTTGTTGTGTGAGATTGTCTTTCGAAAATTCGGGTTGACATTTGTTTAAGTGACGTTGAAGTGTACCCGTGCCCGATCCTATTTTAAACTTATATGGTATTTGATACTTCTTACATATTTTTAGTCCTACACTCTTATCATTTTGTGAAGGAAAAAAATTGAAATAATTGTGTACTTTGGAAGTAGTCCCTCTTGTTTGACGGGTTAGAGAAGGACCTTGTTCCGATGGTTGTGGTTCTACATGATCTTCTATTTCTATAGGATTTGAGTGTGTTTCATTCAAATCGGGAAAACTATCATAATTCATGAATGTTTCTTCGCTATCTATATATGGAATTGGAATGGAAGGAATGTGATGACTAGTGGACTCTTGACTACTATGTCTACCACCGCATGATCGATTAGAAGTCATTTAAATATTAAAAAAACTAGTGTATGTATAGTTAGAGAGAAAGCAAGTGTACGTTTTAAATTTTAAATTAAAAGAAACAACTAAATGTATGACAACTAATAATTTAAAACAACAAAATTAAATAAAGAGACAAAAAAATTTAAAACGAACAACAATCTATCTCAACTAAAAAATAACAATAATAACAAGAACTAGTGAGTAGTGTATGTATGTTTACCATTTTACCAAATTTATAAATAAAATCTAAAAAAAATGAGAGGAAGAAGTTCAAGAAAACCCAAACTAATTAAGAGATACAGATGAGAATAAACAACTATGTTAAATCTACAAATTAAACATGTACTAAAATACCGTATGAGTGTTTGATGTTTGAAGAATGAAAGTTGAGAGAGTTGAAACTTGAGAGCTTGCAGTAGTGTTGATTGTTGTTGTTGATCACTTGATTGTTGTTGATTGTTGATCCTTGCAAAATGTAGAGAGATTTGATCGTTGCAAAGTTGAGAGATGTTTTTTTTTTAGGATAAAGGTGGAATAACGCCACCTTGTTTCATTAATAAGAAATTAATAAAACAACCCCAGCATACCGTGGGAAAATACAAAAAGTAACAGTGCAGAAAGTAGAACATAATCCCCCAACAATACCCTGGGGGGTGGGTCCAACCAAAAGTACAAAAGTACAACCCAAGGTACAATAAACCTAAACAAAATACAAAATAGAGCTAGCTGCAGACTGTGGGCTTCCCAATTGTATCATGTGCATTGTGAGTATCAAGGGAGCCTACCCCTCAGTCCAGTGTCGGTCCAAACTCGACCTCTTCATCATCGAATTCCTCCATCTGGAAGACTCTAGCAATCCTCTCTCTTGCTCCTGTAGCAGCAGCTGTGGCCCAAAAGGAAACAAGATGCATAATATGAGTAAGATTACCAGAAGTACTATTACATGAAGCACAAAAATAAAAATTATTTCTGTCTAGCCATAACACCCAAGTAGTTGCCGCAATAGCTATGTACCAAGCATCCTTCATTTCGTGGCGAACAGAGGCAAATTTGGGGCCAACCCACAATTCCTCGTATTCGCTGGGGGTAGTCACAAGTCCCTAAGGCCTGTAATATTTCTACCATAGTTGCCTTACTCCTTTGGCAATAAATGAAAAGGTGGTTCAGATTCTCCGTATGTACGTTACAGAATCCACAGTTGGTCGCGATCTAGGATTATCTTTTGGCAAGGTTCTCTCTGGTGAGAATTGCATTATTGAGCACTAGCCAGAGGAAGACCCTAACTTTAAAGGGCGTTTTGGCTTTCCATAACCTCTGTGCCCAACTGGGTCTACATCCTCGATAGTGAATGCGATGATACAGAGACCTAATAGTGAAAGCTCCTTTGGTCTTTAGTTCCCAGCGCATCTGGTCTGGGCCTTGAGCGCACATTGCTCCATTCCTTGTAATGTGTGTTTGTAGTTCATTCAGTCGCTGCTGTAACCCTGGGCTAAGAGGTCCTCGGAAAGGCGGTTTCCAATTATCCCTCTTCCATGTCATGGCCACAGATACATTCGAGCGAGTTGTTTTCTCATACAAACCTGGGAAAGACTCTTTAAGGGTATGGGCACCACACCATTTGTCCAACCAGAATCTGGTGGACCGTCCATTACCAATAGTCGATGTAACTGCTGAGTTGAAAGACCCGCTTACTTTGGCAATCCCTTTCCAGAAGTGAGAAAATTTAGACCATACCCGGAAGCCTAAACTTCTCGTACCTTTCCCCCTAAGGTATGGTTGAATGAACTCCTGCCATCCTTCCCCACTGTGGTGGAAGACCTTCCACCACCATTTTCCCAGTAAGGCAAGGTTAATGTCTCTTAAGTCGATGATGCCTAGCCCTCCATGTTTCTTCTTCATGCATGCAATACCCCACTTGATCAGGTGGTATCCCCCCCTATTCGAATCCGTCCCTTTCCAGAGAAATCACTTTCGGATTCGATCAATCCTTTGGATCACCCACTTAGGCAACTCAAAGAACGACATGTAGTAAATGGACAGATTAGACAACACCGAGTTGATAAGAACCACTCTACCCCCGAGGGAAAGTAACTTTCCTTTCCATCTAGACAATCTTTCCTCCACCCTATCTATGATAGGTAGCCATTCCGTCTTGGTAAGCTTCCCTAGTCTGAGCGGCAGACCTAAATATTTGATTGGAAAATCATCTTTCATACAATTCAGTATGGTGGCATGGTCATGTACTTCTACGTCTGAAAGTGAAATCGAAATCAAAGCACTCTTGTGGAAACAGTAGAGGGCCCCTTTAAAGCAAACTGTTTCTGACCTGTTCCCATTACCAAAGAGGAGGGTGTCATCAGCATACTGAAGAATCGTGCACCCTTGGATAGAGGTGCTGCTAGCCACAGGTTTTATCCAACCTTTTCTCCGACAGTTCTCTAGCATGCCACTCAGAACGTCTGCTACGATAATGAATAGAAGAGGTGACAGCGGATCCCCCTGCCAAAGATCCTTCTTGCATGAGAACGGTAGTCCCGGCCGTCCATTAACCGAGATTGCCATTTTACTAGTGTATAAACATTGTTTGATCCACTTGATCCATTTAACCCTAAAGCCTCTCCCTTTGAGAGATTCCAGTAAGCAATCCCAGTCGACGGAGTCATATGCTTTCTCAAAGTCCAGTTTGAGGAGGAAATTCTTAGAATTGCCCATGTGGCAGTGGTGGATAACTTATTCTACAGTGGCCACACAGTCCAGGATATATCTGCCCTTGATGAATCCAGACTGGGCGTTGATGATTAAACTGTCCATTATGCTTACTAGACGGATGGCCAGAACCTTTGTGATGATCTTAACCGAGCAGTTTATGAGGCTAATAGGTCTAAAATCCCCCACCCGAGTAGACTCCACCCGTTTAGGTATCAGAATTACTTCCGCAAAGTTGAACATGCCCAGTCTGAGGTTGTTGTGGAAGAATTCATCCATCAAAGCCATAATATACCCTTTTATTTCTTCCCAAAAAACTTGGAAAAACATCATTGGGAAGTCGTCTGGTCCAGGCGACTTCTCTGCTCCCATTTGAGTGATGGCCTTTTTCACTTCCGTCTCCGAAAAGGGTGCTTCCAATGTGGATAGCGAATTAACTGACTCGTTCTGGTGGTCCTGCCAGAAATCATCCCTAAGTGGAATCCTGAAGTCATTCTTCTTCCCAAAGAGGCCCTTGTAGTAGTCGTAAAAGGTTTTGGAAATCACATTTTCGTCCTGGGATGTTCCCGTTTCCGTTTGTATTGACAGGACTAAATTGGATCTACGTCTTGCGCTTGCCACTCGGTGGAAGAAGGCCGTATTCGCGTCTCTCTCTTTGAGTCATGAAATCCTCGACCTCTATTGCCATTTGATCTCCTCCAGCTTATAAAGATTGGCAATATTTCATCGGAGCTCTAGTAGCCTGTTTCGTTCGTCTTGTGTCAGGGTTCTCGTTTCTTCCAATCTCTCTAGCTCATCAATTTCTTCCAAAAAGGAATCTTTTGACCGCCAGATAGTCGAGAATCTAGACCGATTCCATCTACGTAGCCTCTTTCGGAATCTACGGATTTTTTCACACCATCGGGTTGCTGCATCCAATCCAGTTGTTGGGAGCGCCCAGTTTTCCATCACCATATTGTGAAAGCCCTGGATTTCTAGCCATGCCTTTTTAAATCTGAACTTCCTTGGCCTTTGAAATCCCTGAACCCCAGCATCAAGTAGGACTGGGGTATGATCTGACGTAGGTCTAGGAATAGATCTAGCGGTTGCCAATGGGAATTTAGCCTTCCAATCCATCGAAACTAGGATCCTATCCAACTTGGCCATAATTGGGGAAGCTTGCATGTTTGACCAGGTAAATAGTCTGTCATTAACTGGGATATCGATCAACTCCAGCTCCGTGATCACCCTATTGAATTCTTATCTATGTCTGTCACTCGAGCCTCTTCCTCTGTGCTCGAATGCAAATCTAGTAATATTGAAATCCCCCCCAACGATCCAAGCTCCCGACCATCGTTGTCGAATATCGATAAGCTCTTGCCAAAAGGCGTCTCGGTCTGTTGCCACATTCGGCCCATAAACCACCGTGATCATATGCACCCAATTGTCAGACCGTCGCCTTAGTCGGATAGTCAGGGACAACGTTCCACTATATTCCTCAAAACAGGTGAAAATATCTAGGTTGAACCCAATAGCAATGCCCCCCGAAGCTCCTGAGGATGGGCGTAGCACCCATTCCTTGATTCTATTGCCCCCTACTCTTTTGAGTTTAAACCCGTGTGCAAGCTTGGTCTCCTGTAATCCCTACCACCTCCGCCTTGGAGTTCATAATGACGTCTCTAACCATATCTCTCTTACCCCTATCCCCCAACCCCCTAACGTTCCAGAATAGTGCATTCATTGGGGAACCGATTCTAGGTTGATTGTGTGTGTGGGACGGGTGTCTTCCTTGAGGACCTCCGTCGACACAAAGGAGGACCCCATGTCCTTCACTCATTCAATTTCCCAACCCCTAATTTTATTGAGCAGTAGAGCATTACGTTCTATGTCACACACCTCTAAGCTACAGGTTTGAGCTAGGATAAAAACCTCAGAATCTGACATGAAATTTAATATAGAAGCTAAAAAATTTATCGTACCTCCGTCATCGAACTTTGTAGCTTTGGCCGCCGCAGCCACCTCCAGAAAGTCATCCAGGGACTCCACATGAGCCCTCTTAGGCACCCTCTGTACCCTGAACCCAACTGTCATGCTTGACGTTCCAGTACTATGGCCAGGCGTAGATTCTGGAAAGGTGGATAAGACCATCTCTGGTGAGATCTCTCTCTGTGTATCAGCAACAAACTCAGGGTCCTCTGGTTCCTCATCCTCATCCGTAAATGAGAACTCTTCATCCAAATTTAAGCGCCCCTCCATGTCTTCATCGCTGTCTACGTACTCAGTGACAACATCCTGAGCGGCCCCCATCATGGGTCCTTGCAGCTATTGTTCATTGGACCCTTCTGTTGGCCCATTCCCTATAGATGAAACAAGATTCACAAGTGGTAGTTGGTTGACAGTGTTGGACCCCTCTATAGGCCCAATCTTTCTCTGAGTCATGACCCACATATTGCGCCCAATACACATATTGGGCCCATTCTCATCCAATGCAAACTTCTCCCGCATAGGAATGCTTCCCTGGGGACGCGTCGCACTCTCTGCTTCCTGCGCCCCTCCACGTGTCAGTCCACAATTGGATGGCGCTTCAGGTGGAGAGCGCAAGCGCTTCGAAAACCCCCCTGCCTCTTCGAAAACTCCCCCTGTCTCCTCGCTCGCTGTGATTGCCTCGAGCACTCCGCTCCTCTTCCCATTTTGGATCTGTGCTTCGTCTTTTCTCGAATGCTCTCTACTCCCAAAATTTGGAGCTTTCCTTTCTGAGCTCTCACCTCAAACACCCCCTCTCTTGAGCGCTGTAGTCTCTCTCTTTTGGGTCATGGCCGTTGGCTCCTGTTGTCGCCTCGCTCCCTTTGAAAACCTTTCCTCTTTCATGCTCCCCCTCTTTTGGGGTTGGGACGAGCGCCTCTTTCCCTTCACTTTTCACCTTCTCCTGTTCCTCTTCCCCAGATCTTGCCTTTCTGGTGGGTGACGCACTCGATGCCAGAAAATTTCCTCTTTGCACACTTGAAGCCTGCCCTCTGGTTTCGAAAGCATCACCTTTCGTTTTGTTCCTCACAAAAGATCCCAAAGATGCCATCTTTAGACTGTTTTGACCCATGGGTATTGGTTCCTTTCTATGTTCAGCTAAGGTGGTCACTTTCTCTGCAACCTGCTCCTCTCTGGGCGTTCGGACCTTATTATCTAGGGTTTGACTTCCATTTTTTGCTTTGTTGGTGGCGAGATTCCCAACGACAGGCTCTGGGGCTACGAAACTTTCCATATTTGGCTTTGGTTGCCTACCGTTGGGTTTTCTGGCGAAGTTTCCTTCTTTGTCTCCATGGAGCGGTGGAGAAGTTTGGGCTTCGCCGTTCAGCATGCCTGCCTCCTTTCCCCTTGCCGCTAGGATGAGCTGACAGTGCGCTCTCTCCACCTCGTGGGCACCATCTAGTGTGAGCTCCCATTCAGGTGCCGCCACCTGCAAGTAAGAGCACCCATCTCTGAGGGCGGAGGAAGGGGGACTAGAGCTCCCTAGACTCTGGTTCCTTTGGCTTGTCTAGGATGAACCTAATAAGGTATGAGTCCTCAAACAAGAATACCTTAGCAAATCTTGGCATGAGGGCGATGTCGGTGCTCCGGATATGAATCCTAGAGGAGACTAATTCTGACCTCCGAATCGTCTTGTCGTCGATGTCTTCTATGGAACCAAAATCTGATATGATTTCCTGTAGCGCTTCCTTTTTCCAAAAATATAATGGTACGTTATGTACCCATATCCAGAACAGGTTCCCTTGCGGTAGCTCCGCCCCGAACCTCGGCGTCCAGGGGAAGAATTCCAATTTGAAGTGGCCGAAGTATACAACGCCCATATCTGTCACCTCCCTCATCTTTGGTTGTGATGGGAACGATACTAAGAATTGCATATGGCACAACTTCTTTGCCACCCAATCCCTGTGTGCTGTCGTAGGCCATTTGGCATTCAGTTCTTGCAAAATGTGATTCCCCGATGGGCGGCCTGCCTTGACCTTCGCTATGGCACACCACTCCCACAGCCACTTCTCCTCAAGCTTGATGGTCGCAAGACTGTTGGTGAGGCGGATGAGCGTTGGGCTTTCAGGCGATCTGCCTCTTCTGACCGGCATGTCGTCATTGTTAGTGGAAGAGGTGATATTCGTGCAAACGTACGAAAGGTGCCCCCACTTCATACACTTTAAACATCTCACCTCCTTCGTGCAATCTTGGCGGAAGTGGCCCAAATCACCGCAGTTAAAATAGGGAGCTGGTTTGCGCTTTCCTTTTCTTTGTTGCTTTCTGTTGTTTGTTTGTGGAATGGGGGAGGTGTTGTGTTTATTTTTGTCCTTGTTTTTGTCTCTGTTAACTACCTTCCACTCCGACGATTCTCCATCAAGGACTGGAGACACTCCTCCTGATGATGCGTGGTTTGGACCCCCCTCGTGGGCCCACCCAATCACTGACTTCATCGGAGCGGTGGGTTCCTCTTTCGATGGCGATGGATGTAGGTGGGGAGGAAGTTGCGGAGGGTTGTTTTGTTGAGCTGAAGGGAAATGAGGGTGAGGACTGGATGTGGCCTTTTGGTCTTTGGGTTGGTATTTGGGTTGATAATTGACTTGAGTATGGGAGCTCCTGTGGTGAGAGGGTTGGTGGCGGTGATAGGGGTGATGGTGGCGACCTTTGTCGTGCCACCATTGCTCTTCTCCTCCATGTCTGGAGCGTCTTTGTCCTTGGGCCCCCTCTATGGGCCCGTCCTCTAGGAGGCGACACAAAATGGCGATGATGATGTGCCTCTCTCCGGTGTCGTTGCTGATGCGCACTCTTGTGTGCACGTGCGGTGTGGAGAGGCTCTCTGAGCCGATGCTCCTCCTCATTGGTGGGGGGATAAATCAATTGTTGGTTTGGATAGTGGGCTTGAACAAAAATGGGGTGGCAGTAGGGTCAGGTAATGGGGGTAGGGCGGTGGCAGCTGGGGGTGGAAGATTAGGGAGAGAGTTTGGGTCGTTTGGGGTTGCCTGTGGCTGTTGGTGGGCCTCTTCAGTAAGCGCGCAACCATACAGTTCCAGCACAGTTAGCTCCATCAGAGAAAGAAGAAGATGCAGCTAGGGAGAGGAGGGAAGGAAGAGGATCACCATTTCAGAGCCAACACTGAAAGCCAGAGGAAGAAGATGATGCAGCTAACTAGAAGAAATCCAAAGTTGAGAGATGTTGATTGTTGTTGATTGTTGATCCTTGCAAAGTTGAGAGAGTGTTGATTGTTGTTGTTGATTGTTGAATGTTGATTTGAGAGACAGTAGAGAGATTTGATGAATTAGTGAAGAAAATTGAAAGAAATGATGTGGTATATATAGAATATGCAATTTTTTTGGATTTCCTGAAGTACCCCCCCAAAACTATCTAGTATAGATCTGTTGGAGGGCAATTTGGTAATTTCTAAAAAAAACTAAATTATGAACCTAATAATAATAATTCCCAACGGTCGGTCCGGACCGGCCCGGGCCCGAGTGGGCCGGTTCCGCCCGTCCCGGTCCTTAACCGGGCCGGGCCTAGCCAGGCTATTTCGAAAAAATTGTGAATCGGACCAGCCCCTGGGTTGGGGGGGGGTCCCGGGTGGAGCCCGCCTAACTGGGGGCCGGGCCCGAGTAGGCCCGAACCTGTTGTGTCACGCCCCACTTCCCAAAATACGGGAACACAGACACGTAACTAAGGCCCAACGAATGATGCGAATACATCATTCATAAGCTGTATATTTAACTCAACAATAAGATAACAATATCAAACACACAAGCATGTAAAATCACAATAGGATAACAAAGTACATGACATACTATATGACATAATACAGGACATAACCAACAACTGGAAAAGAACATAGTTACGGGTCAAACACGCTCGGATTACAACAAAGAGTACATGAATAAACAAAAATTAAAATAACATGAAATTAAATAGCACTAAAATCTTTGCTCAGCGATACCTTCGGGTAATTCTCCATCTGGGCCTGCAAGTATATTATTACAAGAGGAAGAAACAAAGAGGTACCCGTTAATGCAAGTCACGGACCGCAAGTGGTACAAGCAACGGGATAATTATAAAATGAAACAAAAGCATGGAAAGAACAAGGAATCAAGAATCATATAATAGAGCAAATACAACATGCAACAGGATCAAGAACAAGACCTCATGGAACAAATAGCATGCATGTAAACAAGTAAATAAATCCAATAGAAACATGTAACATGTAAACGGGTAAGCAAGTAAACATGTCAATATGAACGAGTAACATGTAAACAAGTAAACAAGTCATCATAAACATGTAACATGTAAATGGATCATGCAAGTATACGTGTTAATCTCATGTCTTTTATTAATCTAACTAGGTAGCACTTCATGCATCCCATACCACATGGTTGCTACTCGCAATCAAGTGAATGTTTAGACTAGTGGTGGATTCTATAGGTCACGTACCCGGAAATCATGTCATGTCATGTCAATTGTATCTTGTATCGAGATACGTACAATGTGGAACATGTAATGTGTCTTGTAACGTGCACATGTAAATATGTAATTTAGCAAACTTGCAACTTGTAACTTGCAATTTGCATCGAGGAACCACGAGCCCCCTTCCGAGTACGCTCTTCTATATTACCCACTACTAAATCTTTTCCCTTTATACCCCGGCTTGTTATCTTTTTATTACAATCAAACATGAACAATAACTACATGCAACAATAAGGACGGATAACATGATAGGATCAAGTATCAGGACTTATGCAATGCAGGAAAATATATTTCAGGGTCTATAAAACATGTTGATGCGACTAATGGCATGTATAAAACTTAATCAAGAATAAAAGATATTATAACAATATGCAACCTAGTAACAAGTAATTCATGCACAATATCATGTATAATTATAAGAGTATATATGTGTATCGTGTTCATGCAATGCATAGGACAACAAAGTATTCATGATCTTGTACGAATACGGGATCAATAAGTTATGTATAATACAAATAGAGTCAAGGAATAACTTGCGGCATTTTGCAAAGGAGCTGGTACTAGAACAAACGAATTTGTTTAAGAGATACTTGTCTGTTAGTTGACGATGATGAAATTGAACACTAGAATAACGGGATCAGCATCCCGGGCAGTAGAACACATGCGAGATATGTGGCAGTCACGCCAAAATAGCAACTCCAATCGATTCCTCCTTTACAAGCACCCAACAGCAACAAAAGCAAACTCCAACACAGCAAACAAATAATCCTTCTCTACAAACAGCAACCCAACACCAATATAATACTCCAACTACAATAAAAATCCAACTCTGTTCTTTTCCCTACTTCGATAGAGAGAGAGAGGGGGAGAGAGAGAGCGCGTGCGGGAGGAGAGGGCGACGCATCTGGAGGCAGAAGTGAATGGCGAGCGATGTTGTGGCGACGCGACGGCTTGAGCGAGGGTGGTGCATCGACGGAGAAGTCAAGGCTGGAGGCGCTCGAGGTCTGAGTGAGCACAGGCGGCAGCTGCAGTGGTTGACGCGGTGGAGGGGTGACACTGTGTTGTCGAGAGGAGCAGCGGGGGAGCTTCGGAGATGGGTTCGACTGCGGGAGGCTCGACTGTGGCTTGGAGGGAGGTCGAGCGGGAGCTGCGACGGGGTTGGGGCGAAGGCGGATCAACAGAGCTGGTGGAGAGAACAGCAGTGCGACTAGGGCGAAGCGGAAGAAGGAAGAAGACAGCGAAAGGGGTCACTCGACGGGGAAGACGATGCGATGACGAGTGAGAGCAGCGACGGGAAATGGGTTCGGGAGTCTCGAGGTTGAAGGGCGGCGACGAAGGGTCGCGCGGAAGAGGGGCACCCGAGCGGGATTCGAGCCGGGGGGGGGGGGGGGGTGACGACGACTGTGCGGAAGCCGAAGCTTCGAGGTCGGGGAGTCGAGGATGGAGAACGGGGCGGCGAGCGATTGGCGGAGAAGGCGGAGGGTGCTGACAGGTTGCAGTCGAGCGGGAGGCTCGAGCGAAGGCGGAGCTTCGATGGCGATTTGGGGTACGGGATTGAAGAGTGGGAAAAAGTGGGAAGAAATTTTATACGGGTAGAATAAATCTGTATAATTATATGGGTTCTGGTTTAGTGAATTTGGGCTTGGGCTTAAAATGGGTTCAAAATATTTAAATGAAAGAATTAGGTTGTTGGACTAGATTTTTAGGCTCAGATTTAATTAAATAAAAACAAATACGAAGTTGGGCTTAGAATAATAATTAGGTTTCAAAATACAACTTGGGCTTATATTAATAATTAATAAAATCAAAATAGAAACTTGGGTTTATAATAAACAATTGGGCTAAAAAAATAGTTTAAATAATAAAATCAATTAGGAAAAAATAGTTATAAGATACTAAGGGTTTAAATACAGGAAAATATTTTTAAAAATACGTATTAATATAAACAGGGGTTACATGTTGCCACCCCTAATATTTTCTATTTTGTCCGAATTGGACATGATTTTTTTCCCGTGGAATCAACTAATTTTATGCGTTTTAGGAAGAATAAAATTTCATTTTTGAAGAGAATATGATTCCCAAGGGACACCATCCTTTACGAAATATACTTTTGGTTAGCCAAACAAGATAACTTACAAGGCTATCAAAGTACACCCAATGTATTTCGTGCAAATCTATGCCATGGGGATATAATTCTTTGTCCATCATTGACGAGAAGCCCCAAATTTTTTTTTTGGCTTAGCATATAAGCCCAAATAGGAAAGTCTAATAACAGAATACAAGTATAAAAACCCAATACTATCCAAAGCCAAGGACTTAACCACATTAGTCGATGTGGAGGTAAAATGACAAAAAATGCACTCAACTTCAAAGCATTCTCGTCATTCGAGTCATTATGTAAATGGTGGTGGAAAATCCATTCTCGTCATTCGACCGATCAGGGTTTCATCTGAGCTCGTTACCCAGGTCGCAGACGCTTCAGATTCGGGGGAGGAAATCATCGTAGGCACATTTCCCAAGTTTAAAAGGGATTGATAAGCTTGGAGAACTGTTTCATGCGAATGCTCCTAGCAGGGTTGGGGATGAGGCTGAGACCCGATTCTGGTTAGATTCGTGGGTAGGGTCCAATTCTTTGGCTTCTCTTTTTCCTCAGGTTTTTGAGATGGCATGTAACAAACTCGCCTTAGTAGCTGATTATTGGGTAAATAACTCGTGGCATATCTACTTGTCTAATACCGCTATACCTAATGCTCAGAGTTTGTGTGCCCCCATTTTTACTCTCTTAGAGGCCTCGATTCAGATCACTCCCAATTCGCACGATGAGAGAAGCTGGAGACTTGCGTCCAACGGACAGCTTTCGGTCAATTCCTTGTATCGGGCTCTTACAAATGGAGATATGAGATGTGCAGAAAGTAGAGTTATTTGGAAACTGAGTGTACCACATAAAGTTCGGACTTTTTTGTGGCTGGTTTCTAAAAATGCGATTTTAACTAGAAAAAATCTTCTTAAAAAAGGTCTGATTACATCGGCGGTGTGTCCTAGATGTAGTCTCCATACTGAGTCTATTTATCATCTCTTTCTGGAATGTTGTGTCAGTAGACGTATCTGGAAATTCATGCTTTTTGGTTTTGGTTCCAGTAGATTCCCTATTAATGTGTCCCAGTTGTGGGGAGAATTTAGAGATTTTGAGGTGGGCCCGGGGAGACGTAAGGATTGGGATTATGTTGTTGCTGTGTCTTTATGGGTCATTTGGCTAGATAGAAATAATTTATGTTTCAGAAATAAGTCTTCTATTTTATCACAGTTGATTTATAGAATCTTTAATCTCAGTTCAACTTGGATCTCTATTCCAGATATCAGAAAGAAAGCTCGAGTGGGTCCTCTGTTTGATGGAGAAGGTGGTAATGGCTGATCGGGCCTGATCATCAAGGAGCGGATTTCGGATATTGGATGGTTTTGCTTACAGTTTTTTGGGTTTCCGTTTAGTCCAAATCCAACTGTATTTTGAGTTTGTTGTACTCTCAGCATTTCCGTATTTTCAGTTCTATTCAGCACTTCAGGGTGTTGCTGTATTTTGGATGTAACTATTTTAAATGTAACTATGGTGGTTTTTAATATACGAGTCGGATAGCAATTCTCATGCCATCTCTTGTTTTCAAGAAAAAAAACTTCAAAGCATGCAACATGTTCAATGAAACGCCTGAAAAGAGCTGTGGAGTGTGGACTGCCTCCAACTACATATGAGCTGACCCTTTAGTAGTCAATCGGTAAGCTCTAATGGCATAACATATCCGTTATTTAGCAACGATTCAAAACTCTAGTTCCATTTTCAATACATGTAGTAAGAGTTTGGTAATAGTAGTATTCTTAGTCACTGAATTGATTGATTTACCTTGATATATATTGATAATCTGATATAAGGAATAAAGTATATGCTACACGCTGAAATCATCACTGTTCTATGTTTACTAGGCTCAGTTCGGTCTCCCTAAGAAGAGAAATTCGATCTTGGAGAAATCCTAGTCATGCATGTTTGGACTATTCTATACTAGTATAATGCACGTGCGATGCACGTCTATAAAAAAATTTAGTCTTACTTATTTTACGTAATTCAGAAATTTTATCCGATCATGGTCAATGCAGTTTTTGACAATATGTTCAAAGTAATGCAATTTATTGAGATCAATTAGTAATGATAACTTTTTTTGTGTTATACTATATCAGTATTCAGTACACTAAGTACTGCTTATTTTGAATTTTATTTCCCTAGTAATCACTCACTAATCACGTCACCCACTAATCACCATTAATAATTAAAACGTGCACGACATACAAAGTCATGCTAACATGAATGGTCATGAATGGTCTCGGTATGCTGCACCCACTAATCCATAAGCAACCACATTCAACACATTCTCACAATTTACCAAACCAAATGCACATTCTCACACATTCTCACAATTTTCCAACATGAATGGTCATGAATGGTCTCGGTATGGTCAGATATTAATCACCTTCTATTAATCACTCACTAATCACTTCACCCACTAATCACCATTAATAATTAAAACGTGCACGACATACAAAGTCATGCTAAGATGAATGGTCATGAATGGTCTCGGTATGCTGCACCCACTAATCCATAAACAACCACATTCAACACATTCTCACAATTTACCAAACCAAATGCACATTCTCACACATTCTCACAATTTTCCAACATGAATGGTCATGAATGGTCTCGGTATGGTCAGATATTAATCACCTTCTATTAATGAAGGGTATGAATGGGCGGCATGCAAATCTAGGGCTGTTCATCGGTGCTAAACCGAACCGAACCGAAAATAACCGAACCGAAATTTTTGGTTTGGTATATTTGAAACCAAAATCCGAACCGAAACTGATAAAATTTGGTTTGAACCGAACCGAATTTTATCGGTTCGGTTCGGTTAATAACCGAACTAACCGAAATTTTTAATACATACTAATTTTCTACTATGACTCAGAAGAGTGGCAGATGAGTCAGAAATATTCATGCTTTTCGCTCTCATAACTTAGACTATCTCAGAATGAAAATGGTGCTTGTCCTCCATTTGAGAAGTTGAAGATTGAACCACCATCCTATTAGGCTACACATCAGCGTGGCTCACATGGTAATAATCTATTTTTCACTTAAAATAATTCACCCTAAATCAGGATTCACATTTCACACACATAGCCTTGGCAGTATTTTGATTTCAGTTTGATTTCACACACATAATCAGGTATGCTACTATTAGCTGGAAGTGCACTTGCATAGCAGCTTAGTTTGAGATGGATCCTAGGGGTATAATTTATTTTGGTCCAAAAAAAGTTCGGTTTTTTGTTTGGTTCGGTTTATTTAGAAGCCAACCAAAAACCGAACCGAACTTTCTAAAAAAACTTCGGTTTGGATCAAAACCGAATCGAAAACCGAAAAACCGAACCAAATTGGTAAATTTCGGTTCGGTTCGGTTCGGTAATCGGTTTTAACCAAAGTATGAACAGCCCTATGCAAATCTACAATTTTCCAACATGAATGGTCATGAATGGTCTCGATATGGTCAGATATTAATCACCTTCTATTAATGAAGAGTATGAATGGGTGGCATGCAAATCTTAATTTATTAGTCATGCAAATTACATTTTTTAACCCTATATATTTTTTTTGTCTTTTATATTGATGGGGGCATGATAGTAAAAAGCCGCTAAAATAAGGCTTTGCTTAATAATAGTATAGATATGAATGGGTGGCATGCAAATCTTAATTTATTAGTCATGCAAATTACATTTTTTAACTCTATATATTTTTTTTGTCTTTTATATTGATGGGGACATGATAGTAAAAAGCCGCTAAAATAAGGCTTTGCTTAATAATAGTATAGATGTAGACTGAAACCTACAATAAGCGGTTATACCTAGAAACTAGTCATGGGCTTTCTACTTTCTATGTACTAGTTGTTTAGCACGTGCAAGGTACATATTCCCATATTTATAGTTACAAATTTCGTCCTTTGTCTTAAAAGAATCTTTAGGATGGCTGATATAGATCTAGAGTTTTAGATTCGTAAATTGACTGTTGTCTGCAAAGCAATGCACATAACTGCAACTCTCTATAATAGTAGAGATATTGTTTAAGTGACGGTGCCGACTGCAACTCTCTATAATAGTAGAGATATTGTTTAAGTGACGGTGCCGACTAAGACTGCATGGTGACAGGGACATACAGCTCTCCTTCGCCCAAATCTTTGGACTAGGATGAGATGTTTGACTCCGTAATTGCTGAGCTAAGTAATGGTCAATTGCGATAGGATAAACATAATGTTAAGTAATAAATGGATTCATAAACGCTTTTTTGGACCAACAATGACTAAATATTGCAATAGTCCTGTGATATTTGTTTACCTATAGTGGTTAAAACTTGATGTTGCTCCATTTATACTTCTACTTACTTCCCTTCAATCATAAACACGTAAGTACATAACTGATTTGCTTGCGCTGTGGCTTGTCCAACATCCAACTACCGCTCCCTCTCAAACTTAATGCTCATTTTTGCAAATGCCTTAAATCAAGATTATGTGGTCGTCGTCTTGCAATCCAGCACTAGCTCTATTTAAAATTAGGTATCAGCAACAATCACCTTATCATTGATTATAAAAAAATCACAATTACAGAAATCATTAAGTTCACCTGTAGACATTAGGGAGTAAATCCTCAGAATCCACAGTTTAAAAAATGAAAAGAAAAGTTGGAGTACAGCCACCCAGATTCCACAAAGTTTACATACAGAGAAGAAGGAGATCCACCCTTTTATTTGTCCAGATTACAGACATGAATTTGATAGCTATACACCAGAAAAATCTTGTAGGGGGCTCCACTTTTCCTACACAATTGGAAGTCCCTCCTAAAGAGGAATTCAATTATGTAGAGTTCTCTCTTTGTTTGACAACGTAACATACATAATAGTATATCTAAGGACTTTCAGAGTAGCTTCAGTTATCTATGAGATTTGATGGCAATTCTCTTGCCATCTCTTTAAGCCAAAAAAAAAAAAAAGGACTTTCAGAGTATATGGGCTTGAAAGAGAGCCACCATTTAGTTTTGTCCACACACAAACAATATATCATTACATACATAGTTTGTGTTGAAAGAGGGGAAGAGAGATGTGAACTCTTGATGTGAATTTCAGTTCAGATGATTTGGGAGAAAATAAGTTGACCACCTCTTTGGTGTGTGACCCTCATACTCTTGATGCTGGAGCTCTCTTTGAGTCTGTGTGCTCAAATCTAACGGTGCATGACAAACTCTTTTCTGATCATTCATTGCTCCGAAAAGGAAAAGGGCATGATTTGATTATTGAGAAGATTAATTAAGATCATTATAAGTTTACTCAGAACTGTGGGAATCGACTTGGTTTTGATAGTAAAATTTTATTCTCATTCTGAAACACATAGCAGCTTGGTCTTTCAAAACCATGATGGCAGGTTTCCCTGCATATTATTACAAAGATTATTTCTATCTCCGTAATTCTGTCCTATAATTTTATCCTTGAGAACATTCGGTAGATTTTCCAAATATTTGAAAGGTAATCCATCTGAATTTGAGAGTTGGTCTTGAGTTTTTATGTTCATATATTTTTATGCAGGGTCATGGGTGCACTGTGGGTACCATCTGACCACATCCATAGTAGCTCCGGCACTGTTGAGCCTACCTTTTGCGTTCGCATCGCTGGACTGGGTCCCCGGAATTCTGACTCTGATTATCGGGGAACCGTCACCTTCTACTCCTACAACCTCCTCTCTCTCGTCCTTGAACACCACGCCGACCTTGGCCACCACCAGCTTCGTCTCAGAGACATGGCCAATGATATCCTTGGTCTATTCAGTTTTTCACTTAATTTCCTGTTAGCCTAATTTATTTTCTCAATGCAGGATGATTGTCATCAATTTCCAATCTTACGACTATACGACCACATGCTAAAGCTGAATTGGTGAGAAAACTATAAATCATTATGGTAATTAATTAAGTAGCTGGATGACTGGGTGGGGGAATACACGGTTTCGATTGTGGTCCAAAGAAGGCAAGACGGGTGGAAGCAAACCATCACGGCAGTGTATGGTCCAAATGATAGATCTCTAAGGCAACAGTTTTGGGATGAGCTCCATCAAATAAGGGGAAGGTGGAGTCTACCTTGGGTTGTGGGGGGGATTTTAACATCGTCAGGCACACTTATGAAAGGAGTGGAGGAACGGAAAATGGCCACAATAAGAGGAAATTCAACCTGGTCATTTCAGGTTTAAGGTTGATGACATCCCAATTAATGATCGGCAATTTACCTGGTCCAACCGTCGCAGGGAGCCAATTCTTGCAAAACTAGACAGGATTCTAGTATCTACAGACTGGGAAACCAAGTTTCCTATGGCGATGGCCAGGTCATGCATTCGAAATACATCTGACCATGTCCCTATCTTGGTCGATACGGGAGAAGAGGATAGAAGAAGACAAAGAGTATTCCGGTTCGAGAAGATGTGGCTGTCTAACAACGACTGTCATGAAATTGTCAAGAAGTGCTGGGACGAGGAATATGGGCAGGTTGAACCAGCTGCCAGATTGAACAAAAAATTGGGTCGTCTTAGAAGAAGACTAAGAAGGTGGAATAAAATGACGTTCGGGAATATATTGAAAAAGAAACACGAGATCATCATTGAGATGAAGGAACTCGAAAAAAAGAGGAAGTTGGTGTCCTGGATGATTTTCAGTTCCAAAGACTTACGACATGCAGAGAAGAAATCCAGCAATCATACATCAACGAGGAAATTATGTGGCGGCAACGATCCAGGGTCAGGTGGCTGAAAGAAGGGGATGCTAATACTAAATACTTCCACAAGGTCGCAAGTATGCAATGCAGAGTCAACCACATCCACTCTCTGGATATCGACGGTATAGAGGTGGATGATGAGAGACTGATTCGACACCACGTGGATGCTAAGTTCAAAGAAATCCTAGGACAAAACAGGCAAGGTCAAAGCGTATCCAATGAGAATTTATGGGAGGTACTACAGAGAGAAAACTTACACAGAGTAGAGGCTCTACAAGACCCTTTCACGATGGAGGAGGTGAAGGCTGCTGTGTGGGGACTGGGACAAGACAAATCATCGGGACCAGATGGATTCCCTATTTTTTTCTACAGACGTTTCTGGGATATTGTGAGGCATGATGTTATGGCTATCATGCATGCTTTCTACGACGGTTCTCTGAACATGGAGAGAATCAACTACGCTAATGTGTGCCTTATCCCCAAAAAGCAAGCGGCAAGAGATGTAAATGACTTCAGACCGATCAGTTTGATTAATTGCTCAATGAAAATCATCACGAAGGTCCTCGCTAACAGACTAGGAAGAATCATCGGGGACATCATAGAGGACTACCAGACAGGCTTTATTACCGGAAGAGACATTCTGGAAGGAGTTGCGCTGGTGTAGGAAGTCATACAAGACACGAAGAGGCTAAGAAGGCGGGCTTCATGCTGAAACTAGATTTCGAGAAGGCATACGATAAGGTAGAATGGAAATGCTTATTGGAGATCCTCCAGAAAAGAGGCTTTGGTGACAGATGGATAGGATGGATTCAGACTTGGCTAAATACTTCCAAGTTCTGTGTATTGGTAAATGGGGAACCGGGAAAGGAAATCAGATGTAGGAGAGGACTGAGGCAAGGTGATCCACTATCACCACTCTTGTTCACCCTAGTAGGGGACGGTCTGCATAGAATGCTCCACGCCTACAGAGAAAATGGTCTTATCAATGGCCTAGGTATGAGGAGAGGTATCTCTGCAGTTATGAATGTCCAATATGCAGATGATACTGTCATTTTTGGGGAGTGTGATACTACACAGGCTGTCCTCCTAAAATGGGGCCTCTATTTATTTGAAGAATGGTCAGGACTAAAAGTCAACTATAACAAAAGCTCCATTACCCTGTTAGGGGAGTCGGGGGAAGCTGGAACCTCTGTGGCCAATATTCTAAATTGTCCAATCCAGAAACTTCCAATTAAATACCTGGGGTTGCCAATCGGTACGGGTAATATCAAGAGAGGGGACTGGCATGGCATCATTGACAGGATCGCGAACAGGCTAGAGGGATGGAAAGGTAAAATGCTGTCTTTAGGAGGAAGACTTATTTTGCTTAACTCCGTTGTAAACTCTATTCCTCTGTACTATATGTCTTTCTATCAAATTCCGGTATGGGTGATCAAAAAGATTGATAGATTGAGGAGACGGTTTTTATGGCATGGCACGGGGGAAGGTAAAGGGTATGCCTTAATCAAATGGGGCATAGTGTGCAGACGAAAAGAGTTTGGAGGGTTAGGGATCGTCAACATTCGCCAAATGAACCGAGCCTTGCTTTGCAAATGGTGGTGGAAACTCAAAACTAAAACGAAGACTAAATGGGGAACTATGATAAAAGCGTCATATCTGAAGAATGACTGCATACACCAGAGACAAAAAAACAAGGATTCGACATCCGGTTTCTAGAGAAGGGTCAATAACTCTAGAGACATCTTCATCTGCGAGGTAACTTTCTCAATTGGAAACGGAGAAATGACGTGCTTCTGGAAGGACAAATGGTGTGGCAATATTAACCTTAAAAGGAGATTCCCACAGGCTTACAGATTTGCTACGGATAAATATGATCGGGTAGCCAAAAATTGGAGGAATGACGAGTGGAGACCAAGACTAACAGGCAGACTCACAAATGAGGCTAGAAGACAAAAACGGGAGATCATTGACTTCCTACAGGATTGGAAGCCAACGGGGGATGATCAGGAGGACAGAGCCAAATGGGAGGCAGAAAAAGGGGGAGTCTTCTCAGTAAAATCAACGTATAAATTGCTAAACGATGGGGGGATTAGAGTGGTCGATCCAGTATGGAAGGCAAAGGCACCACTTAAAGTGAAGACTTTTAATTGGCTAGCATGTAGAAACGCCATTCTAACTCGGGATAACTTGGTTAGGAGACAGTGGCAGGGACCGATAAACTGCGTCATGTGCAATCAGGAGGATGAAACGGTGGACCACTTACTGGTTAGGTGCAGCTTTGCGAGGCCAATCTGGAATGACCTGCTTAAAAGACTAGGAATTTTCGGGCCAGGTCCAGATACGATACTTCACGCTTGGGGGGGAGGGGGGGAGGGTAGATGGAGAGAAGGGAACATCCAAAGCAGCAAGTCATGTATTTGGGACACTGGGGTGGTGGCTATATGTTGGGGCATATGGCTTGAAAGAAACAACCGAATCTTTAGAAGCACACACAGACACATCATGCATCAACAGTTGCTGCTAAAGATTATTGCTAATATTATGTTCTGGTCTAAAACGGCAGGTGACGAACAGGCAAAGAAGATCAAGGACATATACAAGGACATTGCCACCAGTCAGGTTGAAACTCAGGAAGGGGGAGGCACAGCAGAAGAGGCTTGACTACTTGGTGTCAGGAGGGGGGAACATGCAGCCAGGGGAAGTGCTTCATGTTTGTTTCAGGACTATATTTTGATGTATTTTGGGCCTTTACTTTTACTTGTATGTATTTTGGTGGGACTCATGGGTTCGGATGCGACCTATGTAGGGTAACTTTTTGTTGTTTTGGGTGGACAATGAGTATCATGACCCGAATGTGGGTGACATGAACATCATTGTCCGTTGATGGCTTTTGTGTTTTATTAAAAACTTTTTAATGAAACTAGGGGGGCCCTAGGCCAACCTTTTCAATCAAAAAAAAAAAAAATTAATTAAGTAGCTTCGATGAATGATATAATAGGAGCTTCATAATTCACATAACTGGAAAATTAATTCTTCAAGATGGGGCTGAAGAGTCTACTACCGTCCACATACATGTATCTTTCGAATATTAACTCCTTGAATAAACTGAAGAAAAACATCCAAGAAATATAATGTAAGTAAAAGTTGCTTATTAGATTTTGTTAAGATTCATTCCAAGAAGGTGGAGAGTGATTGATTTTGATGCAGTACTGAGCTGCTGCATTATAATATGGAGAAATTGAAACTGAATTCTGTGTGGAATTGTATTTTATACCCATTTAGGTCAAAGAAAAACGTAATAGTTGACCCCTTCTTTTAAATTTGGCAGCTTGTTTAGGAATCTTAAGAATTCTATTAAACTCTTCTTTAAGAATCTGTACAGGTGGTTGAAGTGTGTACTTTTATAACGGAGACAAAGTTTAGGTACACCAAGTTTTTTGGTCAGATTCAGAACTGTGTTGGGAATTTGTTGCTGAGTTTAGCGATAAAGATCCAATGACGAACAATCAAGCAGGTAGATCAAACCAAGTACACAAAACACAAATAATTTGTTCCAGTTTGGCTACGCCTAATCCGGTGGAAAAATAAGAAAAATATTACTCAACTAGAGAAGGTACAAAGTATTACACTCGTACCAAGAACTTATCTATTTCTCAAGTCTCACTATAAGATAATATGCTCTTTACAATGGAGAACTCTCTCAGTTGCTCTTTACAATAAAGTTCTCTCTCAAAGAAGGTCAATACAATAATATATAGAGATTAAGAGAAACCCTAAGTTGTAGTCTTGATACATTTGTCGCCCAACATATTCTGAATGAAGAGACACATGATAGGAACCGTACAATCTGATTTGGAGACGAAGTTGGGCCCAAAATATTCCCCAAGAATCAGTCCATCAAGTTGACAGTCGGGGGCAGCGGTTGACTGCTCCCCAACGGCAATCAACCGCAATAGCTCATTTTCAAAACAGAGAGTTTGGGTGGTCCACTGTCCTACAGTCGACTGTCAAATAGGCTGCTGCTCTTGCTGCTTCTTCTTCCATCGTTTTGACCTCTTCTATCATCTCCCTTTTATTGAATGCAGTATGCAAGACACAATCTCAACACTATGGGAAGTCAATAGCGAAGTCACATACGTTTGAGAGAATTGAGAAGTAAGGAAGAAAGGATGGTTATGTAATCTGGCAGATATAGAGTATGATTCCAAATCCACCCCCTGTTCTATGGTTTGGATCCTAAATTCCTCAGTGAATAGTTTAGGTTTCTCAAAACTCTTCTATTAGTCTTTATGCATATTAGTCTTCAAATCTAAATTCATCACTTGCACATGATCCTTTTTAGTCCATCTTGGTTTTGATAATTTGAACATGGGTCTAAGTCTAACTTCTAAGTTCTAAAAAAAAATGTTTTTCTTAAACTGTATAAATATTGGCTCATGTTCTGTTAAGGGATCTCTTGACAGAAACGTAAAGGAACGCCCACACTGTTTAGCCTTGAACAAATAGGTGTAGTTTAGCCATTCTTGAAGCAAAATACGTACATGGTCAAACCCTTATGCGGATCTCCTGGTTAGCCTTATCCCTGTGTTATTTAATTTTTTTAGGCCTAGAATAGGTAATGAGATATCAACTATTACTAACATCAACAAGAAGAGGATTTAATTACTTAGGTGTCCAAGCGCAAGAAGGTATTTTCAAGTAAACAATATAGTTACACCGTAAATTGTAGAGATTGTAGGGTTTATGTCTTGCATACTTGAGTTTGATATGAAGAAGAAGTGGTGAACTGAGAAAAGGTCAAAGCGTCGCAGCGAGAGGCAGAACAAACATCAACCAGCAACAATAGTCGACTGTCTTTAACTTTCTGATTTGGGGTCGAGGCATTGCAGTAGCTGAAGCAACATACGAGTCGGATCTGGGTGATCTGTTTTGAGTCCAACCTCCTCTCCAGGTTAGATCGTACAGTTTCTATTGTTTAGTTTTTTCCTAGGTGATGATGGTAAAAATCGCAGCAGATTAGAGCCGTACGATTCCTGCACAGATCTCAAAGCATCTACAGACAGATTAGTCATCACATGCATTTTTTATAGGTCTGGGCCCACTCCAAGACATGGGTTTCTTCCAAACCCATAAAAAGTGACAGACTAGGCCCACTAGGAGAAACACCCAACCCATCAGGGTAGGAGTCAAATCTCTTATTCCCTAACAAGGATATTTTATCTCTTGAGGGGGAGAGACATGAAAGAGATAAGGAATTTAAATCGATCCAACAGACACAAATCAATCTCTTGAAATGTCTCCCAAGCCTATAAATTCCCCTCCCCCTCTACAATCAGAAGGTAATCAACAATTTTCCATTTTCACTCTTACTCTATCTCTCTCTCTTTCTGGTCCTGACTTGAGTGTCGGAGGATCTGTCGCGGGGGCCACCCCCCGGTGTTTCAGGCTTTTTGCAAGATCATCAACCGCATCAGCAATCGTTGAATTCAGATCATGGTGGTTAATCAACGATCCAGATTCATTCCTAGGAGCTCTAACCGCTTTTAACGGCCAAGGTCAAAGGTCAGACTTTTAGTAGTTTCCTTCAATTATTAACTCACTATCTGTTTGTTCCCACACCGAAATAAGCAGCAACAGATGGCACTGTCTGTGGGAAAAACTACACAAGTAAGACTCATCGCCATGCCTCCAAGACTAAGAGGTAAAGGTGCAGCCTCCAGCCGTCACACCAACTCTCTTCGTCAACCAGCACCTCCTATGGAAGATTAGATTCCTCCTCAATAGTCACCCCGACAGCCTAATCACGCTCCTTCCAACGAAGAGGCACCGGGGGGGCTTCCAACATGAACAACATCCTCAGTATGACCGCATCTCAATCCATAATGCTTCAACTAATTCAATGGCCTCGCGAGGTCCACGGAGGTCTAGAGATCTCTGCCAGATCATCAATAATAGGCAACAATAGGCCAACCTACGAATTAGGTAGGACAAGAGGCGCACCCGATCTGAGGCCTCCCGTTCGGGACATTAAGCGAACCAGAGAACACATTTTCCTAAACAGAGATCAAGGCAATTCTCCTCTCACAGGGGGCACCCAATAATGAGGAGCCCAAGTCATGAGAGTCAAAGGCTTCTTGTGCAGGATAGAGAGCAAAACGCTACAGTCACTAGGGTCGAATTTGATAAGTTCAAGCTTAACATCCTCCATGGTCTCCAAGGAAGTCAAGATCTGGGCCAGCCCCCGAACGAAGGATCCGCCGACTTAACTGGATCTCAGGGGAAGAACGACCAAGTCCTTTTTCGTATCCAAGAAGTAGAAGATCGTCTAGAACAGATGAATAATGAGAGAAACGGCTCCAACAGGGCCTACCGCCCTAGTCGACCTCCCTTCAGCAAAACCATCCTCGATGCACCCGTTCCAAGGGACTTGAAAGCTCCTCAATTCGAATCCTACAATGGAGAATCAGACCCGACAGACCATATCGAGAGCTTCAAAACACTCATGATGGTCTATAACGCCACGGAGGTGCTCAGGTGTCGAATATTTCCCGCAACACTGAAAGGATCAGCAAGGAAATGGTACACGCGCCTAGAGGTGGACAACTATTATCCGAACCGACCAATCCGAACCAATTCAACCCGAACCTACCTGTTTTTAACCGAACCAATTGGGAGTTTGGATTGGCCCGGTTCTTGATCTTCAATAACCAACTGGACCAGTTCGGTTGTTGGATGGGGCTTTCAAATAACCGATGAAACTGAACTGACCGTACCTCTATGCATAAGTCCATAAAAATATAGTTCTCCTTTAATTTCTTGAATATACAAATAGTCATTTCTCATTTTCTTTGATATACAAATAGTCTTTTTCTTTAATACAAACCGAGCAGTTGTTCTACCTATGTTTAATTCTCCATAATCCTGTGTGTTATGTTGTTGAGAAATGCTTGATTTACAATGTGGCCCAGCTTAATAGAATCATGAAGTTGATATAATATTTAGTAGTTACTTTAACCAAGTCAAGCAGAAATAATTTTCTAAATCCTTGTTTATTGTACCTGAAATTCAATTAGCTATGGTTATTGATGTTTCTTTTATGATAATAAACTAAGATTACAGAAGTATGCAAGTGAAAAAACAGTTTATCTCACCAATTTAAACGTCATCATCTCAAACAATTAATGCAAAATTCATTAACAACTTGTAGTTTTATGAATCTTCATTTTAAATTCATTTCTGAATAACAAATAGCAGGTTGTTCCTTAAGTTTGATTGAAGTTGATCTTTTAAATTTCAACAAAATTATGAATGATGTTGAAGGTGAAAAGTAGCACACCAAACCGACTATCCAATCCAATCCAAACCGAGCTTAATCGGCTTGGATGGAAACCAATCCAATTAAGGTTCAGATTGGTTGCGGATGAGAAAATTAAAAAATCGATCTTCTTTGGATCGATGATGAATGGTCCATAATAGGTCGAATACCGACCGATGCCCACCCCTACTCGCGCCTAACTCTAGAATTAATATTCTCCTTCTATCAGCTCGAGTTGCTCTTCAATGCGCACTTCGTTACTAGCCGCAAGGCTGAAAAACCAAGTGTTTCCCTATTGGAACTGAAGCAAAGAGATGGAGAACTGCTGAAAGACTTTGTCTGACGTTTTACAACTGAAGTAAGGTCAATTTCCTCCTTGAACACTTCAGTGGCGGCTGCAGCTTTTCACCACAATGTCACTAACAAAGACCTGGCGGCTGCAGCTTTTCACCACAACGTCACTAACAAAGACTTGAAAGCCTCCATCGCAAAAAAGCCATCCAAAAGTTTCATTGAGCTCCTATAAAGGAGTGACAAGTATATTAGGGTCGAGGAAGCTCTCTATCCTCAAGGCAAGAATGATTCATCTCCTGGGAACAAACGGAAGAATACAAGCGAGGAAGAATCTAGTAAGTTTCAGAAAAACGGTGCAAGTCAATGCCGTCCAACTCTAGCACCACGCTTCGAAAAGTTTACTCCTCTTAATGCAAGCGTATCAGCCATCCTTATGGAAGTTGAGAAGGACGGAATAATCCGCCCTCCCCCCAAGATGTGAACGTCTAGCAGGAGAAGAGATAAAAATAAGTGGTGCATATTTCACAGAGATCATGGACATACTACTGACAATTGTCGAGCACTTATAGAAGAACTAGAAGCCTTGATTCGCAGGGGCTATCTCTCCAACTTTGTTCAGAATGACAACAACGCTGAAAATCCTCCGCCCCGGGGGGCTAATAAGCATCAAGAGAGGTCATACAAGCTGCAAGACTCTCAACACATGGCCATCCTCCACTCCATTCATAGAGGCCTGATGGGGGGGGGGGAGATTCCAACTCCTCCCGCAAAGCTTTCGTCAGGGAAGTCAACTCCATAGATAACAATCTGCCTGCCAAATGCACTAGGGTCCCGATATCTTTCTCCGAAAAGGACTTAGAAGGCATCCGAACACCTCATTGCGACGCATTGGTCATAAACCTTTGCATGGTGAATCATAAGGTATGTCGCATCCTGGTGGACAATGGCAGCTTAGTGAATATCCTCTTCATGGCCACATTCGAGGCTCTCAAGCTCTCTCAATGCCGACTTAAGCCAGCCGATTACACACTCCACTGATTCTCTGGTGTCCCCGTTTAAGTAGAAGGATTCTTCACACTGGATGTGACAGCAGGGAAAGCCCCTGCTATTCGAACAGAAGCACTAGACTTTATGGTAGTCGATGTCAAAGCCGCATACAACGCTATATTCGGCCGTCCCGACCTAGCGGCCTTCCATGCAGTTGGCTCCGCATTTCACATGAAAATGAAGTTTCCAACAATAGCTAGCGCAGGTCAAGCTGTAGGAAGCCAACAGGCAGCTCGAAAAGGCTACACCGCTATAATAGAGGGCTCGGTCCTCCCCCTTGACACTATAAATCTACCGCCAGAAAGCAGTCACAATAATTCCAAGACTGTAAACGAGCTTGAAGTCACTGCCATAAACAACTCTACCAAGAACTTCCAAACCTGCCACATCATCTCTCATCAGGTCGAAACTAGTTCTCATCATGACATAGTAATAAACCTGAATTCCTCGCCCGAAGCTACTCCGATTATTCAACGGAGACAAATAGGCATGCCTAAATACATTGGTGCATCAGAAGATTTCTTTTTCTCTATGCAAAACAATGGGGGGCTCCCTCCAAAACAAGCAAGTCCAGGCAAGGTCCACCAAGTTGTTCGCCTAACGGCTCATCAACTTGAAGGCCCGGGGGCAAGGAGATATCAGCAGAACTTGAAAAGTAGAACGCCTTGTGAAGGTGAACGAGGGCGTATCAAACGTGCTCTCTTGATAGTAGTAGCAAATTTTCTCAATTTGTAATAACGGCCAGCCACTAGAGCATCCGCTTAGTTTTATTTTCCAGCAAATTTCCTCAATTTGTAATAACAGCCAGTCACTAGAGCAGCCGCTCAGTTTTATTTTCCAATAAAACATAGTATGAATTTTTGCAAAATTCTTGTACAACTCTACGGATGGATACAATGAGTTGAGTGCCAAACTTGTACACAAAAATGACACCAAAAACTCGTTAATAGCTTCTTACAAGATGGGTTCGGAGTCCATACCCATGGTTCGAAGTTACTCTAGCAATTTGCAAAGAAGCAAGTTCAGAGTGCGCATCGCCATTCGACTTGCTCCTGCAACCTGTTAATTCATTAAAGCAAACAATGAGCTAAATGCCCAACTTATTTCTAAAGCAGTGCTAAACACCCGTTACAAGCTTTCCACACAACGAGTTCGGAATCCAGATCCATGGTTCAGAGTTACTCTCGCAACTTGCAATTACACACGTTCAGAGTTTAACTCGCCAGTCGATCTATTCCTGAAACTAGTTAAAATTCCTCGAAGACTTACACAATGTGTTGAGCGCCAGACTTATACACATAAGCGGCACCAAAAACTTGTTGCAAGTCTTCCCGTACGACGGGTTCAGAGTCCATACCCATGGTTCGAAGAGACTCTAACAATTTGCGATAAAGCAAGTTCACAGTGCGCTTCGTCATTCGATCTGCTCCTGCAATCCGTTAGCGCCTCCACAACCGGTTCGGAGCCCATACCCATGGCTCAAAAGAGACTCGCAATTTTCAAAAAAGCAAGTTCAGAGTGCGCTTCACCATTCGATCTGCTCCTGCAACCTGTTAATACTCAAACTAACAAGTTCAGAATCCATACTCATGGCTCAGAGTTACTCCCGCAACCTGCAATTACACACGTTTAGAGTTCAACTCGCCATTCGATTTGTTTTTGCAACTAGTTAAATTCCTCAATGACAGATTAAGAGGTCCAAAATCGTGGATCGTAGTTGTTGCCGCTAAAATCGGTGTGGGGATAAACAGATAGATTTGTGGATTCGAGGGAAGGTGAATAGTCAAACCTGAACAACTTCACCGGAGTTAAACTGAGATCCTTTCGCCGTTAACCTGCAAAAAGTGCGAGACACCGGGGTTGATTCCGACGATGCACCCTCCGACGCTCTTGTCGGTAATCTAAATGATTAAAAAAGAGCTTTAATTGGCCAAAGATTGATTACCTGGTAACAGTGGGGGGAGAGGGGTATTTATAGCCGCCTTAGGAGTCAGTTTCGGAATAAGATCAAATCCCTACTTCCCGATGTAAATGGATAGAAGTGGTTAAAACTGCTGTTTGAGGATAATCATGAATCTGAATCCCCTCCTATCCAGTCAGACTGGGTTTCTTACGGGTTGGAACCCGTACCCAGTAAGATAGATCCATTTGTGGGTTATTGGGCCTTGAAGAAAGACCCTGTTCCCATTTCAGACCCGTTTATAGGAGAAATTACCGTTTTATCCCCGTGCTTTAAGATTCGTGCCCGATTTGAACGGTTCCGATTTAACCATATTTTTAGCCATATCACGAGCCCTCCACTCCCGAAGACTGAGTTTGATCAGCCTTTGAGGAGTAGTTTTACTGACTTAATGGCTTGCGGGGTTGTATCGGAGTCCAAATGAGGGGTTTCGGATCTTATACGAGGCATGATGATGTTTTCTGAGTTAGTAGCACACTCAAGATTGTTCTTGAGCTCTTCTGGATTTTTGGTGATTTTCCTCAATTTAAAATTATTTTTCTGATCAGTTATTCAATTTTGTAAGGCGGTGATTTATTTTTCGAGAGCATTAATTAATTATTCTAAGCAATAATTATTTACCCAGAGGCTCAAAAATATTTCCCAGAATTTGTAATTAATTTTTAGAATTTTTAATTAATTTTCCTGAATTTTTAATCATTTTTTCGCAATTTTTAAATAAATATTCGAATTTAATAAATAAAAAATAGATTTTTATACCTATTTATGACGTGGCAAGATCTGGACCGTCCATCAACCTTGGGCGCAAATTTCTGAGCGATCTAACGGTTGGAGTAGCTCGGAGGCACTTTTTCCCTATACGGAGGTCGGTGCCCCGGTAGCTCGGCAGAGTGGCACGGTAGCTCGGTGCTTCGTGGGCTGCCGAGCTACGTGGTTGGATCTAGAGCGTCCATCATGGCGCGAATCATGACGCACGAGGCTCAGATCACGAGAAAACGTGTTTTTGTCATTTTGTGGATGTGGCAAAATCTGAGCCATCCATCAGCTTTTAGCGCGAATCTTGGGACAATCTGATGGTCCAAGGAGTTCGGCGGCAATTTTTCTCCAATGCAGAGGTTGGTGCCTCGATAGCTCGGCAGAGTGGCTCGGTAGCTCGGTGCTTCGTGGGCTGCCGAGCTACGTGGCTAGATCGGGGGCGTCCATCACGATGCGAATCACAACGCACGAGGCTCCGATCACAAGAAAATGTGATTTTTTCATTTTGTGGTCGTGGCAAAATTTGAGCCGTCTATCAGCTTTTGGCATGAATCTTGGGACAATCTGACGGTCCAAGGAGTTCAACGATATTTTTTCTCCAATGCGGAGGTCGGTGCCCCGGTAGCTCGGCAGAGTGGCTCGGTAGCTCGACGCTTCGTGGGCTACTGAGCTACGTGGCTAGATCTGGGGCGTCCATCACGGCGCGAATCACAATGCACGAGGCTCAGATCACGAGAAAACGTAATTTTGTCATTTTGTGGTCGTGGCAAAATCTGAGCCGTCCATCAGCTCTTGGCGCGAATCTTGGGACAATCTGACGGTCCAAGGAGTTCGGTGGCATTTTTTCTCCAATGCAGAGGTCGGTGCCCCGGTAGCTCGGCAGAGTGGCTCAGTAGCTCGGCGCTTCGTGGGATGTCGAGCTACGTGGCTAGATCTGGGGCATCCATCACGACGTGAATCACAATGCACGAGGCTCAGATCACGAGAAAACGTGATTTTGTCATTTTGTGGTCGTGGCGAAATCTGAGCCGTCCATCAGCTCTTTGAGCGAATCTCGGTCCAAGTAGTTTGGCAGCATTTTTTCTCCAATGCGGAGGTCGGTGCCCTGGTTGCTCGACAGAGTAGCTCGATAGCTCGGCACTTCGTGGGTTGCCGAGCTACGTGGCTAGATCTGGAGCGTCCATCACGGCGCGAATCACGGCGTACGAGGCTCAGATCACGAGAAAATGTGATTTTGTAGTTTTGTGGTCGTGGCAAAATCTGAGCCGTCCATCAGCTCTTGGCGCGAATATTGGGACAATCTGACTGTCCAAGGAGTTCGACGGCATTTTTTCTCCAATGCGGAGGTCGGTGCCCCGGTAGCTCGGCAGAGTCTTCTCCGGCTGGACACCTCGGTAGCTCGGCGCTCCTATGGCTGCCGGACTATGTGGCCTGAACCTAGGTTGTTTCCGCCCTTGTGCATTCCGTTGTTTAACCTTCTTAATGGGCTTGAGTGGGGCCCAATTCGTTAGAATCCCAAGAGTCGCCCTCTTTTTACTATAAGTTCTCCCCCCCATCATTTCTCCCACTCTTTCACTTTTCACTCTCAAAGAAACTTTTGCTCTCGAGTTGCTCCGCTAGCGATGATTTTTGCTCGTGGGTGGTCATGCTAGCTGTCGCGGCGTGGCAAGGCGATTTTCGGCGAACTATTTCGACCGAGAACGTCACATCAAGGTAAATATATATATTGTCAGTTATATATATATATATATATATATATATATATATATATATACTTTTCAAGATGTCTAGAGTGTCCTCGGGTAATGAGGCCTCTTCCTCGGGAGGAGAGAGTGAGCAGCGGTTAGTGGCTCCGACCGTTCAAGAGGAGGGCGCAGAAGTGCTGAGCCAAGAGAGGGGGAAGGAGGTAATAGGGTCGGCCGTGGTCGAGCTGGTCGCTCCGCTCGTCAAGGGAAAGGGGAAGGAGGCGGCTCGGTCAGTAATTATCGAGACGGTGGTAAAGCCCGTCAGACGGGAAGGAGAAGTCGGGTCGGCTGCCGATGGAGATATCAGGCCACAGGGAGATCAGGCAATATACCAGTGACTTGTTGACGAAGGCCATTTATGGGAGATCGGGGACGTACGAGGAGAACGAGCCGAAGGAGGTGACCGAGGTTGACGACATCGCCTCGGTTCTAACAGAGAAGGACCTGCTTCGGATACGAAAGAGCTTCATGATACCTCCGGAGTATAACCTAATCCTTTTCGGACCCGGAGTGAGAGCGTGCACGGCGTTCACGCCCGATACGTGCGTCTTTGCCTACGACGCGCTGAATGCAGGCCTTCGCCTTCCCCTTCACCCCTTCGTGACAGAAGTGCTTCGGTGGTATGGACTGAGCCCGATCCAGTTCATGCCGAACATGTGGCACCACGTGCTCGGGTTTCTGCTCCAGTGTCGGACGGCGAAGGGGGAGCCTCAGCTCGTTGTTCTCTGAAGTTTGTATCGGATCAACCGGATGAATAAGACGGAGCACCGATACTACTTGTCGCCACGAAAAGGCATCAAATTGATAGAGAATCCGGACTCTATCAAGTCGTGGAAGGGAAAGTATTTTTTGATCCTGAGGCCCCTCGGCGTGGGATTTTCCGACCAGGTGAAAGGAGGATGTGCCGAAGTGGGCGAAGGCCGAGCCAGGTGTTGACTCTGACCGAAACAAAAGTTGTGGCAAAGCTAATCGACCTCCCGACCCTGAGCTGGAAGAATATAACCGAGGAAGTGCTCCACGGGTCAGGTCTCAGTCCGATCGATCCGAGTACGCTCCGGACATCTTGTTCTTTCATTCACTCTCTATACCTTGTGCATTTTTGTCTTAACTTTGCTTTTTCTATTTGACAGAGACTCCGAACATGGACTTTAGGGCGATCATGGCCGAGCGAAACAAGGCTTTCGATGCCAAGAAGAGGAAGAGGACGACCGCGGGACCTTCGTCTGGCTGACCTACCAAAGTGTCCTCCGCCGTGGTCGAGGACTGTAGACCTGACGTCTCCTCAGCGATCTGCCTCGGCTACCACTCTTCCTCAACCGTCCCCGTCCGGGCCCTCAGCCGAAGGCTTTTCAATCTCGGCGGCATTGGCGCTTGAGGCCCTGCCCCTCACCGACAAGGCCGAAGCGATTTTGACTGAGGGGCACAAGAAGCTCTTCGTCCCCGACTGGCGGATGATGAACCACGATGGCTTCTTGGGGGACTCGGCCATGAGCATGCAGGCCTTGTGCCATCTTTCGACCCCGAAGGACCGAGCAGTAATGAAGGCGGGGACGATGGGTGACGACGCTCTCGAGATAGCTCGGGCGACCATGTCGGTGAGTCTCTTAGTCAATTTGTTGATAACTCAAAAAAATTTCTAAGTCTTTTGCTCGGTTTTCATCGCTTCTTTTCTTCTTTTGTTTAGATCACGTGCCACTTTAGCCACCTCCTCGAGCAATATTCCGAGCAGGAGAAGGACTGAAGCTAATATGCGACAGGGACTGAGCCGAGAGGGCGAGAGTCATGAAGCTGTACGAGGCGGAGCAATGCCGCTCGGACTCCTTGCAGCTCAGGTCGCGCACTTGGAGGCGGCCCTGGCGTAGGCGAACGAGAAGATCGCCTTGGAGGCAGCTAGGGTGGACGAGGAGAGGGAAAAGGCGAAGAACGCCTTGGAGGAGGTGATGCGGAGAAGGACGAGGCAATGGAGGCGGCGAGGGCGGAGATAGAGGCCGAGGTGAAGAAGCATATGATGGCGAATATGGAGAAGTCCTACGCCACTGTGCTCGAGCACGTCGAGGCTCGAGTCCCCAGCTTTGATAGGTCGGGATACGGGCTGTGGGGTCCGGTTGATGGTGAGGACCTCGAAGCTGATCAAGAGGTCGAGGACGAGGAGGGGGAGGAGCAAGGAGGCGACGATGCAGTGACCGACCCCGAGGCCGTGGTGGTGGAGAAAGGGGGTGACGAGGCTGTGGCCGACCCCTAGGCCGGAGCGGTGGAGGAAGGGGAGGCGACCACCGAGGAGCCTGTCACCTGAGCTACCACCCAAGGTGGCCCCTTGACTTCAGTTGTCTTGCATTTTCATTTTCTTTTCTTGTATTGCCTTATAGCGGACTAGCCACCGCCTTTTTTGTATGAATGAAACTTTGTATTTTGACTAAGTGTTGGAGATATTTTGAATTCATTGATTATCTAACTTTTGAGTCTCGCACTATGCTCACCTAGGATTAGCCTTTAAACTTTGGTCTTTTAGACTTAGCTAATTTTTTCAACTCTTTCAGCTAGTCGAACCATTATCACTCCATTCACAGCTCGGCGTCGCTAAGCTGGCTCTTGCTCGAACACGTGAGAAACTCTTCAAGGCTGAGTCGGAGCTAAATCACGTTAGGGTGCTGCTGGCTAAACGAGATCCGAGCTAGAGCGATTAGAAGAGCAGGCTCGCGAGGCGCCCCCCGAAGGGGAGGAGAAATGCCCCTCAGGGGCTTATCACTATGGCCTGAGGCAAGTAGCTCTTCGGGGTCTTCTATTCAAAACAAGAGCTAAAAGGGACGAGCTGAAAAATGTGGTGCTTGAGAAAACTATGGAGGCAGCGCAACTTCGGAGGGACATCTCGGAGGCTCCGCATGGGGGTGGTTCGAGTTGTTTACCCCGCTTCAAGATCAAAGTGACTGATGAAGCACTTAAAGAGCGGGTGATTGAGTTAGAGGCGGAGAACTTGCACCTTCGGCGGTTGACTGAGGGAAGCAACGTTAGGAGTGCCTCTTATCCTCGGGAGGAGTATGCCCCAGGGAGAACTTTTCACGAGTTTGCACGCCAGTCATCGTCTCTGGTGCAAAGGCCTGGAGATGCGCAAAGTGGGGTCGCTGGTTCGTCAAGCGGTGCTACGGTTAGATTAGGGGCCGGAGGCGCAACCCAATCCACTGGGGTACAGTCTTCAGTGGAAACGGAGAGAATGCAATGTGTAGCTCGTCGACCTCGAGTGTCGCTGCGGAGGAGTATCCCTCGTCCTAAGTAGGGTGATTTTGTAGTTTCAAGACTTGTGTTGTACGACCTTTTAGTCTTGTATGAGACTTGTACGCCAGCTTAAGAGTTGTATCTTTGATTGGACTTTCGTGAAATAAAGAAATAACTTTTTGCATGCATTAATTTGTGCTTTGGTAGTGTTGGTTTCGATAATCAACGGTTGTGGGAGCAGTTCCGAATGGCAAACCACTTCTAACTCGCTTATGAGCAAGTTGATGAAGCGGAGTCGAGCCAAGTGTTGGACTCCGAACTCGTTGTTTAAGAGAGATTCAACGGTTGTTGGAGCAGTTCCGAATGGCAAACCACTTCTAACTCACTTATGAGCAAGTTGATGAAGTGGAGTCGAGCCAAGTGTTGGACTCCGAACTCGTCGTTTAAGAGAGATTCAACGATTGTGGGAGCAGTTCCGAATGGCGAATCACTTCTTACTCGCTTATGAGCAAGTTGATGAAGTGGAGTCGAGCCAAGTGTTGGACTCCGAACTCGTCGTTTAAGAGAGATTCAACGGTTGTGGGAGCAGTTCCGAATGGCGAACCACTTCTAACTCGCTTATGAGCAAGTTGATGAAGCGGAGTCGAGCCAAGGGTTGGACTCCGAACTCGTCGTTTAAACCAATACAGTCGAGGTATTAAACAGAGATAAATTGAGCACAAGAGAATTATTAGCCAACAAAGAAACTCTTTATTAAATATTGCTAATTGGTCCGCTTCTAAGTTGCGAGTCGTTATTACAATAGAAAAACAAATAGAATAGCCTTAAAACTGATGGTGCATGGAGAGGCGTTCAAACACCCTCTTGGTACTTCAGTAAATGATCGGCTGTTCCATGTTCTTGGTATCTTCTTGCCCCTGAGGTCTTCAAGTTGGTACGCTCCGGGGCGAACTACTCTGGAGACCTTGTATGGTCCTTCTCAATTTGGGGCTAGCTTGCTTCTTTTGATAGGGGAACGAGATGGCTAGCTTCCTGAGGACTAAGTTCCCTCCTTAAGATCCGTAGGACGGACTCTTCTGTTGTAGGATTGCTCGATCCTTCTTCGATAATTCTCTTGGCAGATCGAGGCTCTCTCGCGGAGTTCATCGATGAGATCCAGATTGGCTCGGAGCTCCTTTGCGTTCTGCTCTTCATTGTACGCAATTAGGCGGGGGGATGGCAAACCAACCTCTAAGGGGATTACTGCCTCGGAACCGTAGGTGAGGTTGAAGGGAGACTCTCCTGTGGGGGTTCTCTTTGTAGTGCGGTAGTTCCACAGTACGTTAGGAAGCTGCTCTACCCACAATCATTTAACGACTTACTTAGTCTCTTTTTGATGCCCGTGAGGATTTGCCTATTGGCGTTCTCTACTTGGCCATTGGATTGAGGGTGGGAGACAGAGGAGAATCGCTGTTGAATGCCAAGGTCTTCACAAAAGGAGCGGAACGTTGCCCCCGCAAATTGTGTTCCATTGTCTGTCGCCAAGACTCGGGGTATGCCAAACCTGCAGATCACGTTCTTCCAGAAGAACTGTTGCACCCTGTTCTCAGTAATAGTTGCTAGTGGTTCGGCCTCAATCCACTTGGAGAAATAGTTGATCGCCACAACTAGAAACTTGAGCTGGCCTGGAGCAGGTGGGAACGAACCTAGCAGGTTCATTCCCCACATTGCGAAGGGGGTGGGACTTGAAAGGATAGTGGAGAATTATTGACAGGGGCCACATTGTCGGACATGTTGCTCGGCGTCCCGAAGGAGGGTAGGCCAGAAGTACCCATAATTCAAGACTTTGTGGGCGAGGGACCTTGATCTCGAATGGGCTCTGCCTATTCCTTCGCAGAGTTCTTTCAGAGCATACAAGGCTTCTTCTGGAGAGAGACACCTCAAGTAGGATCGTTTATACAAGATTCCCTCAATGAGGGTGTACCGCTCTGCTCTTGTTCGGATTCGGCGAGCTTCTTTGGGATCTTGGGGAAGGCTCCCGTCTCTGAGGAACTCAACTAAAGGCCTCATCCAGTTATTTTCGAGTTGGACCGACAGCGAATCCATTGAGTTGGGGGCTTCTTCTTCAATGTTGGGCCTTAGTAGAACTTCAATCAAGACGGTATGCTCGAGCCATTGGAGGGAGGAAGAGGCTAGTTTTGAGAGGGCATCTGCCTCGGCGTTCTCTTCTCGGGGGATCCGCTGGAGTTGTGCTTCCTCGAATGAAGCCATGAGACTTTTGACCTTGGCTAGGTACTTGGCCATACGGTCATCTCGTGCCTCGTATTCTCCCTAGACCTGATTCACCACGAGCTGAGAGTCGCTGAACATTCGAACACGCTTCGCCCCTGCTTTGCGAGCCATGCCCAGGCCCGCTATGAGGGCTTCGTACTTGGCCTCATTGTTGGAAGCCTTGAAATTGATGTGGAGGGAGTATTGGAAGATGAAGTCATCTGGGCCCGTCAGGATAACTCCGGCTCTACTCCCTTCGGCACAAGAAGACCCATCCACATACACCGTCCAGATGGGTGACCCATTTGCCACTTGACCGACCTCCGGGATCGTGCTTTCCACTATGAACTCGGCTAGCGCTTGAGCTTTGATAGCGGTCCGAGACTGATAGGATATATCGTGTTAACTCAGCTCGATTGACCACTTCATGAGACGTCCGGAGGTCTCGGGCTTATACAGGACCTGCTTGAGCAGCTGGTCGGTGAGGAAGACCACCGAATGGGATTGGAAATAGGGACGAAGCTTTCGGGCCGCCATAATCAAAGCGTAGACTATCTTCTCCAACCTCGGATGACGGAGCTCGGCATCTCTAAGGACCTTGCTCACATAATAGATAGGCTTCTGTGCCTTGTCTTCTTCCCTCATTAGGACAACGCTGAGGGTCTGTTCGGAGGCGGCGAGGTAGAGGTAAAGGGTTTCCCCGGGTGTTCGCTTGCTGAGGAGTGGGGGGTTGACCAAGTAGGCTTTGAGTTGGTCGAACAACTCTTGCTGCTGCTGGCCCCACTCAAAGCCCTTAGCCCCTCTGAGGGCTTTGAAAAAGGGGAGACACTTTTCCCCGGACTTGGAGAGGAAGCGCCCTATAGCCGCGAGGCGCCCGGTGAGCTTTTGCACTTCTTTCACAGTTTGAGGGGGGAGCCATATTGAGTATGGCCTTTATCTTTTCATGGTTGGCTTCAATTCCCCTCTGGCTGACCATAAAGCCCAAGAACTTACCCGATGAGACCCCGAATGCACATTTATTCGGGTTTAGTCTCATGTTATGCCTCCTTAGCACGTCAAAGGATTCTTGGAGGTCGGCGACATGGTCAGTCCTATTGATGCTTTTCACCAACATATCGTCGACGTAAACCTCCATGTTTTGCCCAATCTGATTTTTGAAGACCTTATTGACGAGACGTTGGTAGATGGCACCAGCATTTTTAAGCCCGAAGGGCATCACTCTATAGCAGTAGAGGCCTTGATCCGTGACGAAGTACGTCTTCGGAATATCTGGGGGGAACATTCGGATTTGGTTGTATTCGGAGAAGGCGTCCATGAAGCTCAGCAGCTCATGGCCCGAAGTGGCGTCAATCAAGGTGTCGATGCTAGGGAGTGGGAAGGGATCCTTGGGGCATGCCTTGTTTAAATCTATGAAGTCGATACAGATCCTCCAACTTCCATTGGCCTTTTTAACCATCACAACGTTGGAGAGCCACTCTGGGTAGTTGACCTCCTGTATGAACTGGGCTTTGAGGAGCTTCTCCACCTCCTCCTTTATGGCCTGCTGGCGCTCGGGGGCAAACTTGCACCTCTTCTGCTGGACCGGTCTGGTCCCCGGAGCAACACTTAGATGGTGGACGAGGAGCTCCTCGGAGATCCCCGGCATGTCGGCTGCTATCCAAGCGAAGAGGTCACGGTTTCTCTTGATGTACTGGACTATGTTGGCACAGAGGGCAGAAGGAAGGGTTTGGCTGATTAAGAATTTGCAGGACGGATCTTCCTCCAAGAAGAGCACTTCCTCTAGCTCGTCTACCAGGTTCCGACATAGGCTGGGTGTTCCCCTAGGGAATTTCAAGGGCCTCGAGGGAGAGGACGGGTCCTCCAGTCGAGGTCATATAGCATTTGCGGGCCGTTTCCTGACTTCCCCTCACTTCTCCCTCGCCCACTTTGGTGGGAAACTTTATCTTTATATGGTAAGCTGATGGGACGGCTTCTAAAGCAGCTAGGCCCGGTCGACCTAGGATCACATTATAGGCAGCTTGGACGTCAGCCACCATGAAGTCCATCGGCTCCGTTCGGGTAGTAGGAGCTTTGCCAGCTGGTTACGTCGAGGGTTATAACACCCTCGATCATCACTGGTACTCCCGTGAACCCATGGAGAGTGTAACCGGCGGGCTTGAGCCTGTCCCTCGATAATTGGAGCCCTCGGAAGGCCTCTAGAAAGAGGATGTTGACAGAACTGCCATTATCCACTAGAACCCTTTCTACCTTGAAATTGGCCATGTGGAGGTTGATCACCAATGCATCACAGTGGGGGGTTCGGACACCCTCCAGATCATGATTCGAGAAAGTAACTGCGACTCCAAGACCTTTGGGAGGGGGAGGCTGTGCACCGCATTGACTTCCCTGACGAAGGCTTTTCGAGAGGAGTTAGAAGTTTCTCCCAATGGACCTCCGTGGATGAGGTGCAAGATGCGCTCCTCCTCAAAGTCGGGAGTCTCCTCGCGCCTCTCGGGCCGCTTGTTAGCCCCCCTGGGGGGTGGAGGAGGATCGGCCCGGCCCTTTTTTACAAATTTGGCGAGCTGCCCTCTCTGAATGAGGGCCTCGATCTCGTTTTTCAAGTCATTGGTGTCGTGGCCGTGGTCTCGATGGTAGCGACACCACTTCTCCTTATCCCTCTTCTTCCCAGGAGTGTTCATCCTTGGGGCAGGAGGTAGAATTCCTTCTTTCTTAACCTCCATCAGAATGGCCGAGACATTGGTGTTGAGAGGGGTGAATTTCTCAAATCTGGGAGGTGGACGACGCTGACCCCCATTGTCCTTTTAGAGCTTTTTAGCTCCCTCATCTTCAGCGGCCTTCCTCTTACTTCCAGAAGACGACCCCTCGAATGTAGGGCGGTGCACAGATTCCTCCGCACGGATGTACTTCTCGCTTCTGAGAAGAAGCTCGGAGAAGTCTCGCGGGGGCTTCTTGGCCAGGGACGACCGGAGGTCAGCGTTGAGGACATTGGATTGAAAGGCGACCGAGGCGACCGACTGATCGAGGGAGGCAATGGACTTGGCCTCCATGGTAAACCGCTTGACATAGTCTCTCCGTTTCTCGTCCTTCTTCTGACTAAGGAAGAGTAGTGAAATACTTGTATTTTCGAAGCGGCAGCTGCTCACGAAATGGGTAATGAAAAGGGCCTCGAACTGGTCGAAAAAGAAGATGGAGGACGGGACGAGGCGGGAGTACCATTCCCGAGCTGGGCCTTTGAGAGTGGCCGGAAATGTCTTGCATAGGAGGGCATCGGAGGCCTGATGGATCATCATGAGAGTTTTGAAACTCTCGATGTGATCCATGGGGTCTGATTCCCCCGTGTATGTCTCGAACTGTGGAGGCTTGAAATTTGCCGGAACATGGGCTTCCATGATGGTACGAGAGAATGGGGGCCTGCTTGGACGAAGGGTCTTCCCTCTTAGTTCCTCGTCCCTATCGAGTTAACCGAGGCGCCTGTCCATCTCATGGAGACGGCGGTAGACAGCGTCCTCCCTTCGACGGTACCCTGGTGAGCTTCTGGACTCATCTTTGTACGAAGGAGAATGTGGGCTACGGCGACAGTAGCTCGGAGACTGGTGAGGGCTGGGGATGTGATGCCGGTGGCTTGGAGCTTGAGGAGGACTTTGGGATCGATGGCGAGGGCTTCGAACCGGCTCAAGAGTGGGGACCCTCTGAATATTATTGTTGTTGTTTGGTGGGGCATTGAGGGCCCGCAAGACTGTTGCCTGAAAGTCTTGGAATTCTGCTCTGGTGATGGGTCTGTTCTGGTCCTTCTGGGCATGTCGACCAGCAGGAGAATGGTTTCCCCTTCGATGGTACTCGGGGGACTCCCTCCGCCTCCTAGGAAAAAAGGACCTCCTGCGGTCGCGGCGGCGAGGAGACCGCGCTTTTGGACGTTCTAAGCGGGAGCCTCCCTCTCGGACTCGCCTCTTATCCAAATGGTGGCGAAGGTCTCTTTCCTTCTGCTGGTTAATTATGATGTTGCGGAGATCTTCTGATGGCCGAGGGTTATGGGATGCCATGGAGTCGGTGGAAGGGTTATGTACCGAGATATGATCGCGGTGAAGAGGTTGTTTCTGAGGATTAGGACGAGAGGTCCCTACACCAGCATTCTGGGGCCCGAGTTGAGCCTGCTGGGGTTGAGGATTTTGAAGAGGAGGCTGCCCCTGCTGCAGCGGCTAAACAGGTTGAGGAGGGAGCTGTCCCTGTTGCTGGATGGGTTGGATGGGTTGGAGGGGAGCCTCCGGTTGCAGTTGGGGAGGAATGGGTGTGGGTCTACGGTTGGAGGCCGTAGATCTTACTTTCCTTGGTGGCATGGCTGGAGGCAGTCTTGACCGGTGGAAGAGGTTGGACTGCTTATTCAAAGTTCCCACAGACGGTGCCAATCTGTTTCCGCTGAAATCGGTGTGGGGACAAACAGATAGATTTGTGGATCCGAGGGAAGGTGAATAGTCAAACCTGAACAACTTCACCGGAGTTAGACCGAGATCCTTTCGCCGTTAACCTGGTAAAAGTGCGAGACACCGGGGTTGATTCCGGCGATGCACCCTCCGACGCTCTTGTCAGTAATCTAAATGATTAAGAAAGAGCTTTAATTGGCCAAAGATTGATTACCTGGTAACAGTGGGGGGAGAGGGGAATTTATAGCCGCCTTAGGAGTCAGTTTCGGGATATGATCAAATCCCTACTTCCCGATGTAAATGGATAGAAGTGGTTAAAACCGCTGTTTGAGGATAATCATGAATCTGAATCCCCTCCTATCCAGTCAGACTGGGTTTCTTACGGGTTGGAACCCGTACCCTAGTAAGATAGATCCATTTGTGGGTTATTGGGCCTTGAAGAAAGATCATGTTCCCATTTCAGACCCGTTTATAGGGAAATTACCGTTTTACCCCTGAGCTTTAAGATTCGTGCCAGATTTGAATGGTTCCGATTTAACTCTATTTTTAGCCATATCAGCAGTTACCCTAGCAACACTTGTAAAAAGCAACACTTAGAGTTCAACTTTCCACTCGATGTGACTCACACAATTTGTTAGAGGACCCATACAGCAAGTTTGGAAAACAACTCTCCTTTAGAGTTGTCCTTACAACTAGCTGAATTCAAGACGGAGCAATGCCAAACTCCGTCATATACCGTCGGCAGTTCGTTAGCTATACACAACAGACTTAAGGTCCTGTTATTTAGCTACAAAGAGCTCAGTTGATGACACATCAACCGTGACAGCAAGGATCAAGCATATGAAAGGAATTTTTCAAATCGCAGAAATATCGCAAACCCATATATTCAGATCCAGTAGCACTATAGATATCTACAAATCCAAAATGGCTAGTCCAGAGTCTAACTCTCTCCAAGAGCAGCTCATACGACTAGCCAACCCCCAAGACAATGAATCACAGGATAAGACACTGGCACGTAGAGGACATCTTATTCCACAAACTACAAGTCTCATTACAATAGCAGAATTACAATGAGTCTACGTTTCACGTCTAGAAATTGCTACCAAAAGTTCTGTGAATACTGTACGATAAACTGTCATGTAAGCTATTTTTCCAGCTACACACTGGAGAAATGCTCTACCTAAGGGAAACAAACCTCTTCACTGGCCTCCTAACAGCTCCATAGGGCCGCCTCAACTCTTGATGATGAAATTCAAGACAAGTCTTCCTTAGGCAGGAAAGCTCCAGGTTTATCCGACTACCTTCACTTGAGCATGCTCCAACTCCATCTCGCTTAAAGCATCGTGCAAACAGGAGAGTTCCAACTCCGTCAAGCACAGCGTATCACGAAGGAGAACAAGCTCAGTGTCCCGGGGGACCTCATCCGATGTACACAACTATTTGTAGGCAAAGAGAAGAACGGAATCACCTCAACGCTGGTCAAACACAAGTGACTTCACTTCAACATAAGAAGATTCAGACTATCCACAAACCATTCACTTTAAAAATGAGTTCGGCGCTACGCACGCCACTTGAGTTCCTCCGGCCAACTACTCATCAACATCGAGCAACAGGTTCAATGCTCTGCTCTCCGCATGAGCTCCGTCAATAACTCGTTAGCTCCGAACAATGAGTTCAACGCTCTGCTTTCTGCATGAGCTCCGTCTACAACTCGTTGGCACCAAACAGCGAGTTTAGCGCTCTGTTCACCACTTGAGCTCTATCAACAACTCGTTGACTCCGAACAACGAGTTCAATGCCTGGTCTTCGCTCAAGCTCCACCAAATAGCTCGTTGGCTCCAAACAATGAGTTCTACTCTCTGACTACTGCTTGAGCTCTGTTAACTACTTGTCGGCTCTAAGCAATGAGTTCAATGCACTACTCTTCGCTCAAGCTCCACCAAATAGCTCGTTGGCTCCAAACAACGAATTCAACGCTCTGCTCTCCGCATGAGCTCTGTCTACAACTCGTTGGCTCCAAACAACTAGTTCAACACCTTTGTCTTTGCTCGAGCTCCGTCAACAACTTGTTGTCTCCAAGCAAAGAGTTCTACGCTGTGATTGCCATTTGAGATCCGTCAAATACTTGTTGGCTCTAAACTACGAGTTCTATGCCAAATGCTCCGCACTCCGCTCGAGCTCTATCAACAACTCGTTGGCCCCGAACAACGAGTTCAATGCTTTGGCCTTCGCTCAAGATCCATCAATAACTTGTTGGCCCCGAACAACGAGTTCAATGCCTTGGTCTTTCGCTCAGGCTTCGTCAACAAATTGTTGGCTCTAAGCAACAAGCTCATCGCTCTGCTCCCCGCATGAGCTCCATCTATAACTTGTTGGCTCCGAACAACGAGTTCAACGCTCTGCTCTCCGCCTGAGCTCCGTCTACAACTTGTTGGTTCCGAACAACTAGTTCAATGCTCTACTCTCCATATGAGCTTTGTCTACAACTCGTTAGCCCTGAACAACAAGTTCAACACCATGCTCTCCGCATGAGCTTCGCCAATAAATTGTTGTCTCCAAACAATGAGTTCAACACCTTTGTCTTCGCTCAGGCTTCGTTACCAAATTGTTGGCTTCGAACAACGAGTTCAACGCTCTGCTCTCCGCATGAGCTCCGTCTGCAACTTGTTGGCTCCGAACAACGAGTTAACGCTCTGCTCTCCGCATGAGCTCTGCCTACAACTCGTTGGCCCCAAACAACAAGTTCAATGCCATGCTCTCCGCATGAGCTTCGCCAATAACTCGTTATCTCCAAACAATGAGTTCAAAACCTTTGTCTTCGCTCGAGCTTTGTCAACAGTTCGTTGGCTCCAAATGACGAGTTATATGCTCTGATTACCGCTGTCAACTACTCGTTGGTTCTATACAACGAGTTCAACGCCTTGGTCTTCACTCAGGTTCTCCCAAACAACTTGTTGGCTCCAAATAACGTGTTCAACACCTTGCTTTTCGCACGAGCCCCATCAACAACTCGTTCACTTCAAACTTCGAGTACAGCACCCTGCTACTTGCTCGGGTCTTTATAACAACCCCTCATCTTCGTGCAATAGGCTTGGCATCCAACACCGGCCTAAAATTGTCTTTACAAAACTTGCTGGATGCAACAGCAAGTTCCAGCTCCGTCTTCAAGTTTGTCTCTACAAAATTTGCTGGGCGCAAACAACGAGTTCAACATAGGGATCCCTACGACCAACTTCTTCTCATGATTGCCACTATAAGCTTGTCGGGTCAAATAGCAAGCTCTATGCACAACTCCGTCACTGAGTTGTCCCTCCAAACTCGTTGGGATCAAACAGTGAGCTCTACATCAACTCTGTCTTAGAGTTATCTCTTCCAAGCTTGTCGGGTGCAAACGGCAAGATCTATGCATAACTCCATCACGTCACGGAGTCGCCCTCTCTAAACCTGTCGGGAAAAAGCGGCAAGTTCAACACTCAACTCCATCACAAGGTTCTTTCCAAGCTCGCTGGGATCAAACAGCGAGCTCTACATCAACTTTATTTCAGAGTTTTCTCTGAACTTATTGGGATCAAACAGCAAGCTCAAACATCCAACTCCGTCACAGAGTTCTTCCCAAACTTGCTGGGATCAAACAGCAAGTTCTACGCCAACCCCATTACGGGTTGCCTCTACAAACATGTTGGGATCAAACAGTAAGTTCAACCCTCAACTCAGTCAAAGAGTTATCTCTTCAAACTCGCCGGGATCAAACGGCAGTTTCTAAATCAACTCGATCAAGGAGTAACCTCTATAAACTTGCTGGGATCAAACAGCAAGTTCCAACTCAGCTTCACTATGAGTTGCCTCTCCAAACTCGCCGGGATCAAACGGTAGTCTCTACGTCAACTCTATCTCAGAGCTATCCCTTAACTCATCGGGGCCGGGGTCAAACAGCAGTTTCTACATCAACTCTATCTCAGAGTTGTCTCTAAACTTGCCGAGATCAAACGGCAGTTTCTATGCCCAATTCCGTCCAAGAATTGCCTCTATAATCTTGCTGGGTGCAAATAGCAAGTCTACACAGCTCATATAGTTCATCTATATCTGTACGAGATCCACCAATTAAGGGTTATGAAGTAAAAAGCTTGGTATGCACACACACACACACACACACACACACACACACACACACACACATATATAATTATATGCAACTCCAAGCCCAAAAAACTTCAAAAAATCTCCAAGCAAATACACACTCAGTTTGAGAAAGAGGAGGTAGGGTAAAGAAGAGCTTCGGATCGGGTCGGGTTACAACCCAAACCCGCAAGCAGGGTTCAAAGGGATAAAGGTAATGGGGTATAAATGGGTCGGATCCAAACCCATAGATTCGCTATCCAACAACCCGCTCCGCTTTCTGCTCCCTCTCCTTCTTCTTCACAACAGAGCGCCAAACTTTCTCCACTCCGCTCGAATCACTGCCAAGGTCGAAATCACCGACAAACTCCGTCCTCGACCAGGAAGAGAGGCTCGCCCGTAAGTGACGATGTGACCGAGCTGCTCCATCTTCTTCTTCAAAAGCAGAGCTACCCAATTCCGAGAAGCGCAACCGAAACAGAGCTCGACGAAACTCCACCAAAACAACCAAGTCCCATAGCTCGGCGAGCCCGAAGCTCCATAGCTCGCCAAAACCCCTCCATAGCTCATCCATAGCGAGTTATCGCCATAACTCGATCGAAAGTAGAGCTTCAAAGCTCGGTGGTGAAACTCGAGCTCGATAGCTCGACGAGGCTCCAAATCCCCATAGCTTGACCAAATGAGAGTAGCTCGACGCTCATATAGGTTGACGAAGCTTTGGTAGCTCGACGGAGAACATAATCGAGGCTCGAACAAAAAATAGAGCCTCGTCCCCAAAAAACAAAGCGCTCGACCACAGCTCCGATAGCGCAAGCTCAAGGCTCAGAGACCTCGAAGGCTATAGCTCGGCTAAAACACGAAGCTCACACTCCAACTACAATTTACTGGCTGAGCAATTCTCTCCCACTCTGGCTGAACTATCCTCTCCCACTCCACTCTGGTCGAACTCCCTCTGTCTCGCCGAGCTCCAAAGACGAAGGAAACTCCGAAGGTGGTCGACGACGCAACCCCCTCGACAAAGCTCAAATGCGTTGTCGCTAAGCTCCAAGCGACCCTCGTCAACCTCGCTGAGCTCCAGGGCCACTTCGTTAAGCTGTGAAACTCGCCGAGCTCCAATACTTCGTTGTCGAGCTCAAACGAAGTCGTCGAGCTGCAAAACTTGTCGGGCTCCAATACTTCGTTGCCGAGCTCAAACGAAGTCGCCGAGCTGCCTCGCCGGATTCTAGCATCAGGTCTCGCCGAGCTCAATGCTTCTCGCCGAGCTCCAAGAACCTTGTTAAACTGCTAGTCGAATCCCTCGCTGTAGAGCTCTTCGTTGCAACCTCGCCGATCTCCATAGGCGCTGAGCTACGCCTCTCCCTTGCTGAGCTTGAAGCCCAATCACCGAACTCAAGAGCGAACAAGTAAGGATCGAGGTCAGCAAAATGGTTGGGCGAGCTGGGGGCTTGCTTCAGCGAACATAGGCCTCTGGATCCCTACGAAAGACACGCTCGAATGCGATGAAGGGCTCAGATCGAGCCACGACGCTGATCACATCATGGCACAATCATGCCCGCTCAAAACCCTCGGCGCGTGAGTCTATGATGATCGACAGATCAGATTAATCAGAAGAAGTGGGTTTAGCTTGGTAAATTTGCAGAAAAACCCATGTAATTCATTCAAATTAAAAAAGTTAATTTAAAAAATCCAAAAATAATTATTTAAATTTGGAAAATTTATTTAAAAATATGAAAATAATTAAAATTGGATTTATTAATTATAAAATTCGAAAAAGTGATTTTAAAATTGGGAAAAAATCCAGAAAATTCGAAAAAATCCAAAGAAATATGGAAAAATTCCAGAAAATTCGAAAAATCCGAAGAACTATGAAAAAATCCAGGAAAGTATTCACTGCCTTCAGAAGCCACATATCAATTCAGGTATCTCCGAACACTCTGACTGCTAAGATTATATGCCAGATTCCAAAAGTAAGACGTACTACTTTCCGAAAGCCAAGAAAATTGCCTTTCGGAAGTGGGAGGCTTATGATGATGGTAAAAATCGCTGCAGATCAGAGTCGTACGATTCCTGCACAGATCTCAAAGCATCTACAGGCAAATTAGTCATCACAGACATCTTTTACAGGTTTGGGCCCACTCCAAGACATGGGTTTCTTTCAAGCCCATAAAAAGTGACAGACTAGGCCCACTAGAAGAGACACCCAATCCATGCAGGCTAGGAGTCAAATCTGTTATCCCCTAACAATGATATCTTATCTCTTGAGGGGGACAGACATGAAAGAGATAAGGAATTTAAATTGATCCAACGGACATAAATCAATCTCTTGAAATGTCTCTCAGGCCCATAAATACCCCTCCCCCCTCTACAGTCATAAGGTAATCAACAATTTGTCAGTTTTCACTCTCATTCTCTCATCTCTTTCTGGTTCTGACTTGAGCGTCGGAGGGTCGTAGCCGGGGCCACCCCCCGGTGTTTCAGGCATTTTGCAGTTTCATAAATTGATCCAACGGACACAAATCAATCTCTTGAAATGTCTCTCGGGCCTATAAATACCCCTCTTCCCTCTACAGTCAGAAGGTAATCAACAGTTTGTCAGTTTTCACTCTCATTCTCTCTCCCTCTTTTTAGTTCTGACTTGAGTGTCGGAGGGTCTGTTGCCGGGGCCACCCCCCGGTGTTTCAGGCTTTTTACAGTTTTATCGGCCGCATCAGCAACCGTCGAATTCAGATCACGGTGGTCAATCAACGATACAGATTCATTCCTAGGAGCTCTAACCGCTTGTAACGGTCAAGGTCAAAGGTCAGACTTTTAATAGTTTCCTTCAATTATTAACTCACTATTTGTTTGCTCTCACACCGAAATAAGTAGCAACACCAGGATATATCAGACAACCATTGTATCAAGACTAAACCTAGGGTTTCTGAAGAACTCTACATATATTATTGTACAATCTTCTTTGAGAGGTAAGAAAGAGTACTTCATTGTAAAGAGCAATAGAAAAAAGTTCTTCGTTGTAAACAGTAGATTATCTTCTTCATTATATTTCTTGTATTTTTTCTAGTTAAATAATATTTCTCTTATTTCTCCTCCGGAATAGACGTAGTCATACTGAGACAAATATTGTGTGCTTGATTTGATCTACTTGTTTGATTGTTTATTAGATCAGTTGTCGCTAAACTCATCAACAATTCCTAAATCCGAACAGAGACAGGGAAAGTACTCATATAGAATAACAAAATTGAGAAACTCAGTTTGCTATTTCGTTTAGACAGTGGTTATTGTCCACGGGATCAATCTGACACCAGCTACACTGAAATTTAATTAATAAAATGAGAAAAATCTAAGGATTAAGGATTTAAGAGATGAGAAGACATGATTTTTTGAATGATCTAGCATGGAAAGAGATGATAGTTGACATAAGGAATTCATGTCATATTCTTTTGAGATCCATAGATTGCATCCTCTTCAGCCATCTGCATCCCGTCGTTAATACGGGTACATCAGATACATGCGAAGTGCCGCCACATGCAAGCGTAGGTCGAGTCTTATGAACCAAATGTTGTATAGCGCATAAGGTGGTCTCAGAAATTCAATCGATGCGGCCTTCTTTTCTTTGTTGTATTCAATATGGGACTAAACATTCTATATAAGACATAAATGGAGTGATACAGCGCTTGCAATATTTCAGATTGCATATATTATTTATGAAAAAGACCCAAATCATTTTAAAAAATCCAGCATATCAGAAAAATTGAGTTAATTAATTTATATTTTCAATGATGACGAACAGGGCTAGGAATGGGGGCGCTATTGTGTGGGTCCAATTCAGTTCATGGTGTGCTTTGGCGCTGTCATGGTTGCACCCTTCTGGGAGGCCAAACCATGAAGGTCTATCATATCGCATCAATCCTTTCCTTCATATTTTTCCTTAATATGTATTCATGATTAATCCTGAAAATATTTGCATATATTTCTGCAGTCCCTGTACTTGATATCGAATCCAGCTGGAACAGCCAAGCTCTACGAATTTGTGATAATTTTCGGTACATTCATGCTGGTGATGGCTCAGATACCATCTTCCCATTCGTTAAGGCATATCAATCTCATTTCACTTCTCCTCTGCCTCGCTTACAGCACTTGTGCTACTGCTGGCTCCATCTATGCAGGTTTGTAGATAGGTAGGCGGTTTAGGCTAGCTTGATAATATGATAAAGATTTCATCAGCTACCTCAACTGTAGATAGAGAGCGATATGGACTGAATTTTTCTCTCCGAGATTTTTTGTGCTTGTAGCAGGACATTCCAGTCGGTCCCCAACGAAGGATTACTCACGTATGGGCGATCGACAAGATTGTATCTTTGGAGCATTCAATGCAATTGAGATTATCGCCAGTACTTATGGGAATGGCATCATCCCAGAAATTCAGGTTTCCCCATCTTGTTATGATATGCATTAGCAATGGTATCGGGTCGGATCGGGTCGGGTCCTTCACTACCTGGACCCGGACCCGGACCTGGTCCTAGACCCCTACGGGTCCAAAAATTGGATCCGGACCCAGACTTGTGAGGACCGGATCCGGTTCCGGGTTCGGCTCCTGTTAAAAGATTCATACCTGTTCGGATATGAGCGGGAGCGTGAGCGGCTAGCGGATACGGCGAGCTGAGGCTTTATAAAAGAGGAGAGAAGAAGAAGACATGCGTTTTGGGTTTGGAAGAGAATGATTTAGAATTGAGGAGGAAGGAGGGGAGGGAGGAGGTAGGATATTTATTTTTATGTTTATTTTTTGAGATTTTTTAATGGATCCGGGTCCGGATCAGATCTATTTTTAGCGGACCCAGACCCGAAAATATAATGGGTCCTATTTTAGGACCCGGATCCAGACCTGTATAGACCGGGTCAGTTCCGGTCCAATGTCGGGTCCGGGTCGGGTCCGGATATCGGGTGTTTGTACCTGTTAGATATTATAGTCCCATATTGGGTATTGGGCTAATTTTGTATTTGGTTCACTCATATATATAGGAGATATTGTACTCAGTTACTTCTCAATTCAATATTCAATATTGTTTTCATCTCTCTGATTTATCTTAACATGGTATCAGAGCCATGTTTACAAAATTTTTCTCTCTTGAATTTCTCCATCAAACCCTTAAAACAAAAAAATAAATACATTTTTTTTTAATCGCCCTCCATCGAATCCCCCGAAGCTCTAAAGCACAGAATCAAAATCATGTTCATCGTCCTCCATCAAATCCCCCAAAGCTCCCACCTTCTCCCCGTCGCCACTTCCTTCAGCGCCGCTCTCCTAGCGCCACCCCGCCACCCCCCTTGTCCCCCTTCTCTACCTCTCCCACCCCCCCACCACCACCCTGTCCTCCTCGACCTCCTCCAATCTTCACCTCCCCCCCCCCACCCCAAAAAAAAAAAAAAAATCTCTGAAACCCTAATTTCTTTTTCTTTTCCTTCTACTACCCTTTTTTTTAACCCGAAACCCATATCTTATATCTCCTAACCCTAAACCAACAAACCCCATTTTTTTTCTTGTTAAAAAAAATCCAAAAAAAATGGTAAAAAAAGAATATATATATATATATATATATATATATATATATATATATATATATATATATATATATATATATATATACAGGTACTACTACTACCACTAGATGGAATCTCAGTCTCTTCCACATATTTTCGCCTCCACCGACTTTCCACTGTAACCGCCTCTCGTTCCTCCTACAGATTCAAACAGCAGCAGCACCACCTTCAGTCTGCCTCCGGCCTCCTACATTCTCCCAACATCATTCCTTACCCTACCCCATCTCTACTTCCGCCACCGATAGCACCACCCTACTCCCTACCCTGATCCAGACACCAGCAATATCTCCCTCTACATTGTGCTCTCAGTCATAGCAGCGCTAGTCTTATTTCTCCTCGCAGTGCTTCTTCCCTCACATCCTCGGCCATGCCCGTCACTCCAGCCTTGCCGTCTCCTGCTGATTGGGCTAATCTTCTGCAACGCCTCACTCAGCTGGAACTACAGCTCATGGGTCAGCCTATCAACGCGGGTTCCTCTGCTCCTGCACTTTCTGCCACTCCCGGTATGAATTCGTTCTGGATTTTAGATTCTGATGCATCACATCATCTCACTAGTAATCAGACACTGTTCACCACCTGCACAACACTTTCCTCTCACTCTCCATCTCTACACACAGCTAATGGCTCACCACTTCTTATTACACATTCAGGGACGAAGCTTCACATGAAGCTCTAAGGGTGTATCGGCTGATCGACTGTCAGAAAGGCATGTAGCGGAGATAATATCTGGTGTATTTCTGTTGAGAGATGAGTTTTGATAATGCATCTAACAACAATGTAGTAATTACTACTTTAAAATCTGTATTAAACCCTCCATCTGACAGTATTTTTCATGTTAGATGTGCATGTCATATTATAAATTTATGTGTTCAAGATGCATTAAGAATAACTGATCCATATATAGTTAAAATTAGAAATTGTGTACATTTCATTGCATTAAGTCCAAGCATTTTACAAGAATGGAAAGCTTGGTGTAGGGTTAGAAATGTTCCTTTTAGAAAATTTCCAAAGGATGTTAGACACCGATGGAATTCTACTTTTGATTTATTGAATGTTGTCACCGATTATAAAGCAGTTGTAAATGATTTTTGTATCGCAAAAAATATGCACAATTTTGAAATGACTCCGCCCGATTGGTATTTTGCCGAAGCTTTGTTGAAATTTTTAGAACCTTTTAAAACCGCAACTTTAAAGTTTTCAAAAATATATGAATCTACTTCTAGTAGCATTTTTATTGAATTAGTTAGCATGATGCAAATATTTAACGAAATGTTAAATGATCCCTATATTAGTGACATTGTAATACCTGCATTTCAAAAATTTTTGAAATATTATTTTCCTCCTCCTATGTTGATTTGTGTTGCTACTGTTATGGATCCTCGTATCAAATTAGAAGGTACGAAGAATTTGATAGAAATATTTTTTGCATGTTTAGATGACAATGTAGAATTAACAATTGATTGCGCTACTTTTTTAGTTCAGTTTGAATCTACATTAAATAACTTGTATGATTATTATGATAGACGTTTTGCTTCTAGTAGTACAACTTCTGTAGTTAGTTCTTCTTCTGGTAGTTCTAAAGGTAAAAGTAAAATTGGTGATAGAACATTTAGTCTACTTGAACAAATTCAGTCTAAAAAACCTAGGACTAATCAACCAAATGAATTAAATTGGTATAACCAACAGGATACTGAGCCTACTCTTTCCCCACTAGATATTTTACAATGGTGGAAAGAACATGAACACACTTTTAGTATTCTGTCTATTATGGCTAAAGATTTGCTAACTCCTCCTGTCTCTACAGTTGCTTCTGAGAGTGCATTTTCTACAAGTGGCAGGGTTCTATCTGATTACAGAAACCGGTTGAAGCCCGAGGCGTTGGAGATGCTCGTTTGCACAGAAGACTGGCTGAAGGCTGAAGATAGGACGCAAGGGAAAGCACTATCAAGTTCTACAAGTGGGAGCAACTCGCCCGAAGAACAACAACAACAACAACAATAGCTTTTCATCTTATGTTAAATTAGAAAAATTGTAGTCAATTAAAATTGTACATAAGAAATATGTTATTGTATAAAACTTATTTGTGAATTGAATTTTTCATTTCATTTCGTTATAAATTGTTCAAACTGTATCACTTAAATTCGTATGAATAAAATTTCAAAATTTGTTGTCAATTTCACTCTTTCAATCTTATTATTATTATTGTCACGATTTTTTTTGTTTATTAGTATTATTACTTACTTAGTATTATAATTAAACATTATTTGGGGATATTTGATTCAATTTGAAGAATTGTAGTATTATTACTTATTAGTATTATTACAAAATTTAGTGAATTACATACTTAGTATTATAATTAAACATCATTTGGAGATATTTGAAGAATTGTAGTATTATTACTTATTAGTAGTAATGTAGTATTACTTAGTATTATAATTTTAAACTACCAAAAAAAATTACTTACTTAGTATTACTTACTTACTTACTTAGTATTACTTACTAAGTATTACTTACTTAGTATTACTTACTTACTACTTAGTATTACTTACTTACTGTGACAGTGTAAAAATGGCCTGAGGCCCAACCAGGGCCCAATACAATTCCCACTCAGAAAGGTAAAGATAGCAACCTGGTTCGGCTCCGGATCACTTCAGGGTCGGTGCCGAACCTCGTGTTTGCCCTCACGGTGCCGGCCTCCTCGTACTGACGAGCCTCAGTATCCCTCGGAGTCCGATCCGGAGCAGTCCCACAGGCCGTCCCCCCTCTCTGGCGGGGCAGAAGGATGACCTGGCGCAGCCTAGGTCCTCCGATTCCCCCCAGAGGCACAGGGGGCTCACGATGGGCCACATCAGCTCCAAATACCGCCAAGGGTTTCGCCACGTCAGCCCTATACCACTCCTGGTATCGCCACGTCCGCCCTAAACCCCCTGGGCCTTCTGCCACGTCAGGCCCATGGGCTTTCGGATCCAAACCCGGCCCCCAAGTGGAACCAAACCCGGTTGGGATTCTCTATAAATACTAGACCCACACCCACCTTTTGAGGTAATCAATCTTTTGCCACTTAAATATACCTAGTTATTGCTACTCTCTCACAGAGACTGACTAGAGCGTCGGAGGGTCCGCCACCGGGACAAACCCCGGTGTTTCAGGACCGTCTGCAGGTACACAAGACCTCGGATCCGACCCTTCCGATCCGAGCCCAACCTTCAACATCTTTCCGAGCTCATCGTAGGTCCCAGAAGGTCAACTGAAGGTCGGCAGACGAGCGGCAATCTCCTTCAATACAAATTGAGTCCGAACTCACACCTGGTGCTTCCACACGTTTCTCAGAAATAAACAGCATCAGGTTGGCGCCGTCTGTGGGAACCGCTGCTCCAGAAGCCGATCCGACCCAGACCCTCAAAGGCCATCGACAGCCGAATCCTCATGGCCTCCAAAGGCAAGGGGGCTGCTTCCTCCGTCAACCAACGGGACTCGCCCCCACCCACTGATGAAGCCAGGCCACGCACGTCGAAACACAAGGCTCTCCCTCGGGAGTCCCAAAGGAGCGTCGGCCGGCCAGCCCAGCCCGACCTCCGGGGAATAATCCTCAACCGCAGGATTACCCGCCGCAGGGGAAGGGCCGCTTCCAACCCGGTCCCGAACCGTCCGAGACCGCCGCCCGAGGTACGAAGACCCGCGCTCAGTCGAGTCGGAAGACAACCCTCGGACCAACCAAACCAAGTCGGTGGAGCCCCCGTCACTCACAAGGAGCTCCAAGACTTCCGAAGAGAAATTCTGGGAGCCCTCCGACGGACCCCCAGGGAAGAAACCCCCCATTCCCAAGCAGGGTCGGACGCCGAAGCCAGCGCGTCCCGCCCTTCAATAATCCAGCCTGAGGATGATGACGTTCTCCTAAGGCGCCTACAAGGGGTGGAGGATCGCCTCGATCACATAGGGGACGGCGGTCGAAGAGCGACTCAGGGGTACAGACCTGTCCGTCCTCCCTTCTCCACCCCCATCCTCCAAGCGGAAATACCCAGGAATTTCCGACCCCCTCAGTTCGAGACCTACGACGGCGAGGGAGATCCTGCTGATCACATGGGGGGTTTCAAAACCCTCATGATGATTCACAGCGCCTCGGATCCCCTGCTATGCCGAGCCTTCCCTGCCACCCTCCGGGGTCCCGCTCGTGAGTGGTTCTCGAAGCTCGCCCCTGGCTCCGTTTACTCCTTCGACCAACTCGAGGGCAATTTTCTCGCCCACTTCGTCACCAGCCGGAAGACCGAAAGGACCGACGCCTCGTTACTCGGACTCAAACAGTTAGAGGGGGAATCACTCAGAGTGTTCGTCCGGAGATTTACCACTGAGGCAAGGTCGGTCTCCTCCCTCGACCCGGGCGTCGCTTCAGCGGCGTTTCGTCACAACGTCCGTCACGGACAGCTGAAGGCTTCTCTGGCGAAGAAACCCCCCGTCGACTTCCCCGACCTCCTCGGTAGGGTCGAGAAATACATTAGGGCAGAAGAGGCCCTTAACCCCGAAGATACCAGGGACGACACCGGGAAGGGAAAGCGGAAGACCGAAGAAGTCGAACCATCGAAGAAAGCTCCAAGGGACCCGGGGGCCATGAAGAAGGTCCCGCCGGTCCCCCGCTTCGAGAGATACACTCCCTTGACGCACAACATATCCGCCATCCTCCTAGAAATCGAAGACAAAGGCATTGTTCGACTACCTCCCCGACCTAACAACGGCAAGAACCGAGATCAGCGCTTCTACTGCCGCTTCCACCAGGACCATGGACACGACACAGATCAATGCCGGGCCCTGAAAGACGAGATGGAGGAACTCATCTCCAGAGGATACCTCCGAGAATTCACCCGAGAAGTCCCGCGGGGTCGACGAGATACTAGGAGCGGGATACACTCGCCCCCGAACCCCCCGCCGAGCCGCATACCGGGTCGGGATCCCGAGTCCGAGGGAGCCGCAGACACACCATTTATCTTACATTGAGCCCATGGAGGGCTAATGGGAGGAGAATCAAATACTTTCCGAAAAGCCTTCCTCCGAGGGAGGAATACTGTCCAAGACGATCCCACTCCCGAGCTACAAACCGCGCCAGTCTCCTTCCCAGGGGAGGACCTCGAAGGCGTTCGCCTCCCCCACTGCGACGCCCTCGTCATTAGCCTCCGCATGGCTAAGTGTGAAGTTCGCCAGATCCTTGTCGACTACGGCAGCTCGGCGAACATTCTTTCCCTCAAAGCCTTCGAGAAACTGAAGTTACCTAGAGGCAAGCTCCAACCGGCCGGATACACCTAACATGGGTGTTACGACATCCCTATCGAGCTAGAAGGGATTGTCACAACGCCAAGACAGCTAACAACGCCATACCCGGCCGATCCAGATTATGCTCCCTCCAAGCGATGCCTTCGGCCTACCATTCGGAGCTCGAATCTTCCACCCCAAACGGGGTCGGCGCCGTCCGAAGTAGCCAAGAAGCAACGCAGTCGTGCTGCATGACCATCGACGGAGGAGCAATGTTCCCCCCCAACGCCGTCATGCTCTAACCTAAGAAGGACAGCCCTACCCCCGGACCTACCGTCGAACCAGAGAGGTTCCCCCTTGACGCCTAGCACCCAGTGAACTCCTGCAAAGAGCAAGCCTAGACTTTAACTTAACTAGAAGTAAACCTTTTGTAAAGCTTTCCTTTGTATAGGACCGTTTTTAGCGGCCCCCCCTATCTTATACTAAGGAAATCTCGTTGCATTGTACTCCAAACGCCTCGGCAGACCCGACCTAATACCCGGTTAGGGGGTCGACCCCCAAGGCGTCACCTCGCCCCACTCCAATTCCTCGCGAAACAATAAGGCCGAGCCACATCCTCTTCATCACTTTATATACCGTCAACCGGGGCAAAGGCCGTTACAGAAATACTCCCCTCGTCTCGAGCGGCACGCCACGTCGGAACGACGGGGGCCCACCTCGGGAAGGGAAGCCGCAACCTACGAAGTGAGCCAACTCGAAGCACATAAGCGGGGAGATCCGGAAACGACCGGCGTCGAAACCCTTGGCAAGTCCGAATTACTTTTTTATATAAACACGAAAAGGCGGGGGCCAGTCCGCGGGAGGCAAATACAATCGAAAGGAGGAAAGAAGAAAGAAAGACAAAACTATACAACTCGGTTTCCCTCCTCGGCGTCGATCGGGTTCACAGAACGATCATCGGCCAGGTTGTCAACGAGCCCCTCTACGGCAGGGACCTTCGGGGTCCCATCAATCTCCATGTCGTACTCGAAGTTCGACAGATCGAGGGTCGGATAGAAATGCCTCACGTGACTGAGCGCCTTCGCGTAGCACTCATCCTGGGCGGCTATCACCATCCGCTGGCCCGCATCCGTCAGCTCTTTCCTCTCATTGGCGAACGCGGCTATTAACTCCCCCTTCTCCTTGGCAAACTTCCTCTTCAAAGAGGCCACCCTCTTCTCCCACTCGGTGTCCTTGGCCTCGAGCTCCAGCTTCATCTGCTGCTCCCTCTGACGTGAACCCTCGAGCTCGATCCGCATCTCCTTCGTCTCTCGTCCGCTCTTGTCCGCCCGAGCACGCTCTTGTAACAGGGACGCTTCGTAGAGATTCTTTACATTAGCTCCCTGCATACAAGCCTGCGGCCGAAAGAAGCGGATAAGAAGAAAACTCCTGAGGCAAGACCAAACGGAAAGGAGGAGGTCGACAAGCTTACCGACACGGTGGCCTGCGCCAGGCGCGTGAATGCCACCTCCACGGGCTCGTTCTCCATCATCTGGCGATCGCGAGGCGTTGCCAGCTTCTCCACCACCTCTACGGCCTCGGCTTCCTCGGTCAGACAGTCACTCATCCGAACCGACCAGTCCGGCACCCACCGCTACCGCAACAACTCCACCACCGGGTCCTCCTCCTCGACCCCTACCAAGGGACCTTTCCCCTTGTCAAGATCGGACGCCCTCGCCGGGCCCTTACCCCTCAAAGGGGCACCCCCCTTGCCCGTCTCCGAACGAGTCCTCTTAGCCCTCGGCTCAAGCGGTACCTCCGAGATAACAAGGGGCAGCTCCCTCGGCCTCTTCGCCGCCTCCGCCTTCTTCTTCTCGGCATTTTCCTTCTTCATGGCGAGCCGCCTTGCTTGGATCGATGCCTCATCCATATCTGCAGAAAAAGCCATTAAGAGCAATGAGCAAGAATGTACGAAAGGATCGAGGGAAAAGAAACAACTACATACGGAGAACGGCGGGGCTCAGTCCAACGCTCGCCAGGCGAACCTCCGTCACCTTCGTCCAATTAATACTAGGGGACAAACGAAGACGCTCGACAAACCCCCACTCCTCGACCGTCAGATCCCCCTGCCCCGGCGCAGGATAACTCGGCTTGGAGTAATTCCATCGAGTCGGAATGTCCCAGGGCTCTTCACTCCGGATCACCAGATACTTTTTCCTCCAGTCCTTAATAGAGTCAGGGTGGCTATGAACAACCTTCCTCCTGCTCCGGGGGGAGATATAGTAAACCCCCTCGGCTGCCGAACAAAACATCAGCGTCGCTCGGAACACGTTCAAGCGCAAGGGTACCCGTTGTTCCTCGCACATCAGTACAAAACTGATTATCTGCTCCCAAGAGTTCGGCCCATACTGCATCGGCGCCAAGGAGGCCCAGTTCAACACTTCCCGAACAAATGGATGGACCGGCAGCCTCAGTCCAGAAATAAACGCGTCCACGGGGAAGACACAATACCAAGCAGACAGGGGATCGGTTGGGCGAAGAGTAGAGCTCGGCAGCATCAATTCGTAACTAGGACCTATGTGGTACGCCAACTGCAAGACTTCCAAATCCCCGCCGTCCAAGGCGGTCAGAATCACGTCCATCAACACTCTCGTCCGACTCGGCGAAGAGGCCTGCACACCAAAGAGCTCCTGGTCGGACAGGTCGTCAGGATATTGACGGAAATGCTTCGGCTGCGCGGGCGAACCAGTCCCCTGGCTCGAACCACCGGTCCCCAACCCTACCTTCCTCTTCTCGGATCGCTCCGACGAGGGAGTGAATAAGGGCCCCCGACCAGTCAGCATGGAACTCGGGCCTGCCCCCGGAACCGTGGATCTCCTTACAATGCCGCCCTCGCCTCTCTCACCCTCGGTAGCCGGCTCCAAAACACGGACGTCGTCCGAACCGTCAGTCGCTTCCTCCGACTCACTGCTCTCCACCACGAAGGGACGACGAGAGCGCGAACGCCTCGCACCATGTGCCGCCTCCTCAACCACCGGTTCCTCCCACGAAACCGTGTCAGAAGACTCGTCAACGTACACTGACTCCTCCTCGAGTACGGGCTCCTCCCAGGACGTCGAGTCAGAGATAGGCTCCACCTCCCCTCTAGACGTCGACGCTGATGAGCCGGACTGAGCCCTGTCCATCTATGCCTAGGCTAAGTAGACTTGCTAACTCACCTGGGGTTACTTCGGAAGGGCAAGTCTGGTACAGCAAGACGCGAAGATGAGCGCTGAAGTGTTGAAAAATTTTATTTTGAAAGAGAAAGGAGTGGACAAATAGGGGAGAGGGGGGACTATTTATAGGAGATAGAAGCGACTCCTCGATTCCCGCGAGTACTGTTCACCTATCCAACATGCAACTACCGCCTAAGAATTCGCGCCACATCCTCAAAACGTGCGACGCTGACATCATCCATTGACAGGCTGGCAGCCAGTCAAGGAGGCCAACGCGGAAGAAGTATTCGGAGGAGGGAACATTTTTATTTTTAAGATTTAAGGCGCCGTCCTCAGACAGATGCCCCGGGCTCCGAGACTGGGTCGGTTCCCCTTTCACCCGCGAGCAGCTCGGGGCTTACAGCGTCATCGGCCGAAGACCCGAACTGTTCCCGGGTGAGACAGAAACTGCCTCAACCTGGAGCCCTATTGGGACACAGAATAGTCAGCCTCCAATCGGAGAACTACTCATCTACCCGGGGCCCAAAGCTTCAAGACGCCTCCCTCGGCAAGCACCCCGGTCAAAAGCAGATCAACACCCGAAGGCCGAAAGAAGTGCTTCATTCCGAGCCAGTTGATGCAACTGCAAAGGCCCAGCCTACTCCAGCAATGGAACCTTCGCAGTTGCAAACAACCGGCCCGGAACGCCCTTCATCCCTCTCGGAAGGATAGAACCTCCACAGTTGCAGACTGCTCACCCTTCGAAGTTCGGTCGTTATCCCTCTCGCCCGGATCCCCCCTGGATCTGGCCGCCACATCAGGGCCATCAGATCCAAGAGAAGATCGGGCGACAAAGAAACTACCTCTCCAACAAAACCGGGGGTAAGAATTATCAAAAAACAGGCGTCCGCCGAAGCAGACACCTTTAAGGGCCAAGCAGACCACCTTTGCTTTGATCTGAACCACAACGAGAAAGAGGGAGGGGGGTACTTATAGCCTCCCCCCAGGGGCCGGCCTTTATGATATGGGGAAAACCAAACGACGGAAGACCATGCGCCATACATTTATTAGGCGGCGCCATTAACGCACCTAGGAAATAGGAATCTTGCACAGGTCCCAGGGCGCCCCCAAAGGCTCCGCGAAAACAACGGACTACCCTACTCAAACAACCCCAAGGCACGACGGTTCACCCCCTAACGGCCCGACCTATGATCCCCTCACCAGCTCGAGGTCCGGTCTGGCACCAGGGCACCCCTCTTCGGAGGATCCACGGGCTGGCCATCACCCTTACCAGCCCGTAACTCCCCCTCATCTCGAGGTCCGGTCTGGCACCAGGGTACTCTGCTCAGGAAGAAACAACGGCTCACCTTCACCCTCACCGACCCATAATCCCTCGCCAGCTCGAGGTCCGGTCTGGCACCTGGGTACTCTTCTTCGGAAGATCCACCGGCTGGCCATCACCCTTACCAGCCCATAATTCCCCCTCATCTCGAGGTTCGGTTTGGCACCAGGGTACTCTTCTCACGAAGAAACAACGGCTTGCCTTCACCCTCACCGACCCGTAATCCCTCGCCAGCTCGAGGTCCGGTCTGGCACCTGGGTACTCTTCTTCGGAAGATCCACCGGCTGGCCATCACCCTTACCAGCCCATAATTCCCCCTCATCTCGAGGTTCGGTCTGGCACCAGGGTACTCTTCTCAGGAAGAAACAACGGCTCGCCTTCACCCTCACCGACCCGTAATCCCTCGCCAGCTCGAGGTCCGGTCCGGCACCTGGGTACTCTTCTTCGGAAGATCCACCGGCTGGCCATCACCCTTACCGACCCATAATTCCCCCTCATCTTGAGGTTCGGTCTGGCACCGGGGTACTCTTCTCAGGAAGAAACAACGGCTCGCCTTCACCCTCACCGACCCGTAATTCCTCGCCAGCTCGAGGTCCGGTCTGGCACCTGGGTACTCTTCTTCGGAAGATCCACCGGCTGGCCATCACCCTTACCAGCCCATAATTCCCCCTCACCTCGAGGTTCGGTCTGGCCCCTGGGTACTCTTCTCAGGAAGAAACAATGGCTCGCCTTCACCCTTACCGGCCCATAATCCCTCGCCAGCTCGAGGTCCGGTCTGGCACCCGGGTACTCTTCTCAGGAAGAAACAACGGCTCGCCATCACCCTCGTCGACACATAAACCCTCGTCCTCTCGAGGTTCTGGCAGGCACCAGGGTAATCCTCTCCGGAAGATACCGACGGTTCGCCATCGCCTTCGCCTACCCATAAACCCTCGACAAACTCGAGGTCCGGTCAAAGCCTCAGGACAGCACCACCAGGAAGGCCCTGTGATTCACCCTCCCATTTTTTTTCTACAACCATAAACACTCCTCCACGGCTAGCTCCCGCACCCCCTGCAGGAGTGGGGGGCTTGTGTGACAGTGTAAAAATGGCCTGAGGCCCAACCAGGGCCCAATACAATTCCCACTTAGAAAGGTAAAGATAGCAACCTGGTTCGGCTCCGGATCACTTCAGGGTCGGTGCCGAACCTCGTGTTTGCCCTCACGGTGCCGGCCTCCTCGTACTGACGAGCCTCAGTATCCCTCGGAGTCCGATCCGGAGCAGTCCCACAGGCCGTCCCCCCTCTCTGGCGGGGCAGAAGGATGACCTGGCGCAGCCTAGGCCCTCCGATTCCCCCCAGAGGCACAGGGGGCTCACGATGGGCCACGTCAGCTCCAAATACCGCCAAGGGTTTCGCCACGTCAGCCCTATACCACTCCTGGTATCGCCACGTCCGCCCTAAACCCCCTGGGCCTTCTGCCACGTCAGGCCCATGGGCTTTCGGATCCAAACCCGGCCCCCAAGTGGAACCAAACCCGGTTGGGATTCTCTATAAATACTAGACCCACACCCACCTTTTGAGGTAATCAATCTTTTGCCACTTAAATATACCTAGTTATTGCTACTCTCTCACAGAGACTGACTAGAGCGTCGGAGGGTCCGCCACCGGGACAAACCCCGGTGTTTCAGGACCGTCTGCAGGTACACAAGACCTCGGATCCGACCCTTCCGATCCGAGCCCAACCTTCAACATCTTTCCGAGCTCATCGTAGGTCCCAGAAGGTCAACTGAAGGTCGGCAGACGAGCGGCAATCTCCTTCAATACAAATTGAGTCCGAACTCACACCTGGTGCTTCCACACGTTTCTCAGAAATAAACAGCATCACTTACTTACTTAGTATTATAATTTTGAAGAATTGCAGTATTATTATCACTTATTAGTAGTAATTACTTACTTACTAAGTATTACTTACTTAGTATTACTTACTTACTTACTTAGTGTTATAATTTTGAAGAATTGTAGTATTATTATGACTTATTAGTAGTAATGTAGTATTACTCAGTAATGTAGTTGATATGGCTAAAAATAGGATTAAATCGGGACCGTTCACATCGGACGCGAATCTCAAAGCTCAGGGGTAAAACGGTAATTTCACCTACTAGCGGGTCCGAAGCGGGTACTGGGTCTCCTTCTCACAGATCCAATAACCCGCGAACGGATCCACTCCAACTGGGTACGGGTCCCGACCCAAGACGAACCCAGATCAGCAAGAGGAAAATCAGGGTTACTGATTTGACCAAATCAACAGGCCTGATTTGCTCTCACCGGGAATTAAGGGATTACATTCCTAATCTGATTACGAGGATTTTATGCCTTATCAGATCACAGGAATCACATTCCTAATCTGATCCCAACGGCGACTATAAATACCCCCCACCAACCACTGTTACAGGTTAATCACTTTTTTACCTGCTTAAGCTCTTTCTTAATCTTTTCTGGTTACTGACAAGAGCGTCGGAGGGTGCGTCGCCGGGATCAACCCCGGTGTTTCGCACTTTCCTTGCAGGTGCACGGCGGGAGTCAGCAGCCCAACTCAGACGAACAGGTTCGGATCTGCTATTCAGGTTTCTCGCGAATCCACAAATTCATCTGTTTACCCCCACACCGAAATCAGCGGTAACAGATTGGCGCCGTCTGTGGGAAAACCATACGAATAGCCGCCGCCTCTTCCTCGTCGACTTAGCTCTTCTCCAGCCATGCCTCCCAGGAAGGTCAGATCTAGGGGGTCCAACCGTGGGCCCAACCCCGCTGATCAGCAAGAGGTAGTCCCCATCCAACCCGCTCCGCAGCAGGGACAACCCCCGCTTCAAGTGGAGGACCCTCTTCAGGATCAGCCTCCTCTTCAGAATCAGCAACCCCCCAGGGTTCCCACCGGTCCTCAGAATGCCGGTGCGGGGGGCTCTCGTATGAAGCAACCGCTCAATCAGGACCGCGTCTCCATACACAACACCTCTACGGATTCCATGGCCTCTCACAATCCCCAAAATCAGAAGAAGGAAGAGGACCTACGCCACCGTCTGGACGAGAAGCGGGCCCGAGAGGGAGCCTCCCGCCAACAACGTCCGGGTGAGCGGTCCCCTCACCACCGAGATTATAGAAGGTCTCCTGTCCGAAGGGGAAGAAGAGAGTCACCCGGGCATTACAGGAGGAGGCGCCACTCTCCTACCGGTCGGCATCAGTCGAGGAACAATGAGGCGCCCATCACTCGCGCCGAGTTCCAACAACTCCAGGCAATGGTACAACAGGCTCTTAACCTCCGACCCAACAACAATGAGGCCCAAAGGGTTCCTTCGCCCCAACAGGTTCCCGGTCCTCGCCGTTGGTCCGCCTCTCCTTCGCCAGCTCCTAACCGCCGGCAGCATGAACTTAGCCCTCGCCGCTCTCGGGACGACCATCGTCGTAGCCCCGGCTCTCCCTCCTACGAAGACGAGTCCAGAGACTCGTTCGACTACCGCGGCAGGGACGATGCCCTATACCGCCGTCTCCATGAGGTGGAGAGGCGAATCGGTCGGATGGACGAGGGGGAGGGGTCGAACAGCAAAACCATCCGTCCGAGCAGACCCCCTTTCTCCCGAACCATCATGGAAGCTCCTATCCCAAGAGGTTTCGAACCCCCCAAGTTCGAAACTTACTCGGGGGAGTCAGACCCCGTGGACCACATCGAAAGCTTCAAGACCCTCATGCTCATCCACCAGGCTTCGGACGCCTTACTCTGCAAGACCTTCCCAGCCACCTTGAGGAGGTCGGCTAGGGAATGGTACTCCCGCCTTGCTCCCTCTTCCATCTTCTCCTTCGAGCAATTCGAGAGCCTCTTCATCACCCACTTCATGAGTAGTAGACACACAGAGAAGACCAGCCTCTCATTACTCCAGCTCTGCCAGGAGAAGGGAGAGAAGTTGAGAGACTATGTGAAGAGGTTCACTGCGGAGGTCAGGTCCATAGCCTCCCTCGACCAATCCGTTGCAACAGCCGCCTTCCAATCCAACGTTTTCAATTCCAGGCTCCGCTCCTCTCTTGCTAAGAAGCCTCCACGGAACTTTGCCGACCTCCTTCTCAGGTGTGACAAGTACATTCGTGCCGAAGAGGCCGCCTACCTTCCAAGCTTCGGAGGGTCCACCTCAGGGACGAAACGAAAGCTGACCGAAGAAGAAGAGGCTAGGAAGCTTCAGAAGGAGGGCAGTGGCCAGCACCGCCCGACTCCTCGGATTGAGAAGTTCACCCCCCTTGTTGCCAATATATCAGAAGTTCTTATGGAGGTGGACAAGGAAGGGCTCCTCCGCGCTCCCCCGAGAATGAATACACCTGGCAAGAAGAGGGACAAGCATAAGTGGTGCCGCTTTCACAGGGACCACGGCCACGACACGGAAGATTGTCGGGCTCTGAAGGAGGAGATCGAAGAACTCATACAGCGGGGGCACCTGACCAAGTTCGTCCAGAAAGAAGGGGCCGAGCTTCCCCCCTGAGGAGCCGACGAACGAACTGAAGGGCCCGCCGAGCTTTACGACTCAGAACCCCCCGGCTCTTCCCATGAGGTCTTCACCTTATTGTAGAAGTAGGACCCTTATTTTCAATAAGGCCGATGCTTGTAATCCGGCCGATAGCATGTAATAAGGGCTCGCCATATTGAAGCAGTCACTTAGTTTATTTCAATAAAACTTTACATTTTTTTCATTGAAATTGTTACTCTGGCTTCATCTCTACCTCTCGCTGAAGGGTGAGTTCGGAGTCCAGCCTCTTCTACATGGCTGCTCCTGCAACTTACTAACCTCTACCGATGGTTCGGAGTCCAACACTTGGCTCGATTCCTCTTCCAATAACCTGCTCTTCAGCGGGTTAGAAGGGGTTCGCCATTCGGAACTGCTCCCACAGCCGTTGAACACCTCTACCGATGGTTCGGAGTCCAACACTTGGCTCGAGTCTGCTTCGAATAACCTGCTCTTCAGCGGGTTAGAAGTGGTTCGCCATTCGGAACTGCTCCCACAGCCGTTGAACACCTCTACCGATGGTTCGGAGTCCAACACTTGGCTCGAGTCTGCTTCGAATAACCTGCTCTTCAGCGGGTTAGAAGTGGTTCGCCATTCGGAACTGCTCCCACAGCCGTTGAACACCTCTACCGATGGTTCGGAGTCCAACACTTGGCTCGAGTCTGCTTCGAATAACCTGCTCTTCAGCGGGTTAGAAGTGGTTCGCCATTCGGAACTGCTCCCACAGCCGTTGAACACCTCTACCGATGGTTCGGAGTCCAACACTTGGCTCGAGTCTGCTTCGAATAACCTGCTCTTCAGCGGGTTAGAAGTGGTTCGCCATTCGGAATTGCTCCCACAACCGTTGATTCTCTCACACAAGCAACGAGTTCGGAGCTACAGCTCTCCCCTAGAGTTGCTCCTCACACTCGTCTCACATATGGCCCTCTTCCAGAGCCGAGCTCTTCCCTCCGCTCGCCCCCGAAGCGGACCTCTTCTCAGCAAGTTTGGAGCACAACTCTCTCATAGGGTCCCTCCTTACACTTGTCTCACAAATAGCCCTCTTCCAGAGCCAAGCTCTTCCCTCCGCTCGCCCCCGAAGCGGACCTCTTCTCAGCAAGTTTGGAGCACAACTCTCTCATAGGGTCCCTCCTTACACTTGTCTCACAAATAGCCCTCTTCCAGAGCCAAGCTCTTCCCTCCGCTCGCCCCCGAAGCGGACCTCTTCTCAGCAAGTTTGGAGCACAACTCTCTCATAGGGTCCCTCCTCACACTCGTCTCACAAATAGCTCTCTTCCAGAGCCGAGCTCTCCCGATCCGAGCCCCAACATCAAAGAGTCCGATCGGCTGCCGAGCAAGTGCCTTCCCGAACTGGTAAACGGGGAAAACACACTTTCCCCTCAACTTTCGCGTAAGATCTCGATCAAACGGCCCAGATCTTGCCAGCGACGCTAAACGACAAGATAGCGTTTTCTTGGGAACTGAGCCGTCTCGAGATTCGTGCCATCATCCAACGGCCCAGATCTTGCCAGCGTCGCTAAACGACAAGATAGCGTTTTCTTGGAAACTGTGCCCGCCTCGAGATCCGCGCTGAGATCCAGTGGCTCAGATCGCTCCACGTCGCTCAGTATTCCTAGCCGAGCGACTAGCGATCCGACCCACTCGCGCCTCTTCTTCCTAACCCAAGGGTCTTCCAAGCACAAGGGTCTTCCTGGCACATCTTCTCCGCCCCTAGGAGCGGAGCTCCCCTTCCAAAATCCCCAAGACCAAAGTACTTGTCAACTTCATGAAGACAAGCATCTTGCGGGGCTATTTTGACCATGAAGGAGGGTGAATCTTCATCCCACTCCTAAAGAGAAGTTGTAAATCTTCGAACTAGCTTCGAAACGAGGGGTCACACGCTCCGATCGGACCACCGTAGCCCCGGGAAAGTGGACCTCAATGCAGCTGCGCCGAATAGCTCGGAAATCCGAGCCAAGCCACTCGCACGAGCCGAGCCGAGCCACTCCCATCTGAGCTCTTCCCATCCGAGCTCTCCCCTTCCAAGCCACTCGCACGAGCCGAGCCGAGCCACTCCCATCTGAGCTCTTCCCATCCGAGCTCTCCCCTTCCAAGCCACTCGCACGAGCCGAGCCGAGCCACTCCCATCTGAGCTCTTCCCATCCGAGCTCTCCCCTTCCAAGCCACTCGCACGAGCCGAGCCGAGCCACTCCCATCTGAGCTCTTCCCATCCGAGCTCTTCCCTTCCAAGCCACTCGCACGAGCCGAGCCGAGCTCCAACATCAAAGAGTCCGGTCGGCTGCCGAGCAAGTGCCTTCCCGATCTGGTAAACGGGGAAAACACACTTTCTCCTCAACTTTCGCGTCTGATCTCAATCAGACGGCCCAGATCTTGCCAGCGACGCTAAACGACAAGATAACGTTTTCTTGGGAACTGAGCCGTCTCGAGATTCGTGCCATCATCCAACGGCCCAGATCTTGCCAGCGTCGCTAAACGACAAGATAGCGTTTTCTTGGGAATTGAGCCCGTCTCGAGATTTGTGCCACCGTCCAACGGCTCAGATCAAGCCACATAGTTCGGATCTACCATCCGAGCTACTGCCATACCGAGCTGCAAAGTGGCCAAAAATTGCTTCAAAATCCGTGCTCGGATTCGCCGAGCAAGACGCCAAAAAAAAAAACAAAACAAAAAAATTATAAAGGGCACAAGGGGCCGGGTTCGGACCCGTTAAGGGGATCCGACCCGAACCCCCCCCACGTCACCTCCTTCTTCAATACCGCTGGCGCCAAAACAGAACCCATGCAGAACCACAAAAACAGCTCGTCACTTCCGAGCCTTACTCCAAACCCACCATGGCCGAATCCATCTCCAATGCTGAGCTCCCCCCCTCCGTCGCCGGCTGCCTCCGACGACCGAGCTCACAACTCCGATCTCTACTGCCACCTTCATGGTCGAAGCTCAAAACCCAACTCTTCTCCGAGCTCTCCTTACCACCGAGCACCTTCTCCTTCTTCGGCGAGCAAAACTCCACCTCCCGTCGAGCACAGCCCCCATCGTCGAGCTCACAAAGTCTCCGCCAAGAGCTTCGAACTCATCGCGAGGCTTCGTCGCCGAGCTCACCTGCCGAGCTCGCTTCGTCGCCGAGCTCGCTTCGCTGCAATGCTCATATCCACTCGTCATCACAAAGCTCCACCGCAGTCGAGCTCTCTCTCACTCACTCCGAGCTGCACCGAGCTCCACTGCCGAAGACGAGCTCTCCCATGGCCGAAGCTCGAACTCCACTTCGTCACGAGCCGAACTCCTCGACGACGGCGAGCGTGCCTCCCCCTCGTCGAGCTCAGGCTGCAACCGATCTCGAACATTGAGTTCCGAACCCGCGAAGCTCTCTCTCCATGACGAGCTCCATTCACTACGACAGCCGAGCTCCATCACCGAGATCGACCGCATCGCCATGCCTCTTCCTCGTCGAAGCCTCGACGGGCTTCCTCTCTCGACGAACCCAACACCCATCTTCAACATCGGACCGAGCTCCTTCAGCTCGCAGCTCCACCCTCGACGAGCCACCCTTCGTCGAAGCTCGAACTCCGCCAACTCCTCGCCACCTTCGTCGAAGCTCCACTGTCGTGCTCACGCATCTCCACCGTCGAGCTCCGACCCCCTCGCCTCGTTCGCGGAGCTCACCCAACATCTCAACTGACGAGCCCCCTTCATCGAAGAGCTCCGTCGTCGAACATCTCCTCGTTCGCTGAGCTCGACATACTATCCCCAGTGAAGTCACCATGGAGGTTGGAGGTCGAGCATGGCGAGTTGGCGAGTTCGACTATCAATTTCGACGCTCTCCTTCCTCGCCTAGATCCGTCGAGCTGCCTTCCAAACCCAAAGCGTCGCTCCTTCGACTCGAAGCCTCACCGAGCTCGACATCCCCTTCACCAAACAAACTTCGAGCTCCATCACCAAGCTCCCCTCGCCTCGCTCGCCGAACTCGCCATCTCCAGTTCGACCCCATCTCCAGTTCGAAAAGGCATGAGAAAGAAAGAGTCGAAGCAGAGCGGAGAAAGAAAAAAAAAAAAAAAAAAATGTGTTTAAGTGCCACGTGGCGTGCCACGTGGCCTCACATCCGAGCTGCGCAAATTTTTTTTGCCAAGCTCTCGGTCGGCTGCCAAGCAACCCCCTTCCCGACCTGGTAAACGGAGAAAAAAGCTAGCCGAGCAACTACAGTCGTTGGATCTTCCAGAAAATCGCGTAAAAGTTGATGAACGGCTCAGATCGCACCACGTGTGCTAAACGACAAGATAGCGATTTTTCGAAAAGCGCGCCGCCTCGCGATTCGCGCAGGAATCCGACGGCGCAGATCGCGCCACGTGTCCAGGTATATTTAAATTTATTTATTTATTTATTTAATTGTATTTTTTATTTAAAAAATCCGAAAAAATATTTAAAAAATCGGAAAAAATTAAATAAAAATTCTAAAAATAATTATAAATTCAGAAAAAATATTTTAAATTCTGAAAAATATAATTATTTAATTAGAATAATTATTTAATATTTTCGATAATTAATTATTTAATTCGGAAAATGAATAAAAAATTCAAAAAAATGAGAAAAAATTCAGAAAAATCTGGAAAAATCACCAAAAATCCAGAAAATTCTGAGAGTATTTTTGGGGCATTTTACAAGCCCATAATAACACCGTTACACCCCGAGCAAGATTCCAAACTCCTTTAAGAACCCCGATAAAATCCCGTACGCCATTAGAACAGTAAAACTACTCCTCAAAGGCTGATCAAACTCAGTCTTCGGGAGTGGGGGGCTCGTGATATGGCTAAAAATAGGATTAAATCGGGACCGTTCACATCGGACGCGAATCTCAAAGCTCAGGGGTAAAACGGTAATTTCACCTACTAGCGGGTCCGAAGCGGGTACTGGGTCTCCTTCTCACAGATCCAATAACCCGCGAACGGATCCACTCCAACTGGGTACGGGTCCCGACCCAAGACGAACCCAGATCAGCAAGAGGAAAATCAGGGTTACTGATTTGACCAAATCAACAGGCCTGATTTGCTCTCACCGGGAATTAAGGGATTACATTCCTAATCTGATTACGAGGATTTTATGCCTTATCAGATCACAGGAATCACATTCCTAATCTGATCCCAACGGCGACTATAAATACCCCCCACCAACCACTGTTACAGGTTAATCACTTTTTTACCTGCTTAAGCTCTTTCTTAATCTTTTCTGGTTACTGACAAGAGCGTCGGAGGGTGCGTCGCCGGGATCAACCCCGGTGTTTCGCACTTTCCTTGCAGGTGCACGGCGGGAGTCAGCAGCCCAACTCAGACGAACAGGTTCGGATCTGCTATTCAGGTTTCTCGCGAATCCACAAATTCATCTGTTTACCCCCACACCGAAATCAGCGGTAACAGTAGTATTACTCACTTAGTATTATTATTAGTAGTAATGTAGTATTACTTAGTATTACTTCAATTTAAGCTACCAAAAAAAAAAAAAAAAAAAATTATATATATTATTAAACGGGCCAACCCGCGGGTCGACCCGGCCCAACCCGGGTTGAGCCCTAAAGGGTTCACGGGTTGGGCGGGCCACCCAATTAAGAATCTGACACGGCCCGGCCCGGCCCGTATAATACCCCAACCCGGCCCGGCCCGCCTACCCAAGCGTGCCAACCCGCACGGGTTGGGCCCGGCCCGGCCCAGTCGACCCATCTGCCACCCCTAGTCCCACTGATGGTGAGCTCCTTCCTGATCCCACTAGATACAGACAGGTTGTCGGACAGATTATCTACTTATGCATGACCAGACCCGATATTGCTCACGCAGTCAGTGTTGTCAGTCAGTTTGTTTCTGCTCCTACATCAGTTCACTACAGTGCTCTTCTTCGGATTCTCAGATATCTTCGGGGCACTATTACTCGCTCATTATTCATGCTTGCTACATCCAAACTAGAGCTGAGTGCATATTCTGATTCAGATTGGGCAGATGATCTTACTACCTGACGGTCTACCACCGGTTTCTGTCTATTTCTTGGTGATTCGCTGATCTCATGGCGAAGTAAGAAACAGGCAGTTGTTGCATGTTCTTCGACTGAAGCTGAGTACAGAGCAATGATAGCTACTACTAGAGAGATTGTTCATGTTTGTTGGCTTTTATCAGATATGAGTGTTACTCTTTCAGGACCTACTCATCTTCATTGTGATAACCGGAGCGCACTACACATTGCAAGAAACCGGTCTTTCATGAGCAAACGAAGTATATAGAGATTGATTGTCATTATGTTCGTGAGTGCTTTGAAGCAAGGACCATTTCTCTTCATTCTATTACATCATCACAGCAGACGACAGACTTCTTCACCAAATCTCATACTATTCAGAGATTTCGATATTTAGTAGGCAAACTCATACTGTTTGACCCACCATGAGTTTGAGAGGGGTGTTAGATATTATAGTCCCATATTGGGTATTGGGCTAATTTTGTATTTGGTTCACTCCTATATATAGGAGATATTATACTCAGTTATTTCTCAATTCAATATTCAGTATTGTTTTCATCTCTCTGATTTATCTTAACAATACCAATGCTAACATGCTTCTTACCGCTATTAAATAGTTTCTTCAAAATGAACTGTTATCAGATTAAAAAAAATGATGCTAATTAAGCACTATTATCTGATGATTATGTAGGCGACAGCGGCACCTCCTGTAAAAGGAAAGATGTTCAAGGGCTTGTGCCTCTGCTCCACAGTGGTAGCGATGACATTCTTCATTATTTCTTCAGTGTTGCAATATCAGGCTATTGGGCCTTTGGCAACCAAGCACAGGGCACCATTCTCACTAATTTCATCGTCGATGGCTCCACTCTTGTACCCAAATGGTTTCTGCAAATGACCAACAATTTCCCCCTCCCCCAACTATCTGCTGTTGCAGTGGTAATTACTTTGAACATCACTGATTTGTTTGTCTATCTATGTGTATCTCTAAATAATTAATGGAGGTTTGATTGCAGGTGTACTTGCAACCAGCAAACGAGGTACTGGAGGGAGTATTTTCGGACGCTAACAAGGACCAGTATTCTGCTAGGAATGTCATCCCAAGGCTTGTTTTCAGGTCACTCTCCATTGTGTTCGGTACACTCATTGCTGCCATGCTTCCATTTTTCGGCGACATCAATGCTGTTATGGGACTACTGGAGCATTTGGGTTCTTCCCTCTGGATTTCATCATGCCCTCCATTATGTACAACATTACCTTTAGGCCATCGACAAGGAGTGCTATCTTCTGGCTAAATGCTAGTATATCTGTTGTTTTTTCCCTGTTATCGGTTCTTGGTTGCATATCGGCTGTGCGGCAGGTTGCTGTTGATGCTAACAACTACAAATTGTTTGCAAATATGATTGCTTGGTGTTGATATGAACTCTTATTCTTAGCATGCAACAATTAGCATTGCTAGAAATGAAATATGAAGGTCGAGCAGATAACATCATGGAGAATATAATTCAAGCTTAAGATATGTTTTATTTGTATTTTTATTTTTTATAAAATATTTGAATACCATGTAATCAATTTGTAAACCTGTTGCTGTTGTAAATATGTCAAATGATAAGGAAGACAATAATAACTAAATCTATCAAAATTGTCAGAGTTTGAAAAGTACTAACGACAAATGAGGAAGAGATTTTTGTGTGCATCAACACGACTTCTTTGACAATGTAGAGACAAATGCGAGAGATATGACAAAAAAAAAACATTTGTGGTTAGATTTCGGAGTAGATTATCAACATGTGCAATGCACATGTCTACTTTTTAATTATCTGCCATGTGCATATATTTAATTTTTTTTGCATAAAGGGAAATGATAAAGCATGATTCAAACTTCCAACCTTCAACTCAGTAGCGAACATGTATTCTAGTACTAAGAGCATCTCCAATGGCTCTCTAAATTAGCTAGCCATCGGCAAATTTGGCTAGCTTCTTCCAATTTTGCTCTCCAACGGCTAGCCAAATTGGCTCGCCATTTTGCCGATTGTGAACAGTGATAGGCAAAATAGAGAGAGAGAAGGGGGCTCAGCATAAATAAAAAATTGGGAAAAAATAGGATAACGGCTAGAATCTCAAAAGCTAGATAACGGCTAAAATCTCAAAATTGAAAAAATAGCCATCGGCAAAAGCTAGGATACCTGGAAAAATTGATCTCCTTCTTGCGCGTTCCGGCCATCAAAAGCTCGCCGCTGCACTCGAGAACCCATCTCCGGCGTCCTCCCAGTTTCCTGCTTGCCGTCCTGTTCATTTTCTTCTTCAGGGTGAGAGAAAGCTTAGAAATTTAATTTGGGTTTAGAGAAGGAATAGATTCTGAAGATGTGTTGGTTTGGGGAACGGGATGGGTTGGTTTTGGTTTAATTAAACGAAATGGGTAGTGGGTTGGTTTGGGATTTAATTAAGTTAATTAGGTGGTGGGCTGGTTTGGGTTTTGATAAGGTAGTGGGCAGTTAGTCCTTAAAATGAATTTTATTTCAATAATCATATAATATATATTATTTTTTTTTAAAAATAATAAAATATTGGTTAGCTAGTGAATTTGGCTAGCATGGTTGGAGATGAACCAAAATGGCTAGCCAAATTCACTAGGCAAAATTACAATTTTGAGAATTTGGCTAGCCATTTTGGCTAGCCCCCTTGGAGATGCTCTAAGACAACATAACCCTTTTTACATATGGGGATTATGTAATTTTATTAGTAGAGGAGGGGATTAATGTAATAGATCCATTATTTTATTATTTTGAAGGGTTCATTACAATTATCCAAAACAAATCAAAATTAGGGTTTAGGGTTCTTCCCATATCAAACAAACACAGTCATAAAAATGGCGGATTGGGGGAGATTAGCGTATAGCTTGTACAAAGCTGCGACCTTTATAGCCTCCCCCTTCATCTACGCCCACATCCGCCTCCGCCTCCTCCGCCGCCGCGACCACCCCACCCGATGGCCGGAGCGCCTCGGCCGCCCCTCCGCCACCCGGCCGGCCGGCCCCCTTCTTTGGTTTCATGCCGTTTCGTTAGGTATTTTGCTAACAATCACACTCAAAATCAAAAGAAATCATGATTAAAATCATTCTTTAATATGTTACCCAATTTGCCTTTATACCTCAGTGTGAAAAACTTTTACCTTTTAATACTCTAATACACTTTTTCTGATTTTTTCTGTATTACTTTCATACTTACTTGCATGTTATTGGACTTAAGAGGGTGGTGCCCATAAGTCACCATTGCAAAAGGATTTTTACATGGACTCTACCTTCTCGAGTCTGGTTAAATAGTATAATACTATAATCCATGTACTATGAAAGTAGTACTATTAGTATTCTCTTAAATAATGTTCCAAGACCGCCACCGCTATGGTGGTTGGAAGCGCCGCTTGTCTCCTCGGCATCAGGATCTACCTAAGGCTATGGTAGAGACACGAGAGAGAGATGGAAGATGAACAGTGGACAAAAGATTATAATACCATTCATGAATATCTGTTTACAGGATGTTTATTTATACAGGGGAAATACGCGCATAGCACGTATTTGAACAATTGAACAGGCCGTTAGATAGCTGCGCAATTAGTTGGACTTATGTGACAAAATACAAGTACATTTACAAATAAACCCCCCAAAGAAGAATAATACCCCAAGGACTGATACGCACTGACACACCCTGCTACCTTCAACTTTACTATCTACTATCTTCAACTGTTTATTCCACCATCACCTTAGCCTTCGTTACTGTGAACAAGTTTTGGAGAGCTTGGAACAATCCTCCCCCCATCAATAGGAGCATCCATGGTGCTCCGAAAAGAAGGGAAACGATGATAGATATCCCAGTAACTTTCCCACGTCACCTCCAACTCACTGCTGTGCTGCCATTGAATAAGCAGCTCTGAGACTGCAAGTCCTCTTCTTGGCACTATACACCTTGCTAAGATCTTTGCAGGAATGGGAGAAGCTTCGACATAATAGGCAGGAACTGCAGTATGCTAAACAGGAGTGACTTCAATATGAGACTTAAGTTGCGAAACATAAAATACATTATGAATCTTAGCGCTAGCAGGTAATTGCAGTCGATATGCAACTGAACCAATTCTCTCAATAACTGGTATGGACCATAATAAAGGCTCGGCAGCTTGTGAATGTGATGGCCACCAACCGAGACCTGCTTGTATGGTTGTAATTTGAGATAAACCAAATCCCCAACATTGTAAGCCTTATCACTTCTGTGTAAATCAGCTTTGCTCTTCATTCTTCCCTGGGCTCTGGCCAGGTTATCCTTACAGAGTTACAAAATCACATCTCTGCTAAGTAGAGAATCCTCCATAGCTTGCACTCTCGCAGTACGTGGCACATAAGTAAGTAGAGAAGGAGGCTTTCCATAGAGCACTTCATAAGGAGAAAATTGAGTTGAACTATGGATATGTGTATTATAACATAACTCAGCCCATGGCAACCAACGTACCCAATCTTTGGGCCTATAAGCGACAAAATATCGCAAGTAAGTCTCTAAAACTTGATTAAGGACCTCAGTTTGGCCATCGGTTTGGGGATGGAAGGCGGAGCTAAGGCACAACTTAGTACCCTGAAGGGAAAATAACTCCTTCCAAAAGAGGCTAGTGAACACAGCATCACGGTCACTAACGATAGTCTTAGGGAACTCATACAGCTTAAAAACATGGGAAAAGAGGGTTGCGACAACTGTTTTTGCAGTGTATGGATGTCCAATGGCCAGGAAATGAGCAAACTTTGATAATCGATCCACTACTACCAAGATAGTAGTAAGTTCCCCACTCTTAGGGTCTGTTTGGTTGGAGGGAAATGGAGGGAAGGGGAGGGGAGGGAAGGGGTTTTTTATTACTTTTCTTGTTTGGTTCAATTTTTAGGAGGGGAGGGGAGGGAAATGGGGGGGTGCAATACCCCTCCTGAGCCAATTTTGGCTCCCCTCCAAAAGTGGGGGGATTTGGAGGGGAGAGAAAATATGGCTAATTTTTTAAAGTGGCATGACTAAATTGCCCTTTAAAAATCTAAATCCTAATAAACCTCTCTTTCTCCCTACTAGCCGTGACCCTTTCTCTCCAAGTATTCTCCCAGTCTCCCGCTTCAATTCCTATATGTAAATTATTCAGTACATTGCCAGTATTGCTTTCGTTATCTTTGCAATTTGCTCAGTCTGCTGACAGATAATTGTAAGGCTCTACAATTATGGTTGGAGTTGCTGCAATCTTCTAGTATTGGGTATATTCATATGTAGTTTCAAATTTGTGTGCATCCCACAATTTCTATCTACTGAAGATCATACTATAGTTTCGTATGTTTTGTTCCAGACTGTGTTATTAAAAAATCCCTTCAATATAGCCTTAATGATTGTTCTCAAAACGTATGAGATAATTTACAGTATTGTATTGAGAAGCCAAACATTTGAAAAAAAAAATTAGAATTCAAAAATTGCCAATAACATTATTATGCAATTGGGAGAGGCATTATTCATCTTGTTTACTGGTTTATTACCATCAATGACTAAATTTGAACTCTTGTCAATGATAACCACTATGTTAATTTTCCTTACTGATACTCAATGGGTATGTTTGGATAAAAACATCAATTCATGCAAACGAGAAGTATTTCATACTTAATGGTACATATTGCTCTTTATTTCATTGCCATTTAAAAAAGGGAAATAGAACCATGAGATTTATCATTCATTATAGGTTATGGATGCATTTTATTCATATTTCTCAGGCACTGTTAATCAATGTATTATAATTGTTGTCTTCATTATATATTCATATAAATTGCAATTATAATGGGAGAAGTGGTTGTATGAATTTCTTATTATATGCAAAAGGGTATAAAAGTAATTTTATTATAAAATCCATTCCCTCCCCTTGTGAACTAAACAAGAAAATTATTATTTTCCCTCCCCTCCTCTCCTTTGAACCAAACAAAGTTTTCATTAAATCCCTCCCCTCCCTTTCCCTCCCCTTCCCTCTCCTCCATTAAAATCCCTCCCTTCCCCTCCCCTCCCCTCTTTTGAACCAAACAGACCCTAGGCAACCCATCGACAAAATCCATGCTAATATCTTCTCACACAGACTCAGGGATTGGTAATCGGTGAAGGAGACCCGCAGGAGAAGTGCTAAGGTACTTATTGCGTTGGCATATATCACACCTTCTAATAAAACTCCTTAAATCCTGCTTCATACCTTGCCAAAAGACCACTCTCTTAAGTGATTGCCAAGTCTTATCTACCCCACAATGCCCTCCTTGAGGAGTTGAGTTCAAATCAGAAAGAAACCATTGCTTTAAGGTGGAATCAGGACCCAATAATACTCGACCCTTGTAAAAGTAAATGCCATTAACCAGGCCATACTTACTATCAGGATTATCCAAAAGAGGCTTAATCTGCTCATAGTAAGGGTTTTGGAGTACCTCTTGCTGCACCAATGTCAACCACTTGGGCTGCACAATCGAAATGGCTGAGAGAGAAGACTCTGATTCATCGAATTGCCTAGACAACCCATCCGCAACCACATTATCACGACCCTTCTTATACTCAACAACAAATTGATACCCATGGAGTTTTAACAACCACTCATGTTGTGCCTCAGTGTACAATCTCTGCTCCAACAAATGCTTTTGGGGCTTGTGGTCGGTTTTGATGATGAACTGTCTCTGTAGCAGATACTGTCGCCATTTCTGGACCGCTAGCAATATCGCAAACATCTCCTTATATGTCGAGAGAAATATCTTCTTACCCTTCAATTCTTGACTGAGAAATACAATTGGGCGGTTTTCTTGCATCAACACCGCACCCAATCCAGAACCACAGGCATCACATTCGAGTACAAATGCCAGGTTAAAGTCAGGCAGCCTCAGTACTGGTGGAGAAGTGAGCACTTTCTTAATATTGTCGAAAGCTATTTGTGCATCAACAGACCAAACAAACGCTTCTTTCTTTGAGTTTCACAAAGGGCCATGTGAGGGAACTATACCCCGCAATAAACTTCCTGTAGTATCCCATTAATCCTAGGAAATCTTTTAAGGCCTTGAGAGTCTTAGGAGATGGCCAATTTAGGATGGCTGATATCTTTCCCGGGTCTACTGATACACCTAATACCGATATAGTGTGACCCAAATATTCAACTTGCTTAACTCCAAAGTAGCACTTACTCCTCTTCACATACAACTTGTTAACTTTAAGCACATGCAAGACAATTTCCAAATGTTGCACATGGTCTGCATTGCTTTTGCTGTAGATCAATATATCATCGAAGAACACGATGACAAACTTTCTTAGATATGGTTTGAATATGGAATTCATAAGAGATTGGAATGTGGAAGGGGCATTAGTAAGCCCAAAGGGCATAACAAGGAACTTATAGTGTCCCTCATGAGTTCTAAAAGCAGTTTTGTGCACATCCTCTGCCCTCATTCTAATTTGGTGGTAGCCACTACGCAAGTCCAATTTCTTGAACACTCCAGCACCATGTAACTCATCAAGAAGCTCATCGATGATCGGTATTGGGTATTTGTCTTTAATAGTAATATCATTAAGACCCCTATAATCAACACACATTCTCCAACTTCTGTCTGGTTTCTTAATCATGACTACTGGCGAGGAAAATGAGCTATGGCTGTCTCGAATTATTCCTGATTCCAACATCTCCTTAATCAACTTCTCGATCTCATTTTTCTGATGCCAAGGGTGCCTATAGGGTCTCTGTGAGATGGGTTTAGCTTCAGGAATCAAAGGAATGCCATGATCACAAGATCGCTCAGGTGGAAGCCCAATATCTGCAATGAAGATAACCTGGTATTTCAACAAGAGTGCATGAATGCTTGGATCCACCGGGGCAAGTGGTTCTGATTGCGCAGGTGTATTTCCCACCATCTGCAGTAATAAACCCCCCATCATATAGTTCAATGACTTAGTCATTGATTTAACAGAGGTAAGTTCTCACTCTTTTGGCAAAATGCCTTTCAATTCTCTCTGGTCACCACCCAACTGGAATTTCATTCTCTTCTCCTTCATATTCCATAGCACATCACCCAAGGTCTCAATCCATTGGTTCCCCAATACCAACTGACTTGTTTCCATGGGAAGGACATAAACATCAGCTTCTATGGGTACTCCTTGACCGAGAAAAATGACTCCCTCACATAGACCAAAACTACTCAACAGCTTACCCCCGGGCACAGTCACTTCCAACTGCATTGATGTATTTATTGGTTGCTGCAGCTTCTTTACTAACCGAGTATCAATAAAATTGTGAGTAGCACCCGTATCCAAGAGTGCACACACTGTAGTAGTTCTGATGGTGCCTTGCATTCCGAATGTTCTAGGAGTATTGCTTCCAGTAAGGTTGTTCAGTGATATGGCTGCAGAATCCTGACATTTAGAAGACTTGAGTAATTCTGTAACAGGTTCCTCCACCTTCTGGTCACTAATGTCCTCCTTTTCAGTAGAAGTCTCTTCATCTGTTTCAACTCTATTAAGAGCTCCCAAATTTGCATGAAAGCTCCCCCCTCCTGAACTGCCATCATGTGCATGAATGTTTTCCCCGCGCATTTGTGTTCTCTCACAAACTTCTCGTCACAGTGGAAACATAAATCTTTCTCCCTTCTCTCCTTCATGTACTGCAGGTACTGAGTGTCTTTAGGCCGTGATGGATAGGAATTGGAAACGGAATTGTTGAAGGTAGCAAAAGCTTGTTAGTAGGAACTGGGGCACCTGTACTGGGTTTGGAAAAAGTGACAGTGCTTTTAATCTGCCCACCAAATCTCCAAGATCTTTTCTGATCATTAACAATAGATTCCCTAGCAATGGCTTCTTGATACGCTTCAAGCAAAGTTCTTGGATGCTTGAGTTTAACTTCCTTCTTAATTTCAGCTTTAAGGCCCGAAATTTAACGACTTACCAACGAGGTTTTGGTTATATGTTTTGCTAAGTGACTATACTTGAGGAACTCTTTGTGATACTCTCCTACTGTCCCCGATTGCTACAATTTGTACAAGATCTCCTCAGGGTCATCAAACTCTGATGGACCATACTACAGCACCAACTCGCGCTTGAGCATTTTCCAGTCAATCTCTTCTTCCTCCTGTTGTTCATACCACCTCCACCACATTAACGCCTCTCCCTTCAGGTAATACAAACTGAATGCTAGCTCCCTTTCATGAATGCCCTAGAGAAGTGGTTCTCCATATGGTAGATCCAATTATGCACATCCTCAGTTCCATCAAAACAATGTAAGTCGATCTTGGGATGTTTGGGGAAGAAGTTGTTACTTGTTTCATGTTGATGGCCCCCAACCCTTGGTCTGTGCTCTCGTCCAACCCCAGTGCCTAGGGCCCAACCATTTCTTGAATCTTGATCTCGACCAAATCTTGATTCTTGATTGCCTCGACCATCCCATCCATTTCTTGAATCTTGATCTCGACCAAATTTTGACTCTTGATTGCCTCGACCATGCCCCCATTGGCCAAAATCACCCCGCTCTGTGCGCTCACGGCAATTGCAGTAATCTTGAGGTTGAACACTTGGCAACTTGCCAAATCCATCATGATCTTGAACCCTGAGACCCATTGCTATCTCCAATCTATCAAACATTTCCTCCAATTGCTTACGGCTCTGTTTGGTTCAAAGGAGGGGAAGGGAGGGGAGGGGAGGGATTTAATGAAGACTCTGTTTGGTTCAAAGGAGGGAAAGGGAGGGAAAATAATTATCTTCTTGTTTGATTCACAAGGGGAGGAAATGAATTTTATAATAAAATCTTTTATACCCTTCACAAGGTGATCGATAATTACCTCATTTGTAACCAAAAAACCTCATTTGTAACAAAACAAACTCGTGTATCGCACGTGGAACTTCAACTCTCCCATTATAGTCTTCATATTACTTTAATATATATATATATATATATTAACACGTGCATTGCACGTGCAAATCAAAGTTTTTTTGCTTCAGCTATTTTTAAAATCGAGTTCTAACAAAACCTGCCTGCGACATGTCAGTTTGAAAAAGGCCAAGCACTTGGAGCAGGGCACATGACTGTTCACAAGAAAGAAAAAACCAAAATAGGAGAAGAGCTAATAAGAAGAACAGTGATAAAGAGCATGAATGCAAGATATGCAGGAGAAAGCTTCTAACAAGACATATACTCGGAAGGCAAAGAAATGTTGAAGATAAAGGTTTCGGTAAATCATATTCTTCTGAGAATGCTAAGGAAAAAGGCCAAGTTGTGGTGATTGATGTTGGTGAAAATGCTAGGGAAGAATCCCAGAAGAATGTTGGTGAAAACGATTGCGAAGAAGCCAAATATGCTGGTGAAATTGATAGGGAAGATGCCCAGAGAATCGTTCGTGATTTCGACGTTATCAAAGAGGGAAAATATCAAAGAGAACTAACTAAAAGTGCAATTTACTCCATTCACATTAAAAAATTAGACATAATTTTTCTTCCCTCCAAATTCCTCCAATATTGGAGGGGAGCCAAAATTGGCTCAGGAGGGGTGTTGCACCCCCCCATTTTCCTCCCCTTCCCTCCTAAAAAATGAACCAAACATGAAAAGTTTTAAAACACCCCTCCCCTCCATTCCCCTCCATTCCCCTCCAACCAAACACTCCCTAAGACTCCTGAATTCGTCCAAGAACTGGTCAAAACGCTCCTCAAGGTTGGGACGCTTGTGAGACTTGCCACCGTTATCAGTGTGGTATCGCGCATCCTGATCCCTTTTTCCAGGCCCTGCACAGATTCTTGGGGATTCTCAGCTTCTTGTTGATGTTCTTGATCGACGTCAACCTCCGCGCCGTCGTTAGGATCGAATTCAAGCTCTGATACCATTGTTCCAAGACCGCCACCGCCATGGTGGTTAGAAGCTCCGCCTCGTCTCCTCGGCATCAGGATCTACCTGTGGCTATGGTAGAGACACGAGAGAGAGATGGAGATGAACAGTGGACAAAAGATTATTATACCATTCATGAATATCTGTTTACAGGATGTTTATTTATACAGGGGAAATACGCGCATAGCACGTATTTGAACAGTTGAACAGGCCGTTAGACAGTTGCGCAATTAGTTGGACTTATGTGACAAAATACAGGTACATTTACAAATAAACCCCCCGAAGAAGAATAATACCCCAATGACTGATACGCACTGACCCACCCTGCTATCTTCAACTCTGCTATCTACTATCTTCGACTGGTTATTCCACCATCACCTCAGGCTCTGGAGGGCTTGGAACAAATACATAACTGAATATTCTCATAATTTCATGTGTCCCGCAAGTGATACTCTTATGACTTGTTTCCCCAAATAATATTATTTTTATTTTTGCGGAAATTCGCAATTTAGGGTATGCATAGGAAAAGTAGGGGGAAAATGAGGTCGAACTTAGCATAGAAGGATTTGAAGCATCTCAAATGGAAGTAATGTAGGGAAAAAGCATTTACATGTCTTTTAAATTTTATGTCACAGGTAACCAAAGATCAGAAAAAACATTGGGGTATTAAATGGTAGAGATTTCACAGGGAGTTATTTATAGGTAGAGGAGGGAAACATTACGGTATATAAAAGAAAATTAGCCATTTTTTCATTTGATTTAGTGTTGGTTGCATGTGGTAAGGGTGCTAGTTGTTTTAATCTTAGGTGAAGGGATGGCTGCAATCCCTGTGATCAAGCACTGTATTTGCCACAGTCCTCATTTCACTGTTCTTATGACCTCCACTACTACCTCTGCTTTGTATGTTATCTCTCACCTATACTTATTTGGATTTTTTATTATTTTGATTTAGTTTTTATTTTTTATTTTGGATTGGATTTGTAGTTTGGCTATTAAGGACCTTCTCCCAAATGGAATTATTTATCAGGTGTGGTTGCTTCTATTAATTGTTTGTGTTATTGTTGGATTATGTATGATGAAGATATATTGATATGAGGTTTGTACAAATTTTAGTTTGCTCCGGTTGATACACCAATAGCAGTGGATAGATTTTTAGGGCATTGGAACCCATCGGCGATATTTTTGATGGAGAGTGAATTATGGCCGAATCTTATTATTTCAGCATCTGAAAAAGGAGTAAGTTGCTCTCTTTGTACCACTCACTAGGAAATAATATTACTGAATATATAGAATAACTTGCAAGTAAGGTGTCACATGAATTATGATTGAGCTTATACATATTGCTTTGGCTTATTAGATACATACGTGAGGAGGTATTCAGACACATCCGATACATTTTAGAATTTTAGGTTTCTTTCAGTTATTCCTTTATATTTCAGGTTAACATTCTTTTATTTATCTATTTATGAGCTTAAAGAAATGCATTACGTTTCTTCTTTACTATGATTATTTGCCCTGGAATGCTACTTCAGAGTTTTATACAGTGAGAAGTGAAACTAAGAACCTTGCTTAGTTCTGTTGAGAACTTTGTGCTTGGCATTTTCTTTCAGTAGACTGCTCAATCTACCTGCGTAGTCAATCAACAATGTGTATGTTTTGTCAATCATCAACACTTATCTCCTATTGGTTTTGACTCTGCAGTTAGAACTTTCAGTCCAGGCTTTACCCTTTGATAATCTTTGTTTCCATGAATGCAGAAGAAATGTGCATCTTCAGTTTTATTCGGATTATTATCTTTTCTTTATAGCATCAATCAATAATTATTTAATTTAATTTTCTTATTTGTTGTGCTTCCTGATTAATGCAGTGAACTAGCTATTGGCTTGACAATGATGAACCATCCTGTGTTCCTTTCAGATACCGATGGCATTACTAAATGCGCGCATGTCTTTAAAATCATTCAGACGTTGGTCAAGACCAGTTGCACTACCATTGATTGCATTGATGTTATCAAAGTTTTCTTTGATTGTCCCATTGGTAAAGGTCATCTTTTTTCTTGTTTAATTTCTAGAATTATATATTTCATATTTGCTTATTCATTACGTTTTGCAGAGCACAGCTCAGGCTATCCGATTGCAATTGCTACAAGCACCACCTTCTATCATCCATTTTGCAGGGGACTTGAAGTATGGTATGTTATTCTGACCCCAGGAGCTTTCAACTCCATTGAGGTTTAATGCCCTCGCTAATTTATACAGAAAGAATGTTTACTTCAATTTAGCATTTTTTTCCCAAAATTTTCAGAAGATTTAGGAGGCAGGCATAGGTTTATCCCCTAGCATAGCAAGTATACAATTTTCCTCTCCCTCGACTCATCCTGCAGAGCAGTTTTTACTATTATAACTTGGGAATGGTTGTATGGAAATTGCCCCATTCCCCTTGTGTGAAGTTGAGCTTGCCGTGCAATGCACACATTTCCCTTCTCAAGTTATACTGGAATTAGTGAAGATCATTAAATGCCATATAGTTTAACACATTGAATGCCCAATACTTTAAATGTGAGCAATTCTCAGTATGTGCACTGCTGTATACTGTAGCATTATATCATACTAGGTGGCTCAGCATCATATTAATATCCCTACCTCGGTGTAGAAACTAAGTTATGTGGAGAGCTATACAATATTAATTACTCTATTAGAGCTTACACTGAGAGTTTACACTTAATCTTTCTACTTTGTAGTTACACAAATTCCATTTATTTTCAGCTGTAGGAGATTTTGATATTTTGGAAAAGGAGAGTAAAAAGATAGAAGATCTTAAACTACAGCTCGATAACAGGCCAATTTGGATGGCAGCATCAATACATAAGGGGGAAGAAGAAGGTAAGCATAAGTGCAGTTTTGTAACTGTCCGTGCCTTTACTTTTAATTTTCTTTTATGGAAGATGTCTAGTAACATTGTTCAATCTGTAAATACAACTTGATTCACAGTTATGCTTTGGGTCCACCAGAAACTCCTGAAGATGTATCCTGACTTGGTCACCATTCTTGTCCCACGGCATCCTGAACATGGACAACATATTGTCCAAGTATGCATCTAATATCTTTTGAATCTTTCAATATTTCTTTTCTCTGCACTCTTTCTTGCTAGATCACTTTTATATATATATAGCATTAGAGCTGGTATCGGATCCTATCGGGTCGGGTCCTCCACTACTTGGACTTGGACCTAGACCCGGACCCGGACCCGGATCCGGACCCGGACTTGCGAGAATCGGGTTCGGGTCCGGGTCCTAGTTAAAAAAATCTACCCATCGGGCTAGGTAGTTAAAATCGGTTTTTGAAACTAATCGATTTAGGAGCGATTAGTGATTAAGCGGTTAATCGGAAAAATAATCGGGGATTAAATCGGAAAAATCGTTATATATATAATTAAAAAGACATCCTCATCATGTAGCAACCCTAAATCCTAACATAAACTATTATGAGATTATCAAATAGGAACATATAGTTATAGAGAAAAAGATAAAGAGTATTTGGTTTGAGCTGAGTTTGGATCTTGGATGTGGTTCGGATCGGATTTGTTGGTTGGTTTCATCAAACAAAAACAATCAGGGAGGAGGACCTGTGCGAGCAACAAGAGGAGGTATAGCAGATGCGAGTCGGGTCAAGTATGTGACGGTGCAGAGGGAGCCACGACAGGTCGAGTTTGGGTTTGCTCGAGGACGAAGAAAAGAATCAGTTTGGGTTTAGGTTTGAAGAGAATTAGTTTGAGTTTGGGTTTGCGCGAGGAAGAAGAAGAGAGCGGCGATATGTCGGATTTGGGTTTGCGTGAGGACCATAAGGGGTTTGGATTTAAATTTAGATTTTGGATTTGGGCTGAATTGAGCCAAAATAATGCAAAAGAGCATGAAAATTAGAGGAGATTTAATCGATTAATCGGCCACTTAAAATCGGCCGATTAACCACTAATCGGTCGATTATTCCCGATTAAATCGCTAACTATTGAAATATTATAAATCGCTAAAAAAATAATTGTTTAGCATCCGATTAGCGATTAATCGGAAATTAATCAGGCGTAATCGGGAATTTTAACTGCTTAGCCATCGGGTCCGGTAGTGGGGAATAAATATTTGCACTGAAGTATTTTTACACCCGATATCTTACGGTTCTAACAATTTTTGCACTTAAGTACATGAATAAATATTATATTTACACATCCATCTTCAACAATTACTATTTACATGTATATTCATATGACCGTATTTTTCAAATTTCATATTTTTTGGGATATTTTTTAATGGGTCCGCATCCGGGTCCGGGTCCGGGTCGGGTCTATTTTGAACAGACCCGGACTCGGAAGTACATCAAATCTTATTTTATGACCCGGACTTGGACCCGTAGAGATTTGGTCGATTCCGGTTCAATGCCGGGTCCGGGTCCGGTCTGGGTCCGGTCCGGGTATCGGGTTTTTATACCAGCCCTATATAGCATCTTGGATTTTCCGCGTTTTCTTTAAGAAACTAAATTGTCAGTTTTTTCTCTGACTTGTTTGTAAAATTAATTGTCACATGTTTCTTTTGATTGTTCAGTCACTGGAGAAGCAAGGGATGAATGCTGCAGTGAGATCTAGAACTAGAAGTGATATAATCTCCCTTGGCACAAGTCTTTATGTGGTGGACACTTTAGGTACTTATTTGCTTTTAATATACATTATGGCCTTTCACACTAGCATTTGATTTACAGAAACAATTATATTGACTAGCCATTTATTGTTCTACTTCTATTTGTAGTTACGTTTATATCACGATTTATCTTGAATTAAATGTGTAGTTAACTAGACAGCAACTGTTCCCATGTATATATTTTTAGAAGCTTTTGTTTGACCATCTGTCCTTTTCAGTTGTGCCGATTATGGGTGTTCATGGGCTGGGTTGGTTTGGGTTTAGACTCAACCTAAACCCAACCTAAGAATGTTTTTACCGTCGACAACCCAAATCACAAGACTTATGACCTAACCAAACCAAACCATGAAAAGTCGGTTTAGGTTGGGTTGATTTCGCGGTTTGAGACAAAGTTATGTAAAATTTCTTAAAATAAGAATATTACAAAAAATTAAATAGCAAACACAGATATGGATAAGTTTATATTTCTAAAAGAAATAAGAAAACATATGACAATGAAAATCTCAACTACAATAACATTGAAAGATGTTCAAGAGCAAACTAATATATTATTTGAGATATGTGACATTCTTGGAAACATATATGTTTTTAAGAGAATGAAAGAGAGAAGGGTCATACATATCATATATTATATTATATATTTATTTATTTCTTAAAAAAAAATATATAGCTGGGTTAGGGTTGGTTAGATTGATTTACTATTCTCTATCAAATTACATTTCCTTGATTCTTATATTCATTGCTGGGTTTTTTTTTTTATATCTTGACTAGAATATGTCCCATTTTTTCTGGAATCTTACAGGTGAACTAAGAACACTGTATAGAATTATGCCAATAGCTGTCATTGGAGGTTCTTTCTTACCGAATTTAGCTGGGCATAATGTTTCTGAGGCTGCGGCAGCTGGTTGTGCTGTTCTAACAGGTAATATTTACTTCGCTCAGAAAATCAACTGGCTTTTTGTTCGAACCTCCTCTGATGTATGGTGTGTGAAAATGTAATGCTTAATGTTTGCTTAACCAACTTCCAGGTCCACATGTTGGGCATTTCTCTCATATGATATCGGAATTGAAGCAATCGGATTCTTCCTCAGTTATGCAGGTGAGAACCGGTGTCGATTTTTTTGGGGGTTTATTTTTAGGTGGTAAAGCTATAGAAACATGCTAATTGATGAGAGTAATCATTCTTGTTCATCGTGGAAATTTTTTCCTTGCCTGGTTTAAACCCTGCCAATATGTTTATGATTCTGTTAATTCACTGCAGGTTGGAGGGAGAATGGAGCTTTTGGAAGCCTTGGATCGGCTGTTGAGTAAGCCTGATGAACTAGAAGTTAAACGGAATGCTGCAAAACAAGCCTTTTCAGCTATTTCACATGGGATTGTTCAGCGTGTATGGAATCTTGTCAACTATCATATTTTATGTAAGCAGGCTTCATTGAGAAAAGGCATACCTGCAGGGTGTTGATTTGTACTGAGATTAGCGTATGCGTAGATTTCACTTCTGACTCCTTTTTCATATAAAAACAATGTATACTTTTAAGAACTTTGTTGTTCAATCTATCAATTTTATTCGTCGATGTTCAGTTCAGCCATTTCATTTGTTCTCCTGTAAGCCTTTCCCATGGGGCTTACAATGCATGAGACTCAGAGATCAGTCGATCATTCAAGGTGCCCATCACGAAGCTGCACATAGCCCGAACTGTAAACTGAGAATAAAATAAAGGCTGAATTAAAATTTTGTTTAAATAAAATAAATCAACAATGGGTCATTCATATTAAACATCCCCCCCCCCCCTAAACCGTGACATCTATTAAAAACACTCTGAAGTCGGTTTCTCAAATCACCCCATTGACGGAAGTTGGCACTGTTTGCAAATTTCTCACGTGCCTATGATGTGTTTTTTGGGGACCAAACTAACCTGGCTAAATCTATAACTTTTTTACTCTCATCTTCTTCCTTTCTCTCAACATTTTCTCATACAGATTTGTTCAACTCTATTTTTCATACCCGCATCTTCTTCTTCAACATTCTTTTTTAAATTTCTACCCCGTTCTGAAGAGTTCAATTTATTTTGTGGGCTTGGGAATTTGGGAATTTTTGGATAGAAGGTGAAAATGGAAAGATCCCTTCTTTCTTCAAATTGGATCTATTTTATGATCATTTTTGTGTGTTTTTTGTTTGTTTTTTATTTTTTTTACCGGGTTTCCCCGGGGGGGGGGGGGGGGGGGGGAATTTATTTTCCATTACTGGGCTGCTTTTTTAAAATTTTTTGCAATTTTAGACCAGTTGACAAACTATTAGTACTTTTGGCTAGGCCTTTTCATAGCGGCCAACACATTGAATTCCCACACTTGGTAGATTTGTATAATTGCAAACCACTTAGAGTAACGAAGGTCGCTATTGTCGGGGGGGGGGGGGGGGGGGGGGGGGGGGGGGGGGGGGGGGATTTTTTTCCATTACTGGCCTGCTTTTTGAAATTTTTTGACAATTTTAGACCAGTTGACAAACTATTAGCACTTTTGGCTAGGCCTTTTCATAGCGACCAACACATTGAATTCCCACACTTGGCAGATTTGTATAATTGCAAACCATTTGGAGTAACGAAGGTCGCTATTGCCAATAGCGACCTTTTATAACTAAGGTCGCTATTCCCAATAGCGACTCAGTTGTGCCTAAAAGCGATTGGGTCAACCTGTGGTCGCTATTAGGAATAGCGACCTTAGTTATACAAGGTCGCTATTGACAATAGCAACATCCGTTAATCCAAGTGGTTTGCAATTATACAAATCTGTCAAGTGTGGGAGTCCAATGTGTTGGTCGCTATGAAAAGACCACTATTTTCAATAGCTGCCGCTGCTGACGTGGCACTTGTGCTAATAGTTTGGAATGTGGCCTAAAATCACAAAAAGTTTCAAAAAGTAGCCTAGTTCTGCAAAAAATTCGGAGTAGAGTTACTAGGAAGGGTTATTTTGGACATTTGGTATGGGGAGTTAACGGAAAACAGACGGCATCTGTGAGGTGATTTGAGAAACCAATTTCAGAGATTTTAAATAGATGCAGTAGATGTCACAACTGAGAGAGGTTTTAAATGAATGAACCATAGTTGAGGGGTTTTTAAAATTTTACAAAAAAATCGCCTAAAATAAATAGAAAAGAAAATTCATATTGTGAGAATAGATTTAGAGGGCCTGCAAGTCTGCGAGTTACTGAGAAATAAATTTTATTTATACTCATAAGAGCATCCACAGTCGTTAGTCAAATATGCACCGTCTGCAGTTGTTAGGCAAATATGCATATTTTGTCTTTTCTTGGTAAGAGCATCCACAGTCGTCCGAATCTAAAAAAATGCATAAATGCATAAATAGAAATAGTATTCTATGGATTCACTGCAGTCATGAAAAGCAAAAAAATAGCAAAGTTGAGAAAGAAAAATGCAACAGACGAAGCATGATATTTCGTTTGATCTAAATTTCGGAATATTTTTTTTTTGTATTTTATATTATTTTTAATTAATTAAAAAAAACATAACAAAACAAAAGTCGACAGACGATTCTTGATTCGTCCGTGATTTTGCTACAGTAACAAGCTCATTTAATCCAATAATTAGTGATTAATATAACTAAACCTAATTATCTAATGTATTTAACTAATTTTATTGACCCATAAAAAATCATGAGTCAACTAATAATCTATAGAAAATCCATTGGTCTCAATCAATAAACCATCGAAAATCATTTATAATCCAACCCACAGAATCCCAGAAATTCGCAAAATTTTGAAAAAAAAACCACTAGACTCCTTTTCGGTTTTTCTATTTCTGGTTTTTTAATTAAAAAAAATCGAATTTCGTGATTTTCTTCCGATCCCAAACAAATATTATAAAATAATTGGGACGAAATATAATGTTTCGTCCGATGCATAAAAATATTATTAAATATTTGGTCGTAACCTATAATTTGTTATATCCATATGCATATTTACCTACTTACTGTAGCAAAAAAGGCAAAAAATACATATTTGCCTAACGAATACATAGCATTTTTAAGAAAAAAAATGCATTTGATGCATAGTTGCCTAACGACTGTGGTGCTCTAAATAGACAAATATGCATATGGATATAACAATATGCATTTTCAAGACATCACATCATGTTTCGTTTGTAATTTTTTAATATTTTTTAAAATTTACGAACGAAACATTATGTTTCGTCCATATTTTTTTATTTTTTTATTATTTTTTATAGGATCGGACGAAACATTTTGTTTTGTCCGATAAAATAGTATTTTAATTAAACTTTTAGTTAAATAATTAGTTAATAAATTAAGTTTAGTTAATTAATAACATAATTTAAAACTTAATTAACAAAAAAATTATGGTACGAACATGTTTCAACTCATGTGGGTTCCATGCGAAAATATATATATATATATTTTTAAAAAAAACCCCTCCAAAAAATTCCGAAAAAAAATCCAAAAAAAATAAAATAATGAAAAAAAATAATGGTCCATCTACAAGATTGCTATATTTTGTCTTTTCCCCACTACAGCGAAACACCAAAATGCTTCTGTAGTCGTTGGGGGATAAAATATGCATATATGCATAAATAGAAATAGCAATCGAAGTTTGCTGCAGTCATCAAAAGCTTTTTATAATAAAATAATAAGCGACGACACTTCATGTGCCGTCGGAGAAAAAAAAATATATAATAATAATTGGAGCGACGGCACTCGAAGTGTCGTCAGAGGAATAAAAAATCGTCCTCGAAGTGCAAATAAAAAATTACAAAAAAATTATAAAAAATTACAAAAACATTTCCGAAATTACGAAAAAATTTACAAAAATTTACAAAAACATTCCAAAAATTGCAAAAAACTCCAAACTACACATGATGTGCCGTCCGAGGGATTTAGGAAGGACAGCACAAGAAGTGCCGTCCGAGGGATTTGGGGTTTTTTAAATTGAAAAAAAAAAAAAAAATCAAGCGCCTGCCGTCCGAGGGATTTGGGGTTTTTTAATTGGAAAAAAAAATAAAAAAATTTCAAGCGACGGCACTCCCAGTGCCGTCCTACAAAAAAATATTAATTTTTTTTGTTGGGACGGCACTTGAAGTGCCGTCTCTCAAATATGAATAAATCTCATATCCGCTCTCATATTTGGCAATCTACTGTATGCATATTTGGCTAACGAGTGCAGCGTCGTTTTGAGCCAAATATGCATATTATGCATATTTAGCAAACGACTACAGATGCTCTAAATATGCATATATGCATATTTTACATACAACGACTGTGGATGCTCTAAAGATGTGGTCTCATGTTAAGAACCACATAATTTGAACCTTAACCGATGCAAATTTTGACAAAAATATAGATTCTTCGTCTGAATCTTGAAGTAAATATATTTAAAAAAACAAAATTGAAAGCATTGATTTGCTTCCACTATTCAGTAACTCCATCCACTTTATATATTGATTTCCATATTGTCGATCAACCTAACGGATCCAAAATGAGCAGCAACACAAATCACAACCGGTACTGTGATCTCTTGCACCGCTTCCAGTGTTTCCTGCTCCACAATCTGCATGACAATACATAGATATTTATAAACACAAGATTAAACCATCTCAAATTGATTCTCGTGCATCTTAAACTAAGGAGACGTACAACTCGAGAAGTGTAAAGGGGCTACATAGCCAACCAAAAAAAAGTACTCCATGTCTAATGAAATTAGAATATTCCAAGAAAAGGCAAAAAAAAATCAGTATACTAACGTACAAAAGACACAACTTCAAAAGAAGCAAATATCAGAGGGTGTGATATTACCTCCACATAATCTATTCTGCCGCCAAATTCAGTAATAGTTTGAATAATTGAAGATTTCAATTCATGGCAGGCACACTGCCCATTTAGCGCAGCAGATTTAGCTTCTAATAGTGACTTGCTGATGGACAAGGCCTATAGGTAAAGTCGTAAAGAGAATCATCAGAATATAATCAGAAAGCACATCATTTTCATTATAGAAAACAAACTGGTAATATCGGTTTTCAAATTCATCAAGGGTGACTATAAATTAAACTCCTCTTATAGCCCCTAGTCTGCTTCTTAACTTCTCAAAGTAGTTTGCTTTCGATCAGAGCAGAAGTCCATACTCCCAGGAGCATATTAAAGGTTCCAATCATCAGGAAAGCTAAGCATCCATGGAGGACAACGTATCTGCATAGAGATGGAATAACTATACTCTATATACAGGGTGAAGGATGTAAATTGAAAGTCTCACTACAAAGCAGAGTACAAGCACATTGTGAAGAAGCCAAATGACCCAAAATTAGCAAGACCCAACCAATGGAAATATTGGCAGAAATAGAAATAGGACAAAGTTTAGAGCATACAAAATAAATGCATCCCACAGCTACAGAAACCGCAAAAGCCTTATCTTATCTCTTGGTTGTTTTGTGTATGTGTGTGTCGTCGTGGCAGAAATAGGAATAAGACAGAAGTTAAAGCACCCAACAAAAAAAAATCGCACCACAGCTAAAGAATCAGGCATAACGCCAGCAGCACACGGAGACATGTTGATACTGGTGAAATCAAAAACCTGATCTTCTCCAGTTTCTTGCTTGTTTTGGCCTAGGGATGGGGCAAAGGATCACTTATACTTTAGAAGCAATCGGCACAAGAAATTACGAATAGGCATATTAAAGGAGACTTTCGGTGGATGACTATTTTTTTCCAGGGGAGAAAAATTCATAACATAGACCACAACTCCAATCTACTGTAGATTCACAAAGGACATCAACTTATACTTCGGATGTGTTGAAGTACATGAGCACGTTATCTTAGCATATCTTAGCAATGTGAACTCTGCTTCATCTTCAACATAAACAATTTCCTCATAGAAATAGTGCACAAGCAGGTGCAGCCAATTGCTGCCTTCTATTATCAACAACCTTGGATACAGTTGTTAAATTTTTGATACCATCAGAAATTTATAATTTTTTTATTAAATCTGGACGGAAAGTTAATCTCACTCTTCAAGATTTTTACTGTAGAAAGTTATCTTAAGCATCCCAATAAACCTAAAAGTAAGAATGAACCATTACGGGTAACCAACCTTTTCCCGTTCTTCGGGTGAGAGGCGCACATTACGTGAGCTCATCGCAAGACCATCATCCTCGCGCGTTATTTCTACACCAATTATTTTTATAGCAAAATCAAGATCACGAACCTGCAATCATCAATGATCAGTGAATCACTTACGTGAAACTAAGTTATTGATAAAAAGCATCTTTAAGGGGAAATACATAAACAGATAGAAAGAGTTCCTTCCCAATGAGAATATTCACTTGTGAAGAAGTATTCAGCTTATATTATGAATTCAAAGCAAGCAAGTTCATTTTTCCAGCTTAGTTGGATGTGTACGTGGGAGAAACAATCATCATCCAATTAAAAGATTTTCAGTGTTCTAATTTTGCAAAGCACCCCTAACTAATTAATTCAGTACATGTACAAATCTTCTGCCCTCTTTTTCTCTACTACACACTTGGTCTAATTAAGAAAGCAATCACCCATAGAACATTCTATCTTCTGGTCGGAAGAAGAGATGCCCAGCTATAAAAACTAGCACTTATTTTAGGTTGAGTCTAAGAGTCCTCATTGTGTCTGGGTTGCTTTGTTGAGTAGGAGGTCAAACTAAAACCCTAAGTACATTGTGCACCTATGATAGTGCAAAGCCTAGAAAGTGGCATTCGCTATGAAAAACCAAATTCTATCTATTTAAGTATTTAGTCTACAATTATCCAAGTAAAGTGCATCACCATGAATTTCAACCTCATCAAAAGAATAATAAGGGAGATCTCTAGGGTTGAAAAACCCTACGATTCACCTGCAACCAGAAATGTCATCCATTTTTTATAGATCAACATTTAGCAGATTGAAGATTATTAAGATGTGAAAAGGAAAATATAGTTTTCGAAATTAATCGCCCTTTTTAAAATAGAAGGTAAGATAATTAGAGTATTTAAGTACACTTGGTTAGTCGCTAACTAAAATAAGTGCTACCTCTTTTTAGAACTATTTTGAATTAGCGGTTAACTTTTTGTTCCCCAACAATTATAATATTTGAAGCTATCTCAACTCCAAATAATCCGCTTTCTACCTATCTGTTGCATATTTTTGCCTCCACTTAGAAAAGACCAACATGTAACCTCCCTGTACTAAACAGAGCCAAACTATTGTATTTTCCTCACCCCCTCTTATGACACTTTGTTGTATAATTAAAATTATCTTAAATACCCAATGTTGGACTATCGGGCTGACTCTATGATTTCAGATCCTTCAAGAAAATAAAACTTCAAGCACATTGTATTTTTGAAGTTGATCAAGATCTTTGTCCTCCAATACATAATGATTTATTTTGAACTGCTTTGTTAAGCAAAACTTCCTTACCATAAACTGCAAAAGCTCCAAAAAGTATTTTAATCAAGTAGGATGGTCAGCAAGACGAATCAACTTCGATAATAGATTCCAAGCTACAAATAGGCAATATAATAATTTGTTGTCCCAGGTCCAAACTGGAATAGATATGGGGTCCGGAGATGAAATCACAACAGACACACGGGATCTTGGGCTAGCGTTAGCTTCAGGTTTCAAAGAATGAGATGGATTAATTGCAACTTCAACATCTAGAAGGAAGATGAGAAGAGTTCACAAAATGACACCCCCGCAGAAAAGAAGAGATCAAGTTGGCAAATCACCTCCGGTCACGGTTGAATCCAGTAACCCAGCTGAAGAGAAGAGTATGGAGAAGATCCATCAGCCTGGTCAAGGAAAGTCCCCCACGACTGTCAGTAAAAATTTGTTTTGACATACTAAGCCATAAATCAGGAACAACATCAATCTGTTGGTTTCTCATATCTTTCTTCAGCAGGGCCCCCCGATTCAACCTTCACCGCCGTCCAACTGCCTACCTTTGAAACTCTTCTCTCTTTAGCCAGACTGCTGAATCTTAACCATGACTAGCACCAAACTACCGATCTCTAGTTTATTCTCTTTAGTGGGGGAACCGTCCGTCTGTGAACTCTTCCCATCTTTGTCCAATCTATCTCGTTCTTCGAAACATGAGGCTGACTGACATCAATCCAGCCCCAAATCTAGTATTATGTTCGCCTGTGATTACACCTCAGCCCCACAATCCAATTTCAGTGTGGAGGATCAAGCCAGTGGAACTGCGGCAACAGATTACATTAGGGTACTGAAATTTTGTTATTGAGAGTCTAGTCTAGTCCCCCCTATCAACTATTCCACTAGATTAAAACTTTTTATCTTTCTTTTTTGTGATTTTGCAGTTTATAGTAAAGAGAATCTTGTTTTAATAAAGCAATTCAAATAAATACTTGATGTGTTGGAGAACAGAGATCTTCATCATCAGCTTCAAGTTATATGTGGTGATGATTCTTATAGCATATTCAACACAAAATTTGAAGTTATCTATTTTCATTCACAACAATTTTTTTTAGATAATAATAAATAAAAAAAAACACTTTTCGTTTGCAACAATACCAAACACAATCTCATAATTTTTTTTAATAAATAAAAAAAGAAAAAGAAAAAAAAGGCATGTTATAAAAAAAACCCTTTACCATCCGACAGATGATCCGCCATTGCTGATAATCCTTCTTCCCGAAAACCGCCACATCGGGCTCCACAATATTAAACAACTTTGCCACCACCGTCGCCACCCCTCTAAAAAACACCGGCCGACTCTTCCCGCACAGCCCCTTCTCCAACCTTTCCACCCTAATCCAACTCTCATGCCCCCCGCGCCGCCCCCCACTCTCCAAACAACTCACCACCACCTCCTTCCCCTCCTCCCCTTTCGCAGCCCTTGACAACCCCTCGCCATAATAATCATAAAGATTTTGCGGGCAAAACACGGCGTCGACTCCGATTTCGGCGAGCTTGTCAAGGTCGCCTTGGAGGTCGGAGGGGTAAGTGGAGAGGTCCTCGGAGGGGGCGAACTGGCCGGGGTTGACGTAGATGGATACGACGGTGACGTCAGCGTGGAGTTTGGCGGCGTGGATGAGGGAGAGGTGGCCTTGGTGGAGGAAGCCCATGGTGGGGACGAGGGCTAGAGTTTTGGATTGGAGCTTCTGGGAGCGAGACCATGAACGCATTTCGGATTTAGATTTGATTATTTCGGGTTGTTTGGGTGCTGTCGCCATTGGGGATAAATTTTTTTTTTTTGGGTGAGGAAGAAGATGATCGAATTTTATATGGAGGCGGAAGTGAGAACTGAGAAAGGACCACTTGGAATTCTGACCTTGCAACTGATTATTTTGATTACTTTCTATTTTGGGGGGCGGATCGTGGAGGACCGTTCCGGTGTTTATTACATACTCGGAATGTATACATGCGATGCGATGTACGTCTTAATAAATATATATATTTTTTAAGTAGAAAATTTCGATGTAGTCTAACTTTCAATTTGAGATATTTTTTTATTAGTTATGCACGGACAATGCATATTTTAATAAATTTTTAAAAAAATAAAAATAAATAAAAACTCTGATGTAGTTGAACTCGAACCTGAAACATCCTTCATATTAGTTATGTACGTGCATCACACGCATTAATAGATTTACAAATGACACTAACTAAGTTATTCTCCCAATATATCTAACACCCCCTCTCAAACTCACGATGAGTAGAACAGTGTGAGTTTGCCCACTAAGTATCGAAATCTTTAAACAGTGTGGGATTTGGTGAAGAAGTTTGCTATCTGTTGTGAAGAGGTAACATAATAAAGTAAAATGGTCGCTGCTTTAAAACGCTCACGAATATAGTGACAATCAATCTCTATGTGTTTCGTTCGCTCATGAAAAGCCGGGTTGCTTGCAACGTGCAATGCACCCCAGTTATCACAATGAAGAGGAGTAGCTCATGTAAGAGTGACACCCAAGGTGTGGGGGTGAGGTCGATGGGGTGGGTGCAGGCGGCAATGGGGATATAGATGGTGTAGGTGCATGATGCTGTGGTGATGCAGGTGGTGTGGGAGAAGTCGCTGTAGGAGAAACAATAAGTGTAGCGTCTGTATGAGATGAGAGAGAGGAGTGAGATCGAAAGGAATGCGGGAAGATGTGTCTGGGGAGGTAGGCCCAACAACTGGGGAATCGAGAAAGCTAGTATCATCATGAGAGGACAAGTAGTAAGAAGAGTCTTCCACAATGAGACATGTCGGAAAATACAAACACGACCCGCTAAAGGATCAAAACAACGATAGCCATTGTGCTTTGAACTGATACCAAGGTGAATGCACTTAGCACGCCAGCGGTCAGCTTCGTGCGCTTAGTGGGAGGAGGAAGGATGTAACAAGTGCACCCAAAAATATAGAGTATACTGTAGTCCGGTGGTGAGTGATGAAGAGCCTCATAAGGTGTCGTACAGGATAGAGTATACGAGGGAGTGACGTTAATGAGACTAATAGAAGTCATGACAGCTTCAGCCCAGAAAGGACGAAGAACAGAAGAGAAGAGTAAAAGAGCGCGAGCCATCTTAAGAATTTGGCGATGCTTGCGTTCAACTACATCATTTTGCTCATGTGTGTGAGGGCATGATTGCTAAAAACTGTGTTGTAAGACTGAAGGATCGATCTCATAGTAGTAGAAGTGTACTCACGAACACCGTCTAAGCGAAAAATCTTGATGTGCACACTGAACTGAGTGTGAATCATAATCGTAAAGAACTGGTAAATATTAGGAATCTCAGATCGTTGGCACATAAGAAAAACCCATGTATATTGAGTGAAGTCATCGATGAAGGCAACATAATAGAGATAGCTTTTGCTAGAAGGTACATGAGAGGATCCCCATATGTCAGAATGAACAATTTGAAAATGATGGGTGGTATGAGAAGTGCTTTTGTTATTAAAAGGGAGTGTTATGTGTTTGGTCAACTGACAACCCAGACAAACAGACAAATGTTTAAAAGAAAGATGACCAATGGCACAAGTACGGGCTAAAGCTTTGAAACGAGACTCTATGTGCCACAGAGCAGCATCAGAGGACACAAACACCAGTAAAACTAGGATGAGATTTATGTGCGTGTAGAAAATCTAGATGATATAGATGACCAGTCGACTAGCACGCCAAAATTCCTGAGCAGTGTGTGAATCTGTAATGGAACAATATAAAGAATCGAATATAACGACAAGGCCACTATCGCACACCACACTAATGGAAATAAGGTTCTTGGATAAATGTGGAGCATAAAGGACATAAGTCAATATGAGAGTGAGAAAGCTGATAGATCATGAGTGTGTAGTGAGAAGCTGTGAGTCATCGGCTGTGAAAAGGGATGGAGAGTGAGAAGAAAGTGCAGTGCTGGTGATGAGCAGTGTATAAAAACTAGTAAGATGATGGGATGTACCAGAATATAAAATCCATGAAGAATTCATACTGGGAGTAACAGAGAGTGCATGGGCAGATGGGCCAGCAGTGACAGACTGACCCAAGAGCTTGTGTTCCAGCTGAGAGATACGATGCTGAAGAGTGACCCAATCAACAGGAGATGACAAAGTTAGAGTAACGGTCATGGTAGAGATGTAAGATAAGATGTACAGTGAGGAGGTAGGGTACTGGTGATGCTGTCACAGGGATGAGGGCATCATTGTTGCTAAAAGGTCAGGATGTTGCCACTATTGGTGGTGTCAGAAGAAGGGGTGGGACATGGATAGTATGATGCTGAGATGAAGGAAGAGGCCTGAATCGGGATGATGGCAGTGCTGCTGCTGCTATCGGGATGTAAATGGGGATCAGGATGGTGCTGTTGTTGCTGATGTTGGAAGGAGGGAGGAGGCATGAATCGGGAAGGTGCTGTTGTTGTCGATGCCAGAAATAGGAATGAGTGAAGAGGAAGATGCAGTAGCTGGGAAATCAGTGGAGACGGGAAGATACTGGAGAAACTGGGTTCCATTGGAGAAATACTAGTACCTATATATATTGATATGGCTAAAAATAGGGATAAATCGGAACCATCCAAATTGGGCACGAATCTTATAGCTCGGGGGTAAAATGGTAATTTCACCTAGAGACGGGCCTAAAATGGGTACTGGGTCTTTTCTCCAAAGACCCAATAGCTCACGAACGGATCCGCCTTAACTGGGTGCGGGTTCGAACCCGCAAAGAACCCAGTCCAGCTGGATAGAATTAGGGTTTATGATTATACTTAATCAACGGCCCTGATTCACTCTATCCATTCACTGGGAAGTAGGAATTTGATCTTATCTCAAAACTGGTCCCTAAGGGGGCTATAAATACCCCCTATCCCCCAATGTTAACAGGTAATCAATCTTTTGCCAGTAAAAGCTCATTCATAATATTTCTGATTACTGACTTGAGCGTCGGAGGGTGCGTCGCCAGGATCAACCCCAGTGTTTCGCACTTTTTGCAGGTGAACGGCGGGAGATCACGGTCAAACTCCGGCGGAAAGGTTTCAGATTTGACTATTCAACATCCCAAAGAATCCACAAATTCTATATGTTTGTCCCCACACCAGATTTAGCGGTAACAGATTGGTACCGTCTGTGGGAACCCACGAATAGCAATCCTTTCTCTTCCATTGGTTAAGATCACCTCCAGCCATGCCTCCAAGGAAAATGAGGTCCAAAGGGTCCAACTGTGGACCCACTCCTCCTCAACCACAACAGGAGATCCCCCTCCAAACCGTCCAGCAGCAAGGGCAACTCCCTCCTCAACCTGATCAGCCCCTGCAGCAGGAGCAACCTCCTTTTTAGATGCTTCAATCCCAAAGGGCTCCGCTCTGGCCCCAGAATGCCGGTGCAGGGGCCTCTCGTCCCAACCCTCAGAAGCAACCTCCTCATCATGACCGCATCTCCGTACACAACCCTTCTACCGATTCAATGGCAACTCACAACCCCCGGCCTTCCGAAGACCTCTGCAATATCCTCCTCAACCGGCAGAAAGAAGAGGACCTTCGCCACCGTTTGGATGAAAGACGGGCCCGTGAGGGAGCCTCCCACCCGGAACGTCCAAATAAGCGATCTCCTCGTCGCCGCGACCACAAGAGGTCCCCTCCTCGCAGGGGGCGGAGAGAGTCCCCTGAGTACCATCGAAGAAGACATCGTTCTCCCACTGGTCGGCAGCCCCCGAGGGACGATAACAGACCTATCACCCAAGCCGAATTCCAAGAGTTCCAGGCTACAATCCTGTAGGCCCTCAACCTCCGGCCGAACAACAACAATGCTCAGAGGGTCCCCACTCCTCCTCCGGTCCAAAGTCCTCGCCATCGGTCCCTAACCCCTCCTCAAGCTCTGAGTCACCGCCATCACAGTCCTCGTCATTCCCCTAGCTACCATCGCCGAACTCCGCATTCCCCTTCTTACGAAGACGATTCCAAAGACTCGCTTGGCTACTGTCGAAGGGACGATGCGGTCTACCACCGTCTCCATGAGATGGAGAGGCGCCTCGGCCAACTGGATAAAGAGAAAGAGCTGAGAGGAAGGACCCTTCATCCAAGCCGATCCCCCTTCTTTCAAACAATTATGGAGGTGCCCGTTCCAATAGGCTTCAAGCCCCCGCAGTTTGAGACTTACTCTGGGGAGTCAGACCCTGTGGACCACATCGAAAGCTTCAAGACCCTCATGTTGATTCACCAAGCTTCCGATGCTCTACTGTGCAAAACCTTCCCAGCTACTCTCAAGGGTCCGGCCCGAGAATGGTACTCTCGTCTTGCCCTATCCTCCATATTCTCCTTTGAACAATTTGAGACCCTTTTTGTCATCCACTTCGTGAGTAACCGCTGCATCGAGAAGACTAGTATTTCGCTACTCTACCTCAGTCAGAAGAAGGGTGAGAAGCTGAGAGATTATGTGAGGCAGTTTACTGTGGAAGCTAGGTCCATTGCCTCCCTCGACCAATCGGTTGCCGCTGCAGCCTTCCAGTCAAATGTCCTCAACTCAAGCCTGCGGTCCTCCCTAGCCAAGAAGCCCTTGCAAAACTTCTCCGACCTTCTTCTCAGAAGCGAGAAGTATATCCGGGCTGAGGAAGCTGAACATCGTCCCACTTTTGAGGGGTCTTCCTCCTGGACCAAGAGAAAGGCAGCTGAAGAAGAAGGAGCTAAGAAGCTCCAGAAGGACAATGGGGGCCAGCGCCACCTGCCTCCCAGATTTGAGAAGTTTACCTCTCTTAACGCCAACATTTCTACCATTCTCATGGAGGTCGAAAAGGAAGGAGTTCTGCCTCCTGCCCCAAAGATGAATACCTCGGGACAAGGAAAAGTGGTGCCGATATCATCGAGACCATGGCCACGACACCAACGACTGTTGGACCCTGAAGAATGAAATTGAGGCCCTCATCCAGAGAGGGCAGCTATCTAAGTTTGTGAGAAAGGACCGAATTGATCTTCCTCCTCCCCCTAGGGGGGCTAATAAGCATCCCGAGAGGCGCGACGAGACTCCCGAGTTTGAAGAGGAACGCATCTTGCATCTCATTCATGGAGGTCCCATGGGAGGAACCCCCAACTCTTCCCAGAAGGCTTTCATACGAGAAGTCAATTCGGTTCACAGCATACCCCCTCCCAAAGGCCTCGGAGTCCTAGTCAGTTTCTCGGATGAAGACCTGGAGGGTGTCCGAACCCCCTATTGTGACGCACTGGTAATCAAACTCCACATGGCCAACTTCAAAGTGGAAAGGATTCTGGTAGACAATGGAAGCTATGTCAACATCCTCTTCCTGGCGGCCTTCCGAGGACTCAAGTTATCACGGTACAGGCTCAAACCCGCCGGCTACACGCTCCATGGGTTCACGGGAGTGCCAGTGACTATCGAAGGGGTAATAACCCTTGACGTAACTGCTGGCAAAACTCCTACTACCCGAACGGAGGCAATGGATTTCATGGTCGTCGACATCCCAGCTGATTACAATGTGATTCTAGGCCGACCTGGCCTAGCTGCTTTAGAGGCCGTTCCGTCAACTTATCATCTTAAAATGAAGTTCCCCACCAAGTCAGGTGTAGGGGAAGTAAGGGGTAGTCAAGAGATGGCCCGCAAGTGTTACATGACCTCCACCGGGGGACCTATCCTCTCCCTCGAGACTCTTGAGATTCCCCAGGGGAATGCCCAACCTATGTCCAAACCAGTGGACGAGTTAGAGGAAGTGCTCTTTTTCGAGCAAGATCCGAACCGCAAGTTCTTCATCAGCAAGACCCTCCCCTCTACCCTCTGTTTCGACATAGTCCAATGCATCAGGAAGAACCATGACTGTAACGCCCCGCCCCAATACTCAAACAATTTTAATATTTTTAGAACACAAATTAGATACTATGTAGTACAACTGCCCACCACAGGCTGCCTCTCAAAAGGTGGTTAACCAATTAGGTGACTCTTGATCATAGGCAATTATATTTATACTCAAATTAGTTTTTGTGCACCTCCCATGTAGGACTAAATTTCTCAAATCCTTCTCAAATCTGGCCCAATCAATCCGGCCCAACTATGCAGTAGCAGTCGACTGCTTAATGGACCAGTCGACTGTTCGCTGCAAATACGGGGTATTACATACACCCCACCTTAGAAATCAGCGTCCTCGCTGAGTACAGGGCACACATCTAGTGTAAGATCCGCCCTTTCTAGCCGTTGTAGAATAGTCCTCGATCTCGGAGATAAATCACTCTCAACACCGCAGATCCTTCCTGATCCCGGAGATAAGTGACTCTCAACACCGCGGATCATACTGACCTCGACTACACCCGGTGTCGAAAGTCGGCTCTGATACCATTCGTAATGCCCCGCCCCAATACTCAGACAATTTTAATATTTTTAGAACACAAATTAGATACTATGTAGTACAACTGCCCACCACAGGCTGCCTCTCAAAAGGTGGTTAACCAATTAGGTGACTCTTGATCATAGGAAATTATATTTATACTCAAATTAGTTTTTGTGCACTTCCCATGTAGGACTAAATTTCTCAAATCCTTCTCAAATCTGGCCCAATCAATCCGGCCTAACTATGCAGTAGCAGTCGATTGCTTAATGGACCAGTCGACTGTTCGCTGCAAATATGGGGTATTACAATGACCTCTTCGCCTGGTCGGCTACCGATATGCTAGGAATTTCCAAGGAGTTCCTCTTCCACCACCTAAGTGTTGCTCCGGGGTCTAAACCAGTCCAGCAGAAGATGCGCAAATTTGCCCCCGAGCGCCAGCAAGCCATAAAGGAAGAAGTGGACAAGCTCCTCAAAGCCCGGTTCATACAAGAAGTCAACTATCCCGACTGGCTCTCTAATGTTGTTATGGTTAAGAAGGCCAACGGAAGTTGGAGAATTTGCATCGACTTCACGGACCTGAACAAAGCCTGCCCTAAAGATCCATTCCCTCTTTCCAGCATCGACACCTTGATCGACGCTACTTCGGGCCATGAGCTGCTGAGCTTCATGGATGCCTTCTCCGGATATAACCAGATCAGAATGTTCCCCCCGAATATCCCGAAGACCTCCTTCGTCACTGATCAAGGACTCTATTGCTACAGGGTAATGCCCTTTGGGCTGAAGAATGCCAGTGCAGCCTACCAGTGCCTCGTCAATAAGGTCTTCCAGAATCAGATCGGCCGAAACATGGAAGTGTATGTTGATGATATGCTAGTTAAAAGCATCCATGGGGTCGACCATGTTGCTGATCTCCAAAAAGCATTTGATGTGTTGAGGAAGCATGATATGAGGCGCAACCTGAACAAGTGTGCATTCGGAGTCTCGTCGGGAAAGTTCCTAGGCTTCATGGTCAGCCAAAGAGGAATCGAAGCCAACCCCGAGAAGATCAAAGCCATACTGGACATGGCACCCCCTACAAGTGTGAAAGAAGTTCAGAAGCTCACGGGACGCCTCTCGGCCATAGGACGTTTCCTGTCTAAGTCGGGAGAAAAGTGTCTTCCTTTCTTCAAGGCCCTCAGAGGGGCTAAGGGCTTCGAGTGGGGCCAACAGCAGCAAGAATCGTTCGATCAGCTAAAGGCCTACCTGGTCAATCCCCCTCTCCTCAGCAAGCCTATCCCCGAGAAAACACTCTACCTCTACCTAGCTACCTCCGAGCAAACCCTCAGCGCTGTACTAGTGAGGGAAGAAGACAAGGCTTAGAAGCCTATCTATTATGTGAGCAAGGTACTTCGGGATGCCGAGCTCCGCTATCCAAGATTGGAGAAGATAGCATACGCCTTGGTTATGGCAGCCAGGAAGTTCCGCCCTTATTTTCAATCCCACTCAGTGGTCGTTCTTACCGACCAGCCGCTTAAGCAAGTCCTACACAAACTCGAGATCTCAGGCCGTCTGATGAAATGGTCGATCGAGCTGTGTCAGCATGACATATCTTACTAGCCTCGGACCGCAATCAAGGCTCAAGCCTTAGCTAAATTTATTGTCGAGAGCACCATCCCAGAGGTCAGTCAAGCAGCGAACGGGCCTCCCATCTGGACAGTGTATGTAGACGGGTCCTCTTGCACCGAAGGGAGCGGAGCCGGGGTCATTCTGGCAGGCCCAGATGACTTCGTTCTCCAATATTCCCTCCGCATCAACTTTAAGGCCTCCAACAATGAAGCAGAGTATGAAGCCCTTACAGCCGGCCTCGGTATGGCTCGCAAAGCAGGGGCACAATATCTCCGGATATACAGTGACTCGCAGCTGGTCGTGAATCAAGTCTTAGGATAATACGAGGTGCGAGACGACCGAATGGCTAAATACCTAGCCAAGGTCCAAAGTCTCATGGCTTCATTCAAAGAGGCATAAATTCAGCGGGTCCCTAGAGAAGAAAATTTCCTAGCAGATGCCCTCTCCAAATTGGCCTCCTCCTCCCTCCAAGGTCTCGAGCAGACCGTTCTGATTGAAGTGCTCCTAAGACCAAGCATAGATGAAGAAGCCCCTGACTCGATGGAGTCACTGCCTGTCCAACTTCAGGATAACTGGATGAAACCTTTGATAGAATTCCTCAGGGATGGGCTCCTTCCCGAAGACCCTAAAGAAGCTTATCGAGTCTGAACGAGAGCGGAGTGGTACACCCTTGTTGAAGGAGTCTTGTATAAACGCTGCTTCACCCCAGTAGACGGCAGACCCTACTTGAGATGCCTCTCCCCGGAAGAAGCCTCATATGCCTTACAAGAACTCCATGAAGGTGTAGGTGGAGCCCATTCAGGGTCGAGGTCCCTTGCCAGGAAAGCGTTAAACTATGGATATTTTTGGCCTACCCTACTCCGAGACGCCGAGCAACATGTTCGGCGATGCAGCCATTGTCAGCAGTTCTCTAACATTCGCTGTCTACCCCAAGCACAACTCACATCATTCTCAAGTCCGGTTCCCTTCGCGATGTGGGGGATGGACTTGCTAGGTCCATTTCCACCAGCTCTGGGTCAGCTCAAGTTCCTAGTCGTGGCGATCGACTACTTCTCTAAGTGGATAGAGGCCGAGCAATTGGCTACGATTATAGAGAACAAAGTGCTGCAGTTCTTCTGGAAAAATGTGATCTGCAGATTCGGCATACCTCTGGTCCTCATAAAAGATAACGGAACACAGTTTATAGGGGCAGCTTTTCGATCTTTATGTGAAGACCTCGGCATCCAGCAACATTTCTCCTCCGTCTCCTATCCTTAGTCAAATGGCCAAGTAGAGAACGCCAACAGGCAGATCCTCTCCGGCATCAAGAAGAGGCTAGATAAGTCGGCCAAAGGCTTATGGGCGGAATAGCTCCCCAACGTATTGTGGAACTACCGCACTACAAAATGGACCCCCACAGGAGAGTCGCCATTCAATCTCACCTATGGGTCCGAGGCTGTGATCTCCTTGGAAGTCGGTCTACCATCTCCTCGCCTAATGGCCTAGCAGAACGCTAGAGAGCTTCGGGCAAATTTAGACCTGATTGACAAGCTCCGTGAAAGGGCTTCCATCCGCCAACAAAGTTATCGAAGAAGAATTGAGCAGGCCTACAACAAAAGGGTTCGTCCCACAGATCTCAAGAAAGGGGACTTGGTCCTCAGAAAGCTAGCTATCTCATTCCCTAGCCAAAAGAGTAAGCTAGCTCTGAATTGGGAAGGACCATATAAGGTTTCCAAAGTAGTCCGCCTCGGAGCATATCGTCTAGAAGACCTTGAAGGCAGAGAGATACCCAAAACTTGGAATGCCGGCCATTTACTGAAGTACCAAGAGAGCGCCTGAACGCCACTCCGAGTACCTTCAAATGTCGAGCCATTCCTATCATTTTATTTGTATTTGCTTCTTTACTTTCTCATTGTAATAACAGCTTGCAGCTTAGAAGCAGCCGATTAGCAGTTATCAACAAAGAACTTCTTTTCTCCCATATTTTCCTTATGATTATTTGTATCTCTCTATTTAAGGCCTTTAATCGCTCTTACTCAAACGACGTGTTCGGAGTCCAAAACTTGGCTCGATTCTGCTTTGCATGCTCACTCTTAAGCGAGCTAGAAGTGGTTCACCATTCGAAACTGCTCCCACAACCGTTGAAACTTAATCAAACGACGTGTTCGGAGTCCAAAACTTGACTCGATTCCGCTTCGCAAGCTCGCTCTTAAGTGAGCTAGAAGTGGTTCGCCATTCGGAACTGCTCCCACAACCGTTAAAATTTAATTAAACGACGTGTTCGGAGTCTAAAACTTGGCTCGATTCCGCTTCACAAACTCGCTTTTAAGCGAGCTAGAAGTAGTTCGCCATTCATAATTGCTCCCACAACCGTTGAAACTTTACTCAAACGACGCGTTCGAAATCCAAATCACTTGGCTGGATAATTGGTCATTTCTACAACTATACTAGACATGAGAGAAGAGTACTTGGAGGAGCTAACCTTTGGTTTTTATGGTTCGTTTAAAGTTGAAATAATTCTTCAAGAGGATGCCCCCCACTGCAAGAAACTGGCTTCTCTCACAATTCGCAGTGGCCCTAATATGGGGGAGGCTACAAAAACCATAGCGCTGCTTATCAATCTCAAGTTCACGAGGTTGACATTCCGTGCCTATAAGAAGGAAGATTTGCTTCTGATTCTGAGTAGTTGTCAAAAGTTGGAGGAGTTGTACATTCCCCATTGCTTCACCTAACTGGATAACTGATGAAGATATTCAGGCATACATTCCTGAGCGACTCGCGTTTCGAGCTGCGTATTGGGGAAAAATAACTTTCTCCCTAAAATTCAAGATCTTAATCAGAAGGCTCAGATTTGGCCATGTCCACAAAACGACAAGATAGCGTTTTCTCGTGGTCCACACCGTCTTCTACATCAAGATCCACGCAAAACCTTCTCATAAGCAAGTTACAAGTGGGTACCAAACAAATAACAAGTACTAGCAAAACATGCAAACCCACAAGTGCAAGAGAGTAAAACAAGCTTTCACTTTTATAAAGTTTAAAGTACAAGGAAACTCGAGTTACAAGACCAAGCTACGACAAGCTACAATAGAGACATAATCATGACAACTTATTCAACGCTTCTTCGGAACAGGGACGTTTCGGTTCAAAGACACCCGGGGACGGCGTCGCCTAACCTCGGAGCTCGTATCTAGACCAACAAACCGAGACGCCTCTTCAGCACTGCCTCTGACTGTGGCCCCAACCGAAGCACCACTAGACGAAGCAACCACCCCACTTTGAGCATCAACCGGGCTATGCCTAATGGCAGTCGAGCGAGTCGCAAGCTCATAAAACGAGATCCCTCTCTCACTCTCTTCGCGAGTACACGACATCCTTCTGACGTTAATCCGTTCATGCCGAAGTTTGAGTCGAGCCACTTCCTCCTCGAGCTCAACGATTCGATCCTTTAAAGTAGCATCCTTCATGACTATTTTGAAACGAGGGAGTTGAGCGGATCCTGCGGCTCTAGAGCTATCAGCTGTAATTCGACGAAGATGGGTCACTTCGATGCTTTTGTCGACCGTGACCCTCCTCAACTCGTCAACCCTCACCGTCAGCTTGTCGTGCTCAACCATCAACTTACCCACCACAGAAGCTAACTCCTCTTCCTCCACCGAAAGTTCTTCTTCTACTATCTTCAGGTGATGAACCTCCGCCAGTAGTTCACATTTCTCTTTCTCAACGTTGAACAGTGTCTTCCTAAGCAACTCCACCTCACCTTCAAGACGAACCTCGCGAGCTCGCTTCCGTAGTTGTATCAACTCGAAGAAATACTCTCTCAATGTTGCCTTGAGATCCTCTAGTTCTAACTCACTTTTGACGAAACACTCTCGGCTGCAGGAGAGGGCCAGCTTCGCTGCTTTTAAGTCAGCGTGAAGATGAGAGGTTTCAGCTGCTGAACTCGACTCAACAACCTGAAAAGCGGAAGCATATCAACACGAAGAACAAGAGGCAGTGCTTAACACTTAGCCAAATCTCAAGACAAAACTATTTTCAGAAAGATTCAAAACAAACCTCAACACTTAGCGAGTTTGCCAAAAACAAAAATTTTATTGATACCAAAAAGCGGTGGCCAGTCCGCTACAAGACAGTACATCAAAAAAAATTTTACAAAAACGAAGAAGATCAAGGGGCCACCTTGAGGGGTAGCTCGGAAGGTAGCTCCTCATCCCCTGCTACTCTGGCTTGGGGGTCGGCCGTGACCTCGTCATCCCCTTCCTCCACCACCATAGTCTCAGGGTCGGTAGGAGCATCGTCACCTTGTCGCTCGTCCCCCTCCTCTTCTTCCTCCGCTCCTTCAGCTCCTTCCTCGCCTTCAAGGCCCTCCTCGGCGATCGGGCCCCACAGCCCATAACCCGACCTGTCGAATCCAGGGACTCGAGCCTTGACGTGCTCGATGGCGGTGGCGTAAGACTGCTCCATGTTGGCCGCCATGTGCTTCTTGGCCTTGGCCTCAATTTCCACCCTCGCCTTCTCCACGGCCTCGGCTTGTTGCAGCTTTGCTGCCTCCAAAGCCCTCGCCGCTTCGACCCTCTCCTCGGATGCCTTAGCGAACTCCAAAGCGAGCTTCTCCCTCGCTTGTGCTAGAGCCATTCAAGGTCGGCAACTTGGGCCGCCAAAGCATCTGAGCAGCGCTGCTCCCTTCCAACTTCCGCTCTGTCTTTGTCACTGAGGGCTTTTAGCTCCCTCTCTTGCTTGGCATATTCCTCAAGAAGGTGGCCGAAATGATAAGTGGCCTAAACAGGGAAACAGTTAGAACGCGACGAAAGCCGAGCTAAAGACTTAGAAAATTTTCAAGAAAATTTCGATAAATAGCAAAGAAGACTTACCGACATAAGCGACAGAGCTACTTCAAGAGCATCGTCGCCCGTCGTCCCCGCCTTCAGCGTGGCCCGCTTCTTCGGGGTCGGAAGGTGCCGAACAGCCTGCATGCTCATCCCCGAGTCCCCCAAGAAGTCGTCATGGTTTTTCACACGCCAATCAGGGACAAACAACTTCTTATGGGCCTCGATCAGTATGACCTCGGCCTGCTCAGTTAAAGGCGGGGCCTGAAGCACCAGAGCTGCCGAGACAGAGAAGCCCTCGGACAGAGCCGGCTGAGGAACAACGACAGCCGGGGTCGATTGTCGAGGAGAAGTGAGGTTGACCGTTCCGACCACGGCCGAAGGAGCCTTGGTGGGTCGACCAGACGAGGGACCCTCACTCGTCCTCTTCCTCTTCTTGGCATCCGTGGCCTTGTTTCGCTCGACCATCATTGCCTTGAAGTCCATGTTCGGAGCCTCTGTTGAAGTGAAGGAAAAAACAAGTTAGAAAAATTAATAATACAAGGCATTAAAGAAAAGTAAAGCATAAGGAGAGATGTCAGGAGCGTACTCGGGTCGATCGGACTAAGGCCCGACCCGTGCGTACTCGGGTCGATCGGACTAAGGCCCGACCCGTGCAGCACCTCCTCGGTCATTTCTCTCCAACTCAACTTCGCCGCCACCTCTGCCTCAGCCGGGGTCAACACCGGCTCGGCCTTTGCGTACTTCGGCACCTCCTCCTTCCACCGGGCCGGGAAGTCCCATGCCAAGGGGCCCTTGGTCAGAAAGAATTTTCCCTTCCACGACTTTATCGAGTCGGGGTTTTCTATCAGCTTGACGCCTTTCCGAGGTGACAGATAGTAGCGCAGCTCGAGCTTACTCATTCTGTTGATCCGGTACAAACTCCGGAGGATGATGAGCTGTGGCTCCACCTTTGCCGTTCGACACTGAAGCAAAAACCCGAGCACATGGCGCCACGTGTTCGGCATGAACTGAATAGGACACAGCCCGCACCACCGGAGAACCACAGTGACGAAGGGGTGAAGGGGAAAATGTAGGCCGGCGTTCAACGTGTCATAGGCAAAGACGCAAAGGTCCGGCGTAAAGGCTGTGTTCGCTCGCACCCCCGGGCTAGGGAGAATCAAGGTGTACTCCGAAGGAATGGCGAAACCCTTCCGAGTCCGGAGTATGTCCTGCTCGGTTAAAACCGAGGGGATATCATCCACCTCGGTAACCTCCCTCGGGTCGTTCTCCTCGTAGGTTTTCGAACGACCATAGACAGCGTTAGTCAGCAGCTCGCCGCTGTACTGCCTTATTCCCCCGTGACCAGATAACACGGTCGGCATCCTACCCAGCTCACCCGCCTGTTTCACTGTCTCGACCACCGTCTCGACAACCGCAGACCGGACCACTTCCTCCCCCTTCTCCTCGGCAGCAGACGACCCTACTATCTCCTTCCCTTTCCTTCGGCTCACTACTTCTCTCCCTTCCTCGGCGCTCCGACCCCGCGAGGAGGATGCCTCACTACCCGATATTGCTCGTGACATCTCGAAGAATAAATATCTAAGGTTAAGTGAACTGACCTTGATGTGACGTTTACGGTAGGAAAAAGTTTGCCGAAAATTGCCTGGCCTTTACGACAGCTAGCACAACCGCCCTTGAGCTCAAATCTCTGCTAGCAGGGCAACTCGAGAGCGAAAGTAAATTTTGAGAGTGAAAAGTGAAAGAATGAGCTAAGGGGTGAGGAGGGTTAAGAACTTATAGCCAGTAAGGCAACGGTTGGGCTTCTGCAACGCTTGGGGGCCCATTAGGGGAGACGGAGCGACAGAATGGAGAGAGCTGCGACGATTCAGGGGAAGGTCACGACGTTTTACTCGACATGGCAGTATAGCAACCCCTAACTTACCGAGCCACCGAGACACTCTGCCGAGCTACCGGGGCACCGACCTCCACATTTGGAGAAAAATGCCGCCGAGCCACTTTCACCGTCAGATTGTCTCAAAATTCGTGTCGAAACATGATGAGCGGTTCAGATCAGGCCACGCCCACAAAATGACAAGATAACGTTTTCTCGTGATCTGAACCTCCAGCCTCGAGATCCACGCCTTGATGGACGCTCCAGATCCAACCACGTGGCTCGACGGCTCGTAACGAGCTGAGCCACCGAAGCACTCTACCGAGCTACCAGGGCACCGACCTCCATATTTGGAGAAAAATGTCACCGAGCCACTTTCACCGTCAGATTGTCTCAAAATTCATGCCGAAATATGACGAACGGCTTAAATTGCGCCACGCCCACAAAACGACAAGATAACGTTTTCTCGTGATCTGAGCAAACTATCCTTGAGATCCGCACCGTGATGGACGCTCCAGATCCAGCCACGTGGCCCACCAGATCGTCCCGAGCTACCGGGCTACCAAGGAGTTAAGTCCGAGCTGCCAAGCAACCGAGCAGCTATAGCCGAGCTGCCGAACAGCTAAGGCCAAGCTGCCGAGCAATCACGGAAGCTAAGGCCAAGCTGCCGAGCAATCACGGAAGAAAGGCCGAGCTGCTGAGCCACCGAGACACTCTGTCAATCTACCGGGGCACTGACCTCCACATTTAGAGAAAAAATGCCGCCAAGCTATTCCTACCGTCAGATTGTCTCAAAATTCGTGTTGCAACATGATGAGCTGCTCAGATCACGCCACGCCCACAAAACGACAAAATAGCATTTTCTCGTGATCTGAACCCCCAGCCTCGTGATTCGCACCATGATGGATGCTCCAGATCTTGCCACGTAGCTCGGCAGCTCGTAACGCGCCGAGCTACCGAGCTGCCGAGGAGAACTGGCCGAGCTACCGGGGCACCGACCTCCGTAAGTGGAGAAAAATGCTGCCGAGCCACTCCTATCATCCGATTGCCTCAAAATTTGTGTTGCAACATGATGAGCGGCTCAGATCACGCCACGCCTACAAAACGACAAGATAACGTTTTCTCGTGATCTGAATCATTATCCTCGTGATTCGCACCATGATGGACGCTCCAGATCTTGCCACTTAGCTCGGCAGCTCTTAACATGCCGAGCTACCGAGGAGGACTGGCCGAGCTACCGGGGCACCAACCTCCGCAAGCGGAGAAAAATGCCGCCGAGCTACTCCGGCCGTCCGATCCTCCAGAAATTCGCACCGCTAGTTGATGGAAGGCCCAGATCGTGCCACGTCATAAACCGAAATAAAAATTAATTTTTTATTTATTAAATCAGAATTATTTATTTAAAATTGCGAAAAAATGACTACAAATTCAGGAAAATTAATTAAAAATTCTAAAAAATAATTATAAATTCGGAGAAATATTTTTGAGCCATTGGATAAATAATTATTGCTTAGAATAATTAATTAAGGCCCCCGAACAATAAATCACCGCTTCACGAAATTAAATAAATTGTCCGAAAAATAGATAAAATTAAGAAAAATCACCAAAGGTTCAGGAGAGCTCAAGAATAACCTTGAGCATGCAACTAGCTCTGAAAATCACCATAATACCTCATACAAAGACTCGACACCCCTCATTTGGACTCCGATACAACTCCGCAAGCCATTAAAACAGTAAAACTACTCCTCAAAGACTGATCAAACTCAGCCTTCGGAAGTGGGGGGCTCGTGATATGGCTAAAAATAGAGTTAAATCGGAACCATCGAAATTGGACACGAATCTTATAGCTCGGGGGTAAAATGGTAATTTCACCTGCAGACGGGCCTGAAATGGGTACTGGGTCTTTTCTCCAAAGACCCAATAGCCCATGAACAGATCTGCCTTAACTGGGTGCGAGTTCGAACCCGCAAAGAACCCAGTCCAGCTGGATAGAATTAGGGTTTATGATTATACTTAATCGACGACCCTGATTCATTGTATCCATTCACTGGGAAGTAGGGATTTGATCTTATCCTGAAACTGGTCCCTAAGGTGGCTATAAATACCCCCATCCCCCACGGTTAACAGGTAATCAATCTTTTACCAGTAAAAGCTCACTCATAATCTTTCTGATTACTGACTTGAGCGTCCGAGGGTGCATCGCCGGGATCAACCCCGGTGTTTCACATTTTTTGCAGGTGAATGGTAGGAGATCACAGTCAAACTCCGACGAAAATGTTTCAGATTTGACTATTCAACATCCCAAAGAATCCACAAATTCTATCTGTTTGCCTCCACATCAGATTTAGTGGTAACATATATATATATATATATATATATATATATATATATATATATATATATATATATAAAATAAATTACAAAGAAAGCTATCAAGTAGCTTTCATTCAATCTCCCTCAAAATCAATGGCCCAGATCTAACCTCACAAAACATATTTTACCGCTCAAAATTTCAAATCCCACAATTTCAAACCACCTTCCCCTCTCTCTTTCTCAATTCTCACAGTCTCTCTCTCACCGCCTTCCATTTCTTTCTTTCTCTCTCTCTCTTTCTCTTTTACCATATCCCTCTTTCTTCCTGCTTTCTCTCTCTCCCCTCCCTCTCTATATCTCCAGCCACCAAAACCCCTTTCACCTCCAAACGCTGCCGACGCTACCTCCCCAGTCGATCCCGACGCTCTCTCTATATCTCTTTCTCAAAACCCAAGTCGATTCCAAATTCCCAATCCCGATCTCCATCTCCCTCATTTCTTATCTCGAACCTTCTTCATCAATGGCCGCCGCCGCCCTAAACCCTTCAGATGAAGGGTTTGTTCGACTGGTGATCGACTGGTGAGTTCATTAATTTTTGAAACATTCATCAAGAACAAAGAGGGATTTTCGTTCTAGATTTCAATCTTCCTCTTCCACCATAGTTTGGGAATCACGACTGGGGATGCTCTAAGCACCCACAAATCCAAGCCCTTAAAACCAACTTTCTCTCGATCTCCAACTTCAAATGCAAAACGAAAGAGCTGAGCTTTCACTTCGTTCGATTCGCTCTTCCCCAATCTCCCTCTCATCCTCTCCAAATTAGGGTTTCCATTTCGACCTCTCAAATGCCTGTTCAAAGTAAGTTCAGTGCTTCCAAATCACTAGGGTTTTAGGAATTTTGTTTGAGATGGCCAGGGTTTCAGTATTTATCGGATGAATTTTGGTTTTTTTTCTCTTTTTTAAAATACCATATTTATCGTACATTTTGTCTTGAAATTGATGTAATTATTTGTGTGGACGTCTATTTCTATTATACTTACATTTGATGTATTGTCATTCTTTGTGTAGTTCCACACTTTCTTATAAGACTGTAATTTTGGCTGGCACCGGTGATCGCAGAACTTTTGCTGCAGGATTACGATTTACCAGGTACCTCTTTTGCCAATATATGTCAAAGTTCATCATATGCTAGATTTATATGTATCATGCTTTGTGTTAAGGATCTTCTATTGGCCATGGTAACCGACACAATTCACAGTCTTTCAATTTACAATGATATAAAGTTTCATTACACAAGCAGGGTCAAAATGAGAAAAGACAATGAAAATTTTGTGACCACACTTTGCCAACTCTCCGAAAATCTTTTGTTAGTGGTATGGTGAATTGAGAAAATGACTGACTGAAGAAGTGATGGGATTGGAACTTGGAAGAAGATGATAGATTTCATTTAGTAAGTACATTTAAACAAGATTTTAAGTGTCGGGTACTTATCTTGTGTCAGCTTGGCATTTTTCATGTTGGATTTCGGAAAAATTTTGGGGATATTTGATAAATGTCCGAGTGTAGTGTTGGATAAAATTGTATTTCCTAGAGTGATGTATTATGTATATAACCTATACATACACTGTGTATCACAACAATATGTGTGACTTAAGCAATACTGCTTACAATGCAAATTTGTGGTCGCTGGTGCGCAAACATAATGAAAGATGCATGATGGTATATCAGTATCAAAATTTAAACACAAACATGTAAAACTATGCAAATGAATCATATTTAGCCTGATATTGGTATTGGATAATTTTGGGCAATATTTCGAACTCGAAATTTTAAGCGAAGAACCTTCAGTGTTATGGTAGAAACTCGAATACTATGTATGAACAGTTTGATGCTATATATTCAAACCTTTATTTTACTAATGATTTTTTTTTACAATGTATCGAAAATAGATTATTTAGTATAAAGTCTCTACTACTTAGTTTAGCTAGTTAACAACTTAAATATATGTATGACAAATATAGAAGTTTTATTCCTAAGCATAGAAACGTTAATATAATAAAGAATATAAATTAATGGATGTGCTCACATTTCTTAAAAAATAGCTAGGTTTTTGGAGAATTGGATTAGTCAATATTGAAAATTTTAAGGGCAATAACACTAAAAAACTGAAACAATTTAACGAATATTTGTTAAAGAGGTATAGTGAATGACTTATGATCTTAGCATATATATAATGTATAAATTTATATACAGTTCACACAACTAAATAACTCCAAATAAATTTATATACAGTTCCAAATACATGCCGTAGAAGGTGGATTGGGGGGTTTTTGCCTGTAAGATCTTTGCTGATTTTTTGATGGATTGGGGGTTATCTAGGAGGTGGGTTGGGGGTTAATTTTGGTGTTGGTTTGATTTGGATTTGGTTTTGGATTTAGTTGTTAATAGATAGATGGTGTTAATGCAGTTACCTGAGTTGATTGAGCTTTTTGACCAAATGACCAAATTTTTTTTTTTATCAATTTCAAGTACAAAATTATTTTCGATGTATAGAACGAGACAATCACAGCTCACACACAAAAAAAGATCACAATGAATGCTCTAGAATTTGCCTTTTAAGGTTAAAAGAAAGTTGTATGTTTTCTCAAGATAGTAAAATCTCTTCTTATGAGAACAAAAGATTAATGAAGTATTTAACTATTTACAGAGTATGAAATATTTTAGCCAAATCAATGTGCCTATGAGGGGTCCATTTGGATTCTCCGAGAGGATTTCAAACGAGACTCCAAAAATAAGGAAATGTTTTGAAAAAAGATTTGAGTAGAGAATCTAGAATATCTTTTCAAAACACATTTACTATATCCGTGGATTTTGGAAAGGCTAAATAAAAATTTCCAATAATTAAATGAATATGAACTCAGAATTCTTGGATTACTTATTGCATTCATTTACACAAGAAGAAAATTGAGAACTAGAAACACCCAAAAAAGAACAGTTGTTAGTACAACTAAAAATACACCTCACATTACATAATTTAGGATATCTAAATTAAACCCTTGCTTATTTTCTTTATTCAGAGAGAATCTATTTATGCCAACTTCATTAGATGAGTTATTACAACACAACACAGTTTTGAATTGATGATAAAGAAGAAGACAAAATCATGAATAATAATTGGGCAGAAAGTATAGTGTGCATATGAAAAAAAAAATCTAGAGTAAGTAAGACAAGCTATAATCCATGTTTTAAATTAGTAGGGAGTAGCATGGACCAGACCTCACATGGGATGCAAAAGTCACATGAGAGGTATAAAATGCATGTGAACAAAATAGTGAGACCAGAACAGCTATCTCTTTACTTGAACGTAAGCCCATCTTTTCTCTTCTCATTTTACGATATGTAGATTGAAAAATGAAGTATGGTGTCCACGAATATGCAAGACTCTATCTAACTCCTGAAGTGTTTAATAAGTGTTTAATACAGTTAGTCCATATTTTTGTTTTTCTTAAAATAGTTGGGGTGAAGTCAATAAAACTGTAATTGAGACCCAAAATTAATATACTGTTAATTTATTGAAATTTGACAAATTTACTGAGACATAATGCATGTATTATGCAATATTTGAGAAATGTGACATTACCCGAGTAGAGGTACATGTACATTGTTTCTTCAAAATTGGTGGAGTGGAATAGACATTGCGGATTCTGGGTTGAGATTAGATTATTAGGAGTGTGTTGAATTATATACCAAGGTTGAGGTTGAATTCAGTGTGGTGCTTGCGTAGTTTTGTATTTAGCATGAGTCCGATATAATGTCTTTATAAAAATTCTAGAAGCAGAGAGGTGCGTGATTTTTGGTTTCAATTGAAGTTGTCTTCTGATTCTTTTTATGCCTCTCTTATGTTCTTGATCTTCTTTTTTATTATGTGCACTTAAATACCAACATTATGGTGTTAAATTGTTTACTAACATGAGCTGATTTTACCTTGAAAGCAAGTTTGGCCTCCTCGATGTTATTTTTTTTGTAAAAGTATTGACTTTAATCACATATGATATAAAAATTGCCCATCATTAAAATCGTTAGTTAATCTCAAACAATTTTTTATAGGTAGACGGTAGCAACAACAGCAATGCAAGATTGAACGAACAAGTGGAAGAAGCAAGACGACAATTGAGGTATGCATACACTTTTCAGTAATTAATGAATTGTACAAGTTCATCATAGATATGTTAAATGAAACATAAAGTATTTCTCTATTTCAGAAAGATGAAGGGTGAGGATCTTCAAGGATTAACACTAGAAGAGCTGCAGAACCTTTGAAAGGACTCTTGATTCTGGATTAAGGTGTGTTTTAGAAAGGAAGGCATGTTGTATGACCAACAATTACACTATCTTATTAAGGCGTGTTTTAAAAAGGAAGTGTTCGATCAAATTCAGCTTATCAAATTTGCATGATTAGGTTTAATGGTGATATATAGATAAACAATCAGGAAAATATTTCTTTGTTTTTAGATTAAAAGTAATATTTATATAGCAAAATATAATTAAAACTGTAAAGAAGGATGTCCCTTTTGAGATTATAAACAGAGACTTCACAAACCACCTACTATTATTGTTGTGATCTACCATCAACCAATCCATACAATGTTAGATGCAACCGTGCAGCTACTTAAACTGATAATCTGCACATGCGAGCACACCGTACGTTTTTCCTTAAGCTCTCAGTCTTTACAAATTACTTCCAGTGGCATAAATTTAAAGTTTGAGGATACAGTATCTGGCTAATTAGACAGATTAAATGATTCTATTAGTGAACAGTTTAAGATACTATATATTTTGTATTCTATGATACATTCCAGCTAAATCATGTCAGCAACACTAGCTGCTGATGAGTGTATATTCTTTTGCAAACACTGACAAGACTAACAAGTAACAACATATCAAATTAACCAAATTCTATTGACATAATGTGTCAATCTTTCACAAATCATGCATCCATACTGATGTTCATAGCATAATTAAATTTGAAAGTATTCCATGTATTAAGTACTTCCTTTTGTAGGTCAATTTTGACACACCCTGCTTCCTGATCTCTCAGGGACAAAAGGTAGTTAGAAGTACCCACTTTAAGGTAGAAATAATACAAAGAAATTTGAGGATCCTCGGTTAAGAAACAAGGAACTATTCCAAAAAATAGTCCAGTTGTATGATCTTGAAAATCTTTGTCTGCAAATGACACAACTCCAACTCTCCCCATCCCATTGTACTATTAAATACCCATATCCATTTTGATGATCTTTGATGATCTTGATATTAGAGAATTGTACTATTGAATACCCATATCCACTTTCAGGAATAATTAGTGTTATGACCTAATTAATTATAGTATATAGGGCAGGCCACACGTGGTAGGAGAAGAGAAGCCAGATAGGATTACTAATGCTTCCCTCTGTTAAATTATGACAATATAATATTAGAGAGGGAAAGCTGGGATCCATTTTCAAAATTTCAGCAATATTCCCCCCCCCCCCCCCCCCCCTCTTAGTTGGATTTATAATTATTTGACTCATTTTGTTGTATAGGGTAAAATAGATAAAGAGGCCAGGGATTGAATGATGATAGCTTCATATATATAATAAGGATTGGAATAAGGTTGTTTTCTTATTTGAACAAGTATAACACAATAACACAACTTCAATGGATTTCCAAGAGGAGCTATAAACAACAATTATAATGTTCATTCTATCATTCCAACATGGCAAAAACACAGATTTCTGACTATAATGCATAATCATTTCCTTTTCTTTTTTGCTAATCATTTGATAATCAGAATCACATGTGTTTAATTGGTCCATCAAATGAAAGGCTATGTTTGATTTTGGTTCAGATTCAAAGGTTAGTTTCAACCTACTTAGCAAATGTCTTTCAGTATGAGTTCTAATTCTGAGGATAAAGTACGACTTCAAAGTCCAAGTGTATGTGATACATATTACTCTTCAAGATCATCATTCTTACATAAACTAACGAATAGTAGTCATATCGTTCCTACTTTTCCAACATCAATTAAATTATTCATGACACAAAATTGAACCGAGAGAATTATCAGTACTAAAATTCAATTAGATGCATGTCATTTTCTATGTACAAATACAAATCTTTAAATAGAGAAATGGTACATGATACAACTAAGTATACAAGGAAGGCAGCATCTTCAGATATTTAACAAAATATCATTACAAATTTTGAGGCATAGGCTATCTGTGCATTTACTGCTCCAATATACAGAACATTTACAACATTAACAAATCACATATTGACCAGATGCTACTGTAGAGAATTGTATAAAAGAATTAGTACCACTGAAATACCAATTATAACTGGCAAAGCAGTCACCAAGTAAATTGCACTGTAACCCTGCACACAATTCACACAGTGATATTTCATAGGAATCAGATATTCTGCATATATAAGATGTTTTTGCCAGAACAAAATGAGATGATGTAGACAAATCATTGGTGTAAAGATATTGATGGATGGGAAAAGGAAAAAAAATAAGTAATTGGTAAAAGAGAACTTTACCACAGCATGGGGAACTTGCATCTCATCATCGTCATCTTCGTCTTCAAAATCAACTGCTGAATCCCAGTCAATATTTAGTCTCTTTGCAGCTTCTAGGGGATCGATTCCAGTGTCAGTAGCTAATTTTCGGGGTTTACCCTTTGGTGCTGCAAGCTGAGTAGGTATTATTTGAGGAGCATTAATACCTAAAAGTTTAATTCATACCTACACAAATAACAACAACAACAACAAATAAATAATAATAACAATAAACCCCATTCAATCCTTAGATACAGTTGTGTTGGTAATTACCACCTTGGCTCTGAAGCTTTGTTTGATCAAAGTGAAGAAATGCAAATAACAGGTAAGGTGTTACTGCCAAAAATTGAATAAGAACAACTTTAATTGAATCAAGGGTGAATATGTGAGGATCTCTTTATAGGTGAGAGTGACAGAGTGGTCAATATTTAACATTTTAAAAAAAAACACTATTTCATAAAGAATAAACTACGAGAGCCATTTCAGGTTTGCCCGAAAATCATTCAACCACCTTCAATTAAAAAGTCCATGATAAGGCCACGGTTCCTGAACTGTTACCTCCAAGCAATATAACAACTGATTTGAAGATAATAGTTATATAGATATATTAGATATATGAGCACTGGCAATGCACAGGTCACAAGCAGGGCCGACCCTGAGTTCCTGGGGCCCAAGGCGAAAGGCCCAAATAATTATTTTTTGGGCTCCTATTTACAATTTTTTTCGCGCAAAATACATGCTTATATTTACAAGGCGAATCGAAATTTGGGGCCCCTAAAATTGCAAAAAAATCGGGGGCCTGAGGCGGTCGCCTGACCTGCCTGAAGGTAGGGGCCGGCCCTGGTCAAAAGATAAATAATCACACCATACAGACATGCTTTAAGAATTATTTACGGTTATTATAATAACTAGATTATGAGCATGTTCATAGGTAAAGAGGGTTTACAGCCAATCACAGACCTCCCTTTTGGAGTAACAATAGTAAGGATTTTACAAAAAGTAGCTGTTTTCTATAATCTCCATTAACACCAGATCAGAAGAAGGGTTGAAAAGTCTAGCGAGACAATTCAAGAGTGAGTTATCTACAATATCCTTTACCTCAGATTACATTAAGATTCATGCTGGTCATTTTTTTATTCGCAATAGGAACATTTATGATTTATAACAGAGGTATACAGATACTAACAAACTAATGAAAGGAAGGAGTAAAATCAATATTTTTGAGCTCATGTTTAATGTTAAGTCAAGCACTTAAAGTACATGTAATATAGATTAAGAGTGTTGCAGAGAAAACACCACTTCTGAAGAGAGTAACATGATTAGACCTCGGACTATAAAATAATTATACACTCCTTACAAGAATATTATACTCAAGATCAGGCCACTCCATCATCTCAGCAAGCAACTTAAGCACTAGACAATCTTTTGGAATATTGCCTTCATTCACCTACCAAATATACAGATGAACAAAATAAGCATGTTTTGGAGTATACATGATTTAATGTTTTGAACTAAAGTTTCCTGGCATTCTCTGTTAAGTTCAACTGCATGTCACTGATATTTCATTAGGAATATCAAAAAGAAATAGGAAGGTTCTATGGCAATTGAAAATGATAATTTGAAGAATAATACTAAGATTTTAGCTACTTCACATGCAGAGCTCCAGTTAGTAAATTGTTAAAATTTTAGAGATTTCATCCAATCCTACATGCTTAGCCAGACAGTTAGCAACAAGTACGTAACTTCAAGACAAACACAGATCTTTCCATTCACAAGACACCAGCATTTTTAGTTCAAACATCTTACCTCTAAATATTGAACAAAGAGAAAGAGAACAAAAAGAAAAAAGTGAAGATACCCTTAATAGAGCTGACTGAATGTGTTTTTTACCTTTTTTCGAAGAAGGTTCCAAAAGGCTGACTCATTTTGTATTATTTCATGCAAAGGTTTTTGTTTGCTGTTTGTTGTTAGTTATTATTGTTGTTAGTTAGTTTTAAAACTCTCATTGTTTTGATTGATTATTGTAAACTCTTACTATTTGTTTCGAAACTCTTACTATTTTTTTAGGTACACTGTTTGGTTCCATTTTTGAAGACTTGAAGCATTGTATTTTTATAGAACACTGTAATTTTTTTTTGGTCATTCGGTTGGTTGGTGTATATTTTGGTGAAGGTTGTAATAGTTGTAATATTTAGCAATTTGGGAGATTATGCAAGTATCTATATATAATGATGATATAATATAGTTATGTTAATACCCGTACCCGCAATTTTGTGGAGTATTGAGTTCTGTGTTTGGTTTTTGAAAGGTTTTTCAAAGGTTTTTCAAAAAATCCATTATGTTTTCAAACAAATTTTTAGTTTTTATTTTGTATCTTGCATTATATTATGATTCTTCCCCCCAGAGCCTCATATATATGATGTCTGTGTGATGTTGCTTGGTTTCGTCTGGGGAGGATTGATATTTATTGCCTGTGATGTCATATTTTTAATTGTTAGCAGAATTCCGTAAGGAATTGCTGTAAAAGGGTTAATATTTTAGGGGGGATTCTGTCAAAATTTTTACTAAATTTTCTAAAATCTATTATTTATTTAAACGATATCTTGGTTTTTATTTTGCATCTTTAGTCATATGAAGATTTTTTTCTCCCCAGAGCCCTAGATATATGATGGTTGTGTGATATTGCTTGGATTGGCCTGGGAAGGATTCATATTTATTACCTGTGATGTTAAATTTTTAATTGTGGGCAGAATTCCGTAAGAAATTTCTATAAAATGACTAATATTTTAGGAGAGGTTCTGTCGCATTTTTTACAAAATTTTTACAAACAATATCTTGGTCTTTTATTTTATATCTTTAGTCATATGAAGATTTTTTTTCCCAGAGTCCTATATATATGATGCCTGTGTGATGTGGCTTGGATTGGCCTGGGGAGGGTTCAATTTGACTGCCTGTGATGTTAATTTTTTAATTTTGAGCAGAATTCTGTAAGGAATTGCTCTAAAAGGACTAATATTTCATGAGAGATTCTGTCGAAATTTTTACTACAATCCTGCCTGTAAAATTTTAGAGAAGACCGTCGAAATTTTTACTGAACAACTTAATTAATTAATCATTCTTTGCGATAACGTGCCTCCTCCTAGAATATTAGCCTGTAAACAATTTAAAAGTGATTGTATTAGAAAACTATTAGGACGCAATATAATTTTAAAGGAGGCCTGTATAGAGTTGATGATTGTATTAGAAAGATGGTTGTATTTGTTTACAATCAGTTTTTTTTCCTGTCATGGTGCATATTTTTAATTGATGTTCTCACATTTCTTGACAAAAATATAGCCTTTAAGAGCAATAAAGATAAGTTTCTAAAAAAACTTTCTAAAAATAAAGATAAATTGGATAAGTCAGTATTGAGATATTTAAGAGCAATAAAGATAAATTTCTAAAAAACTAAAACATTGTAACGAATAATTATTAAAGAGGTATAAAGAAGAATGACTTTTGATCTTAGCATGTATAATGCATAAATTTATATGCAGTTCACCCAACCAAATAACTCCAAATAAATTTATATGCAGTTCCGAATACGTGCCGTAGGCACGTGCCACGGGCAAACCTAGTAATTTAATAAGTTGTAATTTAAAAGTTAATAAAATACGTAAAAAGTAATAGCAAATGTAAACGAGTAAACATAAAAGCACATAAAAATATGGAGGACAAAATTTTAAAACTGAAAAACAAGTAAGATAAAGTTAAAAGATTAAGACTAAGGATTGTAGATAGAATAATAAATATCAAAGTGAATTAATAGTATAAGAAAATAATTATTTGAAAGAAAGAAAAAATATTAAAGGTTAAAGATGAAAAGTACAACAAAGGAAAATCCACGTAGAAAAATTAAAGAGGAAAGTTAGTCTACGTATAAGGTATCATGAATGTAGGTTCAAACCAACCATACCATTCGTGATACCAAGGGAAAACATGCTCGATACAATATCACATCAAAGTATACGAGGAGAGTATCATGAATGCAAGTTCAATAACTTCATCATTCATGACTCCAAACTGACACTCACACTCTAATGTCCAACCTAATTGTGTTTTACTTGTAATTTTGTATTACTCATTGAAGTCAGCTCTGATACTACTCTGTAATGCCCCGAATTCCAAACACAAGTAACTCGTAGCAAATACAGGATCTTTTACTTCAATTCGTACATATTTACAAGGAATTTAAAACTTTTTTTATAACAATATTCTTTACAGCAACACAACGGAAATAAATGAATACAATACAACACATGATGAAATGAAACTCTTCAATCTTGTGACATTCCCCATAGTGACTTCAAGAAAATTTTAAGAACCAATATGTGCACTACAAACACGTGCGTTGCACGTATCAATACAAAATAAATTTGAGAGAACGAAATCAGTCAAAATACAAAATACGTAGAACATGTACATTAATAATGTTACTGATATTTTACGTAACGGTAAAACATACATAATCGACACGTGTATTGAAAGAACGTGCAGTACATGTAAAACACAAAGATTAAAATTAATATTTGAGTTGGCTCAAATAGGAAAAAAGTAAATTTTGAGAGAACGGAAAACGTATAAATATTCGATATACAAACTACGTAGGACATGTATATTAAAATATGCTATGGATATTATCCGTAATAGTACAAAATCTACGTCGTAACACATGAGTAGGGTTGGCAAACGGGTCTGGCGGGCCGGGTCGGGTCGAACCCGCCCGGGTTTGCACCTAACTTGGGCGGGTTTGGGTCGGGTTGAAGAGTTAAACTGTCCAGGGCCGGGCCGGGTCGAAGAGGTGAATTCGCGACTCGCCTAACCCGTGAACCCTTTCGGGTCTAACCCAGGTCGGGTTGGGTGGAGTCGCGGGTTGGCCCGGCTATAGTTAACTTTTTTTTTTACTTAAGAAAATATAATTTTAATAATAAATATAAAAAAATCGTAATAATAATAATAAGATTGAAAGAGTGAAATTGCCAAAAAAAATGATATATTATTCATATGATTTCAAGTTATACAAGTTTCACAATTTGTAATAAGAAATAAAGATTTTCTACAAATTTGTTTTACACAATAACAAATTTCTTATATACAATTTCAATTTACTTCAATTTTCCTAATTTTAAATAACAAGCAAAGATTTAATACAATTTTTTATCTATTTACAATTGTCTTCAATTTAATGGCGTTCAATTTGTTGTTGTTGACTTGTTGTTGTTGGTCTTGAATTGTTCATTTTGGTTGCTACTGTTTTTGTTGTTGTTGTTTTTCCGGTGAGGTGCTCCCACTTGTGGACGTTGATAATGCTTTTCCTTGGATCATATCTTCAGTCTTCAGCCAGTCTTCTGTGCAGACAAGTATCTCTAACGATTGGGGCTTCAAGCGATTCCTGTAATCAGTTAGAACCCTGCCACTTGAAGAAAATGCACTTTCAAAAACAACTGTAGAGACAAGAGGAGTTAATAGATCTTTAGCCATATATTTAAGAATACTACAAGTGTGTTCATGGTCTTTCCACCATTGTAAAATATCTAGTGAAGAACTAAAAGACTTAGAATCTTGTTGATTATACCAATTTAATTTATTTGGTTGATTAGTTCTAGATTTTTTTGATTGAATTTGTGCAAGTAAATTAAATATTCTATCGTCAAATTTATTCTTACCCTTACCTTTAGAAGTAGCAAAAGAAGAACTAACTAAAGAAGTTGTACTACTAGAAGCAAATCATCTATTATAATAATCATACAAGTTATGTAATGTCGATTCAAATTTAACTAAAAAAGAAGCGCAATCAATTTCTTTATCATCCTCCCTAAGTAAATTAAAAAACATTTCAATTAAACTCTTCGTACCTTCTAATTTGATATGAGGATCCATCATAGTAGCAACACAATACAACATAGGAGGAGGGTTAAAATACTTCAAAAATTTTATGTATGCAGGTTTTACAATATCACCAACAAAAGCATCATCGATCATTTCTTTAAAAGTTTGCATCATAGTAATTATTAAAATAAAAATGCTACTAGAAGTAGATTCATAAGATTTTGAAAACTTGAAAGTTGCGGTTTTAAAAGGTCCTAAAAATTTCAACAAAGATTAGGCATAATACCAATCGACGGGAGTAATTTCAAAATTGTGCATATTTTTTGCAATACAAAAATCATTTACACATTCTTTATATTCAGTAACAACATGTAGCAAATCAAAAGTAGAGTTCCATCGGTGTTTAATATCCTTTGGAAATTTTCTAAAAGGTACATTTTAAAGCCTACACCAAGCTTTCCATTCTTGAAATATGGTTCCACTTAATGCAATAAAATGTACACAATTTCTAATTTTAAGTATATATGGTTCGGCTGTTTTTAATGTATCTTGAACACATAAATTTAAAATATGACATGCACATCTAACATGAAAAATATTGTCAGATGGAGAGTTTAATGCGGTTTTTAAAATACTAATTGATGCATTGTTGTTAGATGCATTATCAAAACTTATACTCATAATTTTATCGAGAATATGAAAAACATCACAAATTTCTAAAATACGGTTTGCAATTTCATTGCCACTATGGGGATAGGGCAACGCGGCAAGTGAGATGAATTTTTTTTGAAGAATCCAATCACTGTCGATCCAATGACAGGTTATTCTCATCATTGGAATATTTTTGCAACCTGTCCAACAATCGGAAGTTAAACTAACTCTACAAGTTAAACTCCATAAAATTGCAATCAAAGCTTCCCTCATTTTATTGTACATTTTAAAACAATCCGATTTGCAAGTATTCCTAGGGATTCTTCTAAAATGAGGGTTTAAGGCGGTTTGATTAAAATTTTCCAGGTCCCTACTCTCAGGACAGGAAAATGGTAACTCTTCCTTGATTACTAATCGGGTCATTTCCTGACGAACAAGTTTGGAATCATAAGGGTGGCTATCAACTATACCAGTCCTAGGGTGAATTTTTTGTTGGCCGGGTAGGTCAACAAGAAGTTCTTTATGCACATTTAGGATGTGTCGCTTAATTGTACCCGTGCCCTCACCCCTCTTCCATTTGGATGCCTTCGAACTTGTTTTACACACTTTTAAACCTACACCCGGTACATTTTCGTCTAGAATATAATCATAAAATTTGTGTCAATCACTACTTTCCCCTCTAGTTTTCCGACTAGTAGCCGGTTGTGTTGTTTTGGTGGCTTGTTGTTGTGGTTCTTCTTCTAATTCTATGTCTCCTACAAACTCATCGTGTGTACCCTATTGTTGGGGAGGAGGATTAGGGTAGTCTTTGGCGAGGTCATTTTGTGGAATAATTGGAGGCCTATAGGAAGTGCCGGTGGAATCTTGTTCACTTTGGCTACGGCCGCTACCGCGTGATCTAGACATGTTGATATATAGTATTGTATGTAAAAAAATTAAACACAATGTAGGTGCGATAAGTTAACAAAAAAATTTAGAAAACAAGAGGGCTGTGAGAGAGAAGATAAAAAAACCAACAAACAAATATGATACAAAAAATTATAACTACAAAAGAAATAAAAATAGAAGAAGAGGGATATGAAATTTTGATACCGTTCACCGTGGATACTCGTATATAAAAAACCTGTAAAAATAAGAATAGAAGTAAAAGTAGAAGTCCGGAATTGAAGACTTGAAGAGAACTTGGAGGAGAGTTGAAGACTTGATCACTTGGAGGAGAATTGAAGACTTGAAGACCATCGGAATTTTTGAGTTCGATACGATCGGAATTTTTCGTTTGATCGTGTATATGTCTTGCTACCTTGTTTGTTGAATTGTTCACAAATTGAAATGAATTGAGTAATAATAGCAGAGAGAATAAGAGAGTAAGGTGCAAATTTTTTATTTGGGTTTTAGGGGTATTTATAGGGGAAAAAAACCAAAAAAACAAAAAAAAGGCTAAAAGAGCCGTTAAAGGCTCTTGGTTAGGGGGATCAGCCCGTTGGACCTGCGGGTCGAACGGTAGACCCATACGGGTCGAATGGTACGCGGGTTCGCGGGCGGGTCGAGTACTATGCATACGAGTTAACAGGCCGGGTTTATCGGGTTAAATTTGCTATTTTACGACCCGGGTCGACCCGTTACTGTTAACGGGTTCGACCCGAACTCGAACCGAAATTTCGCAGGTCGGGTTAAACGAGCGAGTCGCGGGCGGGTCGCAGGTCGACCCGGCCTGTTTGCCATCCCCACACACGAGGGGAAAAAATTGTCATCTCAATTTTGCGGGGTGTTACAGCATTAGCGTGCATTGTGTGCATTTTTTGCTTTCCTGAATACTTGTTCTATGTCTTTGTTATTTTGATTTCTATTTCAGGGCATACACTAATACACTTAGATTAGATTCACTTTCTATTTTTATTACCTTTGTCATTATTGCTTTTGTTTGTACATCAAGTTTGTGATTGTTAAAGTTGAGGATCGTTGTATTATAACATTGCGTCAGTTGCATTCAACTGATGTGTCCGCAGTTCTCAAGTTTTATAGGACTTGGAATAGCAAGCGACGTGGGCATGAGTTAATTTGACGTCGATGGATGTTGCAAGATTGAAGATTTTGATGATATTAATTATATTTTATATGTAATTTCCGTTGTGTATTGTAAAAAATAACATTATAATGAAAAGATTTTAAATTCTTTGTATTTTTATACGAGATTGAAGTAAAGATCATGTAACCCCCATGTTCGTTGTGCCGTATTGTATTGTTGTAATTTCTTCTTTCTCTTATTGTATTATTGGATTCCGATTTTCTATTATTTTGTCATTCTTGAACACCAAATTGTATCTCTCTTTCAACTATTATTTTGAACTCATATTCCAACTATTCTTTTTCCTTATTATTGTGATCTGTGTCTGGAATTAGGCCAAATTCTTTCCAAGCCAAATCTTTTTTTAATCTCAAATTATTTTATTGAAATCACAATCTGAGCCCAACCCAAACCCATTTTCTATTGGATCCTAACCCAAACCCAAATCCATCTCTTATTCAATCTTAACCCAAACCCAAAACCACCTACCCTAACTCTCACTAGCAGCCAATCCCAAAATATCTCCACGCTTACATCCCCCACTAATCGCCTGATAATCAGAAACTAATCCCCATTATCTACCCTACCTATCTAACTAATCACCCTTATTTCTCTATTAATCAATCCCCAATCATCTTCCCTGTTCAAACCCCAACCCCAATACTGTGCAACCCCGACCTTTCCTCTTGCTCTGTTTTGCACCAACTCATCGTCAGCCATCGTTCGCGAGCCCCTCTGCTGCTCCTCGCCTCCTCCATCATCCTCACCATCGACCTCCATCGAAGAACCCATCACCCTCGTCATCCTCGTCGTCACTGCATTCGTCGTTCTAACCCATCAAAGCACCACGTCAACCGTACCCACCTCGATCTTCATCACCCCTACTCCTCGACCACCACTCGAGCCATTGTCGACATTCTCCCTGCTGCTCGCAGCCTTGCCTGCACCACATCACCACCGCCATTGCCCTCCCACCATTGTTGCCATCAATCGAAACCCAACATCTCCATCAAAATCTAGTCTCCACCCCCACCGACTGCCACCGTCCTCTCCCCAAGCGCCACCATTGAAGTCGACCACGGCCCCCGACCTGTGCCACTGTCCCCGCTGCTCTCTCTCTCCCCTCCCGCACACAGCACCCCGTTGCTGTTTGCTGGTGTTGATCTTTTTGTTCGCTGTGTTGGCGAACCTTGTTCTTTGCTACTCTAGTGGTTGTTACACGTGTGTTGCTTGTACGTATTTTGCACGTGTTGTCGCTTTTCCATTATTTGCACGTGCATCCTTGCCGTCGGGATCCTAATCCCGTTATTCTCTCATTCAGATTAATCTTCGTTTAAGGCAAATCTTCTTGAACATCGTTGTTATTCTAGTTCAAGATCGTTTGATTTTCGCAAGTAGTTCATATTTTAGTTCTCCAATTTATTTGTTAGATATTTGTCATAGAGGTTATTACGGATTCATCGACGAAACCAAGTGATAACTCTCCATGCGTGCCATTATCTTTGACTCAAACCCAAACTTGATCACCCATAGTCATATGCATACTTCATGAACACAATTAGAACCATGTTAATTATAGGGTAGATTGGTGAATTGAATGTTTTGATTGAATGAAATTTTATTCGTGAATTGAATGACATGATTATAGAAATCTTGCCTTGTTAATGTTACAATGTCATCCTGATAAATAAGTTAAATTTTTGTTGATTTATTTCCATGAATTCAAATGCTTGCATGTTTGAATTATAGCCAATTTATATCAATTAACTTGCTGGCCTGCTGTCTACTCAATGTTGCATTAAACTTTTGAACCAGTTGCTGTAAGAGTTTAATAGAAACTTTTAAATAACAATTGTAGCCTGTGAATCTACTTTTCAGAATATTTGATGGATCTAAATTTTGATATATAACCTGCAAGTTATCAGTCTTTTAATGCTACTAAGTCTAGACTTCTAGATTTGCTGTTTACATGTGTATCGTTGTGAATTAGTAATTGAAAGGAAATGTTAACAATGGAATTAAAATTTGAAATTCATCTAGCTACAACTAGACATGATTAGGAGTCACCCTGAATTTCTATGGAATTATTTGATGAATATGCAGATCCGATATGTACATGTAAAGATGACTCTAAGTTTCTACATGAATATAAAAGCAGTAAAGAACAAGATTTTACACCCAGTTTCTGTAGTTAACATATGTCATGTGTATATGCGTCGGAACCGACAGCGAGTCTAGTTTCTAGAAGACGGATCCTGATTTTCTTGCATGTAGCAACGGGAATCTATGTTTTGGTATAACAACGTCTTGCTGTCCAAAATATACGTGTTTGTATTGATTGAGTATAAACACGTTGAGCTTACACTTAATGAGTAAAAATAAGTCCACCAAGCATGACACAACCTTGATATCTTCCTGATCTTGCTTCGACACTGTTACACCCATTGCATGCTCACATTAGAATGTAATAAAATTTTAACAAGCCGGGGTATTAAGGGTCGACTTGGTAGTGAACAATCAGAAACTATACTTGGTAAGGGACCTTCTTATTTACATGGATTATTGTTATGGAAGGTGGAGTAACGCTTGTTATCTTGTTATCTTGTTATCCGAGTACACGATCTGTTGAGTTCACCATCACAGTCTAAACTATCATTGCTTGCATGCACCGAACCTGTGGTATATGACACATTATTACGTGCATTAGATAGGTTAATAAAAGACCAATAAACCTAGATTGTCACTTGCATGCTTGATCTGGAATATTATCATCGATCTTGATCATTGATTGTAACCATTGATTCTTGCATGATTAATTATAGACCCTTGATCACATTATCAACATTTGTTATTGCTTCTTGACTTGATCTAGTTCATATTCTTGATATACCATGTTTTTCTTATTCTCTGCTTTCACTACTTGCAGTCCGGAATGTGCTCTGACAGACAATATTTTCTACTTTAGATCACGAGGTTATAGGTACACACGGAATAATACCCGAAGGACTTAGTGAGCAACACTTCTAAAAATGGAGCTCAAGAGTAGATTGTTTAATTATCTATTTACGCTATTTTCTTTTGAACATTGTTATCAATTTTGTATTTTGTTTTGGGCTTTTATGACCAAAACTTGTTTATCTCCCAGACGTTGGACATTACTGTATGGGTTTATTTCATGAATCTTTTGAAGTTCATTCATTGTTCGTATGGTTATTGTTTCTTGCGTGGTTGTGAATACTATTCATATTGTTGAGTTAGACTGATACAGCTTAAGGATGGTGTTTACATCATTCGTTGGGTCTTTGTTACGTACTCGTATTCCCGTATTTTGGGAAGTGGGGCGTGACAGGTCATGTTTGTGCTACGAATTACCTGTATTTGGAATTCAGAGCGTTACACGAAGTACTCGCAAAAAGACTGGATTTAATCCAGAAAATCCATCTAAGGCCAAAACCTTGATGTAAAAGAATATCGAAAAAAAATCAACCAACTTTATCGTAGGCTTTCTCGAAGTTTAAATTCAAAAGAATTCCTTCAGACTGGGATTGATGACAACCCGATATAAATTCTTGTGAGCAAGTAACACGATCTAATATGAATATATCCTTGATGAACCCCGATTGAGCCGAGTCAGTCAAAGGTGAGATAACCAAATTGAGACTGTTAGCAAGAACTTTCATAATGATTTTAAATAGGGCATTGAGAAGACTAATGGGTCTAAAAGCAGAGACCTTGTTAGTGCCAATAATTTTGGGAACTAACACAATGTGCACATAGTTGATCCTATCAAAGGATAGATGACCGTGGAAGAGATCAGACTACATCTCAAATTGATCATCCTTAAGAAGGTCCCAGAATTTTTGAAAGAATATTGATAGGAAGCCATCTGGACCTAGTGCAGAGCCACTGCGCACAGCGAAGACAGCTGATTTAATCTCCTCTAGACTGAAGGGAGCTTCAATAGCTGATAAATCATGTTGCTCAGCTCCATAAAGGCTATCCCACTCAAGATGGATATATCTCAATGAAGAAGAGCGCATAAGGTTTTTAAAGAACGAAGAAATGTCGAATGAAATTCGTCATTAGAATGTAATTCAACGTTCTCCTCAACAATGGAAAAGATCTGATTACATCTTTTCCGATGAGAAGCAAAATGATGAAAGAAAACGGTGTTACAATCACTGGCCTGAAGCCACTTGATCTTAGCACGTTGAACTCATTTAATATGATCAAGATGAATAAGAGACTTAAATTAATTTTTACAATCACTTCTTTTCTTGCGATTACAATAAGAAACATGACCTAATTATTCCAAGTGATCAATAGAGTCAATTGAAAAGAGTAAAAAATTCTTTAATGCTTGAGAATTCTCAAATGTTCTTTTACGCCAAATTTTGCAACCATGTTTCACCGCATGGAGTTTCAGGAAAATACAGCCAAGACCATGGGACCCAACAATAGAGGACACACAAATGATAATTAGATTAAAAAAGATTTGATCATCCAACCAAAATTTCTAAAAATGTAATTTGAATGGTTTGGAGAAGTTAAACTTAGTATGAAGGCCAATAGGAACGTGGTCAGAGCATGGATTCGGGAAAGCTTGAACAAAAGAGTTATGGAAAAAGGATACCCAGTCTTGAGAGACCAGACAACGCTCTAATTTAGCCATGGAAGAAAGAAGACGCATGTTAGACCAAGCGAAAGATCTCTCATTAATAAGAAGGTCAATTAAATCAAGAGAACGAATACAATCATTGAAGTTCTGAGAGTCTTAAGTGCGATGAGTTCTCAAGTCTATCATGGCAAAATCTAGTAACATTAAAGTCACCACAAAAAATCGATAATCTATGAATAGACCTAGCAAAGGAATAGAATTCATTCCAAAATTCCTAATGACGGTCAGAGGTGGAGGGACCATAGACAAAAACTACGGTTAGGATGATTCTAACCAATCGAGACAAACTATTAGAAAGAACTTGAGACGGCGAACATAAACTAACTTGAAAAGAGAATCTTAAAATCCTAGCAGGATGCCCCTACAGGAATTGATAGTGTTAAGGTTAATCCATTGGGTAATGAGGTTACCACTAATAGAACGAGCAACAGAAGGGTAAAAAGAGTCAAGTTTAGATTCCTGAATCGAATTGAGGTCACAACGAGTAGAGAAAATGAGATGACAAATAGCTTATTATTTATGGGTGCTACCTAACCTACGAATATTCCAAGAAACGTTAATCATAATAAGAGTATGTCACACCAGCTCTAGAAATTTTGGAATTACGAATAAAATCTAAAGATAAGGATTGGCGGGGTCAATTAGAAAACCCATACAAGAGGCACGGTCCAACATATCGTGGTTAGAAAGAGAATCAAAATGGATTTGATACAATGAGCCAAGAGGATCAATGGGGTGGAGATTATTAGGGATATGTGGAATCTCGAGATTTCTATTTTGCGCTGCTATAGCGGCCTCAGAAGAAGAGGGTAAGTTAGTTTCATTTTTTGCACGAATATGAGCGCTAGCTCAAATGAGGGAAGGTCTACAGATCTTCTTGGAATATTTTTCTTTTAGAGATAGAGGAAGTTTTCACTGGAGGGGAATAAGAATAAGTGACTGAGCAGTTCACAAAGATAGACAACTCCTTAGAATTATCAACCAAAGAAGTTGAATGAGGGAGGGGTGCGAGAGAGGCTGCAGATAACTGGGATGGGTTATCATTTAGAAGGAGAGAAGATGAAGAAGGACAAGAAACTACCTTCATAAAAGATAACAACTTAAAAGTAGCATCACCTACTTGAACTATAGGATGAATAGAAGATTCAGAATAGTAATGCATCGAATAAATCTGCAAAAAACTAGAAATAGAGAATTGTAATATTGAAATGGTGGGATAGTAAAAGATTATAAAGTAAACATTAGTGTTCTCAATAAAAGAATAACCAGAGTAGGAAAGTGAATGGGAAAAGACTAGTACCTTGCACCTGGCGAATTTTTTCCCAAACTGTCCCATTTTTTGAAAGTTTTTCCCAAACCGCCCTACTTTTTATTTTAATTCCCGAACCATCCCACTCGGTCTTTAAAAGACCGAGTGTAGTTATAATACACACGGTCTTTCAAAGGCCGAGTCTTACACTTTGAAAAATCGAAGAGCAAGACTCGGTCTTTGAAAGACCGCGCGTATTATAACTACACTCGGTCTTTCAAAGACCGAGTATGTCATTTTGGTAAATATTTTCGAAAGTGGGTCAGTTTTGTAAATACTTTCAAAAATGGATCATTTTGGTAACAGCATTCTTCAAAAATGGGTCATTCTTCTAAATATGAAGAATGCGGCCTCAGTAAAAACTAGGTCACAGTTGGCAACTGCGACTGTGAAACTTCCAAATGTCCAGAGAGTTATTTACTATCTGGAAACTTTAAAGTTTCATAGTCACAGTTACCAATTGCGGCGTCAGTAAAAATTCGGTCCTATTTTGGCTATTTGTGCTGATGTTTTTAATGTTCTGAAAGTTGTCTATGTTGAAATGTGTACCAATGCCAAAAGTGGTCTATTTTGGAATATGTATCAATGTCAAATCAATGCAAATTGTCAAACCGGACTTGTGGGAATGTGTATCAATGATGTTTATGTCAAATCAATGCAAACTCCCATAACGTATTATTTTTTTAAAAAAATTTAAAATAATTGAGGCCGCAGTTGCCAACTGCAGCCTTGACTTCTGTAGATAACTTTTATGTGCTAATATTGGCTTTTAGGAATGTGTATCAATGATGTTTATGAAAAATCAATGCAAACTGCCAAAACAGTATTTTGTTGGAATGTGTATCAATGATTCACACGCCAAATCAATGAACAATGCCAAACCAATTTTAAATTTATCTTCAACTCCTATATATACAAGAGTGAAGTATTCTCTTGAACATCATGTTCCTCTTGAACATGATCGGGGGGGGGGGGGGGGGGGGGGGTTGGAAAAAAGATGAAAAAAAGAGAAATTTCGGAGATGAAAAATATATATATTTATGTGAGTAGTAATGGATCATGTATTCAAATATGTGAGATTATGTTTAGTTTATGTGAGTTTAAGGAGGAAGATGGATGCATGTTCATACTAGTATACTAGTACATGCTGGGTTTCCCTCAATGGGTAGGGAAGACTTCTCATTTTGCCTATTTTCTTTTATTTGTAAATGCATGAGTAGCAGCTTCTTCTCCCTTCATACAGTTCAATGCACCACTATTAGACAGAGTGCAGAAATTCTCTGATTTGGAGGATGGAGTTGTAGAGGGTGTCACAATGTATTCATGCTACTTCACAACTTCTTAACATGCACACCTCCTATTCATGCACCAAATAGCATGAATAAGAGGAGTGCTTGACAAGAAGTTGTTAAGTACTATAAATACACTGCTACACCCACTACTACTTCAACCTCCTAACCAGAGAATTATTGTCTTTGTCTAATGGTGGAGCATGGAAGTGTATGCAGGGAGTACAACTGCTGCTTCTGCATTGAAAAAAATGCAAAATCAATAGCCCTTCCTACCCGTTTGAGAAGAAACCCAGCATGTACTTGTATACTAAAAGTGATTGTTGTCTCTAATCAAATCTATATGTAATCAGTTTGTAATATTTGCATTACAGTAATTTCAATTGAATTAATGTAATTAGTTTGTAATGTAATCAGTTTCAAGCATTTTTAAAAATTAAAAAAACGGATGCCGCAGTTGTATTATCGAGGTCGCAGTACCCAACTGCGGACTCAGTTATATCTCTCTTGGACTTCTTTGGACTTGAGAAATAATAAACAAAGTTTTGGAATATGGACATTTTTGGTATGTATGTAAGCCGCAGTAGGGAATTGCGATCTTGTTATAGAAGAGGCTGCAGTTCGATACTGCGAGTGATCTATTTTGGACATTAGTTTAGAAAGTGGTCTATTTTGGGGATTAGTTTCAAAAGGTGATCTATTTCAGGAAAAAATCAGTTTTGTACCATACTAGGCCACTTTTGAACTTTTTGCAAATATGGGCCACTTTCCAAACTATTAGCATTTGAGGGCTAGTTGCTATCACGTCAGCAGCGGACGCTATTTCTATTAGCGATCTCTTCCTCTTGGAGGTTGCTAATGAAAATAGCGGTTTCTCGTTTATTTATTTATTTTTTTTTGAAATTTTGTTTGTTGTCGCTAATGAGAATAATAACCTTATTTGAGAAGTATTTTAACACTTAACGTATTTTAGACAACTAATGCTATTTGGAAGAAGAAAAAAAACTAGTCACTAATGATAATAGCGACCATAGTATATATATTGTGGTCGCTATTATCACTAGCGACCACAAGTGAGGGAGAATAGCTCCTCAAATTTACTATTCTCATTTGGAAATTTTCTAGTATCTGATTTCCTACCTAACAATGATTGATTAGCTATTGACTGTGTCATTACCCACGCAACATTTATTTGAGAAATAGTAAATGAGAAAAAGAAAACAATGGGAGGGACTCAAGATGAGGGAACGTACAAGTCAGGGAACATACAAGTCAGAATTAATGACATTTGAAGTCACTAACACCAGCTTAACAAATACTTCTAACTCATAATAGTTGAGGTATGAGTCAATTTCTCCCTCACCTGTGGCCGCTAGTGGGAATAACGACCATAGAATAATGCAGTTGCTATTCCCACTAGCAACCTTAGTTTTAATTTATTTATTTTTGGTTTTTTCAGAAAAAACTAGTTGTCTAGAATTTGTCAAGTGTCTAAATACTTCTCAAATATGGTTGGTATTCTCATTAGCAACTTCACATGTACTGTAGTCGCTAATGGGAATAGCGACAACAAAAAAAAATTAAAAAAAAAAATAAACGAGTGAACGCTATTCCTATTAGCGATGTCCAAAAGGAAGAGACCACTAATAGGAATAGTGGTCGCTGCTGGCGTGTCAACAACTAGCCTGCAAGCGCTAATAGTTTAGAAAGTGACCCATATTCGCAAATAGTTTCAAAAAGTGGCCTAGTATGACAAAAAATTCATTGATTGATGGGTTGGAGAGTATTACTTTAGGGATCGGATGGCGAACGGGTCGAGTGGGCCGGGCCGGGCCTAACCCGGATGGGTTGGCACGTATACTTCGTGGGCTCGGGCCGGGTTGGGCTCTTATCCAGGCCGGACCGGGCCGGGCTGAGATTTCGTTTGGGTGGCCCGCCCAACCCGTGAACCCTTTAGGGTTCAACCAGGGTTGGACCGGGTCGACCCGCGGGTTGGCCAATTTAATATATATATATATATATATATATATATATATATATATATATATTTGTAGCTTAAAGCCTTAAAATAATAATAATAATAATTATAATACTAAGTAAGTAATAATACTAATAAACAATAAAAATCTAAATAATAATATTAAGATTGAAAGAGTAAAATTGACAACAAATTTTGAAATATTACTCATATGAATTTAAGTTATACAATTTTAACAATTTATAATGAAATGAGTACAAGTTTTCACAAATAAGTTTTATACAATAACATATTTATTATATACAATTTTAATTGAGTACAAGTTTTCTAATTCGACATAACAAGCAAAGCTATTGTTGTTGTTGTTGTTGTTGTTCTTCGAGCGAGTTGCTCCCACTTGTGGAACTTGATAGTGCTTTCCCTTGTGTCCTATCTTCAGCCTTCAGCCAGTCTTCTGTGCAAACGAGCATCTCTAACGCCTCGGGCTTCAAGCGATTCCTGTAATCAGATAGAACTCTGCCACTTGTAGAAAATGCACTCTCAGAAGCAACTGTAAAGACAGGAGGAGTTAGTAAATCTTTAGCCATAATTGACAGAATACTAAAAGTGTGTTCATGTTGTTTCCACCATTGTAAAATATATAGTGCAGAAAGAGTAGGCTCAGTATCTTGTTGGTTATACCAATTTAATTCATTTGGTTGATTAGTCCTAGGTTTTTTAGATTGCATTTGTTCAAGTAAACTAAATATTCTATCACCAATTTTACTTTTATCCTTACTTTTAGAACTACCAGAAGAAGAACTAACTACAGAAGTTGTACTACTAGAAGCAGAACGTCTATCATAATAATCATACAAGTTATTTAACGTAGATTCAAACTGAACTAAAAAAGTAGCGTAATCAATTGTTAATTCTACATTTACCTCTAAATATCCAAAAAACATTTCTATCAAATTCTTCGTACCTTCTAATTTGATACGAGGATCCATAACAATAGCAACACAAATCAACATAGGAGGAGGAAAATAATACTTCAAAAATTTTTGAAATGCAGGTTTTACAATGTCACTAATATAGGGATCATTTAACATTTCGTTAAATATTTTCATCATGCTAACTAATTCAATAAAAATGCTACTAGAAGTAGATTCATATGTTTTTGAAAATTTTAAAGTTGCGTTTTTAAAAGGTTCTAAAAATTTCAACAAAGATTCGGCGAAAAACCAATCGGGGGGAGTCATTTCAAAATTGTGCATATTTTTTACGATACAAAAATCATTTACAACTGCTTTATAATCGGTGACAACATTTAGTAAATCAAAATTAGAATTCCATCGGTGTCTAACATCCTTTGGAAATTTTCTAAAAGGAATATTTCTAACCCTACACCAAGCTTTCCATTCTTGTAAAATGCTTGGACTTAATGTAATGAAATGTACACAATTTCTAATTTTAACTATATATGGATCAGCTATTCTTAATGCATCTTGAACACATAAATTTATAATATAACATGCACATCTAACATGAAAAATATTGTCAGATGGAGGTTTTAATACAGATTTTAAAGTAGTAATTGCTACATTGTTGTTAGATGCATTATCAAAACTAATAGCCATAATTTTATCGCGAATATGAAAAACATCACAAATTTCTATAATACGGTTTGCTATTTCAGCGCCACTATGGGGATACGGCAACGCCGCAAGTGAAATAATTCTTTTTTGAAGAATCCAATCATTGTCGATCCAATGACAGGTTATTCCCATCGTTGGAATATTGTTGACACCCGTCCAACAATCCGAAGTTAAACTAACCCTACAAGTTAAACTCCATAAAATTGTAATCAAAGCGTCCTTCATTTCAATGTATATTTTAAAACAATCCGATTTGCAAGTATTTCTCGGAATTCTTTTAAAATGAGGGTTTAAGGCCGTTTGATTAAAATTTTCCAAGTTCTTACTCTCGGGATAGGAAAATGGTAACTCTTCCTTAATAACTAGTCGGGCCATTTCCCGACGAACAAGTTTGGGATCATAAGGGTGGCTATCAACTTGACCGGTCCTAGGGTTGATTTTTGGTTGGCCTTGTATTTGATCAAGAAGTTCTTTATGGTTATGTTGGATGTGTCTACTAATTGTACCGGTGCCGTCACCCCTCTTGAATTTGTATGTTTTAGAACATGTTTTACAAACTTTCAAACCTATACCCGGAGTATGTTCGTCCGGGATATAATCATAAAACTTATGCCAATCGCTAGTTTCTCCTCTACTTTTCCTACTACTACGGGGTTGTGTGGTTTCGGTTGGTTATTGTTGTTCTTCTTCTTCTAATTGTATATCACCTACAACCTCGTCGTGTGTACCCCATTGTTCCATAGTAGGATCAATGTAATCTTGGGTGGGCTCACTAGTTGGGACAATTGGTGGCCTACGTGAAGAGGAGGAATCTTGTCCGCTACGACCGCTACCGCGTGATCTAGACATAATGTAGTAATGTGCTAAAGTATGTAAAAAAAATACAATGTAGGAGCGGTGAATTATACAAAAAAAATCTAAAAAACAAGAGGGTTGAGATAGAGAAGTTCAAAAAATGAACAATAATTTTAACTACAACGCAAAAAATATATAACGAGAGTGGTATGAAATTTTGATACCGTTCTTCGTGGAATATGCGTATGTAAAAAAAACCGTGAAAATAAGAATAGAATAGAAAAGATGGAGGAGCGCTTTGCCGATTCCGCAATTGAAGAGTTGAGGAGAGGTTGAAGTTGATTTGAAGACGGTTGAAGAGAGTTGAAGATGTTGAATTTTGATTCCGATACGACCGAAATTTGATCGTGTCTATGCCTCCTTGTAGACTTGTTTGATGAATACTACAATTGTTGAATTTTTTTTACAGATGATGTATAATAGTAGAGAGAGTAAGAGAGTGAGGTGTGATTTTTTATAAAATTTTTGGGGATATTTATAGGCTAAATATGTGGAAAAAAACAAAAAAAAACAAAAAAAAACCAAACTAACGGCTATAGAGCCGTTCGGAACGGCTCTGTGGAGACAGCATTTTTTTCGACCGTTTGACCCGCGGGTCAACGGTCGACCCGTAATGGGTCAACGTTCGACCCGTAACGGGTCGAACGTTCGGGTCGAACGGGTCGGAACCCGCGGGTCGACCCGCGGGTTGGCGGGTTGAATTAGCGAATTGGGTCGGGTTCGTGGGCCGGGTTTCGGGGGTTTAATTCATTTTAATTGCGATCCGGGTCGACCCGGTACTGTTCACCGGGTTCGACCCGAACCCGCCAAGTCTCTAACCGGGCCGGGTTCGCGGGCCGGGTCGCGGGTGGGTCGCCGGTTGACCCGGCCCAGTTGCCATCCCTATTTAGGGTTGCTTTTGTATAACTTACTCACAAATTGTTATTTCCATTTAACTCACACACAATATGTGATACATTCCAAAAAAATAAATCTACTATTTTTTGAAGATAAATTTCACTTAACCCTACCGAGTTTTCTCCTAATTGTACCGAACTCTACTATACCTTTTTTTTTTTGGCATTTTACCTTACTAATTAAGTTTTTTTGCATTTTACTTAAAACTAAAACACGACGTTAAATATGACGTTTAATGTCTAAATGCCCCATTACCATGTAATGTTGCGAAACTCAATCCGGACCCAAACCCAAACCTAAACTCGTCATTATTTCTCTCAAACCCAACACGTCGTAACCTGAATCCGCACCAAAATTAAATCAAATTCCAAATGCAAACACTCATCTTCCTCAACTTCATTTCTCTCACGACCCAATCCGAATCCAAATCCAAACCCATATCCATACCCACTCATCTACCTCTCTCTCTCTCTCTCTCTCTCTCTCCCGTCTCCCTCATGTTCCTTTCTCTCTTCACCCTTTCCCTTTCCAACTTAACCCAATCCAATCTACCAAGAGATCCATATATGAACCATATCCTCTTCTCTTGTTCACCATTTCTCTCTACTAACCCGAATCTGATAATCCATCTTTTCTCTTCCGACCCGAGTCTTCTCACCACTCTTCCTACCATCTTCTCTTCCGACCTGAATTCTCTCTTCAACATCAACATCTTCTCTTCCAATCTAAAATTGGTAGCCCCTTTCTTCACCACTGACCTCAACTTTGACGCAAAATCCAATAGCTCAACTCCATCAAGTCAAATCCAACCCAAATCCAATAACCTCAACTCTATCAATCGTCACTACTCCCAAATTTGCTGCCACCACTAGCAACTCCACCATCGACCACCTCTCTAAAGTGGACCCAAATCGAGAATTTAACCATCTTCTAAACATTTTAGGTGGATTTTCTTGTGATCCAAATCCTTTAACCCGCCCCATTTAAATGTATGGTATGGAATGAAGGAGAAAGAAGTGTAATCGAATAGTTAGGTTTAATTAGCTTTATTAGATTAATTTAATTTAATAGATCAATTTGCTAAAGCTCAGGGGTAATTTAATCATTAAACTACAGGAATTGTGACAAGCGACATCAAGTGAAGGTGAAATAAACAGAGTAGAGTAAAACAGAAAGGAAACTTAACGGCAGTAGGGTAAAATACCCCCCAAAAAATATGGTAGGGTCCGGTGGAAATAGGGAAAAACTCGGTTAAATGAAATTTGTTTATTTTTTATTTATTTTAACTTGGATTGAACAATTATTCGAGCTTAAAAAAAACCATTTTGCCCATGGTTATAATTACCCTCATCTTATATTAGAGGTGTAGAGATTGGTAGAAATATCAATTTACCATAACTACTCTTTAGTTTATATCTCTAATCTCTAATCTCTAATCTCTAATCTCTAATATTTTAATGGGAGAAGGCCTTAGTGTCATTTGTCAATCTATCAACGCGTGTGACGCACATACATAACTAATATGAAAGAGGTTTCAAGTTCGAGTTCTCACTACGTTAGAGTTTTTATTTTTCTTAAAAAAATTTAAGACATGCATTGTCCGTGCATAACTAATATAAAAGAGGTCTCAGATTCGTTGCCAGACTACGTCGAAATTTTTACTTTAAAAAATATATATTTATTAAAATGTGCATCGCACACGTAAATTACTAGTTGACTAATAACTAGGAGTAGGTTTTTGGGAAGTACCAAATATTGTGAGTGAGTTATATCGAAATAGTTATTTGTGAGTTAGTTATATAGAAATAGTGATTTAGAGTGAGTTATATGGAAATTACCCATTATTTTATGGTATAGGAGTTGGATTGGGTTTTTTCCCTTCTCCTACAAATTATGGTTAATTTTGTTAGTAAACTTGCTCCATGTTTCATAAGTTTGCACATAACCCACCCTATATTTTTTTTTTGCGGTTTGCCTAGTTTTTTGGTAAACTTTGTTGCGGATCACACATCTCTGCCTCCGTGCAACTTATTTTAGATTTTCTTACCATTTACCCATACAATTAGTGATTTAACTGTATATTATCTCTTTCTCTCACTCACTCACTCTCTTTCTCTCTCCCTCCTATATAATACCATAGGTTCGGTGCACGCAAACAGTGTATGTTTTAGACATAGTGGTGAGATCTACAGAGTGTGTACTCGGTGTCGATAACAATAATTTACAATTAACAATCAATAATTCACAATCGATACTCCTCCTTCCATGACAATACGATATAACGATAAGGCCTTACCGAGTACATTTTCTGAGATTATCCACTACTAAGTCAACCCTTATTAACCCCAGCTTGTTTAACATTATATTATTTCATTCATGGTAATGCAGTTGTATATATATAAGAGTGTCAGGCGATGATAGAGGTGCAACAAAATGATACAATACATGATACACTACAAATAATGTAAATCTAAAAAGAACAGACATAGTAGCACTAACACGACAATAACTCATAAACCACAACTTGGAATTCGATTCCGCAAAAAGGGAAAGTGAACTAGATATCTGGGGCTACAATTTATGTTTAACAAGTTTTTATTAATTCTGACAGTAACTAGGTCAAACATCCTAATCTTTACAGGTTAGTTGTTCTGGCAACAACTTATAATCAAAATTTAATGGGTGAAAACTAGGCATAAAATCAATATAAAAACCTACAAAAGTTAGGTATGGATCCTAAACATGTCTACTATGTTTCTGGAGAGTTTCATGTCATTATACTACTGTTATCATGGTGTTTCAACTGAAAGTTATGTCGGCGTTACATTATATTGCAATCTGAAAAGTACAGACCAGCAGGGACTAAAACTGTGATATCTCACATCTCACAGATCGGAACCAAGATCCATCAATTGGTCTGAAAACTAGATTCATTAGGATACAATTCTCATTTATATGATTTTGGATGATTCCTATTGTAACAGAGTCGAAACCTCAGTACAAAACATAATAGGAAGCAAGATATAACAAAAATCATCACATATATTTGTCAAAGTGAATAATCAACATGTTCTTGTTATCATGCAATGCATTATCATTAATGTACAGCAAGTTGAGATGAAATTCTACTGTATACAAGGCAAGATTATCATGTCACGATTCAATTCACGAGATCTCAATCAATCAACATGTATTCATATCATGGTATATTTCTCATATGCAAATTCTAGTCAATTTGTTCATGTCGTGTGTGCATGTAAGTTTCGGTTTGAATCAATGGATATTGGCACGAGTTAAGGATACTTCAGGTTAGCTCATGTAAACCCTAGATATCCCCAACGGAAAGTATACAAAACAAAGTTAAGATAATCGAAGTGGAACTACTTGCGTAATAGGTCAAAAATCTTGAACTAGAAAAATAAACCGAGTTCAAGTGGACTTGCCTTTCGTAGATGATTCGAATATGCAAAAAGGATAACGGGATCAGAATTCCGGGCGACGCTCCAAGAGTACGTGCGAGACGCATGCAAGAAACCAAGCAGCAAAAGACCAAACTCCACACCAGATCTCCGCAAATAGCAAATGGTAATCACCTATTCAGCAAGCCAAAACACCAAACACCAAAGTGACCAATCAGCACACCACTACACACAGGATCTAAGGTAGAACAGCAAACACCAAATTCAGATCTAAGGGCAAAACACCAAATGCCAAAATGGGCCAATCAGATCACGTCTTCAACCTCTCGACAGAGAGAGAGAGAGAGAGAATGGTGGGACTCGGCAACTGGGGACGGCGATGGCACGGCACCACGGCGGCGATGACGGCGGGGATGTCGCTGCGGTCGGAAAGCGACACAACAGCGAGAGCGATGGCGAGCGAGCTCTGCTTTCCACTTGAAAATAGGGGAACGACGGCGAGGGCAAGCTTGAATGACGGTGATGCTAGGAGGGGACCCTGATGGTTGCGAAGGTGAGCAGAGAGTGAGGTCGAGGGGTTCGGCAATGGGGAGAGAGCGAGGGGTCGACGAGGAGGTCAGGAAGTTGAAGTGCGGCTCGACGCGGGGGTGTTCAGAGGTAGGGGATGACGAGGAGATTGTGGCGACGACAATGGAAGTGGTGGTGGTCGGAGTTGGTGACGGCGATGGGCAAGGCGATGGGTTTGTTGTTTGGGCGGTTGAAGATGAAACGGGGAGAGAGAGTTGGCTGTTGTGATTTTGGGAGAGTGGGAGAAGAATTAATAATAAAATAATAATAGTGAATCACGAGAAGTTAAGAGATATGGGGGATTGAGGGGAGGAGATCTGGGTTAGTTGTTAGGGAGTATGTGGGTTTGGGTAGACTAGGATTTGGGTTCAGGATCCAATAAGGAGGTCGGTTTGGGTAGACAATAGTATGGACTTGCAAATGGATTGGGCTAACAAAAGATAACAATAATAATACTAGAAAATAAATTGAAATAGAAGGCCCACAACAAGACCAAGACCCAAAATACAATAAAATAGAAAAGAGAACACCACCAAAATATAGGAAAATCCGTACAATCGAAAACAGGGGTTACGACACTTTTCTGATCAAATCACAAAATGTCACGTATGGATGATAAACTACAAGCACACTGACTGTATGCAGAATAAGAAAGGATGAAGAAGAGGCTATAAGCAGTTTTAAGTTCATAAGAAGTTAAAACTCGAAAAGGATGATTGACCTACCTAAAAATACAATCGCAGGAGTTTAGGATTTATTACTTTGTTATTTTTATATTTCTTAAAAACTCTACATTTTGCATTAGTTTTGATGAAACAAATAATTTTAAAGTTATTTTGTAACTTTCAAGATCGGCTATGATAAGTATCTTTTATATCTAACATTTTCAATGGTTGGTACATATAATTTATTTAGTGATATCTTCGTATGAAATCTCTGAATTTAGTTTTAAAAGTGTTTTGTATAAAAGTAAATCTTATTATGAATATTGCTTCATTCTGCATTTGCATGAGCTATATTATTCGTGATTTTACTAATTGTTTCTGGTTGATTGTCTTCAAAATGTACAACCTTGTTAATAGTTAATTGGTATAAACATTTAAAAAATGTACAATGTTAGAGACGTGCACCAAGCAATGTGCTCCAAGAAACGTGCACTAAGCAACGTGCACTTGGTGCACGGTAAATTTCAACTAGTAAGTTGTATAAGAGTTAATAGGGGAGGCAACCGGGCTAGGTGGGCTTGTCAGGTCCGAAACCCACCGGGCCCGCCACTGTAGCAAGCGGGCTCGATCTTGGGCCACCCCTTACTCAGGCAGTCCGGGTCGGGTTCAATGAGGGGAAACCCCGACCCTGAACATCCCCTCAACCTGGTAGACCCGGTCCCAGGCCAAGTCCAGCGGGCCCAATAATTTTATTATTATTATTATTATTTTATTTTTTAGTTTCTGGTGTATTTTTTGATATTGTTTACATGTTTAATTGTGTTTTATTTTTAAGTTGTTTAATTGTGTTTAATTTATTTGAAGTTGTGTTATTTTAAAATTTGTTTTTATATTAATTGTGTTCTATTTATTTTAATTTGTGTTTTTTGTAATGTGGTTTTTATTGTAATTGCGCTTAATTATTTTAATTTTTAAAGTAGTTTAACTGTGTATAATTATTTGAAGTTGTGTATGTGTGTTTTTTTTTGTTTAATTGTGTTTTTTGTTTAAGTTGTTTTGGTTTTTTCCCTCTCATTCTCTTCACATATAAAATAGATACAAAATATGAAAATATATAAAAATTGATGTGGTTGAAAATTACAACTGATCTGGGCCGTACAATATCAGCACGCATCTCAAAGCTTCCAAGGGCAGTACAGTAATTTCATGTTGGCAGCAGGCCTACTAGAAGAACATGGGACTTTTCCAGGCCCAGCAGCTCACCCAGATCAGCAATCTGAGCTCGCTTACAGCCTGATAGAGGGGGATTTCCAGCTAAGGACAACTATCAGTAAAATCCCCCCAAATCAGGGATTGAAAAACTGATTTCTTAATCACAAATTCTTTTCTATCTGGCTCACCCTCTAAGGTCTATAAATACTTCTCCCTCTCCACCATTAAGAGGTAATCAACATTTTGCCCACTAAACCCAGTTTACTTCTGGTTACTAACTTGATCGTCAGAGGGTCTGTCGCTGGGATCCATCCTGGGGTTTCATACGTCTTTGTAGGTTTTCTGACAGCCAGCAGCCATCACAACCACCACAAGATCCACACATCCCAAACACACATCAGCCTCTCGCCAGGATCAGATCTACGACTGAGATCTGCTTTTCCCTTTCATAAAAAGAACTCATCATCTGTTTCTCCCACACAGAAAGAGCATCTTCAGATTGGCACCGTTTGTGGGCAACCTAGATCCAGCCTCCTACTCAGATCCTTCATCCTAGGAGTCTCCTCCTACCATAGCACCAAAATCCAAGAAAACAGGTACCGCAGGACGTCAGGGTGACCTCCCACCTCCTCCTCCTCCCCCCCCAGTTTATCCGTCCTGCAGCTAAGTGTCCACTCAAGGGTTGCAACAACTGCGAATTGAACGTTATCAGAGGCCAGCTCTGAGCACCTCTCGTTCAGTTGCACGGAGGGTTAACCGCCTTGCCGCGTCAGATCTTCAAAATATAATCAATAAGAACCTTCGCCATCGCATCAACCGCTCTAAAAATGGTGAAGGACCCTCGAATCACCTTCTGAGCTGTAACCATCACCCTCCCACGGCTGGAAGAATGAATGCAGTCTCTCCCCGAGGGATCATCGACCCCCAAACGGTCACATAGACGGGGACCATGTGATGAAGGCCGAGTTCCAAGAGTTTCGGAATGAGATCCTCTAAGCTCTCCATGGCGGACCCAGGAATGATCATCACGCGAACAACCCCTGTATTGGAGGGACCGAGAACGAGATTCCTACGAGTCGACCCAATCCGAGGGACGAGAAGACACAGTCCTTAAGCGAATGCAAGAGATGGAAGACCGGCTCGCCCTAATAGAGGAAGGCGAGAGGAAGTCAAGCATGGGGTACTGCCTTGTCCTACATTCCTTCTCCTCCTACATTCTTGAAGTCCCGGTCCCGAGGAGCTTCAAGCCTCTTGCATTCGAGACCTATAATGGGGAATCGGACCCAACCTGGTCACATTGAGGGGTCCAAAACCCTTATGATGATTCATAGTGCCTCGGACGCCCTCCTCTGCCGTGCGCTTTCCCGCCATGCTATGAGGTTCCACAAGAGAGTGGTACTCCATATTAGCCTCAAACTCGATCTTCTCTTTTGACCAACTCAAGGAGAGCTTCCTCACTCATTTTGTAACGAGCCGAAAGGCAGAAAAAATAAGTGCCTCTATGCTAAACTTAAAGCATAAAGATGGAGAGTCGCACTGTGACTTTGTTTAGAGAATTATGGCAGAGACCCGGTCCATCCTTTCTCTTGATTCTGGGGTCGCAGCAGTCACCTTCAGACACAACGTTCAGCATGACCTTCTTACGACCTCCTTCGCCAAAAAGCCACCTTCGGATTTCTTCGAAAGTTCTCCTACGAAGTGAGAAATACATCCGAGCTGAATAAGCACTTCATCCTTTGGACTAATGTGAGCTCTTGCCTTGATACAAACAAAGAAGTGTGGATAAGGAGGAGCCCAGGAAGTCCTAGAGGGACGAGTCCGGACAACACCGCCCCCCTCCTGTCCCTCGCTTTGACAAGGTCACCCTTCTTAATGCTAGTGTCTTGACAATCCTTATGGAAATCAAAGGAGATGGACTACTTCGCCCCCTCCCATGATGAACCTAACAAACCAAAAGAGATACAAGAGATGATGGTGCCGGTTTCATAGGGACCATGGACACGACAGGTGAGTGTCGAGCTCTCAAAGACGGAATCGGAACTCTCATTTGCCGTGGTCACCTCTCTGAGTACACCCTGAAGAATAATGTCGAACCTCTGCCGGCTTGAAGAGCTAATAAACGCATGGAGAAAGATCCCGAGGACCAAGACTTCGAGCCCTTGGCCATTCTCCATTCCATCCATGGAGGTCCTATGGAAAGAGAGTCCAACTGATCCCGAAAGGCGTTCATCACCCCCCCCCAACCAAGACGGTAACTTTCTCAGGATCGAGATCTTGAAGGCGTTCGAACCCACCACTGCGATGCTCTAGTGATCAGCCTCTCCATGGTAAACCATGAAGTACACCACATCTTGGTAGACAATGGTAACTCGGTAAACGTTCTCTTCCTTGAAGCTTTTGATGGTCTTAAGATGTCTAGGGACAGTCTGAAACCCACTGGGTACACCCTTCATGGATTCTCCGGGGTTCCGGTCCAAGTTGAAGGGATTGTCACCCTCTATGTAACAGTAGGAAAAGCCCCCAATCACCGAACCAAAGCCATGGACTTCATGTTTGTTAATGTGAAGGCTGTCTGTAAGCCATTCTCGGTCGCCCAAGCTTAGCAGCTCTCCACGCTGTAGCATCGGTGTTCCACATGAAGATGAAGTTCCCCACACCTGCTGGGGTAGGAGAATGTTGATTCTTGATTTTGATGATTACAACACAATGCAAAATATATTTGTGCTATGCTCTATATATAATTGCAGGTTGTATCAAGAAGATACACAAAGGCTTCATTACTCTAAAGCTGAACAAATGATCAAGCAGAGCTCCAGATAAAGACAAAGGCTAAAAGCTCCACTCAAGACTCAAGACTCAAGACTCAAAACTCAAGTCAAGACCAAAGAGTCAATGTCATTTATTTATGTGTCTTGTAAACAAATGTAATATTTTTTTTCTTTATTGAGTCTTAGAATGATGTACAGCCTTGTCACACACACATACACTCACATATACTTTTTATAACCGTGTGTTTACAAAAATCAGTGGTCGAAACAGCTTGAACTAGATCAGCTGTTGAGTACCAGTCGATTGCCACTTTTTTCCAGTCGACTAAGTCTGTACAAAACTGCCTGATCTTATTCAAACTCTGACCAGTCGACTCATAGAGGCAACCCAGTCGACTGTTCAAGTGCTTTTGACTATTTTCTAATTTCAAAAGCTGTTTTTTGAATTTAAAAGTTTTATCCGTTATTTATTCGTTGATCAAATGGTTATGAGTATCTGTCTTTAACTGCCAGGGATTCTAGTCTATAAATATAGCCTAAGAATCACCTTCAAAAGGTTCCAAGCAATTTTTGAGAAGAATTTTTAAGATTTGTGCATTCAAGAGAGAAAAGCTTTCAAAGCTCACTAAGTCTTGGTTCTCTGTCTTCAGTCCAGCATAACATTGAATTTGTTTTGGACTGGATTTGGAAGTCAACCAATTAGCCACATATTATATCACAATCACAACAATGCTATAGGTTGATTGTAAACAATTTTATTGTTTTCTTTTTCCTCTCGGTTGGAGAGTAGGACTTTAGGGTGTAGAGTCGGGTTTTGTCACTCTTGGTGGAAGAGTGGGTTGCTTTCTCTGGTTGAGAGAAAGAACTACGGGTTAGACAAGGTTGTTGTCTGAACGCCGTAGGGTATTCTTGTAATCTTTTTCAAGAATAGTGGAAAATCTCAAGTGGGTTGCTTGGAGACTGGATGTAGGTTGGGAGGACCGAACCAGGATACATCGTGTGCACTCTGTGGTTGTATCTCTCTACTTGCATTTTTATTTTTTCAGTTTATATTTTTTACTGTGAAACGTGTCTGGACAGTCGACTGTGTACTCCTATAAGTCGACTGATCAGACTCGTACTACTCTGAGTTATTTGTGTGACAAGTCGACTGTCTCATCTCCAAGTCGACTTCTCAGACTTCTTTAAAATACTTTTCTTTTGTTGCCTCAATAGACTGGTTTATCCCTTCAAGTCGACTGAACAGAAGAAATTCTCAATTCCGCTTTTTAAATTTTTATAAAACAATATTCACCCCCCCTCTAGTGTTTCTTGCCTTGCCTATAGGATCCAACACTTGGTATCAGAGCCTGGTTGAGTGCAATGATAACTACTTCAAATGCAAATCAGTACCATGAAGGCTAATCTACACAAAGGCCATCTCTCTTTGATGGAACAAATTATAATTATTGGAAGTGCAGAATGAAGATCTACCTACAATCCATTAATTATGAAATATGGAACATGACGGAAACAGAATACAGCACTCCTACTATTCCATATGCACAATGGAACGACGATATGAAGAACCAAATAACGAACAATGCAAAAGCAATGAATACATTATTCTGTGCTCTCACAAAGGAGGAGTTCAGCCATGTGTCGAATGCAACAACCGCACATCAAATCTGGCACACACTCGAGGTAACTCACGAAGGAACGAACAAAGTGAAAGAATCTAAAATATCTGTTCTTGTTCACAGGTTTGAAATGTTCCGCATGAAGGAAAATGAGAATGTGTCCGAGATGATTACTAGATTTACAGACATCAAAAACTCACTTGTGGCACTTGTAAAGATATACACTCAAGCAGAGATAGTGAGAAAAGTACTTCGTGCACTTACCCCCGAGTGGGAAAAGAAGACCACTGGCATAGAAGAGGCCAATGATTTATCACAACTTTCTCTTGAGAATCTTGTGGGAAATCTAATGGCTTATGAGGTACAAATCGAAGAACGCAAGAAGGATGCCACAACAGTCAAAGAAGAAAACATTAGCATTCAAGGCCATGTCAGATTCCGAAGATGAAGAAGAAGATGAGGAGGAGGAGATTGCTATGTTCACAAGGAGATTCAAAAAATTTCTAAGGAAAGGTAAGTTCAATTCTAAATTTAAAGATTCTAATAATCTTCAACTTGTTTCAGGTGTAACAAAGCAGGTCATATGAAGAAGGATTGTCCACTAGAGAACACAAAGTCTAAGGGAAAGACATCCAACTTCAAGAAGGATAAGTACACAAAGAACAAGTTTGCCAAAAACAAAAAGGCATATCAAGCAACTTGGGATGACAACGATTCTTCTTCAGAAGAAGAAATTGATGAGACCAACGAGGTTGCAAACGTGTGCTTCATGGCATCACAGAATCAAGTAAGTAATGAGTGTGATTCAGATGATTTACTTGATGCATTCAATGAAAAATTTCAAGAACTGAAAAAGGAAAATATTAGAGTTAAGAACTTAGAAAAAGTTCATCAAACACTTTCTCAAGAGAATCTTAACCTTGATAAAGAAGTAAAATCTTTAAATTCTCGTATTTCAAGTTTAGATATGAATCTTGAATCTCTAAAGAACAATTATGAAGAGATATCCAAGAACGTATCTAAGTTTAATAAAGGAAAAAAGAATTTAAACGATGTTCTTCAAAATCAAGTAAAATCTAGTCAAAAGTTTGGACTTGGTTTTAAAAAATCTCTTGAAAAAGATCATTCTTCTAATAACACTAGTATAAATAAATCTGTATCTATTTCTAGTGTTAGACATAAATTGTATGAGTTCTTTGAAAAACCTAAGTTTGTAAGATCTATTGGTAAAAGCAAATCTAAATTTCAGTCAAGTCGACTGAATCCATCCACCAGTCGTCTGTCCAGAGGTACTGAGTCTTATTCAATAAGACCGAAGCCTCATATAAGTCGACCTATATTACCATCAAGTCGACTGACATATAGTAGAAGTCGACTGAATGGTGTTATAAAGTCAACTGGACAGAACAAACATGTATGGGTTCCAGTCAATTTGAGTACGAAAGATAGAATTGCCTATATAAACTCATATATGCTGAATGTATGTAATTCTGCTAATTTCATTCCTGCTTATGGTGGAAAATCAAACTCATCATGGGTTTGGTTTCCCACAAACTAATATCTTTTGGACCCAATGAAAAGGGTACCATATTCACATTGAATATTTTATAAGTACCAAAGAAAGATCGTTGGATACTTGATAGCGGATGTTCTAAGCATATGACTGGTCATGCCAATCTCCTATCTACCATACAAAGCATTGATGGAGGAACAGTTACTTTTGATGATAACAATAAAGGAAAAGTCATAGGAATCGGCAGGGTCGGTAAGGACACTAACCCTTCTATAGAAAATGTTTTATTAGTTAGTGGACTTAAACATAATCTGTTAAGTATTAGTCAATTGTGTGATAAAGGTTATAAAATTGTGTTTTAAAAAGATTCTTGCTTAATTTATGACTCCACTATGCAAAACATTATTTTTCAAGGTTTTAGGAAAAACAACGTTTATGAGTTATGTTTGAATACAAATGAGTTTTCAAATGATTTTTGTTTAGTAGCTTCTAATAATGATTCTTGACTTTGACATAGACGTTTTAGTCATGTGAATATGAAAAATATATCTAAAGTATCTAAGTACAACCTAGTTAAAGGGCTGTCAAGACTATCCTTTAAAAAGGATAAGTTATGTGATGCATGTCAATTAGATAAACAAATTAAATTTACTTTTAAGACAAAAGAAGTAATTTCTACTAGTAGGCCACTGGAATTAATTCATATGGATTTATTTGGTCCTACTAAAGTTGCTTCTTTAAATAAAAGTAGATATGTATTTGTTTTAGTAGATGATTTTTCACGATTCACTTGGACCTTCTTTTTAAAACATAAAAATGATGCTTTTGATGAATTTGCTAATTTTTGTAAACGGATTCAGAATCAAAAGTCTCTAACCATAGTCACTATTAGAAGTGATCATGGTGGAGAATTTGAAAATGAAGCGTTTGCAGAATATTGCAACATGAATGTTATAACTCATTCATTTGCATTTCCTAGAGCTTCACCACAAAATGGAGTGGTTGAAAGGAAAAATAGGACATTGCAAGAATGTGCACGTACCATGCTTGTTGAAAGTAATTTACCTAAGCATTTTTGGGCTGAAGCTGTTGCTACAGCTTGTTATGTTTTAAACAGGATTTTGATATGACCTAAGCTAAAGAAGACTTGTTATGTGTTATTTTTTAATAAAATTCCTAAAGTCTCTTACTTTAAGATATTTGGTTGTAAGTATTTTATTCTGAACACTAAAGATAATTTAGATAAATTTGATCCTAGATCTAATGAGGGTATCTTTATAGGATACTTAAATAGGAGTAAAGCATATAGAATCTTCAACAAGTCAACAATGACTATTAAAGAATCAATGCATGTTACATTTGATGAATCTCAGCTTTCATCAAATTTAATTAAAGATGATGAAACTGATTCATCACCTTTAAATAAAGTAATTACATCTTTAGAACAAACTAGTCTCGCGGATAAGTCGGCCGATAAGGACATCAAGTCGACTGATGTAAAACAGTCGACTGAGGAACCTGTCAAGTCGACTGATCCTGTTGTGATATCTCAAACTTTACCAAAATCTTTTGTTGAAGTTAGAGATCATCCTCATGACTTAATAGTTGGTGACATCTCCCATGGTATTCAGACAAGATCACATATCAATATGATATCTCACACAGCTTTCTTGTCTGATTTTGAACCGAAAAATATACAAGAAGCATGTGAGAATAAATTTTGGATGAATGCCATGCAAGATGAATTAAACCAATTCATAAGGAATGATGTATGAGATTTAGTTCCACGACCTCCTGGTCATACTATTATTGGTACTAAATGGGTATTCAAAAATAAGTTAAATGAATCAGGACAAGTTGTTAGGAACAAAGCTAGACTAGTTGCTCAAGGATATAATCAAGAAGAAGGCATAGATTTTGATGAAACATATGCTCCTGTTGCTAGATTAGAATCAATTCGTATTTTATTATCTTTTGCTTGTTTTATGAATTTTACACTTTATCAAATGAATGTTAAAAGTGCATTCCTTAATGGGTTTATAAAAGAAGATGTTTATGTTAAACAACCACCAGGTTTTGAACATGAACAATTCCCAAACCATATTTTTAAATTGAAAAAGGCTTTATACGGTCTTAAACAAGCACCACGTGCTTAGTATGATCGATTGAAGACTTTTCTTTTAGAAACAGGTTTTGAGATAGGTAAAGTGGATACTACTTTGTTTATTAGGAGAATTAAGAATGATATTTTAATCATACAATTATATGTTGACGATATAATTTTTAGATTTACTAATAGTAATCTATGTCAAGAGTTTGCTAACACCATGAAAAACGAGTTTGAGATGAGTCACATGGGTGAACTCAATTATTTCTTTGGACTACAAATTAAGCAGTCACAAAATGGCATATTTATTAATCAAGAAAAATATGCAAAGGAATTACTCAAACGGTTTAACATGGATAGCACAAGTAGTAAAGCCACACCTATGGCTAACCCTTGACAAAGATATATTAGGTAAGAGTGTCGATCAAAAACTCTATCGAGGGATGATTGACTCACTCTTATATATAACTGCTAGTAGACCAGATATTATGTTCAGTGTATGTTTGTGTGCGAGATATCATTCAAGTCCTAAAGAATCTCACTTAAAAGCTGTGAAACGAATTTTAAGATATATTAAAGGCACATCTGATTATGGTTTATTCTATCCACGCACCGATAACTTTCAACTTTTGTCATATAGTGATGCTGATTTTGCTGGCAGTAAAACTGATCGCAAGAGCACTAGTGGGACATGTCCTTTTTTGGGACATTCACTAGTTTCTTGGTGCAGTAAGAAACAAAATTCGGTATCCCTATCTACTATAGAAGCTGAATATATTGCTGCAAGTTTGGCTTGTGCACAAATTCTGTGGATGAAACAAACCCTATTAGATTATGGTATTTCTTTTGAAAGACCCTCAATAATGTGTGATAATACTAGTGCCATTAACCTATCTAAAAACCCGGTTCAATATTCACATACGAAACATATTGATATTCGACATTATTTTCTACGTGATCATGTTTTAAAAGGAGACATCTCTTTAGACTTTATCTCTACTGATAAACAAGTAGCTGATATCTTTACTAAACTCCTTAAAGAAGACACCTTTATTACATTTAGAAGAGAACTAGGGATATGTGATTTTCTTGATATTTGTTGAATTTTACTTTTTGCAAGTCGACTTGAACATATTATTCAGTCGACTGCCACATATTTTTTATATATATACTTATTTTTTTAACAGTCGATTGAGATGTTCAACCAGTCGACTGCCCAGTTGTGATAATTATATGTTTTTCTCTCGACTAAGTCGACTGAATACTAAGAACAGTCGACTGTCGTGACTCAGTCTGTCTTCAACTTCGAATCGTCGCACCGATTTTGAGATATCTATTCATCTTTTGACTCACCCTTGACCATTCTTGGCTGTTGATTTCATTTCCCCTTCGATCTCAGCCGTTCCCATCAAGTTAAAACCCTAAATCACTGCCTCCCCTCTTTTCACTTTTACCCCATCTATTTTCACCCAGATCTGGAGTTTGAGAAGAGGAGAATAGAGAAGAAGTCGACTGAGGTGCTGCTGTCTTGAGTTGATTTCTTGCTCCTTTGCTGTTTGATTCCTTGCATTTTCTGTTGTTAAAATCTCTTTCACCTTCACTCTTATTATGGCACCAAAAAGATCAAAAACCTCTCATGTTGATAAAGGTTCTTCCTTTAAGGACTATTCTCAATATCTAAGAAGCCCTAATCTTATGGAAAAATGGTATATCATTTGTACCATGCTTATTTTTCCGGGTAGATTTGTTAATTTTAATGATCTTGATAGGTTTAACCTTGTGTCTCTATTTTAGAATTGTAGCCTTTATGATTTCTTGTCCTTAGAAAATCAACCCCATTATTATCCTCAACTCATTTATCTATTTTATACAAATATGAGGGTGGTTCAATCGGATGATGGTGAAGTTATAATTTATTCTTCTGTGAAAAATAAGAAGATGAAACTCACATCCGAAAGAATTAATCTGATTGTGGGTATAGATGATGAAGGACTTGATTTAGGAAAAATCATAATGGATGATGGCTCCATCTTATCTAAAATCTATTTGCCCATCCATGGACCCCCTATGACCAATAAATCCATTACCCCTATTGCAAAACTTGTTGCACGGATATTGTCCTATAATATTATCCCCAAAATAGGGAGTTATGATCAGTATTTCATGGAATTGCAGCAAGCTGTATATGCAATCTTTGGTAAAATAAATGTTAATTGAGGTAGTGCCATCTTTTCTAGACTTCATAAGTCTCACTCCACTTTTCTTCCTTATGGTACTTTACTTACTCTTGTTTTCTGTGCTTACGATATTGATCTCGATTCTGAGACCAATGTTGTCAAGTACTATGAATGCTTTGATCGTGCCAGTTTAGCACGCATGAAGCTTCTCGACTCTCCACCTAGGTCTACCAATAGGACTTCTCCCCAAACCCAAGTTCCTTTAGCCACTTCTGCTCGACCATCTTCAGCTTCTAGTTCTTCTCGCCCCAGAGCCGATTTTGATGATCCATGCAGTATCTATAATGCTGTTAACTATCTCATGGATCGTCAAGATGCTCTTGAATCCCAACTTTCTCATCTTACTCATCTTTTCACTACTCAATTTCCACCTCCCTCTCAAGATGACGACGATGACGATGACGATGACGATGACGAAGACGAAGACTGATGAGTTTTTTAATTTTTAATTTTTCTTACAATGTATTTTTCTTATTGCACTTTAGTGTTTTGGTATTTTGTACTAGTTTCAAAGACTCAGTTGTTATGAATTAATTTTATTTTGTGTGGTATTTTGTTTAAATGAAATATTCTTTCTTCCCATTTCTGTCTTTTTGTTGATGACAAAGGGAGAGAGAACACTGATAATCTACTCTCTATTGATATTTTTCTGTTTGTGATAAGTCGACTGACATACATTTTTGATTTGTGATGTTAACTTTTGTAATTTATGCATGATGTATTATTGATAGGGGGAGCATATGAATGCTTGTATTATTTTCTTTTATTATCAGCTATTGTGTTGTCATCATCAAAAAGGGGGAGAATGTTGATTCTTGATTTTGATGATTACAACACAATGCAAAAGATATTTGTACTATGCTCTATATATAATTGTAGGTTGTATCAAGAAGATACACAAAGGCCTCATTACTCTAAAGCTGAACAAATGATCAAGCACAGCTCCAGATAAAGACAAAGTCTAAAAGCTCCACTCAAGACTCAAGACTCAAGACTCAAGTCAAGACCAAAGATTCAATGTCATTTATTTATGTGTCTTGTAAACAAATGTAATATTTTTTCTCTTTATTGAGTCTTAGAATTATGTACAGTCCTTGTCACACATACATACACTCACATATACTTTTTATAACTATGTGTTTACAAAAATCAAAGGTCGAAACAGCTTGAACTAGATCAGCTGTTGAGTAGCAGTCGACTGCCACTTTTTTCTAGTCGACTGAGTCTGTACAAAACTGCCTGATCTTATTCACTCTGACCAGTTGACTCATAGAGGCAACCCAGTCGACTGTTCGAGTGCTTTTGACTGTTTTCTAATTTCAAAAGCTGTTTTTCGAATTTAAAGGTTTTATCCGTTGATCAAACGGTTATGAGTAACTGTCTTTAACTGCCAGGGATTCTAGTCTATAAATATAGCCTAAGAATCACCTTCAAAAGGTTCCAAGCAATTTTTGAGAAGAATTTTTAAGATATGTGCATTCAAGAGAGAAAAGCTTTCAAAACTCACTAAGTCTTGGTTCTCTGTCTTCAATCCAGCATAACATTGAATTCGTTTTGGACTGGATTGGAAGTCAACTAATTAGCCCCGTACTATATCACAATCACAATAAGGCTATAGGTTGATTGCAAACAATTTTATTGTTTTCTTTTTCCTCTCGGTTGGAGAGTAGGACTCTAGGGTGTAGAGTCGGGTTTTGTCACTCTTGATGGAAGAGTGGGTTGCTTTCTCTGGTTGAGAGAAAGGACTACGGGTTAGACAAGGTTGTTGTCTGAACGCCGTAGGGTATTCTTGTAATCTTTTTCAAGAATAGTGGAAAATCTCAAGTGGGTTGCTTGGGGACTGGATGTAGGTCGGGAGGACCGAACCAGGATACATCGTGTGCACTCTGTGGTTGTATCTCTCTACTTGCATTTCTATTTTCTCAGTTTTTATTTTTTACTGTGAAACGTGTCTGGACAGTCGACTGTGTACTCCTATAAGTCGACTGATTAGACTCGTACTACTCTGAGTTATTTGTGTGACAAGTCGACTATCTCATCTCCAAGTCGACTTCTCAGTCTTCTTTAAATACTTTTCTTTTGTTGCCTCAGTCGACTCGTTTATCCCTTCAAGTCGACTGAACAGAAGAAATTCTCAATTCCGCTTTTTAAATTTTTATAAAACACTATTCACCCCCCCTCTAGTGTTTCTTGCCTTGCCTACAGGATCCAACAGAGAAGTCAAGGGAAGTTAAAAACTTGCTTGAGCATACTATACGACTACAATGGGGGGCTTGGTCCTCCCACTCAAAGCCTTAGAGCTCCCACAAGAGAATAACCGACTAGAATCGGAACCTATTGATGAGCTAGAAGAAACTCCCTTTGGGTTCCTTGAGATTTCTGAGTCACACGAGAAAGGAAAGCTCGCTCCTAATTGGGAAGGACCCTTTAAAGTAGCCAAATCTGTCCACCCAAGAGTTTACCTACTTAAAGGCCGAGGGGGCAATGAAATATTAAGGTCTGAGATGTCGAACACTTGATAAAGTTTAACGCTGGTGCATAACGTTCCCTACTAGATTCTTGAAATTTGTAATAAGACCAATCCCTATAATGGTCAATGCATGTAATAAAAGCTATCCACCAAGGCAACTACCTAGTTTGATTTTTCAAAAAAGACTTAGCATTATTTTAATAAATTCTTGTACTACTCTCCGGATGCGAACACCGAGTTCAGTGCACATCTCCTCTTCCGAGTTACACGAATAATTCATTAACTCTCAAACAACAGGTTTGAAGTCCAACTCATAACTCAAGCAAATCCCACTACGGAGTTTGGCTTGTCACTCGAGCTGCTCACACAACTGGCTAACTCTCACAATCATCGACTCTAAATAATGAGTCATTACACTATGCAAGACCAACCACGGAAGGTTTCAGAAGTTCAAAGGTTCGTTCATCCAAGCTACTAGCGAAAAGCTCCCAAATATTGCTTGGCTCGTCCCTCGGTATGGAGTTCAAACAGCTCACAAAAATGCCCAAATTTTGCTGCTCGTCCCTCGGCATGGACTTTCGAGCCACCCGCAAAAAGCTCCAAATTTTGCTTGGCTCGTTCCTCGGTATGGATTTCGATTTGCTCACAGAAAACACCCAAATTTTGCTGGCTCGTCCCCCAACATGGACTTCAAGACACCCACAAAAAGCTCCCAAATTTTGCCTGGCTCGTCCCCCGGCATGGACTTCAAGCCACCCGTGAAAGTCTTGCAAATTTCGCTTGGCTCGTCCTTCAGTATGGACTTCGAACTACTCTCGAAAATGCCCAAATTTCGTAGGCTTGCCCCTCTAGATGGACTTCGAGCCACTAGCAAAAAGTGCCCTATTTTTGCAGGCTCGTCCCTCGGTATGGTATCCGAGCCACTCGCAAAAAATGCCTCAGTTTAGCAGGCTCGTCCCTCGGCATGCCATCCGACCCACTCGTGAAAAGCTCACATATTTCACACAAATCGTCCCTCAGCAACTTGGTGTTCAGCTCCCTCACAATAGAGGCACAACAGGTCCAAGGTTTGGCCAAACCGACCCCCCTATGGTTCTTTGCTCGACTTGTCATTTGAGCCCTTCACAAAAGAGGCACAACAAGTGCCTAGGTTCGGCCAACAGATCCACCCTAATTCAGAGTTGTGCTTGTTGTTCGAGCTATTCGCAAAAAGTTCTTATTCTTCAAAATTTCTAAGTCTTGACGCTCGGCCAAAACCGAACCCCCTATTTCGGCACTCGGCATGGACCTCGAGCCATGTGCGAACAGATATGAACTTCACCACCTTGCCGCCTCACCACATCGCCCCCTTGATGCCTCGTTGCCTCGCCCCCTCACTACCTCGTCTAGACGAGGCACATAGGGTTGGCGCTTGGCTTGGACTTCGAGCCAGCCACAAGTAACGCCTGATGCTGACCATGAGATCTCCTAAAAAATCCAGCACCCTCGATCGTTCGTCAAATCTCCTCATTAAGCGAACCCCATGGGGGTCGGATAAACCAAACCTCTAGGGGTCGGCCAAGCTGAACCACCCTAGGGTCGGTCGAGCTGATGCCCCTTTGGTTCGGCATTCGGCGCTCGGCGCGTTGACGAAGCACAACATGAGTTCAACAAACCATAAATTAGATGTGAACTACCTTACACCAAACAAGTTGATGCGGCTCCTTAGCTAGCCCATTCTGTCGCTAAGTTCAAGGTATGTTGTTCGAATCTGATTCCCCACACTACGGAGAATTTTATTTTTCCAAAATTGAAATCTATTGAATCTAGAGCCCGAACTCAGTAGAAGGTCCTTTGATATTTCCAAATTAAACCGTTCGATTGGCCTAGTGGTTAAGTCCTTTGGTCTTCATATTAGAGATTGAGGGTTTGATGCCGACCCCCCCCAACACGCACACACACAAGAGCAATTTTATTTTTTCTTTGAAGCCCAACTACCCGATTCCTCTCAAAAATCGTGTCTGACCCGATTTGAGCAGATCAGAGCCGATCCAAGCCATAACCTAGTCGAGCCCGACCAAGCCGAACAACTCCATGGTTGGCTAGGCCGAGCCCCACCCAGGTTCAACTTAGATTTTGGACTTCGAGCTAGCCATGAGTGAGGTACAATAGTGACCGCTAGATCTCTTCAAGAATCATGTCATCATTTAAAAAACAATTATAAATACAAAAAAAATTATTAAAATATCTGAAAAATAATTAATAATTCTAAAAAATAATTTTGAATTTGGAAAATAAAAGTTTTGTAATTATTAATTTAGAAATTTTAATAAAAAATTCAATAAATAATTACAAATTCAGAAAAATTAATTTAAAATTTTTAAAATAATTAAAATTTTGGAAATTTAATAAAAAATTCGGGAAAATTATTTTGAAGCTCTAAAAGATAGTTACTACCCTCAGATGCTCCTAACAAGATCTCTAGCATCCCAAGAAACTGTCTATGCTATCCTAATTGCCTATAGAGGAGTGAAATACTCCTTGAAGGCTGCTATATCCAACCTCCATGAGTGGGAGGCTTATGACGTGGGTGAATATTACAACTGATCGGGGTTGTACAATCCCAACACGCATCACAAAGCTTCCAAGGGCAATACCGTAATTTCATGTTGGCAGCAGGCCTACTAGCAGAACATGGGCCTCCTCCAGGCCCATTAGCTCATCCAGATCAGTAACCAGGGCTCGCTTACAACCTGACAAAGGTGGATTTCCAATTAGGGACAACTGTCATTCAAATCCTCCCAAATCAGGGATTGAACAACTGATTTCCCAATCGTAGATTCTTTTCTATCTGGCTCACCCTCTAAGGTGTATAAATACTTCTCCCTCTCCATCATTAAGAAGTAATCAACATTTTTCCCATTAAATTTAGTTTTACTTCTGGTTACTGACTTGATCATCGGATCGTCGGAGGGTCTGTCGTCGGGATTCATCCTTGTGTTTCAGATGTCTTTGCAAGTTTTTCTGGTGGCCAGCAGCTAGCACAACCACCACTAGATCTACACATCCCAAACACACATCATTCACTTGTCTGGATCAGATCTATGGCTGAGATCTACTTTTCTCTCATTAAACGAACTCATCATCTATTGCTCGCACACCGAAAAAAAGCAGTATCGGCACCATGAGTTGGTCAAACTCGAAAGAGTTGGATTAAAACATGTTGATTTGAAATGAAATTTTATTGTTTGGCTGCTAAAAGGCTAGCGCTTATTACATTTGCTAGCTTTCAGGGCTGCATTATAAGTACATACCACTAGGGGCCTTCATGGAACTTCATCAATTGTTCTGTGTTCCAAGTCCTCTCAACTGTCTGGCCCCTCAGGTCTTTAATTCGGTAATTTGCCAAGGCATACCACTTTGGAGATCCTGTATGGGCCTTCCCAGTTAGGAGCCAGTTTTCCCTTTTTGCTTGGTTCGGAGATGTCAGGCCTTCTGAGCACTAGGTCGCCCTTCTTAATGTTTGTAGGGTGGACCTTTTTGTTATAGAATCATTTGATCTGCTGCTGGTAGACATTTCTTTTGATGGTTGACCTTTCGCAAACTTCATCGAGGAGGTCCAGATTGGCCCTGAGGCCATCTGAATTCAAATCCTCGTTGAAACTTATGATCCGTGGAGAAGGCAATCTGACCTCTAAGAGGGTGACTGCTTCGGTTCTGAAGTTTAGATTGAAGGGTGGCTTGTCCGTCATAATCCTCTTGGTTGTTCGATAGGACCTAAGTATATTAGGTAGTTCATCGACCCACAACCCCTCAGAGGATTTATCCAATCGCTTCTTGAGGCCATCGAGAATTTGATGGTTGGTGTTCTCGGCTTGTCCATTTGACTTGGGGTTCGAAATTGAAGAGAATATTTGCTGAATTTTGAGGTCCTCGCAAAACTTGCGGATTCCTATATCCACAAACTGAGTGCCATTGTCGGTGATGAGGATTAGAGGGATCCCAAACTAGCAAATGACGTGTTTCCAGAATTGCTAGTCCTGATGTTTGGTGATAGTGGCCAAAGGTTCTGCTTCGACTGACTTTGTAAGTAATCGACCACAACAATTAGGAAGCGATGTTGGTCCGTTGCTTTAGGAAATGGACCGACCAAATCCATCCCCCACATGGCGAATGGGGCTAGGCTCGTCAGTGATTTAAGCTTGGTTTGAGGGACTCGCTTGACGAGGAGAACCTCTGGCAGGGGCCACATGTTTGAAGAGATACTGAGCATCCTGTGGAAGGGTTGGCCAGTAATACCCATGGTTGAGGACCTTTCTCGCTAGCAATCTGCTGTTTATGTGGCAATCTCCAAAATCTGCATGCATCTATTTGAGCACATAGTTGGATTCTTCGGGGGTTAGGCATCTGAGGTATGGTCGCCCGTCAACCTTCGTGCATGATCGTTTAAATAGCACGTCATTGATAAGTACGAACTTTTCGGCCTTAACTCGGACCTTTCTAGCTTCAGACGGGACTAGCTGTAATTCATCATTTTTCAAGAATTTTATGATCGGATCCATCCATGTCGTGGATTGTGTTTTCAATTCGAGGCATAGGACTTCCGAATTCTCTTTATTGATGTTAGGTTAGACAAGGACTTCCACCAGCACCATGCGGTCATGAACCTTGAAGGAGAAGGATACCAGCTATATAGCGCATTCGCCTGGCAATTCTGTTCGCAAGGGATCCAGACTAATGAAAAATCAGCCAGAAGGAGCTTGATGTGTGCTAACTATAGAACTATCCGTGTGTCACGGAACCTCATATTCCTTGGAGACTTGATTGACCACGAGCTGGGAATCGCTGAAGGCCTTGACCTGTTTGGCCCTGACTCTGTAGGCGTGGAGGAGTCCGGTGATATGTGCCTTGTACTCGACTTCATTATTGGAGGTTCAGAAGTTGAGGTGTCGGAAGTATTGGAGGACGAAGTTGTCTGGTCCATTCAGTCTTACGCCTGCCCCACTTCCTTCCTTGCAAGAGGAGCTATCCGCATAGAGCCTCTCATACCGGCTCAGCCTCTTGGACTTCAGATGCTTCTGGAATAGTGCACTTGTAATGAACTCAGCGAGCGCTTGACCCTTTATAGCGGTCCTCGGCTTATAATTGATGTTGTGTTGACTAAGCTCAATGACCCACTTGATCAATCGACCAAAATTCTCTGGCTTGTTGAGGACTTGCTTCAGGGGCTAGAATGAGCTTGGAAGTAAGGGCGAAGCTTTTTTGCACCCATGACCAGGGTGTAAGCCCCTTCTCCATCTTAGTATAGCATAGCTCAGGCGTCGCAGAGGACCTTGCTTACATAATAGGTTAGTTTCTACACCCCATCATCTTCTCGGATTAATACCGCACTAAGGGTGTGCTCAGACGCCTGCTAGGTAGAGGTAGAGGACCTCACCCTGGCTCTGGTTTGCTGAGGAAAGGGGGGTTGACTAGATGTTCTTTCAACTTGTCGAAGGCCTTATGTTGCGGTTCACCCCACTCGAAGCTTGTTGCACCCCAGAGGGCTTTGAAGCCCCCCCTCCCCCCCCCCCCCCCCATTTCGAGAGAAATCTTTCGATGGCTGCAAGTCTATCAGTGAGTCTCTAGGGTCTCCTTGACGTTCTTAGTAAGGGCCATGTCCCTGAAGGCTCGAATCTTTTTGGGGTTTACCTCTATTTTTTGTTGGCTGACCATGAAGCCAAGAAATTTACCCGAAGTGAATTTACCCAAAGTAACTTCGAAGGCACATCTAGAAGGGTTGAGCCTCATGTTGTGCTTCCTCAAGACTCCGAAGGCCTCTTCGAGGTCCCCATGTGGTCCTCCTCTTTGATACTTTTGAGTGCATGTCGTCCACATATACCTCAATTTTTTGGCCAGTCTGGTCTTTGAAGGCCCGATTCACCAACCTCTGGTAGGCTGCTCCTTTGTTCTTGAGGCTGAATGGCATAACCCTGTAGAAATAGAGCCGTTGGTCTGTTATGAAAGAAATCTTCAGGATATCTGGGGGAAACATCCAGATCTGGATGTATTCGTAGACTGCGTCCATAAAGGTGAAGAGCTCATGTCTGGACGTCGCATTGATCATGGCATCGATGCTTGGAACGAGAAAAGGATCCTTCAGACAAGCCTTGTTGAGGTCTATGAAGTCTATACAATCCTCTATTTTCTGCTAGCTTTCTTCACCATCACAATGTTGGCCAACCAGTCTAGGTAGTTGACTTCTTGATTGAAGTGGGTAAATAGGAGCTTTTCAACTTCTTCTTTCACTGCTTGTTGCCTCTCGAGGGTGAATTTCCGTCACCTCTGTTGCACTGGCTTGGAGTTCGGATGGATACAAACTTGTGCATAATCAGGTCTTCAGAGATGTCGGGCATATCCGAGGGTCCATGCAAACATATCCCTATTTCATTGGACACAGTTGATGACATATTCTTTGAGGTCGGGAGGTCAGGACTTACTCACTTGGAACCATTTGGCATTGTTGGCCTCGGAGAAAGGGGCCTCTTCCAACTCGTCAACAGGTTTGGATTCGATAGAACTCCTATCGCAGGGGAGTTTGATTGCATCGAGGGGGAGGATTGAGCTCCCAACCGTGGCTGTATATCAAGCCTAGGAGGATTCTTGGTTACCCTTGATGACCCCTACCCTAGCCTTAGTGAAGAATTTTATCCTCATATGGTAGGCCGAGGGTACCGCCTGTAGAGAGGTCAAGCTGGGGCACCCAAGAATGGCATCATAAGCCACCTTGACATCAACCACCATGAAATCCATAGGCTCAGTTAGATTGGTAGGAGATTTTTCAGCGGTGACGTCTAGGGTGATTATCCGCTCGATCTGGACTAGAGCGCCAGAGAAACCGTGAAGAGTGTAGCCCGCAGGCTTTAGCCTTTTTCGGGAGAGTTTCAATCCTTCAAAGGCGACGAGGAACAATATGTTAACGGAACTCCCATTATCAAAAAGGATGCGCTGAACCTAGTGGGTTGCCAAGCCGACGCTAATGATGAGGGCAACGCAGTGGGGGATCCCTGATGCCCTCGAGGTCTTCATCCGAGAAAGAAACATCAAGTCCATGACTTACCCCCCCTCCCCCCGGCCCCTATGTATGGAGTGTAAGATTGCCATCCTCTCCGAGCCCTGGGGCCCAGAGTCTATTTCTGGGCACTTGTTAGGTCCACAGGGAGGAGGAGCTGTTCTCGGGTCATTCCAAGTGAACTTGGCCTAAGTAGCCCTTATGGATGGGAGCCCCTATGGATGAGAGCCCCAATTTCATATTTAAGCATCCAACAGTTGTCAGTCTTGTGGGCATGATCTCGATGGAACCGACAGTAGAACCTCATGTAGCTCTTTTTGTTACTGTTATTGGACCAAGGGGGATGCCGAATCAACCCTTCTTCCTCCACCTCCATGAGGATGAAAGAGACACTCTCATTAAGCAGAGTGAATTTCTCAAACCGGAGCACTGGAGGAGGGTGCTTCTACCCAGAGGAATCTTTCTGAGCTTTCTTCTTCTTCTTCTGTGCCTCAGAGTTGTCAATCTTCCTTTTTTCCTTTTGCCAATGATTCCCCCCCTGCAGATGCAAAGGCTCTTTAGCCTGAATATACTTCTTGCCACGGAGAAGTCCGTGGGTGTCTTTTGGTGAGGGAGGTCTTTAGCAAATCGTGTCAGACATTGTGCCTAAAGGCAGCTGCCGCGACCCCAATGTCAAGTGAGGAGATTGATCGAGCCTCGACTGTGAACTTGTGGATGTAACCCTGAAGGGACTCTCCGTCCTTCTGTTTCATGACAATCAAGGAGGCACTCATATTCTCAGCCTTACGACTGGTCACGAAGTGAGTGAGGAAGCTCTCTTCAAGTTTTCAAAGGAGAAGATAGAGTTTGGAGTAAGTCGGGAGTACCACTCTCGTGCCGAGCCTCGCAGCATGGATGGAAAGGCATGGCAGAGGAGGGCATGTGAATCGCTGTGAATCATCATGATGGTTTTGAACATCCCAATGTGATCAGCCAAATCTGACTCCCCGATATAGGTCTCGAAGGTGGGAGGCTTGAAGCTCATCGGGACCGGGGCTTCGAGGATATAAGAGGAGAAAGGGGGTCGAACTGGGCGGTACCCTTGATCTGATTGCTTCTTGTCATCCCCTATTCAGTCGAGCCAATTTACGATCTCTTACAGTAGCTTAAGGACCGTGTCTCCTCGTCCCTCGGATCAGATGGACCTGTAGAAGTCTTCATGCAATCCAATGCAGGGGTTGTCGGTGTGTTGATCATTTCTTGACTCCATCTCAAAGAGATTGGAGGACCTCATTCCGGAACTCTTGAAACTTGACCCTCATCATGTGCCCTCCTTCCCTGTGTCTATTCGGGGGTCGACAGTCCCTCGGGGAGCAACTGCGCTCTTTCTCCTCTCCGTGGAAGGAGTGACGGCTTTGGTTCAGAACATGATTCGAGGGTCCTTCAATCCTAGAACAGTTGAGGCGATGGAGAAGGTCTTCCTCGTCCTGCCGATTGTAAATGACATTTTAGGGGTCTGATACAGCAGGTCAGTCGACCCTTTGGGCGACTGAACGGGAGGCACTCGGAGCAAGCCTCTGCTGGCGTTCGTTCCACCACTGTTGCGATGCCTGGGTGACCGGACAGCTGCAGAATGGAAGAAGAGGAGGAGGCGGAGGGGGTCAGCATGACACCCTGCAGTATTGATCTTCTTGGCCTTAGGGAGCCATGGGAAAAGAAGGCTACTGAGTGGGGATCTGATTCGGAGGCTAGATCTGTCTGTTTCCCACAAATGGTGCCAATCAGATGCCGCTATTTCTAGTGTGGGAGAAATAGATAATGAGTTCTTTTAAGAAGAGGGAAGAGCATATCTCAGCTGTAGATCTGATCCTGATGAGACTCTAATGCGTGTTTGGAATATGTGAATCTGATGGTGGTTGCACCAACCGTTGGCTGCCAGATACCTGTAAAAAGCCTTGAAACATTGGGAGTTTTTCCGACGATAGGCCCTCTGACGATCAAGTCAGTTACTGGAGAAGAAGATTATGGTTTTAGAGGCTAAAGATTCATTACCTTAGCTGTGGAGGGGGATTAGTATTTATAGGCAGAGAGAGGGACCCTTGGTGGACCGAGTTGACCAAATTCTATGGGCCAAATTAGAGTAGTGGGCCTGCCAATGGCCCACAAGGAGTATATGCCTGTTTTTAAGGGATCTCTGGGTTCGTTGAGATCAGACGGCTCAGATGGACTATATTTTTACCCACATCAAAAATGTTAATAGATTACAAATTTCCGAAGTACAAGAATCATTTTTAAAAACATGTATTATTATTCTCAAATCTTTGATGTACAAGAGTAATATAAAATACAAAAAAGTAACACGTACAAAGTATATGATTACATGGTGAGACGATAACTTAGAGTTTGAGGTAGCCTAGAGTTAGATTGAAGAAAGGGCATTGGACTAATGTCGTGCACCTCTACTTAACCTAAACTTATGAACTCATCGCCCTAAATTCCCGAATGAGCTTCTACTGGTATATTCTTCAATCTTCTGCCATCAGGCTTCGAGAGTTCGTTTTCATTTTTCCTCTTATGGAGGTTGCTACCTCTGGAGCATTCTAATATTCCTTGCATCCTCTGGTATGCTTTCATCCAATCTGTACAACACACTAGCATCTCCAAATACTTCAGTGTCAAGCAATTCATTTTCTCGCTCAAAATCCTGCCACCAAAAGAAAAAGCACTTTCTGATGTGACCGTGGAAACCGGGGGGGTTAGTAGGTTTTTTGCCATGCGGGAAAGAATGGGAAATGAAGTTTCATTGGTTTTCCAACAAGTTAACACATCAATCTTGTTCTCAAACGATAGTGTGTCTTGTGCATTAAACCAAACTAATTTATTAAATGTATTTGTCCTAGCTTTTTTACGTTGAATCCTACTTCATAAATCATATGATGTTTCTTCATATACAATGTCCTTATCTTTGGTAGACGACGATGTTGTATTTGTTATGGTATGACTATCACTAGTAGATGCAAAAGTCTTATCATAAGTATTATACAAATTTTGTACTATTTACTCAAAATTAACCTTAAATTCATCAACATCAAAATCATCACTATCTTCAAGTGTAACCATATAATAAAACACTGAGATCGTATTCTTCGCACACTCTAACTTGATACAAGGATCAAATACACTACAAACAAAATACAACATAGAAAGATGATGAAAATATTTCATTTTTTTAATGCAGGTTAAATAATATTAGAAATGTAAGGGTCATGCATACTAAGTTGAAGAGTGTTCATCATATTAACTTTTGTTATAAAAATACTACTAGAAGTGGCGTCATAAGAGGCCTTTTTTTGTTGCTTTTTCATAAGGATGTAAAAATTGGAACAAATGTTCGGCATACGACCATTGATACTCAGTCATGGCAAAGTCTTCCATGATTTTTGCAGTACAAAAACTATATATAACCTCTTTATATTCACTAACAATTTGAAGTAGGTAGAAAGTAAAATTTCAACGGTGTTGAACATCTGTAGGGAATTTTTTGTATCATAGTCTCTTAATCTCACACCATTGTGAATTCTTGTTTATGAAGACCACTTAAATCTATATAATTCACACATTGTCTAATAGCAAATATATGGTTCTGCTATCTTCAATGTATCCTGTACACACAAGTTAATTATATGACATGCACATTTAATATGAAAAATTGCACGTTCGGGAGGATAAAATAGTTCAAGTAATATAGGAACCACTTTTTTATTATTGGTGGCATTATCAAGGTTAATGCAAAAAAATTATCAGAAATACCAAAATTGATGCATGTTGGAATAATTTGTGTTTTGATCTTCGCACCACTATGGGGATGCTCTATATATCCATATACTATGCTCATCTTTTGAAGGATTCAATCAGTATCAATCAAATGAAACGTTATGTTCATCATTGGAACATCGTTAACACCTTTCCAACTGTCGCTAGTTAATGGAATCTTACATGTTAAAAAATATAAAGTAGCAAGTAAAACATCTTTAAGCTGTGCATAAAGTTTTTTGCAATCGAATTTTAGGGTATTTTTAGCAATTCTTTTGTAATTGGAGTTTAGAGCAGTCTGGTTAAATTCTACCAATTTCCTACTCTTGGAATAAGAAAGATGTAACTTATCCTTAATCACTAATTTGGCCATTTCCATATGTTTGAGTTCACTATCATAGCTATGACTATCTACATGGCCGGTCCTAGGGTTGGTTTTCTGTTGTGTAATATTATGCTTAGCTAGGTCCGGGTGTGCACTAGTTAAATGACTCTTTAGTGTACCCATCCCGATACCCATTTTCATTCGAATACGATTTGACACTTGTTGCATACCTTAGTGCCAGTTGAAGGATCAGAGGAAGATGAGTGCCAAATGATTGTGTATATCAGAAGTTTGACCTCTATGTTTTCGGGAAGGAGTTGGAATGTTAGGGTTTTGTGTTTTGGTCTCTTCAACAAGAATGCCATCATCGTTGTATGCGACAAGTACACTCTCAAGTTTGGGAATTAATGAAAAATCTCTATTACTATAACTATCAAATTGTGGAACATTGCTGGTGCGAGAAATGATTGTGGATTCTTGTCTACTTTGGCTACGGGCACTACGCAAAGAACGATGTGATGTCATTAAAATATGGAATTGAATAATTGAAATGAGAAAATTTTGGAGAAGAAATTAACAAGCAATAAATAGACAACTAACAAAAAATTAACACCTAAATAAAATACCTTAATCGGATTACAAGAGTAATTTGGGAAATGCTTTTTGAATCCTTCTTGAACCCGCTTGAAATAATTATTTGTAATAATTTGAGATGTTTGAGATTTGAGAATTGTTTGCTTGGAATTTGTATTGAAATTGAGAGGGTAGAGTAGAGAGAATAAGAATTGTTTGTTGTGAAGAATTTGTATGGAATGGGGTGGGTATCTATAGATTTTCAAAAATACCCTCCAAAACTAGTCGTTTATAGGGGGGGGGTATTTTAGTAATTAGGTTTTCAAAGAAAAAAATAAATAACAAAAAAAACAGCAAGGCTTGTTGCCCACCATTGCCCAACAGTTGGCCTGGTCTGCTGGGCTTGCCCAGGTCATCTTCAAACCGCTTCAGGCCCGGCTAGGCCTGGACGATCCTGGGCCAATAGTCGGGCTGGTTCAATCGGGCCAGGATGGAGAACTTGTTGAACCTGACCGAATTGGTAAAATTATATGCGGGCCGGGCCGGTTCAAGGTCCGACCGGGCTAATTCAGGCGGTTCGCCGGGCTGAACCGGCACTGTTGCCATCCCTATATAAGATCTTATCAATACTTGGGTTCAATCTAGTTTTTGCTTTCCAGCTTCACATACTATTATTACACTACTTCATAAATTCTTTATCATATTGAATTATTAGTCTCTCTATATATAACTACTAATTTACATGTGCGATGCACATCTTTATAAATATATATTTTTATTAAAAAAATTCTGACGTTGTTGGCATCGAACCTAAGACCTCCTTTATATTAGTTATGCATGTGCATTACATGTTTTTTTGGGTTACAATGCACGTGTTTGTTTGGTTACAAATGAAGTTTGTTGGTGACAAACTCTCCTATTAAAATAGTAAAGATGGAAGAGTTAGAGTTGTAATTTGTCAACATACAAACCCGTGCAACTCCAATTCTCCTATTAATTACAAAAAAAAAAAAAAAATCCACCTATTTAAACGTGCAACACACATGCAAAATAAATTTTTAATATTTTTTTAACACCAAACAAACATATATGTTGCACGTATAACTCCATTTCTACTTATGAACATATGCATTCAACGTACAAATCGTAGTTTTTTCTTCAAACTATTTTTCTCAATTACGTGCAACACATGTCCAACTCCAAAACTATTTCTTAATACGTATATCGCGTGTGAAAATCCTCCAATTATCAAAATATGCATCGCGGGTGAAAAATACTAGTATGTATAGTGTATTTGTTGTTAGTCCTGAATGTAGTTAAGTAAAATAAAATAATGAATAACGATATAAAAAAAATTGTAATGTATATGCGAAAGGCTGCATGCCTACATGCACTCTATTTGAAGAGCATATTTTCCCATCTATATAATAAAACACAAAGAAAGCTATCAAGTGGCTCACCTTCAATCCCCCCAAAATCAAAGGCTCAGATCCAACCTTACAAAACACATTCCCCACCCCCCCCCCCCCCCAAAAAAAAAACTCATTACTTTATTATTATCTCTCTCCTCTCATCATTTTTTTCATATTTCTCTCTCTCTCTCTCTCTCCCCCCCATTCTTTTTTTATTTACTTAGAAATTTAGATTTCAGGTTTGTAAAATTTTCAGAATTTTTATGTTTTTTTTATTGCACATGTTATATTGAAAATAACAAATATATCTTCAACAGTTAAATTTCATCATTTTCCACCTTAAAGTTCTAAGAAGTTGGATTTTACACCTCAATTTATAATTATTTTTCAACATATACTAATAGAAACATGGAATTTTATTTACAACTAATTATTGTCATATTATTCAAACTTGAGCTACATAATTGTTGTTTTACTGTTTACAGGGCTTTTCGTATGTTGTATCGTTCTGAAGACGTGCCATAGGCACGCGCCCATGGGCAAATCTAGTAAATCTATAATGTACATGTGGATATATTTTTAAAATGTGTGCAACACATTTCTAATGGGACCGATGACCAATCCTTCCAAGCGGTATCAGTTTAACTATTTTTTTATTTTAATTTTGAAATCATGTGTTTATTTTTGACATGTGAGTATATTCTAGATATTGTCTTAGACCATCTTCAATTACGCTAGTCATTTTTCAATTTGCTAAAATTGCAGTGTAACCCCTGTTTCCTGTATTTGTATTTTCTGCTGTATTTCATTTTTCTGTACTCTTTTATCAATCAAATATCTGTATTTTTGTTCCAGTTCTAATAAAAATCATTTCTTTTGTTTCGACTCGATTTTGTGCCAACATTTATTGCAATTGTATTTTTCTTATCAGCTCTGATTTGCTGTTCTTCATGGAGATTTGACTGTTTCATCTCATCTATTTCATTTTTCCTAATTAAAGTGAATTCTGACCCAATCTCCTTTTAGATCCTACTCAAACCCGTTAACCAATAACCCACAACCCAAATACCCAAACCCTAACCTAATTAACCCTAACTATTGTTTTAACCTAATCTGTAAAGCCGCCTGTGACCCCCCGTCTCCTTCTTCCTCCGTTCTGCTCCAAAACCCAATTCCCGATGCTTCTTCGCATCCGTTTCGTCGCCACCTTGAGTGCCACCGCCGCCATTGTCCTCGTCGACACCCACCTCCCATCGCCTGCCGCCCAAGACAGCCAGAACCCTGAGCTTCCGCCATTTCTTCACCCCCTGTTTTTCCACCATGAACAGAGCATCGCTCCGCTGCCACCACCTGTTGCTGCCTCGCTCGAATGCCACCACTGTCTTCCTATGTCGAGCTTCCCTCGACGTCGCTGCTGCCTGCCACCGGAGTCACTCCCCCTCTCTCTGTCACTGTGAAGAAGAAGGAGGGAAGAAGAAGGGAAGAAGAAGGAATTGATTGATTTAATCTGGGCCATACGATCTCATCAAGATCGTGACCTGATCAGATCAGATCATCACCATCAACATCAGCCAGATCTGATCTCAACCGTCGATTCTTCTTCGATATTGATCGCCATCAAGATCCATGTCAGGATCCGTTCCCATTTTTCTTCCGTCGGATTCATCGTCTACACCCCAAGGCAAGTATCTTCTTGTAAATTTCGTTTTCTAGTACAAACTTTTCTTGAAAATACTACAAGTAGATTGTAAATGTGACTCCTTTTTGTTTATCGTTGATGATCTCATATTTCACCTTATCTATTACATGATCTAAGAGTCACAACCCTTCGTTGATACACTTATTCGTAACGACTATAATTATGATACATTTGATGCAACAAGTGTCTTATTTGGTTTCTGTCCTGTCTTGGCTTGCTGTTTCGACCCCGATTAAATCAGAATCTGAACTTAAGTCCTGAATATGAAACTTAGCCCTAGACATCTAGTTTATCACCCTTTTGATGGAATTGAATTCTGAGTTACGGTTTAGGTTATATCGCAGTTTTATTGCTGCCTGTGTCTATAATCACATATTCATTAAAACTGCTGTACCACTTTGGTTTACAATTATTTTAACTATACGAACAGTAAGTAAATGACTTGAAATTTTGCATTCTGATACTGAACACCCTATAGAACATTCCCTAATTTTCTCGAAATTAATTAATGAGGTTTCAAACCTGTTTCATATGTATAAACTCAGTTTTACAAATTCTGGCTGAACACAAATCCTGTGTAGTTTGCTGTTTTGACACCTGATTCTATAACTTTTATGTGTCTTAATTATATGCATTAGAACCGGGAAGGAGTCTAGTTTCTAGGCCTTCTGATGGATCCACATTTGCTATCTTTTAGCAACGAGAATCGCAGTTTTGGTGCAGCAACATCATGCTGTCCAGAATTGCAATTCTCGTAGTTCTTGATAATCTTAAATTGGGTTGATCCTCGAATATGCTTTATAATTATCTTAAACTTGTTCTATATTCTTGATCATGTTTACTTGACCTGTTTCTCACACTTTCATGCTTGTTTGATGATAATAATAAATAATAAGTCGGGGTTTAAGGGAAAGACTATAGTAGTGGACAATATAGGTAAGTGTACTCAGAAGGGAGCCCCTGTTTCCCACTTGATACATGCTTCATAAACTAGTTATATTATTATTCGATTCATGAAATAGTATATTATTATTCGATTCATGGACTTGTTATCTCTATTCATGAACTAGTATATATTTAATTCATGACTTGTTTTGTTATGACTTGACACATGAACTAGTTATATGATTACTCGATTCATGAACATGGCTTGCTTGATACTTGATACCTGAGTACACCGTCCTATAAACTCCACCACTAGGCCTAAATGTAACTGATTGTATGTAGCAACCATGTAGTAAAAGTATGGATGCATGAAATGCTATCTAGATAGAATTAAACATTAGACTTAAGATTAACTTATTACTTATACACACTTGATACCCTACTTGATGCTCGTTACTTGAGACTTGTCACTTGAAACTTGGTACTTGAGGCTTGTTACTTGACACTTGTAGGCGATACTTGTTACTTGATGCTTGATACCATTATATTTTCACTTGCCACTTGTTCTACTACTAGTGCTTGTTACCCAATCTTGTCACTTGAGTTGTCTTTCTTGCTAGCTAGTTTCTTGAATCCCCCTACTTGTTGCATTCCTATTATATTATGTTATACATTCTTAATTCTAAATCTTGTTCCATATTTCTTGTACCTGTTTTCATACTCTTGCTTGTAATACTTGCAGCCCTAACTTGCTCTAAGGGCGTTTGTCTTGTTTTCTTTATTTTTTCCTTTTTATATTTATATATACAGACTTTGGAGACGAATTGCCTGCTTGAATTGGTGAGCAGACGTTCTAGGATTCGCTTGGAGAAAAGACTTGCTTTAAATATTTTGTTTTTGAGTTATTTATTTCTTTTGCTACTTGAATCTTGTAACGGGTTTGTAGTCCCGAAGTTTTATCTTTTAATCCAGATTTGAAAACTATTTGGGATATTATTATTTTGTTTCAATTATTTCTGTTGATTAATAAATTATTCATGCATGCGTGGTTATGTATGTAATACCCCAAATTTTTAAATAATTTTTTTAGATTAATAAATGAATTTAAAATGATTTTTGGTGGTTTAATAAATATTTTTCCAGAAAATTTATCTTTTTACACGTGCAAATATTTTCTTGGGAAGTTCAAAATCAAAAATTATTTTGTGGAAACTCATTATTTATTATTAGATATTATTTGTTAATTTTCTAAATTTTTATGATAATTATTGGACCTATTTGCAAATATTACAAAAGAATGACTTTTGTGCCAAATTCCCACTTGGAGTAAAAACTCCAGATTTTCAGATTTTTGGGCTGGGTATTATGCCTAGTCAACTCAGAGGTAAAGGGTTTACTTTTTGTTTTAGTGAATTTAGTTTATTTTACAAGTTTCGATAAAAGATGATCTTTTTGCAAAATTGTCATTTTGTGGGGGTAAAAGTGCAAATTCGTTTTTCAGGGTTTTCAAACAGTGCCAGATAGTATTAATATGGTTGTTTTTGTTTTTAAATCTCAAATAAATTGGTTTTATCAAGTTTCCAAGTATATGGATCATTATATGTAAAGATGTGTTTTAAAAGGAGTATTTTTGCAAATGTGTCCAAAACCCTAAAACCTTGGATCTCGGCCTCTTTAAGGGTGGAGTGCAGCCGTATTTCACTACACAACACAAGGGATTTCATTATTTTATTTTCTTGGAGTTTTAAAGCAAAAGATCTTGGATTTTCCGCGAAGGAGGAATTTTTCGTATTGCTTTATTATCTTCGTTTGATCTCTTCACAAGGTGAGTGACATATTTTGTTTTGTTTTATTTTATGTATGTTATACATGATGATCTATCGATTAGAAAGCATGCTAGGAGTTTGTTGATGATATATGAAGTTTTGATGAGTAGATGAATTAAAAGTAAATCCTTTCATGAAACTATATTATTGATGATTGGAACCCTAATTTATTGACTTGAGATTGTTAAAGAACTGAATAGAAATCATGAGTAGGTTGTTTTCCCTCACATACTTGCTGTTTTGACTTTTTGAGAAGTGTTGTATGAAGGTATTGCATAAAGTGGATAAAAAGATTACCTTTACTTGCGTATAAATGCATAAACTCTATTTAGGGGCTTTTCGTTGAGTAGAAACTTGATTAGTGATTGTTGTAATTGCTCATATGCATGGAAAAATTATTGTGAATGATTGCGGATGAGTTTAATGGTTATTGAATCTAAGAATCAAGTTTTAGAGTTTGAGAAAGTGGTTTGGATTTGGATCTATACATTATGATCAATTTGGGGATTTCGTGATTTTATGAAGTTTTTACTTGAAATTAAATTTGCTCAAATACTAAGTTTTAATCTGAATATTTTGTTATTTTTAATTTATGGATTTTCGAAGTTTTCTTGGTGCATAAACATGTACAAACATTTTTATATGAATATCCTATTTTGTGGTTTTGAAGAAATTAAATCCTTGTGTGTTTTATGGATTTTTATCATATCTTTACTTATTTTGGCATTGATATGGTTTGGAACATAATACGAAGTTATTTCGACGTATAATTGATTCTTAAAAACTCTATTTTTGAAGATGTATATGTTCACTAGATTTGCCCGTGGACACGTGCCTACGGCACGTCTTCGGAACAATACATCGTACGAAAAGCCTTGTAAACAGTAGAACAACAATTATGTAGCTCAAGTTTGAATAGTATGACAATAACTAGTTGTAAATAAAAGTCCATGTTTCCATTAGTATATGTTGAAAAATAATTATAAGTGAGGTATAAAATCCAACTTCTTAGAACTTTGAGGGTGGAAAATGATGAAATTTAACTATTGAGAAAATATTTGCTATTTTCAATGTAACATGAGCAATAAAAAACCATAAAAAATCTGAACATTTACAAACCTGAAATCATAAAATCTAAATTTCTGAGTAAATAGAGAGAGAATGAGATAGAGAGAGATAAATAATTAAATAAATAAGTGAGTTGTTTGGGGGGGGGGGGGGGGGGTGGGATTTGAATTTGAGTTTTGGGGGAAAACTTTTGGGAGGGAAAATGTGTTTTGGGAGCTTAGATCTAGACCATTGATTTCCTTACTATTGAAGGAGAGCCACTTGATAGCTTTCTTTGTGTTTTATTATATAGATGTCTTATTTTTGAAGAAATTCAACAGACTGACACTTTTACTAATTTGAAATGGTTTTGATTTGTTTTTGTGGACTCTTATATACCCTACAAGTCATATTTGACCATATCAGAAATGTACTTTTTACATATTTCGTTTTCATAAAGTAAAACTCTGTATTAGTTGAAATGTGCACAAACTAAAACTGCAGTATGTATGTACGACAGTCGACTGGTAAGTTTTGACAGTCGACCGTCGTGATCCTGGCTGTAATGTTTTCTTGAGGTTTTGGATTTTTAGGCAGGACAGTCGACTGATCACCTTATATAGTCGACTGTCACTGTTCAGATTTGTGTTTTCTTGATGTATTGGATTTTCATGCGGGACAGTCGACTGACCACTTTACACAGTCGACTGCCACTGCTCTGATTTAAGTTTTCTTAAAGCTTTGGATTTCACGCGGGACAGTCGACTGGCTACAGTATGTAGCCGACTGCCACTGCACTGCTTGATATTTTCTTGAGTTTGGATTTTACACGGGACAGTCTACTGACTACCCTAAGAAGTCGACTGCTACCGCTCTGACTGATGTTTTCTTGTGTTTACTGATGCTTCTTTTGATCGATTGTTCATTCAATATTATATTGTTTTAAAAGATCTTTTGCTTTAAATGTATTCTTTTGGACCTTATTTGAGTTATACGTGTTTTCAAAGGAATTGATGTTTTGTGATATTCTACAACTTAAAAATATGATTTTCAGTTATTTAATAGATTTAATATTTATTTGGATTCTGGAATTTTATGTAAGATTTGGATTTTTGTTGATTTAAGAAGTTTCTTCATATAATCGTTTTGACGATGGATTTGTGAGTTTTTTTTGAAAGTTTTGGTCTTAATGGATGAGTTGTGATTTCTCTAGGAGTTGAGTGGGAGTCCCATGAACCGGCAGATGAGATTTGTGGATTTAGACCTGTAGGGGTCTTGGGTTTATTTTGTGAAATTAAGTCCGGCAGGATACACCAACTCTAGAGATGAGGATTTTTGTGTTTTAATAATAATCAACTTAAGGACATGCACTAGTGGAGTTGTGATGGAACTTGGGAAACATGAGTATATGCTCTAGATCTGTTTAGTCCAACAGATGCGTTCCAGACGGATGCGTTCCAGGACTGTTTGTTGTCCTGTCTCGAGAGGACATTTGTATGTTCACGTGTCGAGGGTCTGCAGGCCTATTCACAGAGCATGTAGGGTGCATTCACGTGTTGAGGGTCGGGCGGGCCTATTCATGGGATATACTTGGTGTATCTGCACTCGAGGGTCTCGTAAGCCTATTCGTGGGGTACACGGTTGGGAGGTGATTCTCCATGTTTTAGAGCTATTCTTACATGATGCTTGCGCGTCGAGGGCTGTGGTGCCTATTCGCAGAGTATTCTGGATCTTGTTTCCATCACCGTAGTAGGATTAGTTGCATAACGAGGAATTTAACCCTATAAAGTGGAGATCGTTAAGGGCTTGCACCGGACCTATGTAGTATGGAATACATAGAATCCAACAAGTATGCATTAGAGAGTCAGCATATAACATTGATGTTTCTTGACTTAGTTTTATGCATGTTGTTTTCTGTTTTTCCTAGACTTGACACTTAGTCTAATTTCACTTATTGTTTTCATGCTCTACTATTTATTATCTTATATTCCTTGATATTTTGATGCTTTACTTAATGTTATTTCTTATTTCATATATTTCTTGCTGTTAAAACATGTTGTCTATGACTCTATGCCTTATGTTTTATTTATGTTGTTTTTTTTATGTCACTCACACCGTTATGGCTGACCCCTGTAGTTTTGGGGGTTAGGGTTATCTCTAGCCTCATGTTTTACAGTTAGGTGCTTGTACCTTGGGATTTGGATGCTTGTGCTAGAATGATAATAGAGCTTATGTAAATTTGTAAAAGAAAGTGTTGTAAAGAAAGATTGTAATTCAAGGTGTTTTGTATTCCGCTGAGTTTTGTAAATAAGTGTTGTAATAAAAGTTGAAATAAAAATTATATGTGTTTTTGACTATGTTTACTATTGCAATTGAAGTTGATGCTGAGAATTGTGCCACATATTTCTGAGATATCATATTAGAAATTCGGGGCGCGATAATGTATATCTTGTTATATTTCTTGTTATGATGCTGGGTCGATCCTACAGCTTATGAATGATGAAAATCATTCGTTGGGCCAATGTTACGCGCTCGTATTCCATATTTTTGGGAAGCGGGGCATGACATGCAGATTTATAGAGATTTTTTTCCCAACGGTCGTCAAACCACTCAACAAAATAGATATCTCTGATTTACTCACCGGATCTAGAAAGGTTGTATCGCTCGCCAAACTTCCCTTCCGTTCTTCCCGCCTCTTAAAACAAAACAAAAAATAAAATCAAAACACACAAAAAATCTAAATCAATTCGAAATATGATTACGAACTTCGTGATCATTGCGAACTTCGTGCGCAAACACGTGATCGCGAGCTCGCAAAATCGCGATCACGATCGCATAAGCAACATCGCCCTAGATCGTGAACTCGTGATCGCAGATCGCGGTGGAAGTATTTTTCATTTAGATTGGGCTTTTTGTTTTGGGCTTAGGCTTCAATCTTTTTAACATATTCTTTTTTAGCTTGGGCTTTTCTTTTGGGTTGGGCTTCATATTTTATATTGATTTAATTTTGGGCTTCAAAATATTAATAGCTAGCCAAAATAGCTAGCATGGTGGGAGTGTTGACTTTTTTTCTTGCTAAATAATCCAATTATTATTCATTTTGCATATTCTAACGAGCCAAAATAGCTAGCGTGGTTGTAGATGCTCTTAGATGGGTATTTCAATCTAAGGTTTTGCGAATAAACTGCAAAATCCGAACCCCAGCCTCCATTTCTTCTATATTTCCTGGTTTTGAAAACTAACCATGTAAATATTAGAGGTGTCCACTAATAGAGTTGAACTGAGGTCATTGGCCTTTTCCCATGTTTTTTAATTTACAAGTAAGTTTTTGCTCACCTTGAACTCTGCCACTAATAGTCGTCTACTTAAAGTCCGGCAATTATTTCAATTTCCAACCGCACTTTGAAAACTCCAAATTATGTCAACTACGGTTCTACTTATAAAAAGCCGAAAAACCCCTTACATTTAGAGGTCAAAGAAAACCTCCATAAATTTTCAATCAATGCAAATAATCCCCATGGGTTTATAAATCAACGTAGAAACTCCCTGGTTTTTAGTAAATGCAAGAAGCATCTCTGAGTTTTAAGCAAGGCTAGCTGGCAATGGGTCAGGTTCGGCCTTGAACTTATAAAAACCTAGCCCAAAATTTTTTCTACGGTCCAAGCCCGGCACGATTTTCAGTCGGGCTGCTCAAATGTGGCTCAAGCCCGGACCCGAATAAAGCCAAAAGCCCAAGCCCAGGCCCGATTCTTCAGGAAAGATGGTATACATGAGATTTTTTTTTACGAATATGACAGAGCAAACTTGCTCCAGCCATAATATTATAAATATATATAACAGAATTACAACATCAGAGTTCACAAAAAACAACAACTACTGAACACTTTGATTCATAAAGCCGATCACACAGGACCACAACACGAAAGTAAACAGTAAGGAGCAATTGTTAGAACACGAATTTCATTAAACAGAAGTGCTAACAATAATTGTGAAGAGTTACAATTACTAATAATTAAAAAAACAAACCATACAATACAATACAGAGTCGATATTTGAATATCTCTGTCCTTAAAGCAATTTTCGTCCCGTAGTGTGACGGTGGTTGACGAAATGTCTCCAAGGGTACAACTGTATTACCTTTCCCTGAAGAGTAGCACTCTAACTTCAGAGATCTGATCGAACTGGAGCTGTGTTGTATTCTCAGTACTGACTTAGAGAGGAAGAAGAAGAAGAAGATTCGAACTAGATTTTTCAGAACTGTATCCTCTGGCAGACAAAATGGACTGGTTTTATAGGAGATTGAGAGCAACTGAACGGGTCCATTACTTTGTAACAACAGAGTAGTGGTTCAAAGACGTAAATGATGAGCCATTACTCTGCTGTTACAAAGTAATGGTACCAGTTACTGAAGTTGAAAGGCCTCAACAGTATACTGGGGGATTTTTGACTGGGGCAAAAATATATATATAGGCCAGATCCAAGCCAGACCAGACTAAACCAAGCCAAACCAAGCTGATGCCGGAGCCGGAGCCGGGCCGGGCCAGACCGGGCGCGCGCGTGTGTATTTGTCATTTTGGCTAAGTCTTCTCTCCACTACACGTTAGTGGTAACCCCCAGGCCACGTCCTTTAGTCCATTTTTAGTATATATACTAGAAAAAAACTTTTCCCATTTTTGATATGGGACTATCCATTTTCTCAAAATATCCAAGTTAGTACATTTCGAGTACCCAACTTTGGACCAACATTTCTCATTCATACGGAATTAATTTTTGGCACATGAGTACATCACGGAATAGTACTCGACGAGAGGAACATGATCCAATCAAATTCCGGTGCCGCCGGTGGCCGGAGCCCAGCGGAATCCGACCCGAAAAATTTGCAAAAACTTTTTCCAACAATCCCCCACATGAATGGAAATGACCAGATCATGTAATGCAGACACGACAAAAAGACACATGACAGAAAAAGACTCTGAGAATACAATTGGAAAATCACTGCATCAGGAATGACAGTAATTTTTCAACTTTGAACCACCCTTAGTGAGTAGCCATCAGATTCACTTGACCAGTTAGTGAACATGATGGCTTGAACTACCCGGGCTTTGATGTGAACCTAGACAATAACTATCACATAGTTTTATCTCCTCATAGAACTAGGTTCTCTTGTTGTGTTCATTTTGACCTTGAACAACCCTGGTTAATCGTGAGTGAACTTGGAGAATGTAGCCTCTCTTCATTCTCCTAGAAACGGCCCCATTTCACACTCACAAGGTGATTGCCCATAAAGAGTATCCTACCATACCCCACTTTTATTTCAAAGCTATGGGAATCATTAAAAGCCAAGCTTATCCTAACTCTTTGCAGGTAGCACTGTTTTATCATCCTAAGAGTGGGTATGAGATTTCAATCTCTCAGTGCTCACGTCGTTTCAACAAGATTTTGTTGTCCCCTTGAACCTAGATCTTGGGATCTCCAATTCTTAGGTAGGGTTTCCATCAAGTATCCTCTTTCGTCATAGGTTTTAAACCCATTTCTCTTGATGATCTCACAACTTGCTCTCGCGACAAACCTTTAGTAAATGGATTCGCTAGGTTGTTAGCCGATTTTATATACTCTATAGAGGTTACTCCATTTAAGAGCAGCTATCTAATGATTTTGTGTCGCCTTCTGATATGACGAGACTTACCATTATACATACAACTCAGTGCCCGTGCTATAGCCGATTGGCTGTCACAGTGTACACATAAATCAGGCACTGGTTTTTCCCACATAGGGATATCCTCTAAAAAGTTTCGAAGCCATTCTGCTTCCTCTACCGCTTTGTCTAAAGCAATAAACTCAGATTCCATGGTGGATCTCGCCAATATGTTTGTTTAGAGGATTTCCATGACACAGCTGCACCACCAAGTGTGAAGACATACCCACTTGTGGATTTTGAGTTCTTGGAGTCCGATATCCAGTTGGCATCACTATAGCCTTCTAATACTGCTGGATATGTGGTGTAATGCAGCCCATAATTCTGAGTGTGTTGCAAGTAGTTCAATATTCTAGTTATTCCTTTTCAGTGACTTCGTCCTGAATTACTTGTGTAGCAGCTCAATACATTTACTGAATGTGCTAGGTCCGGTCTTGTATAACTTTTTAAGTACATCAGACTACCGATTACATGTGCATATTCCAGTTGTGATATGCTGTCTCCCGTGTTTTTGAAAACGTGAAGACTGGGATCCACAGGACTTTAGCAGTCCTATTCGAGTAATTCTTGAATCTTTCAAGTACTTTCTCAGTGTAATGAGCTTGAGACAAATTAATTCCCTCAGATGTCCTGAAAACTTTGATTCCTAGTATGACGTCTACAACTCCCAAATCTTTCATATTAAACTTGCCACTAAGCATGCTCTTAGTTTGTTTGATAATGTCATTATTACTCCCAATAATGAGCATGTCATCTACATACAGACACACCAGAATGTATCCATTTGGAGTATCTTTGATGTAGATACACTTATCACATTCATTTATTTTGAAACTATTTGACATCATAACATTGTCAAATTTTGCATGCCACTACTTTGGATCTTGTTTCAGTCTGTACAGGGACTTTACAAGCCTGCACACCTTGTTTTTCTGTCCAGGAACTACGTAACCCTCAGGTTATTTCATGTATATTTCTTCTTCTAAATCCCCATTTAGAAATGCAGTTTTAAGATCCATTTGATGTATTTCCAGGTTACGAGAGCTGCAATAGCTATCAACATTCTTATGGAAGTTATTCTTGTAACCGGGGAATATGTATCAAAGAAGTCTAGGCCTTCCTTTTGCCTAAATCCTTGTACCACAAGTCTCGCCTTATGTTTCTCTATTGAACTATCTGGTTTCAATTTTTGTTTGAAAATTCATTTGCATCCTAGAGCTTTACATCCAGAAGGAAAATCGACCAACTCCCATGTATGATTTTGCATAATGGAGTCTATTTCACTTTTGATTGCTTCCTTCCACATAGGAGCATCAGGTGTAGACATGCCTTCCTTGAATGTTCTGGGCCCATTCTCTTACAGAAAGGCCGTTACGAAGTCAGGACCAAATGACTTTGATGTTCTAGCCCATTTACTACGTCTAAGCTCATAATTATCATGTTCTGGTTCATTAACTGAAGTGCTTGCATTTTCTTGTTCACGTGTACGTTTGGGATAAGTAGTATCCTTGCACGGAAACACGTGTTCAAAGATGGAAGCATTTCTTGATTCCATTATTGTATTCACATGGATATCTGGTATATCTTATTTATATACCAAGAACCGATATGCACTACTGTTGTGTGCATAGCCAATGAATATGCAATCAATCGTCTTAGGTCCTATGGTGACCTATTTTGGATTAGGTACTGCCACTTTTGCTAGACACCCCCACACTTTGAAGTATTTATACGAAGGTACGTTACCTTTCCACAGTTCGTATGGTGTCTTTCCAGTTTTCTTGTGCGGTATTTTATTGAGAATGTAGTTGGCAGTCAGCAACGCTTTCCCCCCACATGTTTTGGGGTAAGCCAGAATTCAACAACAAGGCATTCATCATCTCCTTTAGAGTTCGGTTCTTGTGCTCGGCATTACCGTTTGATTCAGGTGAGTAAGGAGCAGTTGTCTGACGAACTATTCCATGTTCAGAGCAGAAGCATATTAAATGGTGCATCATATTCTCCTCCTTTATTACTCCTAATGATTTTAATCATTTTGCCAAGTTGATTCTCAACCTCAAGCTTATATTCTGAATTTATCCAAAGCCTCATTTTTGCTATGTAACAAGTATACATAACAGAATCTTGTGCAATCGTCTATGAATGTCACAAAGTACTTTTTGCCACCTCTGGTATGCACATATTTTAAATCACACAGATCCATGTGAATTTGACCTAGAGTTTCTGTGTTTCTTTCTACATAATGTGATGGAGTTTTAGTGAGTTTGGCCTCTGTGCAAACTTCATATTTTTTGGTGTTGTCTACCTTAAATTTTGGTAGCAAATTCATATTAATTAATCTATGCATAGAATTGAAATTAACATGACCTGGTCTTTCATGCCAAACAGAAGAAGACTCAACAACATAGGCAATAGGAGTTATTTCATTAACTTTGGGAACAACAGGAATAATAGTTTTAGGGATGACTATCATTACATTAAACTTAAACAGTCCATCCTTCACATATCTTTTACCCAAGTACACCCCATTTTTAGACAATACAAAATTATCAGAAGCAAGAACGACCTTAAATCCATTCTTGCTTAGCAAAGATCCTGATACCAAGTTCTTTCTAATATCTGGAACATGCAACATATTTGTGAGTGTTAGTTCCTTGTCTGAAGTCATTTTCAGTACTATCTTCTCCGTTCCTGCAATTTTAGAGGTGGAAGAATTACCCATAAACAACTGTTCATCCTTGTTGCACTTCTGGTATGAAGTGAACATCTCCTTATCCGAGCATATGTGCTTGGTGGCCCCAGTGTCGTACCACCACTCTCGAGGATTGCTCCCCACCAGATTCACCTCTGATACAACAACACAGAGGTCTAGGTCAGAGAGACCGGTGGACAATTTCTGAGCTATGTGTGCAGGGGATCCTTCTTCCTGTCCGGTTCCAGCACGGTTGTTGTCCTTGCTGCGGTATTCAGAAATTCTGTGGCCTAGCTTACCACATTTTTGGCATTTTCCAGCAAACCTCTTTGCTGCCGATTTTTTGTTCGAGGCCTGTAGTAGGAACTTTCTCTTTTTGCCTTTTTGTTCATGCTCCACCATGTTTTCCTTTTCTATGGACTGATTGCCATAGGACCTGTCAGCTTTGAGATTCTCCTCTTCGATCCGCAACCTAACAATGAGGTCTTCAAGAGACATCTCCTTTCGCTTGTGCTTGAGGTAGTTCTTGAAGTCTTTCCATCCAGGTAGAAGCTTCTCGATGAACGCTGCAACCTGGAATGGTTCGCACATCATCATGTTCTCTGCAGCGATTTCATGCAATATCACCTGCAGTTCCTGAATTTGACTCACAACTGTCTTGGAGTCAACCATTTTGTAGTCCAGAAATTTGCCAACTACAAACTTTTTGGACCCGGCATCTTCTGTTTTGTATTTCTTCTCCAAAGAGCCCCACAGGAGTTTGGACGTCTTGAAGACACAGTAGACGTTATACAAAAGGTCTACCAAGCCATTCAGGATGTGGGCAGAATGACCAAATGTGTCGCAATCGATTGTGCAGTCACATTTTGGGTCACTGGTGTTTCGGCACTGATAAGCCCATTGACACTTTCGATCTGTGTGTTTTCCATGTTCTGAAAGAGTTAAAATATAACTATTAGTTGTTTTTCCGAAATGATAACAAAACCTGTAAAGAACCTTCACAAAAAACTGTTAGAATAGAAGAAAAAATTGCTTTAAGATGGTTAGAACACGAATTTCATAAAACAGAAATGCTAACAATAATTATGAAGAGTTACAATTACAAGAAATAAAAGAACAAACCATACAATACAATACGAGTAAAGATTTGAATATCTCTATCCTTAAAGCAATTTTCGCCCCGTAGTGTGACGGTGGTTAACGAAATGCCTTCCAGGGTACAACTGTATTACCTTTCCCTAATGAGAAGCACCGTAACTTCAGAGATATGATCGAACTGGAGCTGTGTTGTATTCTCAGTACTGACTCAGAGAGGAAGAAGAAGAAGAAGAAGAAGAAGAAGAAGAAGAAGCAGAAGATTCGGACTGGTTTTTTCAGAACCGTATTCGGACTGGTTTTTTCAGAACCGTATCCTCTGGCAAACAAAATGGACTGGTTTTATAAGAGATTGAGAGCAACTGATGGTCCATTACTCTATAACAGCAGAGTAGTGGTTCAAAGACATAACTGATGAGCCATTACTCTGCTGTTACAGAGTAATATTACTAGTTACTGAAGTTAAATGGCCTCAACAGTATACTGGGGCAAAAAAAAATATATAGGCCAGAGCCAAGCCGAGGCCGGGGCCAGGGCCGGGCGCGCGCGTGTGTGTTTGTTATTTTGGCTAAGTCCTCTCTCCACTACACGTTAGTGGTAACCCCCGGGCCACGCCCTTTAGTTCATTTTTTAGTATATATACTAGAAAAAACTTTCCCCATCTCCGATATGGGACTCTCCATTTTCTCCAAATATCTAAGTTAGTACATTTCGAGTACCCAACTTTGGACCAACATTTCTCATTCATACGGAATTCGTTTTTGGCACATTAGTACATCACGGAATAGCACTCGACGAGAGGAATATGATCCAATCAATTTCCGGTGCCGCCGGTGATCGGAGCCCACCGGAATTCGGCCCGAAAAATTTGCAAAAACTTTTTCCAACAGCAATGACACAAAACTCAATACATATAACAAAACAGAGTGAAAAGAGATGCAGCAGCCCAAGAAGAACAAGCAACTTCCCTTGCTAGCACTGAGTCCATCATCCTCAAACAATTGCACATAAACAGCTAAGCAAGAAAACCAGAAACCAGGAAGCAAGAAAACTAGTACTTCCTTAATCTCTCCATATGGAAATAAAACTCATGACAACAGTTATTACATTTAATGGAAATTCTTTAAAATGCGGGGGGGGGGGGGGGGGGGGGGGTGAGTCTGATATGTGTACATGGTGCATATGCAGTTAATGTTATGTGAAAGGTGAGACTAATTTGCATAGATCCGAATACTGCATTCTGCTACATTGATCACAATGTTGAGATGTTCCATTGATAGATAGATCGTATGGGGATTTTTGTATAGAAGATTCCAATTTCCAACTGATTATTAAAAAAAATGTAAATGTGCATTTGTACAAGAATTGAATACTAACATTAACAAAAACTTCAAAAAATGAAAGATAAAAATGCAAAGATGTAGAAAACAAAAGATCACACATACAAAATAAACGTGAGGGATTTACACTGAAAAATATTGAAAAATCACAGCAAGAAGATAATGAGAACACCACCGAAAATAATTGGTGATGGAAAATAATAGAGAAAACCTACATGTAAATAGTGAAAAGATGGGAGAATATTTATGGTGATAAATTGATAATCCACTTACATAATAAATGAATTAGTAACTCTTCCTCCTATGATTGAGAAAGAAAAACCATAATAAAATCGAAGATTGGGGTTGGGAAGAAAAAGGGGTAGCCATGAATCACTCTGGCAATTAAAGGGTTGGGAAGAAAAGGGACAGAATTGTTGAATTCTAACTGCGGAATAACTCAACAACGACGACGAGATGCAAGAACTGTAGAATCAAAACAAAAGAACAAAGATCAACAAAAAACAACACACAAGAACACATGAGATTTTTTCGAGGTTCACCAAAACAATGGCTACTTCCCTGCACAGAGGCACTCCTACGATTTTCACTAGAAATATGAAGAATAGGTTTACAAATCTCTCAAGAACTCACCCCCAAGGTATAAGGTTTCTCTCTATCTCCCTCTCTCTTAATGACGGCTGGTAGATCTCTATTTTTCGTATGGTTAACCCTAAAATCGTACACAATACAATATATATAGGTTTTCTCAACTTTCAATCTGAGCCGCTCATCAAACAGCATCGGGACGGTTGACCGCAACACCATGTCGGTCAACCGGTTCTCTCTTTCGACTGTACAGGGTCCAATAGAGTTTAGGTCGGTCGACCGGTCGCCTTTTCAAGTTACAAGGTTAAGGCAGAGAGCGAGATGGTCGACTACGCGGTTGACCATACATTGCTTGGGATGCTATCGGAGGGTGCAGTCGACCGCATGGTTGATCGCAACTCTGCCTGTAGCTTCAAACTACTCTTGAACTTCTTGCTCCCACTTCAACTCTTCTTCTCGTCTATCTTCTTCAACCCATTATCATGTATTGGATCCACAAACCCCAACAATCTCTCACTTGGAGACATATACACGAAGTCTCTAACATGTTCTTCATTCTTCCATTGGCCTAGTCTAGAACTGTGCCTCTGCGAGTCTCCTCAACAATTAACCTGGAGACAATCCGAAAGCGGTATAGCAAAACTGATGTTTCCTGTTATCCACCACCTTAGTGAGCATGTCTGCCGGATTCTTAGTGCCAAGAATCTTAGTTAGCTTCAACCATTTCTTCTTAACCGCCATTCTAATAAAATGATACCTCATTTGAATGTGCCGAGTCCTAGAGTGATATGCAGAGTTTTTTGCCAAAAAAACTGTACTTTGACTATCACACCATAGTTCACTTATGGGTTGCTTTCTGCCCAATTGTTTCATTAGCTCCGAAATCCACAACATGTCTTTCGTTGCTTCTGTAAGTGCCAACTGTAAATACATACCCTGTAGTACTTCTGCAACCATCACGATCGCCCGAAAAATCCACATCCACATAACCATGTATATGCAAAGAATCTTCCCCAAAATAAAGAGAGTGATCTGAAGTACCTTGTAGATATCTAAGAATCCACCTTACTGCATCCCAATACTGTTTACCTGGATTCTTCATGTAACGGATGAAAACTCCTACTGCTTGTGCGATGTCTGGTCTTGTAGACACCATCTCATACATCAAACTTCCAATGGCTAAGGCATAAGGAGTAGCACCCATTTCCTCCATCTTCGCCTCCGTTTTAGGACACAAGTCCATTGATAACTTGAAGTGAGCAGCCAAGGGACAAGTGATTGGCCTCGCGCCATCCATGTTGAATCTCTTCAACATCTTCCTCATGTAGTCCGCTTGAGATAACCAAAGCTTCTTGCTTCTCCTGTCTCTACTAATCTTCATGCCGAGGATTTGCTTTGCTTCATCCAAGTCCTTCATTGAAAACTCCAAAGCTAGCGCCTTACTTCCTTGATCTTCTCTATACATGAACCTGCTAACAATATGTCATCCACATACAACGCCAAGATAACTATATCATTGTCCTCATATCTACAAATATACACGCAATAATCTGTTTTTCATCTATCGAAATCTTTTTCTCTCATGATGCAATCAAACTTCAAGTACCATTGCCGCAGTGCTTTTTTGAGCCCATAAAAACTCTTTTTTAATCGCGCACCATGTCTTCTTTCTATTTTGCTTCAAAACCTATGGGTTGTTTCATGTACAGCTCTTCTCCGACATCACCATGGAGAAATGCTGTCAACTGCTCTAAGTGCAAGTCTTCAACTGCCACAATACTAAACAGAACCCTAATTAATCCATCTTCACAACCGGTGCAAAGATCTCACTATAATCAACACCTTCTCTTTGAGAGAATCTGTCACACCCCGCTTCCCAAAAATATGGAATACGAGCACGTGACGAAGCCCAGCGAATGATTTTTACATCATTCATAAGCTGTAGGATCGACTCAGCATCATGACAAGAATATAACCAGATTAATATATAACCAAGCATGCATGAATAATTCATTAAGCAACAAAAAACAATTTAAACAAATAATAATATTCAAATAGTTTCCATGTCTGGATCAAGTGTAAACTCGGAAACAAGTCTTAAACAGCAGAAGAAATAAATACCTTAAGGAAAGCAATTATTTAAATAAGTCCTTGCTCCAAGTAAAACCTGAAATGTCTGCTTGCTAATTCTAGCAGGTAGCTTGTCCCAAAGTCTGCTTAATAAATATAAAAGGAAAACAGGGAAAGACAAGAGAAAAATGCCTTTAGTGCAAGCTAGGGCCACAAATAGTGAAAGCAAGTACAAGTATGGGGAACAGGAACTGGAATCAACAATGTAACAGGGATACGACAAGTAATGGAAAAACCAAGAACTAGCTAGCAAGAGGGACATCTTAGTAAACAGGTTTGTTAACAACTGCTAATGGTAAAACATATGACAGGTGAACCTGTAGGGGTAACTAACATCAAGTGACAAGTCTCAAATCTAGTATCATGTAACAAGTGTCAAGTCTAGTGTCAAAATTTTATTTCAAGTGTCAAGTCTCAAGTAACAAGTTGTCGAGTATCAGGTAACATGTATCAAGTTCAAGTTTCAGGTTTCAAGTCTCATGTATCATGTTTCATGTATCATATCATCATGTATCAAGTAACAGGTGTCATGTTCAAGTTTCATGTTCAAGTCTTGTAGTTATTACTATCTAGATAGCACTTCATGCATCCATACTTTTACTACATGGTTGCTACAGTCAAATCAGTAACGTTTAGACCTAGTAATGGAGCCCATAGGGCGGCGTACTCAGGTATCAAGAATCAAGCAAGTGATCAATCATGGACTCTAGAGGTGGCCCTCGTCACCCATGACGTGGCACTTAGTTCTACGTGGCACTTAGTTCCATGTGATCTCAACTATATATCATGTAATCATATAATGGACTCTAGAGGTAGCCCCCGTAGACTCTAGAGGTGGCCCCCGTCACCCATGACGTGGCACTTAGTTCCATTTAACATACAACATTGGGAAACACGGTCCGCCTTCCGAGTACACTTACCTATGTTGTCCACTCTATAGTCCTTCCCTCAAACCCCAGCTTGTTACATTTGTTCAGGCAGAATTGTGTATTTGAGTTTATACATGTGAAACAGGGTTGAAATAATGAGAATTAATTCTAAGAAAAATTGGAGATATCCTATAGGGTGTCCAGCAACTACATATAAAATTTGGAGTCAACCGCTCACTGGTTATATAGCTAAATTAATGCGCAAAGTAATTGTGTGCAGCAGTTTTGCAAATTTGCGTCCACCGACACAGTTGCAGTAGAACTGCCACAACTCCTAGACCGTAACTCCGAATTCAGAACTTTCGGAAGTTATCGATATCTACACATCCAGATCTACAATTTCTATTCAGGGCTCGGGCCCATATTCAAATGATAAGGGGGTCGAAATAGCGAAAGGAAATTCAGGACAACAACTCGTAGAAATGATTTACTAGCGTAGGTTACATGGGAAAATGTCATTTGGCATCTAAGTTATTATGTGGCATAAATACATGATAATGGAGGTCAAACAGCAAACAATAAATGTTTTCAAGTTATAGGGTTGCAAGTTCGTCAAAAATTAAATGTGACATGTATCTACAAATTTAGGGCTCCTTAATTCATATGTCTATGTGTTCATGTGTTCAAGGGTAAAAGAGTCCAATAATTATAAATTAAATACGAGAAAATTTTGTGACTCTTAGAATTGTCAATTGGAGGTTCAATATTGATCTACAACGAATTTCAAGGAGGAGTCACAATCTAACTATTTGTAGTATTTCAAGGGTGCTTGTACTAGAACAAAAAAATGTACAAGGATACTTGCCTTTAGGGGAGAAGACGATGAATCCGACGGATGACGGGAATGGATCCCGATGACACGGCGACGAGCAACGATCACGATAATCACGATCGGGCATGGATCTCGATGATGATCAAGATCAAGATGAAGATCCAGCGAATCCAACGGTCGAGATCGAAAATAAAATATATGAGAATTAGAAGGGAACAAAAATATATCATGATTGACAATTGATGAATAAGAACAAAAGTAGATCAAATGTTTACTCACCAAGCAAAGGACGAACGAGACGATGCAAGGCCGAGATCAAGTTGATCAACCAATCGACGGCCGAGATCGAAGATCAAGATGATGATCACGATCGTGATGATCAAAAGAAATTCGACGGTCGAAATCAAGATCTTGATTATGATGGAGACGATGATCACGATCGCGATGATCGGCGATTGAACGACCTAGATCCAATGGCTTGGTGATGATCAAATGAAGGATCGGATGGCTGTGATCAAGAGCTGCTATTGATGATCGATCTGATCTGATCTCAGTCACGATGAGATCAAGCAGATCAAACGATCAGGATCAAGAGATCAAGATCCGATCAAACGGACGGCCCACAATCACTCTGATCAAAACCCATATACACAGCAACCTATAGTTCGAACCTGGCTTGGCTCCGACTACCAGGGAAACTGACGGTAGCGCTGGCAGCACGGTGAACAGGGGGCGACCGCGGCTAGGCGGAGGAGGCAGGGGCGTGACTGGGGGAGAGCACCGCAGGGGGGCAGTCGACGGGAGCTGCCTGCTGCCGCAGGTGGCTGTAGTGGGCGCTAGTGGCGCTGCGACTGGGATGGATGCGGCGCATTGCCGACAGTGTCGCGAGGTGAACAGGAGGAGGTCGGTGACTGGCGGAGCACGGGGGGTCGAGGCGATGGTGGGCATCGCTGCTGGTGCTGGTGCTGTCATCGCGGGCTACTGCGGTGTGGGCTGGCGTCGACTGCGGCGTGCTGGCATTGCGACGCGCTGAGACGGACGGGAGAGAGAGAGAGGCTCGCATGGTGGCGAGGAGATGGTGGGATGGGTGCACACAGCGGCGAGAAGGGGTTTCGGGATGAGAATAGAAGAAGAAGAAGGAAGTGTTGGCGGCTGTAGGGTGTAACAGTAGGCTAGGTTTTGGGTAGGTTAGATTAATAGGGTATTTATATAATAGGGTATTGGGTTGTTAGGGTTATTGGGTAATGGATCCAATAAGAATAGGGTGGGGTTTTAGGTATTGGGTATTGGATTATCCAATAGGAAAATGGGTGATGGATTTTGGGTTTTTAATGTGTATTGGGTTAAGAAAATTCAATAAGAAAAATATACGACTAGAGAAAAATAAATAAATAAATAGATCAACAATAGTATAGTAACAAAATAAATAAATTTGTGTGCATCAAATTAATACTCAAACACTACTAACTACAATAAAAATAGGTTTTCCATTCGACAGTCAAATATAATAATAATATTGATAACAACAATAAAATTTTGATATACATATCAAAATGGGATTTGTGATAAACAAGTTCATGGAAGCCCAAATAGTAATAAAATAAGTTACAAATAGCCGAAAACATTAAAGTTGGATTATACTATTATTCGAAGAAATTACAATTTCCGGTTTGAAAGGATTTTAATATAAGGTACAATTCGAGTTTAAAATAATACTGAATTTATAATAAATCAAAATACGAAAAATTTTCACAAAATACGTATTTAGGGAAACAGGGATTACAAATCCTACCCACCTTACACAAAAATTTCGTCCTCGAAATTTGCTTTGGTGGTACATAGGACGAGGCAAAAGCAACTGGGGGGTAACAAGGTAGAAAATTAAAGGGGAATGAATAAAGCAGAGGCAACCCCAGGAAAAGAAGGAAGATAACAATGAGGTCAAATGGAAGGCACGGAAAGGAATAAACAGTATCAAAAGGAACGAAATAGAACAAGATAACAATATAGTAAGGAAGTAAGCAGAACTGGAATCAGAGAGAGAAAAGACAGGAAGAATTGAATCAATAATGGATGAGTGCATGATAGCAAAATGGAATGCAAGACGGAAGTAATCGGTATCAAAATGAAGAAGAAACAGCACAAGTCTTGCAAGATAACAAGGCAAAGAAATGAAGAATAGATAGAGCTGGAATTGAAGAAAGAATGGACAGGAAAAAGATGAACCAAGCAATGAGTCAAGAGATGAGGACAATGCAAGAGATAGGGAATAACAACAATGCAAGGAGAGAGAAACAACAATAGAATCCTGAGACCTGTGGGTTATGGGCCCACCACGCTTTCGCTGCGTCACTCTGATGGTGGCATTCCAAGCTCCAGACATGTTAATGTAGACCACATGACTCCAAGCGACGATCCGATCAGGAAGAAAAGAATGAGCTACCAAGATCAAAGAGAGTATGGGCTCCAAATAGAGATAGGCAATAATGCAAAATGGATATAAGGCTTGAGCTTCAATCTTCATAATTAAAAGATATAATACATATCAAAACTAACGGCTTTTAACAGAAATAATAACACAACAAATATCAATAATAATAATATCAATAGTAACAGAATAATAATAACAATAATAAAAAAAAATACAACATTGATGATATAAAATTTGTAATAATAGTAACAAAATAATAATAATAACGATAATAATAACAGAAATCAAAATCGTCATAATCATACAGGTAATAATGAAGTAATGATGACATAATAAAAATATCAACAATACTAATAATAACGATAACACATACATGACATAATAGAATTCAACACACTCATGAAAATAATGCAATAATAATAATAATGATAGCATTAAAAATAATATCAATAATGATAATAAATAATATGACAATCGCAATAATAACAATAATATCAATAAAGCAACAGTAATAATAATAAAAATAATAACAGTAATAAAGGTGATGAAAACGATAATAATAACATCAATTGAAATGACAGTAATATTAATAATACCAATAATAACAAAAATATTCTTTTACCATCAGTTTCATTATATAAGTAACTAGTCTTGAAATATCAATTAGTAATAGGTAGAAAATCTTGCCTCCTTAACATCAAGTTGCATATTTGCCTTCACGACATCAGGTTTCAAGTTGCCGTCCGAATATTCGGCTGCACATTTTGCCTCGCCGATATCCAGTTGCAATTTGCCTCTATTGACATCGAGTTGCATATTTACCATCTCGACATAGGTTGCAGCGAAATGGTGAAATGTATATAAAATTGAGCATGCTCAGGCTCAAAACAAATTAATAATAATAATAATAGTAACGTTAAAAATAATAATACCAATAACAACAATAATAACAAAATATCGATACTATTAACAATAAGAATAACAATGATAAGAATAATAATCATAACAATAATAATATCAGTAATCGCAAAAAGAATGATAGTAATAATAATAATACCAACGATAATATTAAAATATTAACAGCACTAGTAAAAGTAATAATATAAGACAAGATATAGTTTGAGCCCAACATTTTTGTGGAAGTAATTTAATATTAACGATAATAATAAAATAATGAAAACAACAATAAGAATATCAATAGTAGTAACAATAATAATAATACTAGTAATGATAATGAAAATAATAGCGATAATAATAGTCGTAGTAATAATAGCATTATACACCAAAATAAGAATTTATCTTATCAAAATACTCCAGTGGAAATATATAGTCGATCAAGAATGAAAAGTGAAGTTAAAATACACCATTGTTCGAAATAACAAAATCTTTGTTGAGAAACTTTTTTATTTTTATTTTTTTATAGAAGATCGAAAATAAATATAACAATCAGAAATCGCAATATAGAAAACATTCGAGAAAATAATTATAAGGAGAAAAATAGGTAGGCGAAAATGAAGCTACACCCAATAAGGAGTTAAAGAGAAGGATGACTAGAAGGGACAAAAGGAAGTCAAAGAATTGAATGTGGATGGAGAGGAATAATGGTAAAATCGGAATCGAAGAGAATATGGCAGAGAAGGAATAACTAGCATGATACTCAAAGTGAGTCAACAGTTGAAGATGAATGCAAGGCACGAAAAGCAATGAATGACACACGGACTGGAATAAGAAGGGATCAACGAGGCAAGTAGAAATTAGAGATTGCTTGCGCCGGAATTCAAAAGAACATGAGTACAGGAAGAATAAACTTGTACCCAATAAGAAATCAACAAATCAGAATGACTACAAGAGGTGGAAGGAATCAATGAATCAAAGAACTGAATATGAAGGGATCAATTGAATGGGTTAAGATTTGTGTCCAGATGGAGTTGATTATCAAATTATTCATGTGATTGCATGGCCTGTTTAATGCTGAGTTAATCCTGACTGAGTCAAGCCTGTCTAATGTATTAGTCAAACTAACACATTAGCCAAACCTGAGCTCTATACCACTAAAAACCTTGTCACGCCCCGCTTCCCAAAAATATGGAATACGAGCACGTGACGAAGCCCAGCGAATGATTTTTACATCATTCATAAGCTGTAGGATCGACTCAGCATCATGACAAGAATATAACCAGATTTATATATAACCAAGTATGCATGAATAATTCATTAAGCAACAGAAAACAATTTAATCAAATAATAATGTTCAAATAGTTCCCATGTCTGGATCAAGTGTAAACTCGGAAACAAGTCTTAAACAGCAGAATAAATAAATACCTTAAGGAAAGCAATTATTTAAATAAGTCCTTACTCCAAGTAAAACCTGAAATGTCTGCTTGCTAATTCCAGCAGGTAGCTTGTCCCAAAGTCTGCTTAATAAATATAAAAGGAAAACAGGGAAAGACAAGAGAAAAATGCCCTTAGTGCAAGCTAGGGCCACAAATAGTGAAAGAAAGTACAAGTATGGGGAACAGGAACTGGAATCAAGAATGTAACAGGGATACGACAAGTAATGGAAAAACCAAGAACTAGCTAGCAAGAGGGACATCTTAGTAAACAAGTTAGTTAACAACTGCTAATGGTAAAATATATGACATGTGAACCTGTAGGGGTAACTAACATCAAGTGACAAGTCTCAAATCTAGTATCATGTAACAAGTGCCAAGTCTAGTGTCAAAATTTTATTTCAAGTGTCAAGTCTCAAGTAACAAGTTGTCGAGTATCAGGTAACATGTATCAAGTTCAAGTTTCAGGTTTCAAGTCTCATGTATCATGTTTCATGTATCATATTATCATGTATCAAGTAACAGGTGTCATGTTCAAGTTTCATGTACAAGCCTTGTAGTTATTACCATCTAGGTAGCACTTCATGCATCCATACTTTTACTACATGGTTGCTACAGTCAAATCAGTTACGTTTAGACCTAGTAATGGAGTCCATAGGGCGGCGTACTCAGGTATAAAGTATCAAGCAAGTGATCAATCATGGACTCTAGAGGTGGCCCCCGTAGACTCTAGAGGTGGCCCCGTCACCCATGACGTGGCACTTAGTTCTACGTGACACTTAGTTCCATGTGATCTCAACTATATATCATGTAATCATATAATGGACTCTAGAGGTGGCCCCCGTAGACTCTAGAGGTGGCCCCCGTCACTCATGACGTGGCACTTAGTTCCATTTAACATACAACATTGGAAAACATGGGCCCCCTTCCGAGTACACTTACCTATGTTTTCCACTCTATAGTCCTTCCCTCAAACCCCGTCTTGTTACATTTGTTCAGGCAGAATTGTGTATCTGAGTTTATACATGTGAAACAGGGTTGAAATAATCAGAATTAATTCTAAGAAAAATTGGAGATATCCTATAGGGTGTCTAGCAACTACATATAAAATTTGGAGTCAACTGCTCGCTGGTTATATAGCTAAATTAATGCGCAAAGTAATTGTGTGCAGCAGTTTTGCAAATCTGCGTCCACCGACATAGCTGCAGTAAAACTGTCACAACTCCTAGACCGTAACTCCGAATTCAGAACTTTCAGAAGTTATCGATGTCTACACATCCAGATCTACAATTTCTATTCAGGGCTCGGGCCCAGATTCAAATGATAAGGGGGTCGAAACAGCGAAAGGAAATTCAGGACAGCAACTCGTAGAAATGATTTACTAGCGTAGGTTACATGGGAAAATGTCATTTGGCGTCTAAGTTATTATGTGGCATCAATACATGATAATGGAGGTCAAACAGCAAACAATAAATGTTTTCAAGTTATAGGGTTGCAAGTTCGTCAAAAATTAAATGTGACATGTATCTACAAATTTAGGGCTCCTTAATTCATATGTCTATGTGTTCATGTGTTCAAGGGTAAAAGAGTCCAATAATTATAAATTAAATACGAGGAAATTTTGTGACTCTTAGAATTGTCAATTGGAGGTTCAATATTGATCTACAACGAATTTCAAGGAGTCACAATCTAACTATTTGTAGTATTTCAAGGGTGCTTGTACTAGAACAATAAAATGTACAAGGATACTTGCCTTTAGGGGAGAAGACGATGAATCTGACGGATGACGGGAATGGATCCCGATGACACGGCGACGAGCAACGATCACGATAATCACGATCGGGCACGGATCTCGATGATGATCAAGATCAAGATGAAGATCTAGCGAATCCAACGGTCGAGATCAGAAATAAAATATATGAGAATTAAAAGGGAACAAAAATATATCATGATTGACAATTGATGAATAAGAACAAAAGTAGATCAAATGTTTACTCACCAAGCAAAGGACGAACGAGACGATGCAAGGCCAAGATCAAGTTGATCAACCAATCGACGGCCGAGATCGAAGATCAAGATGATGATCACGATCATGATGATCAAAAGAAATTCGACGGTCGAAATCAAGATCTTGATGATGATGGAGATGATGATCACGATCGCGATGATCGGCGATCGGACGACCTAGATCCAATGGCTTGGTGATGATCAAATGAAGGATCGGATGGCTGTGATCAAGAGCTACTGTTGATGATCGATCTGATCTGATCTCAATCGCGATAAGATCAAGCAGATCAAACGATTAGGATCAAGAGATCAAGATCCGATCAAACAGACGGCCCACAATCACTCTGATCAAAACCCATATACATAGCAACCTACAGTTCGAACCTAGCTTGGCTCCGACTACCAGGGAAACTGACGGCGGCGCTGGCGGCACGGCGAACGAGGGGCGACCACGGCTAGGCGGAGGAGGCAGGGGCACGACTGGGGGAGAGCACCGCAGGGGGGGCGTTCGATGGGAGCTGCCTGCTGCCGCAGGTGGCTGCAGTGGGCGCTAGTGGCGCCGCGACTGGGATGGCTGCGGCGCATTGCCGACAGTGTCGCGAGGTGAACAGGAGGAGGTCGGCGACTGGCGGAGCACGGGGGGTCGAGGCGATGGTGGGCATCGCTGCTGGTGCTGGTGCTGTCATTGCGGGTTGCTGCGGTGTGGGTTGGCGTCGACTGCGGCGTCGTGGCATTGCGATGCGCTGAGACGGACGGGAGAGAGAGAGGCTCGCATGGTGGCGAGGAGATGGTGGGATGGGTGCACACAGCGGCGAGAAGGGGTTTCGGGATGAGAATAGAAGAAGAAGAAGGAAGTGTTGGAGGCTGTAGGGTGTAACAGTAGGCTAGGGTTTTGGGTAGGTTAGATTAATAGGGTATTTATATAATAGGGTATTAGGGTTGTTAGGGTTATTGGGTAATGGATCCAATAAGAATAGGGTGGGGTTTCAGGTATTGGGTATTGGATTATCCAATAGGAAAATGGGTGATGGATTTTGGGTTTTTAATGTGTATTGGGTTAAGAAAATTCAATAAGAGAAATATACGACTAGAGAAAAATAAATAAATAAATAGATCAACAACAGTATAGTAACAAAATAAATAAATTTGTGTGCATCAAATTAATACTCAAACACTACTAACTACAATAAAAATAGGTTTTCCATTCGACAGTCAAATATAAAAATAATATTGATAACAACAATAAAAATTTTGATAAACATATCAAAATGGGATTTGTGATAAACAAGTTCATGGAAGCCCAAATAGTAATAAAATAAGTTACAAATAGCCGAAAACATTAAAGTTGGATTATACTATTATTCGAAGAAAATACAATTTTTGGTTTGAAAGGATTTTAATATAAGGTACAATTCGAGTTTAAAATAATACTGAATTTATAATAAATCAAAATACGAAAAATTTTCACAAAATACGTATTTAGGGAAACAGGGATTACAGAATCCTTTCACAACAAGTCTTGCCTTGTAACTCTTACTGCCATCTGCCTCATCTTTGACTTTGAAAACCCATTTGTTCATAAGAGCGCTCTTACCTGCAGGTAACTTGGTCAACTCCCAAGTTTGGTTATGTTCCATGGAGTTCATCTCGTCCTTCATGGCTAACTCCTGCAGAATTCGAGCCTCATCCCTCAAAGCCTCCTCATGAGTCTCTAGCTCTCCTGAATCTGTGTACAGAACATGCTCGTGAACAATAATAGCTGATGGATCAAATATCTTGGTTGGCCTCCTCACTCGGGTCGATCTCCTCAATGTGGGTACCGGTTCATTGACCGGTTCAGGTTTTCCGAATTGTTCTGTCTGTAACTGTTCATCTTGGATAACCTACTCATTCCCAATAGGCTCACCATGAGCCTCCTATGCTTCCTGTGGTACCTGTACCTGCTACTGCACTGTAGGCCCCCCCCCACTAGGTCCGCCTTCAGAATCAGAATCTGAGTCTGAGTCTGAACCCCAATATGACTCTGAACTGGTTGTACTATCTTGACCTGTGTGCCTGTCCTTGTATAGGACCCCTTCATTTAACACTACATTCTTACTACGAATAACTTTATTATCCATAAAATTCCAAAGCCTGTAACCATATTCATTGCCACCGTAGCCAATGAACACACACCTCCTGGACTTAGAGTCTAACTTCTTTCTTTCTTCCCTGTTAATTAGTACATATGCCATACAACCATAAACTTTCAAATGCGAACAATTAACAGTTTTGCTTGACCATAGTTCTTTTGGAATGTCCCCATCAAGCGCTAGACGGGCAACAGTTAATCAAGTAAACTTATGTATCAACTGTAGTGGCCCAAAGATAGACCAGAAGATTCGCAAGAGGTCTCATGCATCTCGCCCTTTCGAATATCGTGCGGTTTATTCTTTCTGCTACACCATTCTCCTGTGGAGTCTTAGGAACTGTCTTGATTCCTCTGATACCCTCCTTTGCCAGATAGATAACAAACTCTTTTCTTGTGTACTCACCTCTGTTGTTTGACTTTATTACTTTCACCTTGCAACCCGTCTCATTCTCAACCCTGGCCTTCCATGCTCTGAATGCCTCAAATACTTTGGATTTCTAGCGAATTGAATAAACCCAAACCTTTCTTGTAAGATCATCGATGAATGTGATGGAGTATCTCTTACCACAATATAAAAATTCCTGAGCTGGACCCCACACACCTGTATGTACCAACTCTAGCTTCCCAAGCTTATTCTCATGCCCACCCAACTGTAAGCTAACTGTCTTCTGTTTGCCCACTCACAGAAATCCATCTCAACCTTCTTCAGCCCCGGCAAAATATCCTCAGAACAAAGCTGCTTGACACCCGTTTCACTAAGGTGCCCCAACCTGACATGCCATAGAATCGACGAGGAACTACTTGTTGATGCTATCGCAATGATATCACCAGAATCACCTCCTCTGAATAAGTACAACGTGGCACCACGCTTTCCTTTTGCCACCAACCTGGCACCAATAGTCACCTTTCATTCTCCATGCCCAAAAGTTATCGTGAACCCTTTTTTGTCTAGTTTGCTAGTTGAGATCAAGTTTTTCTTCAAACTTGGAATATGTCTTGTGTTATTCAAGACCAATTGCCCACCATTTCAAGCCTTCACTCTCACATACCTACAACTGGACATATCTGCCCATTTCCAACTGAAACTTCACCAAAATCACCTTTCCTGTAATTCTCAAAAATATCCTTCATGAGGGTACAATGATAAGAAGCACCTGAGTCTATACACCAATCATCTTGCAAAATATTAAATCCAGCAGACGGGGTTCAATACTTATCACATTGGCTACCTGTGACCCTGCTTGTGCTTTCTTATACTCCTCGCATTGGTCTCTCCTGTGTCTGGGCTTCTTGCAGTACCAACACTCACCTTTGTAGTGTCATGTTCTTGACTTGGACCTGTAATTCCTGTTCTGCGACTTCCCTCTATTGTTACTTCTACCACGGTTATCAACTGACAGCGCGGCATTGGTAGGATATAACACCGAAGTCTCTCCATATCTTTTCCTCCTTGTATCCTCATTCATAATGTTGCTTATAACATCCTTTAGGGTTGTCGTATCGGTCATGGTGCTTGTAATAGTCTGGTCGTAACTATCGGGAAGGCTAGATAGCAACAACAATGATTGTGCCCTTTTCTCAAACTTTAAACCCGACGATTCCATCTGATTGTAAACCATACAGAAATTATTGATGTGCTCAGCAACCGAACCCCTTTCCGACAACTTCAAGTTAACCAACTTCTTTAGGTGTAAGATCTCTTTCACTGCATTCAGCTTCTCAAACATGTCTGTCAATATCTCCATTGCCTCATTTGCGGTCATTGCCTTCTCAATGTGAAATAGCGCCTTCCTACTCAGCGACAATTGAATCTGCCCAAGCGCCTTCTAATCCAATCTATTCCAAGCCACCAATGCAACTAGATCGACCTCCATCCCTTCTGGCTTCAAACTAAACAACGGATCATCTAGATTCTTCTGTAGGAGATACACAATCATTTGGATCTTCCACATTGTGAAATCCATTCCATCGAACTCCTTGACTCTACTCTTGTCCCCCATCTCAATCAATATTATCAACCTTGTAGCTCTAATACCAATTTGTTGAATTCTAACTGTGGAATAACTCAACAACGACGACGAGATGCAAGAACTATAGAATCAAAGCAAGAGAACAAATAACAACCAAAAGCAACACACAAGAACACATGAAATTTTTTTGAGGTTGACCCAAACAATGGCTACTTTCCCACGCAGAGGCACTCCTGCGATTTCCACTAGAAATACGAAGAATAGGTTTACAAATCTCTCAAGAACTCACCCCCAAGGTGTAGGGTTTCTCTCTATCTCCCTCTCTCTCAATGATGGCTTGTAGATCTCTATTTTCTTTTCGGTTAACCCTAAAATCATACACAATACAATATATATAGGTTTTCTCAACTTTCAATCTCAGCTGCTCATCAAACATCGTCGAGACGGTCGACCGCAACACCATGTCGGTCGATTGGTTCTCTCCTTCGACTGTACAGGGTCCAACAGAGTGTAGGACGGTCGACTGCGCAGTCGACCGGTCCCCTCTTCAAGTAACAGGGTTGAGACAGAGAGTGAGACGGTCGACTGTGTGGTCGAACGTACATTCATGGGATGCGGTCGGGGGGTGCAGTTGACCGCGTGGTCGACCACAACTCTGCCTGTAGCTTCAAACTACTCTTGACCTTCTTGCTTCCACTTCGACTCTCCTTCTCATCTATCTTCTTCAACCTATTATCGTGTATTGGATCCATAAACCCCAACAAGAAGAATATAAGATGAGTCGCCTCCATGAGAGAGAGAGAGTTTGAGACTCCGAGAGAGAGAAAACTAGGGTTTCGAATTTTTAGGAAGGAAAGAGTAGGGATAGAAGAGGAGCCCCTTCACATTCTGATCCTTGGATTTCTGTAACAAAAGGGTTGGGTTGAGAATTGAAACTTCAATAATTCATTTATAGTGAAGCCAGGCCAGGCTCGTATCGGATTTATACAAACCCGAACCCTTTCTGTAAACTAATTCAGGCTCAATTATTGAGCCCAACTCTAATTTATTTTTACAAAATTACAAGCCCATTTCCTACTAAGATCGGATCGGACTTAGGCAGACTCGGTTCGGATTCGGGTCAATTTCTAACCCTAGTTTTAATGGATTTGCTTTCACGTTCTGTTCCATCTCGTTGCGTGCTTTACCCGTGCTCTTTTTGGACACTTTTACCTCTCCCTCCCAGTTGGTCAGTACATTTCATCCAAACAGTTCATCAGATCATTCATCCCCTTTGTGATTCAAGTCCTCTTCATCCCCCCTCATCTTTCCCAATACTCCAACCCCTCTTCTTGCAACTTAGAAGACCCCAAACCAAAAAAAAAGGAAAAAAAATGAAATCATATTCTTACAACCACTGAGAACGAAGAAAGGAGACAAAGAAAGGAGCCTTCTTGCATTGGATTTCACACTTGACAAGTCCGGAAAATGGAGGTAAGCGTTCTTCCTTTTTTGTTCCAATTATGTGTATTTAGGTTGTTACCTGTTAGGATGACTGATAGGAGATCCTTAGTTGTTGAAAACTGTTACTCGTTGTTTCTGAAATTTATGAACTGAGCACAATGATATCCTATTTATTTGGTGATTTTCGGTGATGAAATGTTCTCTGCATGGTACTATTGGTAATGCGAGCATCACCATTGTTGGTTGAGTGTAATGAATATAATATTTAGTCTTCATTTTATATTGAAGCATAGATTTTGTGGTCCCAACTGTAGGTAATCAAATGACCAGGTAAGTTAATTTTATTTTCATTTTTTTTTGGTTTAATATCATGATTCAATCGTTATTTTAGAGTTTGATTATGGTGGTGTCTTCTATACAAAACTATTAGTTAGGTATAGAGGGGGTGAAGTGGCAGTTGTTGAGAGTGTGATTGCGGAGTTCACAAATTAGATGAATACACTGGAGTATCTAGAAGAACTTAATTATGGTGATGGGTGTAAAGTGTATTGCAGAGAACACATGGGAGACCTTAATTGCTTGAGGATCGTATATGATGATGCATCACTTGCACACATGTTTAGGGTCATGAGAGGCAAAAGAATCATAGCTTTGTACATTAAACATAGTTAGCTTCGAGAGAATGCAACCCAAGAGGAAAGTAGCACATACTATTGCACTGGGCATGCAAATGAAGATAAGTCAACTTGGTAGACAAATCTATTGATAGACATGAATTTATCCCTGAGAATGTTGCAAATGGTGGACAAGGGAGGAACAACTTGGCTGAAACCCACTGATAAGCAGAAATTGCCCCATATGAATGTTGCAGATGCTGGAGAGGTGGTCAATTTAGCCCAGATGGTAACTCAGATGTTATGGTTGGCGAAGACATAGATGATCAGGTTGTGGAAGACTCAAATGCTATGGTTGGCGAAGACATAGATGATCAGGTTGTGGTAGACTCACATGTTGAGATGGTTGGCTTCGCCCCTACATGTGCAGGGAAATTAGTAGGAATAAAATATGATATGAGGTTCACTAGAAGTGATAGACTCTACTCCAAGGGTAGGGTTGAGGATATTCTTACTACAAACCAGTAGTTGATCAAGTCCTCTCTACCTAACAGGTAGTTTGATAAGCTGCATCCAAGAAGAGCTTCAACTAAGCCAAAAAACATTGGAGGTGCTTTGATATAGGCTCCAGTAGAGAAGACTATGCAAAGGTGTAGTACAGTAGATGAGGGTACAACTAAAGGTAAATTATGAACAACATTATTACTGTAATTGAATGTTGGCATTTTTGCTTTAAAATTATTGATATATTGATAATACATTGCATGTATGAGTGGAACATCTAATAAAAAGAGTGGCAAGCATAAGAAGTCAAGGAAAGCAATGAAGTCTACATGCAAGAGAAAGTCTCTAAGAGAAGAAAATGATTCAAATGATGGGAGCTTCACATAATTTGGGAATATTGATGAGGACTACATATTTGGTGGTGATGAGCATATTGTGATAGGAACACATGCTTCTGTCGCTCAAGTAGGTAATGTGAGAAAGTAAGCATCAAACTCAGAAATTTTAGTACAACATAGAGCGAGGCAGGAGTGTTCATCACATGATCTAGATGCATGTATCATACATGAACCAAATATTGAATCAGGAGGGGTTGAAAATGCTGGAAGAATGAAACAAAGTATTGAGAACGAATCATTTCTACACGATCTAGAAGCCCAAGAGGTATTATCTGAGTATGAGAAAAGTGATGAGTTAGTTAACTTGGATGGGTCATCTGGTGAAGAAGTGGGTGTCAGGGGTGTGTACCCTCAATGAGATGATAAGATAGATATTCAGGATAGTAAGCTGGAATTGGGGATGAAATTTACGAATCCACCACATTTCAGAAAGACCCTAAGGAGGTATTCTACAATGACTAAATATTCATATAAATGGATTAAGAATGAATGGGAAAGGTGTAGGGCTTAATGTGTCACCAAAGATTGTAAGTAATAAATTTATGCACATTGAGATAGGGGGCTACACAGTCATTAAGGTTACAACATTCACTCTATAGCATAATTGCATAAAGATTTATGTCAATAGGAACTGCAATTCCACTTGGATTGGGCAGAAATATGTTGATATATTCAAAGTTGATCCTAGGATGAAATTAGATGTCTTCATTAAGTTGGTTAAGAAAGAATTTGATCTGGATATATATCTAGGGATCAAGCTAGGAGGGCAAGGTCTGTTATACGAGGAATCATTGAGGGCAAAGATATAGAACAATATGATTGTTTGGGAGATTATGAAAAAATGATTCCCCTTACTAATCTACGAAGCATAGTAATTCTGAGGACAAAGTCACAAGAGGAGCTTTGACTTGTTGATTATGGTGATGGTAGAACTTTTGATAAAATGTTCATAACATACCATGCTGGGGTTCAAAGTTAGATGTAGACCCCTAATTGGACTTGATGGTTGCCACTTGAAGTCTTGGGCAAGTGGAGTAATGTTAAATACTATAACAAAGAGATGGAAATAATCAAATGTTTCCACTAGCATTTGCAATTGTGAACATAGAATGCAAGGGAACCTAGAGTTGGTTTATGGAGTAGCTATTTGGTGCATTGTAAATGGATCCTACTGATGTTGCATTCATTTCTGATCAGCAAAAGATACTTACTTCACTCTATGTGTCATTACACACTCCTTCAACCATATATCTGAAATATTTTGCCTCCTAAAACATGTTCATACTGCACTCTCAATCTTGCTCACTCCACCTGGTTGTCTTTGCTGCAGGGTCTTGTTGAGGTGTTCTTAACCATGAATATAGCAAACATTTCATAGGTATTGTGTGAGGCACCTATATGATAATTTCAAGAAGAAGCACCCTGGAAAGGAGATGAAGGCATCATTGTGGAATGCAACATGTTGCTATGATAAGGATGAATTTGACAATCAAATGAAGCAGTTGTCAACAGTAAACCAAGAAGCACATGATTTGATACTTAACAAAGATCATGGACTGGTTTGCAGAGCTTATTGACACCTTCATCAAGTGTGATCTACTTTGCAACAATCATTCTGAGTCATTCAACGATAGAATACTTGAGGTAAAGAGAAAGCCAATACTTCATAACATCAAGAATATAAGAAGACACACAATGAAGAGATTTGAAGATGGGGTGGTGTAATTGTCCAAGAATCAAGGAGGAAATAGACAAATTAGGTGATAAGGCTGTAGGCATGAAGGCAATCAGATCTGGTCACCAAAATTTTGAAGTTTTGGGAAGTGGCAGGGGTAGTCAATGGATGTGGCTCTGAGAACATGCACATGTAGGCAATATGACATATCAGGTATACATTGTGTACATGCAATTGCGAGCATCAGATACCATAGAGCTGAGGTAGAGAGTTATGTGCACAAATACCATCATGTCAGTATATACATGGCTGCATATAAAGAACAAATCGTGCCAAATCTAGATGAAAAGAGTTGACTTGTGATATGGCTAAAAATGGAGTTAAATCGGAACCGTCCAAATCGGGCACGAATCTTAAAGCCTGAGGGTAAAATGGTAACTTCACCTATAAGTGGATCTGAAGCGGGTATTGGGTCTTCTCCCCAGAAACCCGACAACCCGCGAACGGATCCACCTTAACTGGGTGCGGGTTCCAACCCGTGACAAACCCGGTCAAACAGGATAGAATTAGGGTTTCTGATTAATCCTAATCAACGGTCCTGATTCGTATCTATCCTTTCACGGGAAATTAGGGATTACATTCCTAATCTGTTCCTAAGGATTACATTCCTAATTTGATCCCAAAGGCGGCTATAAATACCCCACATCCACCACCATTTAGAGGTAATCAATCTTTTTCCAATTTACGCTCTCTCATAATCATTTCTGATTACTGACTTTAGCGTCGGAGGGTACGTCACCGGGATTAACTCCAGTGTCTCGCACTTTTTGCAGGTGAACGGTGGGAGTCAGCGGTCAAACTCCGGCAAGAAGATTCCAGGTTCTTGCTATTCAGTTTCCCTAAGAATCCACAAGTACTATCTGTTTACCCCCATACCAGATTTAGCGGTAACAGATTGGTGCCGTCTGTGGGAAACAGCGAACAGCATAGTAGCCCTTCCTCTTCCCGTCGGTCAGATCTGTCCAGCCATGCCTCCCCGAAAGCTAAGATCCAGAGGGTCCAACCGTGGACCCACTCCTCCTCAACCACAGCAGGAGGTCCCCCTCCAAACCGTCCAACCAACAGGACCTACCCCTCAACCAAACCAGGCCCCGCAGCAGGACCAACTCCCTCCTCAGAATCTTCAACCCCCTCGTGGCCAGACCGGCCTCCAGAACGCCGGTGCAGGGGTCTCCCGTCTCAGAAACAACCCCTCCAACATGATCACGTCTCCGTGCACAATCCCTCTACTGATTCCATGGCATCCCACAATCCCCGAGCATCAGAGGACCTCCACAACACTCTCGTCAATCGGCACAAAGAAAAGGATCTTTGCCACCGTTTGGATGAAAGGCGGGCCCAAGAGGGAGCCTCCCGCCAACACCGTCTGAATGAGCGATCTCCTCATCGCTGAGAATACAGAAGGTCCCCTCCTTGCAGAGACCGGAGAGAGTCCCCCGGCCACCATAGGAGAAGACCCCACTCTCCTACTGATCAGCGACCTCCCAGGAATGATGACACACCCATCACTCGTGCCGAGTTCCAGCAATTCCAAGCAACCATCCTACAAGCTCTCAATCTCCGACCCAACAACACCAATGCTCCGAGGATCCCCACTCCTCCTCTGGTCCGAAGTCCTTGCCAACAGTCCCTAACTCCTCCAGCCCCTAGCAACCCCCAGCACATTCCTAGTCCTCGCCGATCCAGGAGCTACCGTCGTCGTAGCCCCCACTCTCCCTCGTACAAAGATGAGTCTAGAGGCTCGGTTGATTACCGTCGAAGGGATGACGCTGTCTACCGCCGTCTCCACGAAATGAGAGGTGCTTGGGTCAGCTAGACAGAGAAGAAGAGCTTAGAGGAAGGACCCTTCGCCCGAGTTGACCTCCTTTCTCCCGAACCATAATGGAGGCACCCGTACCAATTGGCTTTAAACCTCCTCAATTCTAGACTTATTCCGGGGAGTCTGACCCCGTCGATCACATCGAAAGCTTTAAGACCCTCATGCTCATCCATCAAGCTTCCGATGCTCTGCTGTGCAAGACCTTCCCCGCTACTCTCAAGGGTCCGGCTCGGGAATGGTACTCTCGCCTTGCCCCATCCTCAATATTCTCTTTCGAGCAATTTGAGACCCTCTTCGTCACCCACTTTGTGAGTAGCCGCTGAACTGAGAAGACCAGCATTTCGCTACTCTACCTCAACCAGAAGAAGGGTGAGAAGCTGAGAGACTATGTGAAAAGGTTCACCGCAGAAGCCAGGTCCATAGCATCCCTCGACTAGTCAGTCGCTGCAGCAACATTCCAATCCAATGTCCTCAACTCCAGCCTCCGCTCCTCCCTCGCCAAGAAGCCCCCGCAGAACTTCTCTGACCTCCTCCTCCGGAAAAAAAAGTATATTCAGGCCGAGGAAGCTGAGCACCGCCCCAACTTGGAGGGGCCTTCCTCTGGGCCCAAGAGAAAGGGAACAAAAGAAGAAGGGGCCAAGAAGCTCCAGAAGGACAATGGCGGGCAGCGCCGACCTCCTCCCAAATTTGAAAAGTTTACTCCTCTTAACGTCAAAATTTCCATAATTCTCATGGAAGTCGAGAAGGAGGGGGTGATACCTCCTGCGCAAAAAATAAACACCCCTGGCGAGAAGAGAGATAAAGAAAAGTGGTGCCGCTATCACCGGGACCACGGCAACGACACCAATGATTGTCGGGCCCTGAAGAACGAGATAGAAGCCCTCATCTAGAGGGGGCAGCTGACCAAGTTCGTGAGAAAGGACCGAACCGATCTTCCTCTTCCGCCTCGGGGGGCTAACAAAGCATCCAGAACACGATGAAACGCCCGAATTTGAAGAGGAGCGTGTCCTACACCTCATTCATGGGGGCCCAATGGGCGGCTCCTCCAACTCCTCTCGAAAGGCATTTATAAGGGAAGTTAATTCGGTTCGCGGAACACCTCCTCCAAAAGGCCTCGGAATACCCGTCACATTCTCAGATGAAGACCTCGAGGGTGTCCGAACTCCCCATTGTGATGCACTTGTCATCACCTCCATATGGCTAACTTTAAAGTAGAGAGGATCTTGGTGGACAATGGCAGCTCCGTTAACATCCTCTTCCTCACCGCTTTCAAAGGCCTCAAACTATCCCAGGACAGACTTAAGCCCGCCGACTACACACTCCATGGGTTCACGGGAGTGCCAGTGACTATTGAAGGGGTGATCACCCTCGACGTAACCGCTAGCAAAACTCCTACTACCCGGACGGAGTCGATGGACTTTATGGTCGTAGATGTCCCCGCAGCTTATAATATCATTCTGGGTCGGCCCGGTCTAGCTGCTCTCGAAGCCGTCCCTTCCGCTTATCACCTCAAGATGAAGTTCCCCACTCGGGGAGGAGTAGGGAAAGTAAAAGGCAGTCAAGAAATGGCTTGCAGATGCTACATGACCTCCACTATGGGTCCGGTCCTCTCCCTAGAAACACTTGAAATCCCCCAAGAGAGCGTCCGACAAACATCCGAACCGGTGGATGAACTGAAGAATGTGCTCTTCTCCGAGCATGATCCGAGCCGCAAGTTCTTTATCAGCAAGACCCTCCCATCTGCCCTAAGCTCGGACATAGTTCAATGTATCAGAAAGAACCGCGACCTCTTTGCCTGGTCGGCCGCTAACATGCCCAGAATTTCCGAAGAGCTTCTAGTCCACCACCTCAGCGTCGCTCTGGGGTACAAACCAGTCCAACAGAAGAGGTGCAAGTTCGCTCCCGAGTGCCAGCAAGCTATAAAAGAGGAGGTGGACAAACTCTTGAAGGCTCAGTTCATACAAGAGGTCAATTATCCCGAATGGCTCTCGAATGTTGTGATGGTAAAGAAGTCCAACGAGACCTGGAGGATATGCATCAACTTTACCGACCTCAACAAGGCATGCCCTAAAGATCCATTCTCTCTTCCAAGCATCGATACTCTGATTGACACCACTTCAGGACATGAGCTTCTCAGCTTCATGGATGCCTTCTCCGGGTACAACCAAATTCGCATGTTTCCCCCGGATATCCCGAATACTTCCTTTGTTACCAATCAGGGCCTCTACTGCTACAGGGTAATGCCTTTCGGGTTGAAGAATGCAGGTGCCACCTATCAACGCCTCGTCAACAAGGTCTTCCAAAATCAGATCGGCCGTAACATGGAGGTATATGTTGATGATATGCTTGTGAAGAGCATCCGTGGGGCCGACCATGTCACCGACCTACAGGAGGCGTTCGATGTATTAAGGAAACATGATATGAGGCTCAACCCAAACAAGTGTGCATTTGGAGTCTCGTCGGGAAAATTCCTAGGCTTCATGGTCAGCCAAAGAGAAATCGAAGCTAACCCCGAGAAGATCAAGGCCATATTGGACATGGCTCCCCCGAAGAATGTTAAAGAGGTTCAGAAGCTAACGGGTCGCCTTGCAGCCATGGGGCATTTCCTTTCCAAGTCAGGGGAGAAGTGTCTTCCCTTCTTCAAAGCTCTCGGGGGGGATAAAGGTTTCGAGTAGGGTCAGCAGCAACAAGATTCATTCGACCAGCTAAAGGCCTACCTGGTCAATCCTCCTCTCCTCAGCAAACTTATTCCGGAGAAGGCCTCTACCTCTACTTAGCCGCCTCCGAGCGAACCCTCAGCACTGTCCTCATGAGGGAAGAAGATAAGACCCAAAAGTCCATCTATTACGTGAGCAAGGTACTTCAGGATGCCGAGCTCCGCTATCCAAAGATAGAGAAGATGGCATACGCCTTGGTCATGGCCGCAAGAAAACTTCGCCCATATTTCCAGTCCCACTCGGTGGTTGTTCTTACCGATCAACCATAGAAGCAAATCCTCCACAAGCCGGAGACTTCCGGTCGTCTCATGAAATGGTCTATCGAGCTGAGCTAGCATGATATAACCTACCAGCCTCGAACCGCAATCAAGGCTCAGGCCTTAGCCGAGTTCATCGTCGAGAGCACCCTATCCGAGGTCAGCCAAGCAACAAATGGACCCCCTATCTGTCGGTATATGTGGATGGATCCTCTTGCAATGAGGGAAGCAGAGCCGGGGTCATTCTAGTAAGCCCAGACGACTTCATCCTCCAATACTCCCTCCGCATCAACTTCAAGGCCTCAAACAATGAAGCAGAATATGAAGCTCTTATAGCCGGCCTCGGGATGGCTCGCAAGGCAGGGGCACGACGCCTTCGCATATTTAGCGACTCTCAACTAGTCGTGAATCAAGTTTTTGGCAAGTATGAAGCGCGAGATGACCGAATGGCTAAGTATCTAGCCAAGGTCCAAAATCTCATGGCCCTATTCGAAGAGGCACTTATTCGGCAGATCCCTAGGGAGGAAAATGCCCAAGCAGACGCTCTCTCCAAGTTAGCCTCTTCCTCCCTTCAAGGTCTCGAGCAGACCGTCTTAATTGAAGTGCTCCTGAAGCCGAGCATAGAAGAAGAAACTCCAGACTCCATGGAGTCGCTGTCGGTTCAACTTCAAGATAATTGGATGAAACCCCTGATAGAATTCTTAAGGGATGGGCTCCTGCCCGAAGACCCTAAGGAAGCTCGTCGAGTGAGGACCATGGCAGAGCGGTACACCCTGGTTGAGGGGGTCTTGTACAAACGCTCCTTCACACAAGTTAACGGCAGACCTTATCTGAGGTGTCTCTCCCCCGAACAAGCCACATACGCCTTGCAAGAACTTCACGAAGGCATAGGCAGAGCACACTCAGGTTCCAGATCACTAGCCCGGAAGGTGTTGAATTATGGATATTTCTGACCTACTTTCTTACAAGATGCCGAACGACATGTTCGGCAATGCAGCTCTTGTCAAAAGTACTCCAACATTCGTCGCCTATCCCAAACTCACCTCACTTCCCTATCAAGTCCGATCCCCTTCGCAATGTGGGGGATGGATTTACTAGGGCCATTCCCGACAGCTCCCGGCCAACTCAAATTCTTAGTCGTGGCCATCGACTACTTCTCGAAGTGGATAGAGGCCGAGCCCTTGGCTATAATCACCGAGAACAAAGTTCTTCAGTTCTTCTGGAAGAACATCATTTGCAGGTTCGGCATCCCTTGGGTCCTCGTAACCGACAATGGAACACAATTTACAGGGGCCGCATTCCGAGCTCTTTGTGAAGACCTCGCCATCCAACAACGCTTCTCTTTCGTTTCCCACCCACAGTCGAATGGTCAAGTTGAAAATGCCAACCGAAAAATCCTTTCCGGCATAAAGAAGAGGCTGGATAAGTCTGCTAAAGGCTTATGGGTTGATCAGCTCCCTAATGTACTGTGGAATTACCGCACTACGAAGCGGATCCCCACAGGAGAGTCGCCGTTCAATCTCACCTATGGGTCCGAAGCCGTGATCCCCCTAGAAGTTGGTATACCCTCTCCTCGTCTAATGGCCTATGAAGAAGAACAGAATGCCAGGGAGCTTCGAGCAAATTTGGATCTGATTGATGAGCTCCGTGAAAGAGCCTCGATCCGCCAGCAAATCTACTGAAAGAGGATCGAACTGGCCTACAATAAGAGAGTCCGTCTCACCGACCTCAAAAAGGGGACTTGGTCCTCAGAAAGTTAGCTATCTCCCCCCAGTCAGAAGAGTAAGCTAGCTCCAAATTGGGAAGGACCCTACAAGATCGCCAAAGTAGTTCGGCCTGGAGCCTACCGCCTAGAAGATCTAGAAGGCAGAGAGATCCCAAGGACTTGGAACACCAACCACCTCTTGAAGTACCAAGAGAGCACACCAACGCCTCTCTAAGTACCTTCGAATGCTGAGCTATTCCATTCTGTTCATTTGTATTTTGATTTTGTTTTCTCCAATGTAATAACGGCTCGCAACTTAGAAGCAGCCGACTATTAGTTTTCAATAAAGAGCATTTTTCCTCATATCTTGTGAATTACTTGTATCTCTCTGTTTTTACCTTCTTCAAACTCTAAACGACAAGTTCAGAGTCCAACACTTGGCTCGACTCCGCTTCGCAAGCCCGCTCTTAAGCGAGCTAGAAGTGGTTCGCCATTCGGAACTGCTCCCACAACCGTTGACAAACTCTAACGACGAGTTCGGAGTCCAACACTTGGCTCGACTCCGCTTCGCAAGCCCGCTTTTAAGTGAGCTAAAAGTGGTTTGCCATTCGGAATTGCTCCCACAACTGTTGACAAACTCTAACTACGAGTTCGGAGTCCAACACTTAGCTCGACTCCGCTTCGCATGCCCGCTCTTAAGCGAGCTAGAAGTGGTTCGCTATTCGAAACTGCTCCCACAACCGTTGACAAACTCTAACGACGAGTTCGGAGTCCAACACTTGGCTCGACTTCGCTTCGCAAGCTCGCTCTTAAGCGAGCTGGAAGTGGTTCGCCATTCGGAACTACTCCCACAACTGTTGACATACTCTAACGACGAGTTCGGAGTCCAACACTTGGCTTGACTCCGCTTCGCAAGCTCGCTCTTAAGCGAGCTGGAAGTGGTTTGCCAATCGGAATTGCTCCCACAACCGTCGACAAACTCCAACTACGAGTTCGGAGTCCAACACTTGGTTCGACTCCGCTTTGCAAGCTCACTCTTAAGCGAGCTAGAAGTGGTTTGCCATTCGGAATTGCTCCCACAACCGTCGATGCGTGCGAAATGCCCACAACTAGGCTAAACATATGAGAAGTACTTAAAGGCTTGGTTCCTATGAAACGATTCGAATCGAACTACTATACACTCCCAGCACTCAAATATCAGAAAGAAAACGAGCTTTTATTTCATTAAAGAGGTTCGACAAAGGAACCCAAATTACAAGACCAAGTTACTACTATGAGGTGCTACAAAAATTCAAAGAAGAATAATTACAACTTGTTCAAGCTTTTTTGGAATGGGGATGTTTCGGTTCAAAGAAACTCGGGAACGGCGTCTTTTGACTTCAGAGCTCATCTGCAGTCCGACGGATCGAGACGCCTCCCCGGCACTGCCCTTAACCGTAGCCCCGACCGAAGCGCCACTAGATGAGGCAGCCACCCCGCTTTGAGCATCGGCCGGGCTCTGCCTAATGACAGGCGAACGAGTCGCGAGCTCATAAAAAGAGATTCCCCTCTCACTCTCCTCGAGCGTACACGACGTACTCCGAACATTGATTCTTGCCAGCTGAGGCTTGAGTCGAGCTACTTCCTCCTCCAGATCGACAATCCGATCCTTCAAAGAGTCGTCTTTTAAAGATATCTCAACGCGAGGAAGTCGAGCAGAGCCTTCAGCGGCGGAGCCACCGGCTATGATTCGATGAAGATGGGTCACTTCGATATTTCTGTCAACCGTGACCCTCCTCAACTCGTTGACCTTCGCCTTCAACTCGTCGCACTCGGCTATTAACTTATCAACTACCAAGGTTGATGCATTTTTCTCCGCTAAGAATTCTGCCTCAGCTATCTTTAAATCTCAAACTTCTGCCACCAGGTCACTTTCCGCTCGAGTGACGTCGAACAGCGCCTTTCGGAGCAACTCCACCTAGCCTTCAAGACGATCTTCGCAAGATCGCTTCCGCAGTTGTTTTAGCTTGGAAAGATAGCCCCTCGCCATAGCTTTAACCTCCGAAAGCTCTAACATGATTTTGAAGAGGTACTCTCGGCTGCTAGAAAGAGCCCGCTTTGCAGCTTTCAATTTAGTACGAAGGCGAGAAACCTTAGCCGCTGCACTCGATTCGACCTGAAAAGTGGAAGAATATCAAAAGAAGTCTTCAACACTTGAGGTCACAACCCGAGCAAAAAGAGTTAAGGTTTACACAAAAGCGGTGGCCAGTCTGCAGTTAGGCATTACAAAGAAAAAAAAGAGAAGAAAATGTAAAGAGGCGACTAAGTCAGGGGTCGACCTCATCATCGCTCGGCACAGGGACAATTGTACCCTCAGCGCCGCCCCCGTCCTCGGCGTCTTTGCCCTCCTTCCCGGGAGCGAGCTCGGCCAGCGGCAGCTCTTCCTCACCCTCTACGGCGTCGTAGAAGTAGTAGGAGGAGCCGTCAAACCCGGGGTTCCGAGCAGCGACATGCTTCAGTGCTCGGGCATACGCCTCCTCCATGTTGGTCAACATGTGAGCTTCGGCCTCGTCCCGAACCGCCTGCTCCGCGGCCGCCACCTTTGACGCGTGATCGCTCAGGGCCTCCTCCGACGCCTTCAATGCCTTAGACAGCTCCCCTTCGAGTCGAGCCGTCTCCTTTTCCAACGTCTCGACCTTGGAAGCCTTGGCGGCCGAGCTCTTCAGTGCCTCGGCGAGCTTAGCTTAAAGGTCGGCAACTTCGGTCGAGAGCGAAGTGGAACACACCTTCTCGGCCTCCAGCCGTTTGACCGCCTTGGAACGCTCCGACCGCTCCTGATCGTTCAGAACGGTCATCTCCTTTTCCTTGCTTGCAAACTCCTCGAGCAAGTGGTTGAAGTGGCACAGGGTCTGTAAGTGGCACAAGGAAAAACTATCAGATCCGAGCAAAAAAACTTAGAATAATTGTTGAGAAAATTTCTGATACTCACCGACATGGTGTTCCGAGCTATCTGAATGGCGTCATCGCCCACGGAACCTGCCTTTAGCGCTGCTCGGTCTTTTGGGGTTGGCAGGTGCTTCAACGCCTACATGCAAATGTTCCCGTTTCCAAGGAACCCGTCCACCTTCATCACTCGCCAGTCGGGGACGAAGAGGCGCTTGTGCTCCTCAGTCAGGATCTTCTTGGCCTCGGCAATGAGAGGCAGAACCTCGAGAGCCAAGGCCGTGCTCACGTTGAACACCCCGCTCGATGACCCAGGAGCATCCGTTCGGACAGTCTTAGCCGGTGCATCCGCGGCAGCTGTGGCCGACGTCTCCACAAGGCCTTGAGCAGGCTCGACCGGAGGTGCCTCGATGACCTGCTGCACAACAGTCGGTGAGGCCGAGGGGACATTCGCAGCTCGGCCACCCTGAGGCCCGGCCACAGTCCTCTTCCTCTTTCTCGACTCCTGCTCCTTCGCCGCACGAGCCTTGGCCATCAGTCCTTTATAATCCATACTGGAGGCCTCTGAAAAAACCGAACAAAGGGAGTTAGAAAACTTTAAACAAAAGGCAAAGCTGAAGCAAGAAAAGAAGAGAAAGGCGTACTAGGGTCAATCGGATCGAGACCCCCCACAAAACAGGACCTCCTCGGTGATGTCCTTCCAACTTAGGGTCAGAAGACCGAGGAGCTTCTCCACCACCTCCTCCTCCTCTTTGGTAAGCACAGGCTCCTTCTTCGCCCTCTTCGGGACACTGATCGTCCACTTCGTCTGAAAGACCCACGGCTCGGGGGCACGAATGGGGAAATACTTCTCTTTCTAGTGCTTGATCGAGTCCGGGTTCTCAATCAGTTTCACGCCCTTCCTTGGCGACAGGTAGTACCTCTCCTCCATCTTGTTCATCTGGAAGATGCGGTAGAGGCTCCGAAGCATGACCATCTCCGGTTCCACACCGATCTCTTGGCACTGAAGGATGAAGGCGATCACTGTTGCCTCGTGTTCGGCATGAACTGAGCAGGACTCAGGCCGAACCACAGCAGCACCTCGTTTACGAAAGGGTGCAGTGGCAGCCGAAGTCCGGCATTCAGGGCGTCATACGGGAAGACGCAAGTATCAACCGAAGTGGGTGTACACGCTCGGACACCGGGGCCGGGGAGTAGAAGAGCGTATTCTTTGGGGATCCGAACCCACTCCTGATTCGATGCAGGTCCGCCTTGGTCAGGATTGAGGAAATCTCATCCACCTCTGAAGGGTCCCTCGGATCATTCTCCTCGTATGACGGGGCCGTGCCCTGCGTCACCTTCTCCAACAAATCTTCAGGGTAACTCCGCACCTCCCCAATGCTAGATAAGGTCGACGGGTGCTGACCCAATTCTCCCGTTGTCTTCGGATGCTCGACTATCGTCATCACCCCGATCGGTTCGGCAATCTCCTTCCCCTTATCTGACCTAACCATCACCGCTCGGTCGACGTCTGGGTCCGAGGTGGGGGTCTCATCCTCAGAAGAAAACTTAACCATTTTCTAAGGATAAGGCGAGACACTAACCTTGAAGTGACGTGGGTGGCCAGAAAGATTGCCGGAATCTGAGAACACCTTGCCGCGACAGCTAGTAGCGCCACCCAAGAGCGAAAACTCTGCTAGCAGAAAGTAAAAGTGAGAGTAAAAATGAAAAGTGAAGAATGAGGTAAAATGAGAGGGGGGTGAAGACTTATAGTAAAAGAAACGATGCTTGGGCTTTGTAACGTAAAGACACGACTTTTGGGCCTCTCCTCAAAGCGTTATAAAAGCCCAAATGCCTAAGTAGCGAAGAGCGGCGACCGTTCACGAGGAGTCACGACGGTTCGGCAAGCCATTCACTCGGCTGCACCTCAAGCCCCTTATTGCCGACGCACCCTACTCTGCAACCAAGAAGCACTCAGGTTGGCTAACGATTCCTCGGAAACCGAGCAACTGCCAATCCGAGCTGCGAATTGGAGAAAAATGACTTTCTCCCCAAAATTCGCGCAAGATCTCGATCAGACAGCTCAGATCATGCCACCTCCACAAAACAACAAGATAGTGTTTTCTCGAGAACTGAGCCTGCCTCGAGATCCGTGCCATGATCCGATGGCCCAGATCGCTCCACATCCCTCAGAACCAAACTCCGTGCGACTGGTGATCCGAACTACATCACTCGGAAACCGAGCAACTGCCAATCCAAGCTGCGAATTAGAGAAAAATGACTTTCTCCCAAAAATTCGCGCAAGATCTCGATCAGATGGCTCAGATCATGCCACATCCACAAAATGACAAGATAGTGTTTTCTTGAGAACTGAGCCCACCTCGAGATCCGTGCCATGATCCGATGGTCCAGATCGCTCCACGTCGCTCGGAATCAGCAATCCGAGCGACCGGTGATCCGAGCTACATCACCCGGAAACCGAGCAACTGCAAATCCGAGCTGCGAATTGGAGAAAAACGACTTTCTCCCCAAAATTTGTGCAAGATCTCGATCAGACGGCTCAGATCATGCCACCTCCACAAAATGACAAGATAGTGTTTTCTTGGGAACTGAGCCCGCCTCGAGATCCGTGCCATGATCAGATGGCCCAGATCGCTCCACGTCACTCGGAATCAACAATCCGAGCGACCGATGATCTGATGGCCCAGATTGCTCCACGTCCCTCAGAACCAAAGTCCGAGCAACTGGTGATCCAAACTACATCACTCGGAAACCGAGCAACTGCCAGTCTGAGCTGCGAATTGGAGAAAAATGACTTTCTCCCCAAAATTCGTGCAAGTTCTCAATCAGACGGCTCAGATCATTCCACCTCCACAAAACGACAAGATAGTGTTTTCTCGAGAACTGTGCCTACCTCGAGATCCGCGCCGGGATCCAACGGCTCAGACCATGCCACATCGCTCGGAATCAGCAATCCGAGCGACAGGTGATCCGAGCTACTCACACGAAGAAATGGCGCCGAGCTACGCCGCTCGGATCCCGAGCAACTGCCAATCCGAGCTGCACATTTGAAGAAAAATGCAACCGAGCAACTGAACCCATCGGATCATTGCGAAAATCGTGCCAAAAATGATGAACGGCTCAGATCGTGCCACGTCCACAAAACGACAAGATAGTATTTTTTCGAGAACTGTGCCTACCTCGAGATCTGCGCCGGGCTCCAACGGCTCAGATTACGTCACGTCGCTCGGAATCAGTAATCCGAGCGACCGGTGATCCGAGCTGCTCACACGGAGAAATGGCGCCTAGCTACACTGCTCGGATTCCAAGCAACTAGCAATCCGAGCGGACTCACGCGGAGAAAACGTTGCCGAGCAACTCCAGCCATCCGATCGTTCAGAAATTCACGCGCATACGAGATGGGCGGTCCAGATCACGCCACATCATCACGCGGTATTAAAAATAGATTTTTATTTATTAAATTCGAATTATTTATTTAAAAATTGTGAAAAAGTGATTAAAAAATAGGGAAAATTAATTAAAAATTCTAAGAAATAATTACAAATTCAGGGAAACATTTTCGAGACCCTGAGTAAATTATTATTGCTTAGAATAATTGATTAAGACCCCCGAACGACAAATCAACACTTCGCAAAATTAAGTAAAGGAACCAAAAAATAAATAAAAACTAAGAACAGACCAGAGTAGCTCAAGAGCGCACAACCGAGCTAGAAAATCACCATACTACCCCACTTTAAGATTCGAAACCTCCCGTTTAGACTCCAATACAACTCCGCAAGCCATTAAAACAGTCAAACTACTCCTCAAAGGCTGATCAAACTCAGTCCTTCGGTAGTGGGGGGCTCGTGATATGGCTAAAAATGGAGTTAAATCAGAACCGTCCAAATCGGGCACGAATCTTAAAGCCTGCGGGTAAAATGGTAACTTCACCTATAAGTGGATCTGAAGCGGGTACTGGGTCTTCTCCCCAGAAACCCGACAACCCGCGAACGAATCCACCTCAACTGGGTGCGGGTTCCAACCTGCGACAAACCCGGTCAAACAGGATAGAATTAGGGTTTCTGATTAATCCTAATCAATGGCCCTGATTCGTATCTATCCTTTCACGGGGAATTAAGGATTACATTCCTAATCTGTTCCTAGGGATTACATTCCTAATTTGATCCCAAAGGCGGCTATAAATACCTCCCCATCCACCACCATTTAGAGGTAATCAATCTTTTTCCAATTTACGCTCTCTCATAATTATTTCTGATTACTGACTTCAGCGTCGGAGGGTGCGTCGCCGGGATCAACCCCGGTGTCTCGCACTTTTTGCAGGTGAACGGCGGGAGTCAGCGGTCAAACTCCGGCAAGAAGATTCTAGGTTCTTGCTATTCAGTTTCCCTAAGAATCTACAAGTACTATCTGTTTACCCCCACACCAGATTTAGCGGTAACAACTTGATTTTGGTGCAAATATAAAGCCATTGCCACCCCTTACAAGAAAGGAGTAGGAAGAAAGTACAGGCAAGAGGAAACCAAAAGATGAGGATGGGTTTGGGACTAGGATGACAAGGCAATATAAAAAGAAGAGGTGTAACAAATGCCAAAGATTGTGTCATAACAAGATTGGGTGTACGTATGAAGCTGTTGCACCAATTCTAAGATGAAGGGAGATGAGCTTATCAACAGGCTTGGAGGAGGGAGGCAAACTTTACAATTTCTGAAGGTGAAACCATGCTTAATGCAGACATAGAGAGGGAAGCATCACCTCATGAGAGGCCCAGTGCATGGCATGAGGACTTCAATATAGCAAATATGTCTCATACCACTGACTTAGGAGTTGATTCAACTCAGGATGTGCATTTTAGGTACATAAATCACTTCAAAAAGTACATTTGATAATCTACAAATATTTTACTGATAAACTTCACATTTTATTAATGCACTTCAAATTTAGGATATTAAACTCTCATTTTACAAATACACTTCAAAGTGGAAAAATAAGCCATGACTTGGAGGGGTGCCATGCCAAGAAGTTGAAAAATGTTTTGTGACACCCACCACTCTCCCCTACATCTGTCATCCTGCACAAGGGTGGGCAGAAATAGTGGTGGTGTCAACCAATTTTGAAGATATGCAGGGGGGAAACTGCTACAGTTATTACTAAGCCCATCCCAGAATCACACTTTTCCTGCCCCTCTACTTATACTCAGGCGTGTACCTGCGTATCATCCTGAATGCACACAAAGTTAGTTGGGAGATAGGAGAACATCTCCTACTTCACACATACCTCTCATTCCATAGCTTAGGTTGATAACTAAGAAAACCTATAGTAAACTTTTCTTCCTGATCTTCTTTAGACCAAAACCATAGTAAATATGAACACTTTTTCTTTTTTCTTCTTTCTCATATTGAACTACTTTACAATTCATTGGGGGGGGGGGGGGGGGGGGGGGGGGAATGGGGTAGAGCCAAATATAAGGTGGTTGGGTGTTGGAAGGGCAGTCAATTGATGTTTCAATTGACTACATTGGCAATGTATCAATGGACTGGTGAAGTTTGATTCAATTCTCAAAAAAGTTAGGGGCAGTCAACAAATGTAGCATGTTTGTCTTCTTATTCACTACTTCACAGGTCTATGTTGTAAGGTTTTGTAACCCAATGCAATAGGCTCTTAATAAATACATCATAGTAGCTATAGTTGTGAGATTCACATTAATCTCAGGATTAACTTGATTAGTATTTGTAGAATTAATGGATTATTTTCTTAAGTAGTTGAATTAAAAACTTTGATTCTCAAAGCAACTAGCTCAATCCAATTTCATTTGATTTTGTTTGCAGCGGAAGTGGCAGACCAAGATCAAGGCTTGGATGGGGAGAATAGCTTATTAGTAAGCCAGGGGAGCAACACACAGTGTAGCAGATATGACCCACAACTCTGGCTTGGGACCCGATTCAACCCAAGATAGGCATTCATTTGCTAATCCACCTCCATTATCCAGCACTCTGGAGACTGGGTGAGGATTGATTGTTTGTTGTTTTTAATGTAGAATTATTCAAACATGTGTCATTATAGCAATAGGAGCTTGCATCATGTATGTTTCTCATCGAATTTGATTCTGATACATGCACAATCACATGAACATGCACCATCTGAATTTGTTCCTATTTGTTCTAATACTCACGTACAACCCATTAAGCTAACTGATACATGCACAGTCACATGGACATGCACATGGCAATGAAAAATATGTGAGATTAAACATCAACGATATTTTTGAACAAGCTGAAATATCAAGAATCTTTATTCACAGTACAATCACGTTTTACAAGTAATATATGACTTCGAGGTCTCCATTTGAAGAAGTTGAAAATAACCTAAGTTAGACACACAATACTTCTCCATAGATCCATGAATTTTAGGGCTACCTGCAGTAGGCTGGGTAGCATTGGTGGTGGTGTCAGGTTGCTTGAGAGAGGCTATCAGGAGTATAGGGTGGTTTTCTACTACCATTTCGTACTCAGGACCTTGAATTGGGGGATAAGAGATCCAGGAAACACATTTTCAATTACCTCCCATTCGATATATAAACATTTCCAATACCTCATATTCCATATACTAGATAATCAACAACTAAAAACAGTATTTCTTTGCTATCTTCTTTTGCACCATCTACACTGTTAGGATCTAAAGTTTCTTTCCTTTCCTTCTTCATCATTTAGAACTACATACAACATCTCTAAACACCTGGTAAGATTGTAATGGTGGTACTGGATGAGTTTATAGCATATGGGGTATATATATATATATATATAGCCAAAGTTAGGGTGGTTGGGAGTTGGAATTTAAGTATCATAGAAGCTCTTAGGGAGTGCAGAAAATTAAGGAGATGTAGACAATTCAATGAATGTATACAGATTCAGGAAGGGTGGAAGATAAAAAAAAATGCAGCATATTTGTCTTCTTGTTCGCTATGTACCAAGTCTATGTAGTGTGGATTTGTCTCAATGCAAGTGGTTGTTACAAATATAAGTTAGGAGTGGTGGTTATGAGCCACAATGCAGTAGACTCTTAAACATGTTAGGACAATGTGACAGGTTAGGAATGGTTATTGTGTTACTCAATGCACAAACCTCAATCCTCTAGCTAATCATTTAACAGGAAAAATTGAAAAACTCAACACAGTCTACCATTATTTAATATTGAATTTAGGGGCATGGAATTTTTTTTTTACCCGTTAAAAGATATACTCGGATCAATGAGTTAAACTAGATAGTTATATGAGTAAAATCAAATTGTTTCCAAATTTGCAGTAAGAAGATCAAATCTCATTCCCTATGTACAAGAATTCACACATAAGCATAAGCAATGTATGTTAGGATCGTGAGAAAAACAACAGAGATAAATTTGAGAAGAAAACAACACAAATATTATTTCTCAATCTCAAAAGATTTACAAAAAAAAACTCTCAATACTTTATAAGCTCTCTGTGGCTATCAATCTCTATTTTTCTCTTCAGTTGAGTGTATCTTCAAATGAAGAAAATAGTGAGAATTTATAGGAGGAGAAGAGACACCATGCTTTCGAAGAGACACCATGCTTCGGAAGAGACACCATGCTTCGGAAAAGACACCATGCTTCGAAAAAGACACCATGCTTCGGAAGAGACACCATGCTTGCACCAAACGTTGTCATGCATCAGCATGCACCAAACGTTGCATGCATGAGTGCATGCTCTTTTGTGGCGGGACCTACAATTCTCCCCCTCACGCCACATCTGCACCAATCGTCATCTCTCATCCATTCCAGTTATGTCTCTGCATAACTCTAGTTTCTCCCGAGACACAATCTTTGTCAACATGTCTGCTGGATTCTCCTTTGTGTGGATCTTCATCAGTTTCAACAATTGTTGATCCATCACCTCGCGTATCCAGTGATAGCGAATATCAATATGTTTTGTTCGGGAATGGTACATTGAATTCTTGCTCAAATCCAGAGCACTCTGACTGTCATAATGTACCTTGTAGTCATTCTGCTTGATCCCGAGTTCTTGTAGAAATCGCTTTAACCACAACATCTCCTTGCCAGCTTCAGCGGCAGCAATGTATTCTGCTTCTGTCGTAGATAGTGCAACGCACTTCTGCAACCTTGACTGCCATGACACAGCTCCCCCTGCAAAAGTGTAGATAAAACCAGAAGTCGATTTTCTACCATCAAGATCTCCGGCCATATCTGCATCTGTATAGCCTTCCAAAACTGGATCAGCTCCCCCGTAACACAAACATATCTTTGAAGTACCCTTAAGATACCTGAGAATCCACTTAACAGCCTCCCAATGCTCATTTCCTGGATTGGAGAGAAATCTGCTTGCCACACCCACTGCATGTGCAATATCCGGCCTCGTACACACCATTGCATACATCAGACTTCCAACCGCTGAAGAATAAGGCACAACTTCCATTTCCTCGATCTCTTTCCTGGATGAGGGACACGAACTCTTGCTCAACTTGAAATGATTAGCCAGTGGGATGCTAACTGGCTTGGCACCCTCCATGTTGAATCGCTTGATCACCCGTTCAACATATTTCTCTTGAGATAACCACAATCTTCGGGCCTTTCTGTCTCGAGAGATGTTCATACCTAAAATCTGCTGAGCTGGCCCAAGGTCCTTCATATCAAAGACCTTAGAGAGTTCTATCTTCAGCTGTCTGATCTTCACTGCATCTTGTCCGACGACCAACATGTCATCGACATATAGTAACAGTGCAATGAAATTTCCATCAGGGGACCTTTGAATGTAGACGCATTGATCTGCAGCAGTCCTCTTGTAGCCTTGACTCACCATGAATGAATCAAACTTCTTGTACCATTGCCTTGGTGCTTGCTTGAGGCCATACAAACTCTTCTTCAGCTTACATACGAAATTCTCTTTCCCTGGAACCTCGTATCCCTCTGGCTGCTCCATGTAAATTTCTTCATGCAGATCACCGTGAAGAAATGCAGTCTTCACATCCATTTGTTCAAGCTCCAAGTCTAGGCTAGCTGCTAATCCGAGCATGACTCGGATTGAAGTCATCTTTACAACTGGAGAAAAAATCTCACCAAAATCGATGCCTTTCTTCTGAAGGAATCCTTTGACCACTAGCCGAGCTTTATGCTTCACCACCTTTCCGCTGCCATCTTTCTTGAGCTTGAATACCCACTTGTTCTTTAGTGCCTTCTTCCCTCCTGGAAGCTTAACCAAATCGTAGGTTTGGTTCTTCTCTAAAGAGTCCATCTCATCCCGCATAGCGTGCAGCCAGTTGTCTTTGTCTGGATGAGACAATGCTTCCTGGAAATTCTCTGGCTCCCCTTCATCAGTAAGAAGAATGTACTCTGATTCTGGATATTTAGTAGACGGAACATGGCCTCTTTCAGATCTACGTAGCTGAGGCTCACTCGTCTCAGGCGGTGTATCATTATCTTGTACTGGTTCTGCAGCTGTGAAAGGTTGCGGCTCCCCAGACTCATCAATCCCTTCTTCCTCCTCCTCTGGTTCTGCTTCTAGTTCTTGATCAGACACATCATCATCTGCGGCAGCTTGTACTGGTACTGTATCTGGAACAAAGTCCTGAGTACTGACAGGACTTTCAGCAATTGTAGGCTTTTCAGTGTCCCCATATGTCTGATTTTCATGGAACACCACGTCTCTACTTCTGATGGGCTTCTTCGTCTTTAGATCCCATAGCCTGTATCCAAACTCCTCGTCTTCATAGCCTATGAAAATGCATGGAGTGGTTCTCGCATCGAGCTTCTGCCTGAGCTCCTTTGAGACATGTGCATAAGCCAGACATCCAAATGTCCTCAGGTGAGAGTAGGAGGGGTTTTTGCCGGTCCATTTCTTCTCCGGGATGTTGAAATTCAGCGGGACTGATGGAGAACAATTGATCAAGTAGCAGGCGGTGCGAACAGCTTCTCCCCAAAATGGCTTTGGCAGCTTTGCTGTGCTGAGCATACTTCTGACTCTTTCCATGATTGTTCGGTTCATTCTTTCTGCTACCCCATTGTATTGCGGGGTACGTGGAACCGTCTTCTCATGCCGAATGCCCTGACTCTTGCAATAGGCATCAAAACTCCTGGATGTATACTCGCCTCCGTTATCTGAGCGAAGGCACTTCAGCTTCTTCCCCGTTTCACGCTCTACCATGGCATGAAATGATTTGAAGATTTCCAAGACCTGATCTTTTGTCTTCAGAAAATACACCCACACCTTCCGAGAAGCATCATCAATAAATGTCAGAAAGTATTTGTTACCGCCTAGCGACTCCACTGCCATGGGACCGCAAACATCAGAATGTATCAGACTGAGCAACTCTGATCTCCTTGTTGAAGAGGAACTAAAAGAGACTCTTCGCTGCTTGCCAAATAAACAGCTGCTGCAAGGTTGAAGCTCTGCATTCTTGGTAATGGAGATAAGATTTTCCTTCATCAAGGTTGATAAACCTTTCTCACTCATGTGACCGAGTCTCTGGTGCCACAGTTTCTGCGAAGCTTCATGTTCAACAATATTGAGACTCTCCACATTGATCTTCACATGAGTCTTGTACAAAGTACTGCAGAGATGTCCATGAGCGATCACCATTACACCTTTCAGCATCCTCCACGAGCCATTGCAAAAACGGTTATCATAGCCCTTTTCATCTAGGGCTCTCACCGAAAGAAGATTTTGTCGAAGTTCAGGTACATGGCGAACATCCTGCAGTGTGATTGTGCACCCGGCATCAGTCTGCATCCGAACGTCACCAATTCCGACAATCTTAGCAAAGCTAGAATTGCCCATCCTCACCGAGCCAAAGTCTCCAGCTTTGTACGTCGTGAAGATGTCCTTTCGAGGAGTGGCATGGCAAGATGCTGCAGTATCTACCACCCATTCTACGTCCTGATTCGACACATAGAGGCATGTCTCATCCTCATGAGAGCAAAGAGCCACATCTTCTAGTACTGTGACTTGTGCATCTCCTTCCTTCTTTGGTTGTGACCTTCCCTGACCGCCTTGCTTTTGTAACTTCCAATAATTTCTTTTCATGTGGCCTGGTTTGCCACAGTGATGGCAGTTGTATGCAGGCCTCCTCCCATCACTTGATTTGCCTCTCGATCTGCCTCTGCTTTGGCTCCTGCCCCTCCACCTGCCTTGATCTTCCTCTCGCTGTCTCCCACGGACTTCTGTGACGCAGGCTTGTGCTTCTGTGCCAACGTCCTTTCTCCGAGCTTCCTCATTGAATAGGGCATCCTTAACCATAGACATGGTAAGATTGCCAGTCGAAGCCGAGTTGCTGAGGGAGACCACCAATGTCTCCCAACTGTCTGGAAGAGAGCTGAGAAGTAGAAGTGCCTGTAACTCATCTTCAAGTGGTAACTCCACTGAAGATAGCTGATTCACCAGACTCTGAAACTCGCTGGTGTGTTCTGCTACAGAAGTTCCTCCCTGTAGCTTCAGGTTCACCAACCGTCTCATCAGCAGGGCCTTATTTCGAGCTGTCTTGGCCTGGTACATATCCGCCAGCTTCTTCCAAAGGGCAAAAGCATCCGTCTCCTGGGCAACATGATGGAAGACACTGTGATCGATCCACTGTCGAATCTGACCGATCGTTTTCCTGTTCATCTTCTTCCAGTCCGCCTCATTGGTAGCTTCAGGTCTCTCTCCCTTCTCCTTAATAGGATCAAAGAGATCTTTACAACTTAGGAGATCTTCCATCCGAGGTCTCCAAAGTGTATAGTTGGTGGCAGTAAGCTTGATCATGGCTCCAAATGATGATGATGATATTGATTCCTCCATCGACATCTTGATCTGCAAAGGCTTTTGGCACTCAACAACTCAACCTCGCTCTGATACCACTTGTTAGGATCGTGAGAAAAACAACAGAAATAAATTTGAGAAGAAAACAACACAAATATTATTTCTCAATCTCAAAAGATTTACAAAAAAAACTCTCAATACTTTATAAGCTCTCTGTGGCTATCAATCTCTATTTTTCTCTTCAGTTGAGTGTATCTTCAAATGAAGAAAATAGTGAGAATTTATAGGAGGGGAAGAGACACCATGCTTTCGAAGAGACACCATGCTTCGGAAAAGACACCATGCTTCGGAAGAGACACCATGCTTCGGAAAAGACACCATGCTTGCACCAAACGTTGTCATGCATCAGCATGCACCAAACGTTGCATGCATGAGTGCATGCTCTTTTGTGGCGGGACCTACAATGTAAACTAAGATTGTTTACGAATAAAAATGAATAAAAGTTCGCATTCAAATACATAAGAATCGTATAGTAACTGAAATAATCTTTTATTTTCTTTTGAAAAAAACATAAATAGATTTCTTCTGAGTAATAAGAAGATTATTCCAATTGTGATATTTGCGAAGAAAGAATTGCAATAAATGCAAAAAAGGAACTTCTCGAATCCATTTTTTTGAATGTTGTACCTGGTCTACACACCCATGTTGTGTTTAAGTTCTTCTCTATAGTCTGCCTTCCTGAAACTTATGTCTTTTGGTATCATGTTTACAAATGAATCAATGCAAGGGCAAAAGTGAAAATGTAGCTGAATTAGATGTTGGAGTCCAATGCAGAGGGAGGAAGAAGCCGGAGATTCTAAGGAGGGGTGCTAGAAGCACAAGGACCTATAAAATGGACAACAAGTTATGGAAATTTATAGGCAAGTATGTTCAATATATAAGAGAACAATCCAAGTGATCTTCTTTGATCTATAACTGAATTGAAATCCTGTGTGTTAACTCCTAATATATGCAAATTACTATATAGATGGAGGAGGAAAGTAATAGACCACCATGGATTCCATCCCGCTTTTTCGAAAAGCGAGTCTTAGATTTCCAATTTTCTGAAACCCAAAACTCGCTTTTTGAAAAAGCGCGAGGGTTTGTACCAAACACGCTTTTTCAAAAAGCGAGTAGGGCGTTTGTGGAAATAAAAAAAAAAACAGGTTGTTTGTGGCAATACTTTTGCAAAAAGGGTCATTTTGGGAAAAAATTCGGGGTTATCTACGTTGATTGAAAACCCATTGGGGTCGCTGTGTATGCTAAGCTGCCATCTTCTCACAAAGGCAGTGGTTGTGCAGGGCCTCGGGGGAATTTTAACTACTCTCTTAATAGGAAGTCGAGGGCTGCATTTGGGGGTTCCGCGTTATCACCTTTGAAGCCTCCCAATCTTGTTTGGATAAACCCTTCACTTTACACCCAACCTAGGCCGAAACTACCTTTGCACTCTTCTACTTCATCTGGTATTGTTCAAGCTGTCCCCGAGTCCGCTCCACTGACTAGCAAGCCAGCTACTGTCGTATCTTCTCCTCCGTTGACTGTCCCGATCAGTGCAGCTCAAGAGGAGTCCGCTACAATCTCTTCTTCCATTGCAACCACATGGTCGGCCTGGTCTGTTAATTATCACTTCTCTTCTGAATGGGATAATTACAAACTTGTTGTGCATGTCTCGTTGACCCCCAAATTAGTGGATGAGCCCTTGCCTGCCAAGAGTGAGCCTGTTTCTAAATATTATCGCCTCACTGCTGATTGGGTGGACTCCGATAGCCTTCTTTTTGATGAAGAAAAGGATCATGTTGAACACTCTGCCAGGTGCGAATTTTTTCCCAAACTGTCCCATTTTTTGAAAGTTTTTCCCAAACCGCCCTACTTTTTATTTTAATTCCCGAACCATCCCACTCGGTCTTTAAAAGACCGAGTGTAGTTATAATACACACGGTCTTTCAAAGGCCGAGTCTTACACTTTGAAAAATCGAAGAGCAAGACTCGGTCTTTGAAAGACCGCGCGTATTATAACTACACTCGGTCTTTCAAAGACCGAGTATGTCATTTTGGTAAATATTTTCGAAAGTGGGTCAGTTTTGTAAATACTTTCAAAAATGGATCATTTTGGTAACAGCATTCTTCAAAAATGGGTCATTCTTCTAAATATGAAGAATGCGGCCTCAGTAAAAACTAGGTCACAGTTGGCAACTGCGACTGTGAAACTTTCAAATGTCCAGAGAGTTATTTACTATCTGGAAACTTTAAAGTTTCATAGTCACAGTTACCAATTGCGGCGTCAGTAAAAATTCGGTCCTATTTTGGCTATTTGTGCTAATGTTTTTAATGTTCTGAAAGTTGCTTAAAGAGGGGTTTCAAACGGTCACAAAGCAGCTCCCCAACTTCCAAGGGTTATTAGAACAATACCTCCTCCTCTTCCGGCCGTCTCCACTTAATTTCACTTCTCTACTAAGTGATCAATAATAACAAATGGCAAACAAACAATGTGAAAAGGAAGAATCATACGAGGAAGTTCGAAGGAGGAAGCTGGCAGAGAACAAGAGGAAGCTGGAAGAGCTCAATCTCAGCCATCTCTCCCTCACTCTTGGCAATGCCTGCTCTCCCAAACCCTCTCCGGTTCGAGTACTAACTTTACTCATTTATCTATCTTTTTCTTTCTTGCACAACTTATTATTAATATGACTTGTCTTTGGATTTGATGGAGCAGGCAAAGCAGGTGAAAAGGAAAGCAGCACAAGAGGATATTGTGGTCGTTAGTTGCCGCCGGTCGAATCGGATTGCAAATCTCCCAGATCTGTCCTACAAAGAAGTATGCCATTTCTTGATTTTTATTTATCTTTTTTATTTATATATATTTTTAAAATTATTCTTTTTGGGTACAGAATTAATGTGTGGCTATATAACAAAAAAATGGATCTTTATTAAGATTTAAATGTATTGATTTGAGGGGACTATGAGGATTATATGTGATTTTATTAAATGAGGTTGGGCAATATAGTTCCCTGTTTTGGTCAGAGAGAAAGCATTGATGTAGAAATTTGTCATCTTTAATAGCATAAATTGAAGTGGGAATTGGGAAGTAACATACACCTACACAACATAAAGCACAGAAACATGTGGAGTGCTAAAGTAGAGAAATGCCCGTCAGACTAAATTTTTTATACTAATTTTTTATTTTACTAGAAACAAATAAATGAAACCCACAAATCATCTGTAAGTGTGGGATTCATATGGATCCCCATGCCTGTCTCTTATAATACTGAAGTAGTACAACTGGTTCGGATCTCATGGATTATGCAAAATTTGGTATGTATATAAGTTTGCAAATAGAAAGACACCAAAAACTATATATGCCTACTTCTGGCATAGCCTTAACCCAATCTCTTAATTGTTTACAAGCTAATATGAGCATTAATTGAGGTTGAATTTTTTTACTAGAGTTTACTAGAAGCATAAAAATGATTTTTTTTACCTAATTCCCTTGCCAATTAGTATTGCTTGCGTGACAAAGCTACAAGAAATATGGAATAGAGGAGAAAGAAAAAGCGAAGAAGATAAAACAACTGGGATCTTCTTTAGACATTGCTAGACAAGATAAATCATCACTCGGTCACCAAATTACTTGTTCTATTGAGACATTCTGCAAACTGACATGTTTATGTTGTCTATACTGCCGGTGAGAAGGTCTTTATGTCCAAATCAAATAAATAGTCATTATAGGCTTTTCAACTGTATTTCCTCAATATGTTCAGATAAATAGTTTTGGAAACTAATTGTAATAAACACCCCACTCCTCCAAATAAAGTAATTCATTTAATATAATAAATCAATGTCCTTCACAAATTCCACCATTTCAGTAAATTTTTTTTTTTTTTTTTTTGTTTTTGTTTGGGTGTCTGTTTGTTTAAAGGGGGCTCTCTCATTTTTATATTGTTTAAAGGGGGGGTTGATTTAGTATACCATTTTATAATGTTGCTTTTGCTGATTGGGCAGGTAATTCCGGAGGTGGTTGTGGAGAAGCGTAGGCGGTTAGTGAAAGATTCAATGTATATAAACTAGCACTTCTTCCATTTAATGTCGAGAATGTTAATGCTTCTCTAATGTTCATTCTTAGAATTGGTGGAGTCTCAAAGCATCGAGATTTATCAGGTCGGGTATTTGCTTCTCCTGCAGCTAGAGAATATGCCACTGAAAGAGCTGAACAGATCGAATTGGAACTGGGAGGTGAATTTCCTAGCTTTGTGAGGCCTATGCTCCCGTCACACACTACTGGTGGATTTTGGTTGGTATGTTTTGAACATAGTTGGATAAAAATATGTATTGCTCTTTTAATGCACTTCAGAAAATAGCATGCATTCACCGTAACCTTCAACTATTTTAGCATGAGTTTTTTTTTTCCTTGTGCCAATTTACCCAATTTAACTAGTGAATAGTCTAACATATATCGTCAATTTAATGTTATATAGCTGCAACATTTCT